>OZ004705.1:132505264-133705264 GCA_963924515.1 Vespertilio murinus | reverse complement strand
CAAAGACAAGATAGAACCCAATGTCCATCCACAATAAAATGGATAAAGGATATATTTCCATAGTAGAGCACTATACAGTAGTGAAAATAAGCAAAATCCTGCTAAGTACAACAATGTGAATAAGTCACTCAAAATATGGTCAAGGAAAGAAGTCCCGCTCTGGACATGCTCCATTTGAGCCTCCAGGCCCACTCTCCATCCTCTCTCCACCTCTGTGTCTAGGAGCCTGGCCCATATAGATTTCTTTAAATGGCTTGCCTTCTGGCTTTGGTCCACTCTTGCCAATAAGAGGCAGGAGAGAAAGCAGGAGGAAGAGAGAGGTTTAGGATATTTGTCCCTTCAGACTCTCTCTGCAGGGCATAGTTGGTATGTTTCTCTGCCAAAGGCCACATGTGCTGTTGGCAGCTCTCCCCAACAGCAACAGGGGTACAGGGTTCCTGTAACTGCTTGCCCTGCAGGCCTGTGGGTAGTAAAGGCTCCCCACATCCCTGCTATTGTTAGACCCGGATGCTGCAACATTCCTTGTTGATTCTCTTTCATCTTGTACACAATTTGTATACAGCCTCTTTATGAAACTCTTAAATCCTCCTTTTGAATATGCTATTTGTTACCTGCCAGGAACCTGACCCATACAAAGCCAGAGCCAAATGTTTACATTTATATAAAGTTTAAAAAAAATAGACAAAAAGTAAACTACAGCTTGAGGAAATGCAAACATAGGTGGTATAATTATAGAATAAAGGAAAGAAAAAATTACCACGAAAGTCAGGGGAGTGGTTAATTTGGGGGAGGGGAGTGTGAATGGGAAAGAATAAGGGAAACCAGGGGTGCAGCAATGTTCTATTAACAGCCTACCTGGGTGATGGTTAAGTACTCTTTTGCCTTATAATGATTTATTAAGTTTTATACATTTTCACCGTATGTTTGCCATTGTTCACCATAAAAACCACTCAAAAAATAAATTGTAGGGGAAATTTTATTTGATTGCTGCATCCCATTAAGTGCATTTCTGTTTTAAGAACATAGATGTCAAGTGCATAATTTAATCAGCCTCACACAGTTTGGAGAGAAAAGCAGAAATCAGGGGTGTTGCAAGAGTTTTCTCTAATTGTACTGAGATTAAACCAGGGATATCAGATGACAAGCGTCTGGATGATGTAGTTGGCCTAGAGAAGAACAGGAGGAAAGGCAAGAATAGAGAAAGAGAGACAGAATGCTTGAGCCACAGGGGCACAATGATAAAGGAAATAAAAAAATTAGTAAAATATTTCAGAAATACACAAAAACGAGTTATTTGTTAGTATTATAAAATTATGTATATACAAAAAGAGTAGACAATAAATGTATTTACATCTAGGCTTGGGTTATTAACTTGACAACAACAACATGCCGAAACCAGTTTGGCTCAGTGGATAGAGCATCGGCCTACAGACTGAAGGGCCCCAGTTTCGATTCCGGTCAAGGGCATATACCTTGGTTGCGGGCACATCCCCAGTGAGGGGTGTGCAGGAGGCAGCTGAATGATGATTCTCTCTCATGGATGTTTCTAACTCTCTATCCCTCTCTCTTCCTCTCTGTAAAAAATTAATAAAATATATTTTAAAAATAAGAAAAAAAACATAACAACAACTTCATTTGATATGTTCTTTTAGTTATTAACCTCTGTATAATCCTCATGGTATCTAAATAATAATAGCTAGCCAAAATTGGTTTGGCTCAGTGGATAGAGTCAGCCTGCGGACTGAAAGGTCCCAGGTTTGATTCTGGTCAAGAGCATGTAACTTGGTTGTGGGCACATCCCCAGTAGGGAATGTGCAGGAGGCAGCTGGTCGATGTTTCTCTCTCATCAATGTTTCTAGCTCTCTATCCTTCTCCCTTCCTCTCTGTAAAATATCAAAAAAATATATTTTTTTAAAATAAAAAATAATAATAATAATAGCTAGGTAGAAAATTTGAAATGTGTACTTGCCCAGACCTATAAAAGAAATATCTAAACAAAGAAAAGTTAACACAATACAGTCAACATCAGATGTGTTTTCTATGAGGCAAGCTCATTCCTTGCCCAAATTAAAAATAAAATGGAAAATATTTGGAAAATAAATATAGGTCATAGGATGAATGCTGGATATTTTAGATCACTCATATCAATGACTTGTTAAATCATGGTGCAATCTACTATGTAGAAGAACTAAAGATTCCAATCTTGTACCATCAGGTACATGTATTCAAGTCATACAAATTTATTTGTGCAGTGACATTCCAAATGATATTGTACATAGCCTAACAAACCAAGAGATAAATACTATTTCTCAGGAGTCTCAAAAAATGCCTATACATCATAATCTAATGAACAAAAATAGATACAGAGACAAAGAGACATCAGACAGACTGTCAAACTTCAGCGGGAAGGCAGGGGAGGGTGGAAGGCGGGGATAAGAGACCAACTGAAGCATAACCAATAGACACAGACACTGGAGGAGGGATGGGGGAAGGGGGGAGGGCATGTGCTGGTGGGTGGGGGAGGCTGGGGAGAAGTCAATGGGGGACAAAGGAGACATATACTTTAAACAATTTTAAAGAATTGGCAATTTGACAACAAAAACTTACTATAAAGTTTAAAAATAACAAAATGTGGTTAGGATTAGAAAAACTTCTCTGTGATAGAGATTTTACTCAGTGGAGGACAGCTTAGTTTTAGCTGATTGATGGACATCCTTCTGGATTATTTGGTGATTTCAATCCCAGAGCTATAGACATCTTTAGATTTTTTTTCCATTAATCCAGAATAAGAAGTAGCATTTTCCACATGTAAATATTTTGTCATAGTTTTTATTCTTCCAAAAGAACTAAACTGAATATAAGACTTTAAAAAAACTACATAGCAACTTAACTTCCACCTGAAATGTCAGATTTTTTTATTGCCATTTGTATTTTTTTAATTTGTTTAAATGTGACATTTTGTTTCCAACTAGATAATATTTTAGATGGCATAAAACTCAATATTCTGTGTAAAATCTCCCTCCCATGCCTCTTCTTTACACAGCCAGTTCCCAATTTATGAGCAGTCAGTGTAATAGGAGGAGCCATCTCAGAAATCCAGATCATCTCAGAAATCTCTCCCACCCAACCCAGGTAATAACACTGGAAGGACTTTTCTTGCTTCTCCACAAAGACTCACAGAACAAATCAATCCAGAGAGGCCCTTTAAGGTCCTGGGTATGTTAGGAGATATCCCATCTCATGAAGGTAACAGAGACTCAAATGAACTGACCAGTCCCTGGGTGGTCACTGGTTCACCATGGTTGCCGGAACAGACCCACAAACCCTGAGTGATGGATGAAGATGAATGATTACTCTGACACTCATTTCTGTAAAAGAGAGGGCCAAGGGGCTGCCTGGTTAAAGGAACCAGACATCCCTGTCTGCTTGCCTCCTTAGGCTTTTATTGTAACAACAGCTTGAACTAAAATTAACTATTACCCTCACTATCAGCAGGATTAGTGTCCTTGAGAAGTCACATGTATATGTAGTGTTCCTTAAGCAAGGATGTTTTGAAAACTAAATAGAAAGATTCTAGTAAAACACCTGGGGATTCAGATTTGTTTGGAAAAGTCAAGGCAGGGTCTGTTGCCTTTGGCCAGACTCCCCTAGAGGCCTGAGACCTATCAGAGAATCCTTACAGACTTTCCAACCAAGTCCCATGCTTCCTCACACATGGTCATTACTGGCTGGCTTATGTAGCATCATACAGAGGTCAGAGTCTTTCCCAATCCTTGAACCCACATGAATAGAAATTTATTTTATGAGCAAAGGAACTTGCTTTAGTCCTCCCTGTGTTGTTCCACTAGTAAGTATTATTCTCCCATACTCTGTTGATTGAGAATCATTTATAGATATTATGCAAGGTTCCACAAGATCACAAGATCAATGTTTGCCATTATGGATATATATATATATATATATATATATATATATATATATATATCCTATACATACTTTGTGTGGTACAAGTTAACAATTTATATGTAACATGAAGTCTATTTCATATACCAATTTTACAAATCTTTTGGTATGATTTAAGTGACCTTCAAGAAGAAAGAGAAGGGTGATAGATTGAAATGTGGTTAAATTTGATTGAATTTTCAATGTTCGTGAATCATTGCTACATGATGATTCTCAAAATTTGGGGTCCAAAGAAGATAAGCTGGAGATCTCAAAGGATATGCGCCAAAGAGAAGTAATTATTTCCTCTCCACTGCAAAAGGAGGATTAATATCTATTTTACATTCTTCTTGCCCATCTGCATTTTTGAAAAAATTATAAGCTATTAAACTACATACAAAGTTACTGTTCCCATTTACAGATAGCGAAACTGAAGTAGTGATGACCTAAGTAACTTTGCCACTATACCTCAGAGATTAGGGAACTGGAGGTCTTATAGGGTCCCTCCAGGTCTTAGTCTATTTTTTAGCCCACTGCCTCCACTGTCTTCTTTTATAAGAGTGCATCATCTTGAAAGCATCTTTTGGAGACACCTCTGAGTAACCTTATGCCTTAGAAAAATGCCTTAGAAAAATCTATCAAACATAATGACTTCAATAGAGACCATTTCACATTACTTTTTCTTGGTTCGTGTTCTCAAAAAAATAAAAATATAAAAAGCTTAACTTTTTCCAATGACACTATTCACATTGATTCTAGTTTTTAACAACAAAGGAAGATTTAAACTCATAGTCTATGAGGCAAAAAGAAAATGGCAGTAGAATTCGATTCTCCAGGATAGAGAGAGAATATGCAAATACATCTCTATATTAGGAACCATCAGTATTGCATTACCCAGCAACCACTACAGAGGCTGATGGGAACAACACTGGCAGCTTCATGAGGCCCTTGGAGAAATCTCTCTCCTCTGCTTCCACCTCACCCCAACTTATTCCCAGCTTCTTCTTTGTAGCTTTTAAAGATAGCCAATATAATGGTTCCTGGGCCCTGGATTGTGAATTTTGTGGTGAAGAGAAATAGGAAATGTGGGATATGGAACTTCTAGAGAATAGAGAACTCTGGTGACATATATTCAGTCTAACTCCCTTACAGACAAGACATTTTAAAAAAAAAGATCAGACCTTTTAATTCATTAACAGATGGTGGGCTCTGCTTCTCAAGGATTTGAATCTCTATGAGGAAGTAAATTCATTTGTCTAGTTTACCCAATACTTCTTCTAGGACAAAGGAGTTGTGTGTGTTGTGTGTGTGTGTGTGTGGGGGGGTGCTTCTTAAGGAGAATACAGGAAAGAGGACCTGTAAGTGCCGAGTGACTTACCACGACTCTCTCATCACCTTTCACGGGAGCTGCTCTCTCCCCTCAAAGGCAGACCTTCTACCTCCTCCAGGTAATGTTTCCCTTGAGATACAACTTACTTCTATCTGTATAGCGATGTTCATTGGCCTGGATCAAGAGGACTGAAATGGGAAAATGGACTGAGATGGGAAAGACAGGTCCAATAATTAATCTGCTAAATTACCTGGAAATAGGAATTAGATCCTAAGGGGGATAATAAACAGGCTAATTCAGATCTGAAGAGTCAGAGACAGGTTAGGCTGGATCCTAGTCCTCACGGAGGAAGTGTGAGTCAAGCCAGAGAGTCTAACATGCAACCAAGTACAAGAACAACATAGAGGCCTAACTATAAAACAGAGTTAAAAAATCAGGAGAAGAAACAGAAAAAAAAATAGAGCTGGTCAGAAATGAAAGTATGACGTGTCTATGCAATTTTGGATTGGGAAGTCTACTGCTTGTTTTTAACAGCGGAGAACAGAATGCTGAAATTGTATTGGATTGGCTTAAAAGAGGTACTTATATTTTTGGTGCTATATCCACAAAGGCTTTGCTTAACCCTAGGTTTCCAAGATTTATTTCTTACTTAGTTTTCCTCTAAAAGTTATATAGATTTAGTTCTTACATGTAGAGCTATGATCCATTTGGAGTAAAGTTTTCCTCTAAAGAATGTCCTCTACATCTCCATCTCAAAAGCCAGTAGGAATCATCAGATCCATTTTCTATGCAAAATTATACCAGTAATTACCTAAAATTCTACTTTATCATCCTTAGCATGAGTGTCAGTCAGACTATAGATTTTAGCAAAATAAATTGACATGGGCTGATAAGCAAAAAAACATATACTATAATCCATAGAAGTGCTAATTGGGAGGCTAAGAGCAAGGCTCAAGGATAACCTGGGTTATAATGTTAAAAGCCGTGGGGTAGCTGGCTGTTAAAGAGCAATCACCATTTCTAAGGCCTCACCAAGACTACAGAAACCAACTGTGGCCAGTGTCACCATTACACCAGAAATCACCAGGCTACACATGGGCCTGTTGGCTCATATTGCTCCCTTTTGTATCACATTTTCTCATGGATATATTTGATGGCTGAGTCCTGGACCATATGCCACATTTTAGCTGCAAGAGAGGCTATGAACTTGAGGTTTGACTCAACACTGAGGATGTAGAACTCAAAAATGGAAACTTCCTCAAATACAGAAAAGACTATTCAAAAAGTAATGGCAAGATAACTCGAGGAAAAATGGTGCTGAACAATTGGATAATCACATACAAAAAAAAAGTTAAAAGCATTCCTACACCACATATAAAACTTTACTCCAAATGGATCATAGCTCTACATGTAAGAACTAAATCCATATAACTTTTAGAGGAAAACTAAGAAATAAATCTTGGAAACCTAGGGTTAAGCAAAGCCTTCATGGATATAGCGCCAAAAATGATGAAAACAAAACAAAAGGATAAACAGAACTTCACCACATTAAAAACTTATGTCCTTCACCCTAGCTAGTTTGGCTCAGTGGATAGAGCATTGGCCTGCAAACTGAAGGATCCTGGGTTCCATTCTGGTCAAGAGCACATGCTCGGGTTGCAGGCTTGATCCTTGGTAGGGGGCATGCAGAACGCAGCTGATCAATGATTCTCTCTCATCATTAATGTGTGTCTCTCTCTCCTCTCTGAAATCAATAAAAAATATTTTTTTAAATCACTTATGTCCTTCAAATGATACCATCAAGAAACTGAAACATGACACAGAAAAGGGAAAAACTGTTAAATACATATATTATTATTATTATTATTATTATTATTATTATTTTGCTTTCCCTTTGCCTTTTGGTGAGGGAGGGATTCCTACCTTAGGGTTATGGAGATAGCCAAACATACAATGAGAACGATAGTGATTTATTAGTCACATACACTCAGAGCCCAGAAGAGGATGACACCGTGCCATGTAGGATCATATGGGAGCTGCACTCAGAACAGAGTGAAGAGTAAGCTGTGGAGGTCAACTTGGTAATAGCAAGTGGGTGGGATGCCCACTGGGTCTCCATAAAGGATATAATTGGCTTATTTGGATAATTTCATTGAAACTCACTAGTCAAGCATAAGTGGAAAACGTGTTTGGTCCATTTGATAAGGAGTGTTGTTTGACTAAGTAGCCTTATACATGGGAGCAGAGTGGAGGGGGGAGCGAAGAGGTAGGCCATTCACAGCCCTTCCAATTGTTTTAGATGTCAAGGTAGCATATGATACTGAATCTTAATCTGATGTCCTACACTAGTGGTCGGCAAACTGCGGCTCTTTGGCCCCTTTAGTGTGGCTCTTCCACAAAAATACATGGGAGTCTATTTTGAAGAAGTAGCATTAGAAGAAGTTTTAAAAATTTGGCTCTCAAAAGAAATTTCAATCGTTGTACTATTGATATTTGGCTCTTTTGACTAATGGGTTTGCCGACCACTGTCCTACACCACCATAAGACATGAAGTTTTGCCCTGGCTGGTGTGTCTAAGTGGTTAGACCATCTGCCCTGGCACTGAAGTGTTGAGGTTCAATTCAGTCCCTAGTCAGGGCATGTGTGGGAGGCAACCAATCGATGTGTCTCATCTCTCTCTCTCTCTCTCTCTCTCTCTCTCTCTCTCTCAAAAAAAAAAAAAATCAATGGAAAGAAATGTACTCAGGTGAGGTTTAACAAGACAAAAATAAGCAGACACCAAGTCTTATAAGGGGGGTGTACCCAGGATATATAAAGAACTCTTACAACTGAACAGTAAAAATACAAATAGCCCAACTTAAAAATGGCTAAAGAATTTGAAGGGACATTTCTCCAAAGAAAATATACAAATGGCCAATAAGCACATAGAAAGGTGCTCAACATTATTAGCTATTAGAAAAACGTCAGGAAATACCACTTCACACTCACCAGGATGACTAAAATAAAAAAGACCAACAAAAACAGTTGGCAAGGAAATACAGAAATTGGAGCCCTCATACACTGCTGGGAGGAATGCAAAGTGATACAGCTGCTTTAGAAAACAGTTTGGCAGTTCCTCAAAATGTTAAATATAGAGTTACCATATGAACCAGCAATTTCACTCCTAATTATATACCCATGAGAAATGAAAACATATGTCCACACAAAAATCTGTACATGAATGTTCACAGCAGCGTGACTTACAACAGCCAAAAAGGAGAAACAACACACGTGTCCATCAACTGTTGGATGGATGAGTAAAATGTGTATTCATGCAATGAAATATTATTCAGCAATTAAAAGTACAAAAGTGTATTACAACACGGATGAGCCCTGAAAATGTGCTAACTGAAAAAAGATAGTCATAAAAGAATACCTAGCATATGATTCAATTCACAAAAATGTGCAGAATAGGCAAATCTATAGGAACAGAAAGTAGATTACTGGTTGCCTATAACTGGGGCAGTGGATGAATGTCTGCTAATGGCTATAGGGTTTATTTTTGGAAAAGAAAAGTCTTTTCCAAACCAGAGAGGGTCGGACCTGTATTACCACCATTTGTCCACCATCCAGAACTGAAATATCATTGCTGACATGTACACATGTTTGACATTGAAATTGGGACTCAAAAGAACTGTTTGCCCAGACAGAAACTCACTACAGACTCTGAGTCATTTGCCTCAGCATAACCATTACGGCTTGTCTCATTTTTTGTTCTTATAAGTGAATTTCTAGTATCACATGTTCTCACTCATCTAGGAAAAATAATGAACAACATAAACTGATGAACAAAAACAGACCCAGAGACAGGGAAGCATCCATCAGACTGTCAAACCTCAGAGGGAAAATAGGGGAAGAGATCAACCAAAGGACTTGTGTGCATACATATAAGCCTAACCAGTTGTCATGGACAACAGGAGCGTGGGGGCATGTGTGGGGAGGGGTTTGGGATGGGAATGGGGGGATGAGGACAAATATGTGATACCTTAATCCATAAAGAAATTGAAAAGAAAAAGAAAACAGAAGTGTTTTAAAAGCAATTGTGATGATGGTTACACAGCTCTGTAAATGTATGAAAAACCATTAACTTTTATACTTTAAATGGATGAATTATATGGTATGTGAATTATTGAGATATAAAGTTGTTATTTTTAAAGGGTAATTAAAAGGTAATAAGTAGCCTGAATATGACTGGTCCATGGTTTAACTATTCTCAAATATCTCTTTGACTCTTCTACTTTAAAATGTCTTCACAAAAGTTGGAAACTCTCCTCTACAGCTGATTGACTACAGTAGCCCTTCTGATTCACAGGGGATACATTCCAAGACCCCCAGTGGATGCCTGAAATGAACACCATGAATGTACACTGTTTTTTAATGCATAGATACTAACAATAAAGTTTAATTTATAATTTATGCACAGTAAGAGGTTAGCAATAACAATTAGTAATAAAATAGAATAATTATAACAATAAAATAAGGCTTACTTGAACACAAGCACTACAATACCAGATCAGTCAATCTCCTAACCATGGCTCTAAGCAGCTAACTGGCAGGCAGCATTCTCAGCATGGGTACACTCGACAAAGGAATGATTCACGTTCCAGGTGGGAGGGAGAGGGACGGTGCAGGATTTTATCACATTACTCAGCACAACGTGCAATTAAAACTTATAAAATTTTTATTTCTGGAATTTTCCATTCAATATTGCTGGACCACAGTTGATTGTAACTGGAACCGCAGAAAGCATATTTGCAAATAAGGGGTCTACTTTATTCCCTCATAAATCTCCTATAATCTTGCCAAATTTGTTGCTGGTGGCAACAGTAAAAAACATAAGCACTAAAGAAGGTAGATGAGAACTGCAATTTTATTTTTTAACCATCTGTGCAAACAAGGTTTAGGGAATAAGCTGATAGTGTTTTTTAGAGAAATAAAAGTTAATAGAGACATACCAGATGATAAAGATGCATCTCAGAAAATGTTAGGTGAAAAAGATGAAGAAATTAAGATTTTAAAAAAAACCTCATGGACACAGACAACAGTGTGGTAATTACCAGAGGGAAAAGGGGCGGGAGGAGGTAGAAGAGGGTCAAGTGTGGATAAATGGTAATGAAAGGAGACTTGACTTGGGGTGGTGAACACACAATACAATATACAGATGATGTGTTATAGAAGTGCATACCTGAAACCTACATCATTTTATTACTCTATGTCATCCCAATAAATTCAATTTTTAAAAAATGTTATCTAACGTTTGTAAGGTCAAATAGCCAAATAATGAAGGTACTGTGTGTTGTGGAGACCTAACACACCATCTGTGATGGCCATTCTCTAGGACAAACCCCACTGACCCTTGTCTCCTGACATTTATATTCTTATTTAGTCCCCTCCTTTATTTCCCAACATTCATTCTGGGGGAAGCTAGCAGAATGTCATGATGACAATCAAGCAAGCTATGGAGAGTCCCATGTGTCCAGGAACTGAGGCCTGCAAACAATCACATGAGTGAGGTTAGAAGCGTATCCTCCCCTAGTTGAGCTTTCAGACAAGACTGCAGCCCCAACTGACAACTTAATTGTAACCTCATGAGAGACCATTAGCTAGTACCATTCAGCTAAGCTACTCCTGAGTTCCTACCCCACAGAAATAGTGAAATAATATATTGGTTTAAGCTACCAGGTTTGAGGGAAATTTGCTATGCGATAATAGATAACTAATACACCATATATGCTCTTTCCCCTCCAAAATATATTTCTTATCTGGGGACTTTTCAATATTTACAATGATTTTCCAAGTTGCAAGGGTTAAAAATCAAACCCTAACCACTCTGGGTAAGATTTTGATTTAAATGTTTACAGTTAAGGGGAGGAAAATTAAATATCACAATAATTGTGTAACTTTTTCCTATCTGATTAGCTTTTTTCCCCCTACCTCTCTGATTATTTACACTCAGTCTCCTTTCCTGACTCCTCCTTTTCTGCCTGCTTTCCAAATGTTTCCATTTCTCAGGGCCAGTACAAAAACATCTCTTCTCTCTCCTGCAAGTTTTTTTTTCTACTCCCAACAAATGAAAGTCTATAAAAAGGCCAAAATTTCCACATTTATGCCTCCAGATTTATATATCCAACTGTCATCTTGAGATCTCTACTTGCCATGCATACAGATTAAACTTAACATGTCTAAAGCAGAACTCTTCATTCCCAAACAAATTCCTCTCCTGGGTATCTCTACCCAGGCTAGATACTCAAGCCTGAAACGAACTGGAGTGTTGCCAATCATTTCTCTCCATCCCATGACCTTCATTCATATTCAATCTAATAGCAAGTCCTCTAGAGACTGTCGCCAAGATGCGCTTGAATCCATGCGCTTGATGGCAAATGCCACCCACCTAGTACAGGCCATCACTCTCTTTCCCCTGTAATCCTGCAATAGCTCCCTGGTCCAGTTTCCCTCTCTAATCCATTCCCCACACAGTAGTCAGAAAAATCACCTCAGATGACACTTAGCAAACTCAATAACAAACTTTCGACTCCCTGCCTACCTCTCCAATCTCATCTACTGCCGACTCCCCTCATTTGTGAACTACAATCACTGGGACCTTCTACCTGGAGCAAATCATGGTCTTTCCTCCTGGGACCTCCCCAATTACTGTTATAAATTGTAAATATTTAACAGCTCCCAGATAAGAAGCAGCTTGTAGAATGGAAAGAAACTAGTGATATATTAGTTAGCTATCACTACCCAATTAATTTCATCCTGTCTAAAGTAAGTTCCCACCCCATCACATCCCATCCCATCCCATCCACTAGGATCTTTAGTTAGTTTCTTATTATTGTATATATTTTAGACTAAATATAATCTAAGTTTCTGACTAAATCCTTTTATTCTATCTTTTACAAGTCCTCTACAGTTTATAATTGCCAATGTTTTTACTTGTGTATTATAGCTCTACTCCTTCCACACTATAAATTCCATAAGCAAACCACCATGTTGTCTTCATTCTTCAATCTAAACTCAATGTCTAGAACAATGCTCTGAATATACTAATTCCTTATTAGTATTTTTAAATTAATAATAATGATAATGTTTTATGTGGTTAAAGAATATTCTGTTTAAGAATTACAAAATCGCTGAAACCGGTTTGGCTCAGTGGATAGAGCATCTGTCTGTGGACTGAAAGATCCCAGGTTTGATTCTGGTCAAGGGCACGTACCTTGGTTCCGGCACATCCCCAATAGGGGTGTGCAAGAGGCAGCTGATCGATGCTTCTCGCTCATCGATGTTTCTAACTCTCTATCCATCTCTCTTCCTCTCTGTAAAAACTCAATAAAATATTTTTTTAAATTATTACAAAATCAAAAGACTTTTATAAACAAATTATTCATTCTTGTGAAAAGGCACATGTTATTAGTATTCCTTACATTTAATAAGTTTACTAAACACAGGAATGCAAAATTATTGTATCCCCATCTCCACCAGCTACATATTGTATGTGTGTATGTGTCAGGTTATTTATTTATTTTTATTTTTAAAATATTTTTATTGATTTTTAAAGAGAGAAGAAGAGAAAGAGAGGGAGAGAGAAACATTAATTGGCTGCATCCTGCATACCCCCTCCAGGATTTGAGCTGAAACCTAGGCATGTACCCTAACCAAGAATTGAACCGAAGACCTCTCAGTGCACGGGACATTGCTCAACCAACTGAGCCATACTGGCCAGGGCAGGCTGTGTTTAATTATTTATTTTCATTTGTAATATGTTTGTATTGATTTCAGAAGGATGAAGGGAGGGAGATAGATATATAGAAACATACATGAGAGAAAAACATTGATCGGCTGCCTCCTGCACCCCCTACTGGGGATCGAGCCCACAACCTGGGCATGTGCCCTGACAGAGAATGAAACCTTGACTTCCTAGTTCGTGGGATGACACTCAACCAACTGAGCCACACCAGCTTAGCTGTCTTTATTTTACAAAAGTTCTTTTCTATTTTTCTAATTCCTATTCCCAGCACCTTCTGATTCAGATTGACCAGAATCAACCCCTACAATCTTGATTCCCCTTAGAATATTTGACCTTAAAAGACTTCCTATCAGAAGCCTAAAAATGTCATTTCCTCAGATGCAGAGGCTTGTCTCATCTCTTTAACCACTAAACTAAATGATAAATCAAAGATACTCTAAGGGAGAAAGGGGCCAGAAGTCTTCCTTGTAAAGTAGAATTAAAGTTGAAAAGAAAGTAGGAGTGAGAACACTATCTGGGCATCAGCAGCCACAGGGGAATCCTGACAAAAAGTCAGAAATAGCTTCTCAAGGGTAACCATTTTCAATCCATTTTATTTCTTTTGATTACTCTTCCCAGGTAATACAAAACTTCAACTGATATGAAACCTTTTAACAAATGCAGCTGGTAATATGATCTATTTATATTCCTGTTTTATTTGATTCAATTATTCTCCTATAATTCTCCTGGTATTAAAAGTCCTTTTGATGGTTGCTCTGTTTTCCATTTCCAAAGCCATTAACCTCATTCCCTACCCTAGGTAAGAGGAATGCTCGGTGAGTGACAACCTTGTTTACAGAGAGCAGGAAAGGACTTGGCAGCTGCTCCAAAGTGTCAAACGAGATAGCCTGAAGAAAGCTATAGAAAAGTGTCACCAAATGGGGAAGCCACGTCACACTAACTAGACTGCCTGCTTGTCGACCACTAATAGAATTCTCTGATGTGTACCTCTTGAGAGGGAAAGATTTGCTAGGAGGAGGGAGTATTAGGTAATGTCTTTGGTACCTTTCATATGACTTTTACAGTCTTCAAACTTTCAAAAGCATAGGGGTTGTCTCGAAAAAAGCAAATAACAAGAAGAAACTGTATTAATTTGAATTAAAGCAGTGCCCTTCTGAGAATGACTTTATCGTTAACATCTCAGAGTTATCTCTAACATACCAAACTTTTAGCACAAAGCCGATGCTTTTTATGTTTCAAAGGTGTATCTGAGAGTTGAATTATGTCATTACTTAAAAAGCATATGTTCAATTACTAATTGACCAAAGTTCTCTAAAATATTTAAGTATTTAATTCTCAATTCTCTTGTTACATTTGGCTCTTGGCAAGTTTGATTTGTTCATTCATAGACATTTTTCAAATCACCTATTATGTGAAGGCACATTTCCAGGCACTTGAAAGCAAATAGAATTTAAAATTCAATTTCTAAATTGTACTAGCCACATCTGGGAGACATCAAATGGTTCACAATCTTATAGGAAAAGGGGAAAGAAGAAGATACAGCTACAGTAGTCATAAGAACATCCACAAGGCAACATTTCCCTGTATTTTTTCTGGGCTCACCACTTTCATCTGAATCTTAATCTATTTCTTCTAACCCATAGGCTTTCCACTAGATTGTCAAAATAATACCCAACAATGAGCATAAACTATGTGGAAGGAATCACACTAAGTGTTACACAGATTATCTGATTTAACCCTCCAAATATTCCTATGAACTAATATTATTAGTCTATTTTACAAATAAGGACACAACCATCAAAAGTTTTTTCACTTAATGAAATCCTACAGGAACTACTTCAGAAAATTAAAGAAAGTAAGAGATTAAAATACAAGAATGGTGAGCAAAAATATGGTAACATAATAGATCTAAAATACATCTATATAAAATAATAATTTATAATTTTTAGGGTTTAAATAAGATAGACCTAAAATATTGGGTGGAAATTAGATATAAAGTGCAACAGTGTGATTGGAATTAAAGTCCCCTAGGGACTATAGTTCAGAAAGAAGTTGAGGCATCAAGTAACGCCTTTAGGGCAAAAAGCACATTTAAGGATGGAGAGATTCACCATATGTTAATAAGCATATGTTAATAAAAATCTTTAAACATAAAGAAATAAAAATCCTAAATAAGTATGCAAAAATTATAATTTAAGTGCTTATATAAAAGTTAAATGCTTATATTTTTAAAAGGATGCTTAAAATACCCTGAAGTAAAAATTGATCCTAAATAGTCTTTTAAAAATAAAATAATATATCACACTTAGCATTGTTTTAAAAAATTGTATAAGCTTATAATATTTAAATTGTGGAGCTTAAAAATAAGATAGATATAAATATTGGACAAAAATTAGACACAAGATACAATAGGCAAGAGGAAGCTAAGGCATAAAAGTTTTAAAGAAATAAATAAAACTATGTCTATTTGCAGATAACATAATTGTATTTCTAGAAAATCCAAGAGAGTCAGTGGGTTCTTACAATCAATAAGAGAATTTAGCAATGAAACTCTAATATTAATATACAGAAATCAATAGTTTTCATATGTACAAATAATAACCAGCCAGAGATATAAGGAGAGGGAATACCAATTTGCAGGAACAACAGAAAACAAAAATACTTGGTTATCAGGTTAACAATAGATATGTAAACTTACTTATATGAGGAATATTTTGTATTATTTCTGAAATATAAAACATAATTGAACAAATAAAAAGAGAAACATAATTTTGGATAGGAAGACTTAATATTCTACTGGTAAAGATGCCAATTCTCCCTAAATTAATTTATAAATTTGCTTCAATCCCTCATAAAAAATGCCAATAGATGTATTCCCAGATACAGATAAGTTGACTATAAAGATTGAAAAATAAAACAAGCAAGTTGGAAAGATTCTAGAGAAATATAGCACCACAATGTGAATATATTGTATATTGTTCACTTAAAAATGGCTAAGATAGTAAATTTTGTCAAGGGTTGTGTGTTTTTTTACCAAATTTTTTTAAAAAGTATAAATACACACACACACACACACACACACACACACACACACACACTAGTGACCTGGTGCACAAAATTTGTGTGCAATTAAAGGGGATTAATTAGAGGAAATAATTAATATTGCTATTTGCCCTTTCTATATAATAGAAGTGTCAGAGATGATAGAAAATTAGTAAAATGTATATGAAAACCTTCATCCTGTCAGAGTCTGGGGCACACCATGGGATCCAAAGTCAAGTCCCTGCCCACTCACATGCATCTCAAAATCACATGAGACCCAGACCCAGCCAGCCCCCCCCCCCCAATTGAGCTATGTCCAGACCTGGCCAGTCCCCTTGTCAAACCCTACCAGGTAGGGGGTGTGGCCTCAGGTCCCCCATCCCAGAATGGTGTGGGGGCATGCCTTGAGGTCCTACATCAAGCCCCACCAGGTGAGGAACATGGCCTGAGATCCCCTGTCAAGCCCCACTGGGTGGAGGGAATGGCCTGAGATCTCCCATCAAGTCTCGCCAGGTAGAAGGGACACAATCTCAGGTCCTCCATCATGCCCCGCTGGGTGGAGGCAGAGCCTGAGTTCCCCCAACCCAGCACTGGGGGTGTACCTAGAGGTTCCTGTCAAGCCCCACTGTGTGAAGGGTATGGCCTGAGGTCCCCTGTCAAACTGAGCCAGGCAGAGGGGGTGCAGCCTCAGGTCCCCTGTCCAGGTGCTGGGGTGGGGGGCGTGGCCTGAGGTCCCTGTAATTCACACAGGGGTGGGGAAGGGTGTAGCCTCACCTCAGGTTCCTGCTGATTGCTCATTAAGGTTTCTTATGGGAACTTGGCCTCAGTTGTGGATGCAGCCATCTTTGTGACAGAGAGATGGTCAATTAGTATATTCCCTCTTTATTAGATAGGATATATATATATATATATATATATATATATATATATATATATAATCACTCAGTGTATATCCTATATAATAAAAGACTATATGTATGCAAATTGTCCCATTGACCAGGAGTTTAACCAGCAGGCAGGCCAGCCAAACGTCCATGTCCCCTCCCCCTGGCCAGGCTGGCCGGACCCCACCCATGCACAAATTCATGCACTGGGCCTCTAATATGTTTATATTAGAGGCTAGATTATTATGCATTTAGAGATCATAATAATCTGGCCACTCATTGTATATATAGAACAACTCATCTATACTGATCACCTAGCAAGCATTCTCATTAACATTACAGATAAGCTCTCCATTCTTAGGGAGTATGTTTTTAGCAACTAGAAATACTGATTGTACTGAACTTCAGTACAATTCCCTGAAGTGTGATACACTTGTGCTTATTTAGTTCAATGCCTAATACAGAGTGAGTGCTCCATAAAATAAGTTATGAGGAAATTTGAATATCCCCTGTAAATGTATTGAGTTATCAATAAATTCATATGCATTTCCAAAAAAATATACAAGAAAAAAATCACCAACAAAACCTAAAAAATAAGAAAAAAGAGGGAGACTAACTCAAATAGGTATTAGAATATTATTGTCTATAATACTAACTGTAGTATTCTAATTAGACTGGATGTCCTTCCAGAAGGATGGAGCTGGGCTGAGAGAAAAGCTCAGGTCCCAGGTGCCAGGTGCCAGAGGAAAGCCAGTGCCAGCAGTCGGGGGAAGGAAGGCCTATTCTTGCACAAATTTCATGCATTGGGCCTCTAGTAAAATTATAAAATTGTATATCCAGGAAAACAATATATAAGAAAAACAAATGAACAAAAGAAACTATCAGACATGAACCCATGTATATATTTGAATTTATTGTGTGATAAAGATGATATCTCAAATCAGTAGAGGAAAATATAAAAATATTAATAAATGTCATAGAGAGAACTGAGTGGTCATTTGGAAGAATTATCATTAGAACTATACCTTACAACATACATCAGGATAAACTCCAAATAAATTATATATGTAAATGTAGATGGATGTTACATAGATATGTGATAGACAGATGATAGATGGAAAGATGATAGAGACAGATAGATAGATAGATGATAGATAGATAGATAGATAGATAGATAGGATAGAAAAAAAGTTAAGAAGGAATAAGGAAGGAAGGAAGGAAGGAAGGAAGGAAGGAAGGAAGGAAGGAAGGAAGGAAGGAAATGACAGAAGTACTGTTATGAGTCATGAGCAAATTCCTCTGTTATCTGGGAAAGGGAAAGTCATTACTAATCATGAGTCAATGTCCTGAAGCAATAAAATAAAAATGGGTAATTTTGAAAAAGTGAAAATAAAGAAGATTTGTAAAACAAAACAATGACACTATAAGCATAATCAAAAAACAAATGACAATGATACACAAGAAAAAAAATTTTTCAATTATTTTACAGCAACTTATATCTCTAAAATATAAGGAGTTCCTAAAAATCCAGAAGAAATAAAAATAGAAAAATAAGCCACTACACATCTATTGGAATGGCTCAAATCTGAAATGTGAGGAGGGAGTGGAAAAACAGGAACTCTCATTCACTGCTGGTAGGAATACAAAATGGCACACCACTTTGGGAGACAGTTTGACAGTTTTTTACAAAACGAAACATAGTCTTAGCATACTATTCAACAATAGCACTCCTTGGTATTTACCCAAGTGAGGTGAAAACATATGTTCACACAAAAACCTGTACCCATATGCTTATAACAGTTTTACTGATAATTGTCAAAAATTTAGAAGTTACCAAGCTATCCTTTAGTTGGTGAATGGATAAATAAATTATGTTATATACAGACAACCAGAATATTATTTAATACTAAAAAGAAATGAGCTATGGTGTCATGGAAAGACCTGGAAGGTACTTAAATGCATAGTACTAGATAAAAGAAGTCAATCTCAAAAGGCTACATACTGAATAATTCCTGCCATATTACATTCTAGAAAAGGCGAAAGTATAGAGACAGCTAAAAGATCAGTAGCTGGCAGAGATTAGGGTGCAGGGAAGGATGAATAACTATAGTACAGAGAGTTTTAGGGCAGTAAAACTATATATTTTACAATACTACAATGTTAAATACATGCCATTAAAAAAGATACAATGGGCGACTCCAAGAAGGAAACCTAATGTAAAAGATAGACTTTGGATGATAATGATATGTTAATGGAAATTTATTGAATCAAATGTAGCACTCTGATTCAAGATGTCAATAGTAGGGGAGGTAGTACATGTTTAAGGGTGAGAGTGGTATGGGAATTCTATATACTTTCCACTTAATGTTGCTGGGAATTTAAAACTACTCTAAAAAAAATAAAGTCTACTAAAATTTACAAATTAATAAATCAGTCGAATATACATGTAATTAAAGTCCCATAAAAGGAGGGACAGGGGCATATATTTGAAGAAACAGTGCTCAAAAGTTGCTGAACACTAGAAAGCAACAATCCAAGATGTTGAACAAAATGTAAGAAACATTTTTTTTAAAAAATACATCATAGGCCAAAGCCGGTTTGGCTCAGTGGTAGAGCGTTGGTCTGCGGACTGAAAGGTCCCGGGTTTGATTCCTGTCAAGGGCATGTACATTGGTTGCGGGCACATCCCCAGTAGGGGGTGTGCAAGTGGCAGCTGGTCGATGTTTCTCTCTCATTGACGCTTCTAGCTCTCTATCTCTCTCCCTTCCTCTCTGTAAAATATCAATAAAATATATTTTAAAAAAATACATCATAGTCAAATTGCTGAAAATAAATGGTAAAAAGAAAATCTTTGTCTTACCATTTTGCATTTACTTATTTTTAATATTTTGATAATAGTTTACTTTCAGTATTGTTTTATAGTGGTTTCATGTATATAGCATAGTGGTTAGACAGTCATATACTTTACAAAGTTATGCCTCTGATATCTCCAGTACCCACCTGGCACCATACATAGTTAGTACAGTATTACTGACCATATTCCCATCCCCGTGACTATTCTGCAACTGCCAATTTGTACTCCTTAATCCCTTCACTTCTTTCATCCAGACCCCACGCCTCTGGCAATCAGCAGTCCAGTCTAATAAAGAAAAATCTTAAGCAAGGCTACAGAAAGAAAAAGTAACACATTATTTATAAAAGAACAAGATAATTATCACAGCTGACTTCTAGACAAAAACCAATACTGTCCAGAAGACAATGAAATAATACCTTAAAAGCGATGAGAAAAAAAAAACACAACTCAAATACTATACTAAATGAAACCATGCTCTTAAAATGAAAGCAAAATGAAGTCATGTTAAGATCAAAAGTTGAGAGACTCTCACCAGCACACCTGCACCTAAACAATGAATCACAAATCTTCAAGTAAACCCATATAGACTTAACACTTTGTTTTCCAAGTGAATTAATTTCATGGACTATTGTTGTATAGTCAGATACTCTAAGTCAGTGATTGTCAAGCCTGGATACACAGTAGAACTATCTGAGAAACTTTCTTAAAATCAGAGCTATCCTTGCCCCAGACCAGAGGAATTAAGTAAAACTCAGTGAGTGAGAAATAGTCTCAGGTGAGTATAATATTCAGGTAGAGCTCAAACTGTCTGCTTAACCTCAGCCCTTAAATCCCTGCCCAGTTCCAATCTTCAGTCTGCCCTGCTCAAAGTAGCTGAGATACAGGCCAGGCATATTTTCCACCAGTTAAATAAAAAAATAAAATAAGATAAAATAAAATAATAAAATAAAATAATGAACAGGGAAAGCCACATAAGGAATATCAAGTGAACAATTTCACACTCTATTTGCCATCAAAATCCAACGATGTTTAATTTTCCCATTGGGCTAAATAAACCCCTTGGCCTCTCCTGAGGGCAGCATTTCCAGGTCTCCCACATTTACAAGCAAGTCAGTCTTGGGTATGTTTCCACGTCTTCAAGAAAAAAACATGGGAGAGAACCAGAAGTTCTTTTATCTCCACGTAGCCAAGCTGACTGCTCCTTCTTGTGTTCAACTTCTGCTCTTCTCCTACAGGCTCTTCCTTTGCAGGACTGACATCTCTGTCATCCACCTTTCAAGGGCTTCTTTCTCACTCCACTCACTGATACCTTCTGAATCATTGCCATGTTGGTAAGAACGAATTGGTCTGTTTCTTCCAATCTTGATTAATAGGCTTAGACTTAACCCTAATATTAAACTAAAGCAAATGTTTTATTCCTTGGCCCAACATTTATTTCTCCTGGGTAAAACTTTCCTAATCTTTTCCACAGTAAAAGTCTTTTTCCCTTCCTTCTTTCCTTCTTTCTTTCTTTCTTCCTTCCTTTCATCTTTTTTTGGCCAAGCCTATGTTAGGTGAGTTCAATTCTCTGTTACAAACTATACAAGAAGAAAGAGATTTTCACAAGAATAGGAACATTTTAAAGCCATTTACTTTCTAATACAATCTCTGACAATCTGAGGTTGCCTATGTCCTAACTTAATTATTAATAGCAGGGGTATTATTAATACCCCTGCTTATGCTAAAAATTCTCCTGCTTTAGATGATAAATTATATGTTTGCAGACCAGATAAAGACCAGTTTTCATCAGAGTGGCACAGAAGGAATTTTACCTGCATTAGCAGATCCATATGGCCAAACCACACTCCCTATGCTATTGTACAACAAACCATTAAAATACCAAACTCTTAAGGTTCAGTAACTGGAATTAAGGTTGAATGCAATTAATTCTACAGGTGTGAGCTCTTACACTTGAGTCTCCTAAATTTATATAATATAACAGGAGTATTAGGAAGGCTTGCTAGCAAAATGAAATAAAGAGTAGGTGTTAATAACTCCTGTACACTTGGTTTGTATCTGTTATTCATATGCCAATCCAGGACCCTTCGTGACCCACATTGTTCTCAATAAAACATTCATGCACCTCTTATACATATGAATTTCTGATCAGGTGGTCTCCTACTGATATACTTCAGATGCTTCTTGCTGAAAACATGATTTCTTACAACCACCAGCTTCATTTCTATCTATCTCTATCTACCCTCAGGAGTTATGACATATGTTTTCCACTTTTCCTGATTAAAAGTTCCATTCTTCATAAGTTGTAACCTGGTATAAACATTAGTAGTATCCTATATAATAAAAGGCTAATATGCAAATTGACCAAAATGTGGAACAACTGGTTGCTATGATGTGCACTGACACCAGGGAGTAGATGCTCAATGCAGGAGCTTCCCCCTGGGGTCAGTACACTCCCACAGTGGGAATGTCACTCAGCCAGAAGCTGGGCTTATAGTTGGCAAGTGCAATAGTAGTAGCGGGAGCCTCTCCTGCCTCCATAGCAGCACTAAAGGATGTCTGACTGATGGCTTATGCCACACATTACATCAGTCAGATATTACCCGAGGGCTCCTGGACTGTGAGAGGGAGCAAGCTGGGCTGAGGGATCCCCCTTAGTGCATGAATTTCATGCACTGGGCCTCTAGTGAATGCTATAAGGTAATATCCACTATTAGAACAAGTAGGAGGAAACACAGTAGATTTATCTAAATCACTGAAATGGAAATACCTAATGAAAGTGAATAGAATATTTAGCTAACTCCCCAGTTGTGCTGAAAATAGGTAACAGTGAATTTCTCATTCAAGAAGGACTTCCTGAGGGCAACTAAATGAAAGTAGGCGTACTTTCCAGATTCCCCATAGAGCCGACTCCATAGCAATGGTTTGGCAATATTTCATCCAACAGATCCACTCATAAAATCTTCTAAATGAAATTGGTTTCTTTTAAATAACAAATGACTTGACAGTGATTATTTCCACATGGCCATCCACTATAAATAAGCTAGACCTTTAACACAGGGCATCACTGAAATATTAGCAGGCATGTTTCTCAGTAGAAATATACCAGAATGCTGTGCTACACCCATTGACCTTTCCAAATAATCTTGCTTTGTGAACAAAAGGCAATGTTAATTTCCTCAAGAGTGAGAGCTGGTGCAGTTGTCAGAGATAAAAGAAAAAGGACACAATAGCTTCAAACTTCAAATGTGCTCTGGATACTAAAATAACGACAGCAAAGGAGATCGGTGACCTCGAGAATGACAACATAGTAGAGTGGGATTTAGAGGTCCCCAAGTATAATGTATTCACCAACACTTTTTATTTTAAACGGACAAGCAATGGAGAATTAATGCCCTGTGGAACTCATGGCTATGCATCGCAATCCACCAAGTTGCCAAGACTTATGGGCCTTCCAAACCACCCAGGTGAAGGCGGCGCTCTTTACGGTGTGCCTGGCCAGCAGAATACAGATTTGATTCTTTGACCCTTGAGGAAAATACAAAGCAGTCACTTTGAGCTAAGCCTCCAAATTACAGCTGTGGTTCAGCTCAGACTCCTTTTGTAGAATAAAACTTGCTGACTAAGGCCATAAGATTTGATTTATCTTTTCCTTTTAATGGTGTTTATCAGAATAGAATTGGTCTCTTGCTACCACTCTGAATACATTGGGCTTTGCTGCATACCTAGCTCGGTACATTTATTCTAACCTCGTTGTGGCTATCAGGAGATGAATTTGCTAATTAATAGTAGAAACCAAAGAATAAACAGAGCGAGTGAGTGCAAAAAGAATAATATTCTTTAGGAGCAGTGGCAACTATATTTCAGATAACTCCCTCTTGGCCAAGCAGCACACAGAACAAAGCATGCAGGGACTTTCAGCCATGAAGAGGCAGAGAAAAGAAAAAAAACAGCAGATTGAACATAGAAATAATTTGTCATCTCAGAAGACTTGCAAAGTGCAATAAAGGACTGTTTGGAATCTAATTGAAATGATTCTGGGAACAAAATGACATCAGCGCTTGGTGAAGGCACATTAGAAAAACACAGTTGCTTCAGTGAAAAGCTAACGGAGCCCTCACTTTGGCCTAATGGTGCATGGGAAAAGGCACCTTCCAGGGTCACCCACTTCAGCACCACCACAAATCAACGTGATGGGACAAACCAAGGACACAGGGCAGGCCCCTTGGTGGTGCGTGTCAGTGAGGCCCCCGCTGACTTCAACTGGAAAGACTTGTGATAAAAACAAAGAAATAAACAATAGAGCTTTGCCAAACTCTCCACAAGAATCTGTTTCAGGCTCCCCTGAAGATAATAGTGCTGGTCCTTCCCCTACAGAAATAGTAGGGCACACTGCTAGCCCCTTAGAAATGTAAGGGAAGATCTGAACAATACATTTCTTTAAAATAATTCAGTTTAATTTACTGAGTGCCCCTCTTATTTAACTGAACATTGCCAAGTACCTGGTACACACTGTTTCCACAAAGTTACTGCTAACTGAGGCACAACACTTGTTTCCACAAAGTTACTGCTAACTGAGAGATAAATTATACTACTGCAATGTGGTTATGCTAAAAATGTATACCAAGTCCAGGATCATTTTGTTCCATTTTGAAGAATTCCCACATGTGGAGATGCCTAAGTGTGGTGTTGGAGCATGACTCTGAGGTCACCTTGCAGATACAGCAGAGAAAGGTAGACCCGCCTGACACTGAGAATGAAACTGTTGCCAAGGAACACTGAAGGGCATTGACAGAGCAGGCTGCTGCCCACCTGTGGGTGTCCCATTTAAACCTATACCCTAAGCATTAACAGAGATGTCCCAATAAAATCTCCCCTTGAAGGAGTTGTCTACTTTTTTTTTTCCTATGCCTCATTTCATGTTTTCTCTTGAAACTACTCAAACAGGCATTTGACTCCACCACTCCCCTACAATTGCTTTTTCCAAGGTCATCAATAATCTTTATGTTGTTGGATCCAAAGTCACATTTCAACTGTTTAAAATTTTATCTACCAACAACATTTAATAGAATGGGTCATATCCTCTTCCTTCGGCTTCTGGGACAACACCAGTCACTGGATTCCCCTGTTATCTCATACCACCCCTTTGGGCTCCTTGGTTCCCTCCTCATTTCTTTGCACTCTAAAAGTTGGAGAGCCTCAGGACTCAACCCTCATACCTCTTCTTTGCTCTATTCAAATGAACTTCCTAAGATGTCTCACCCAGCCTCACACTTGTAAAAGTCAACTGCACACTGATGACTCCCACATTTCTACCTTTGGCCTAGATATCCACCATGAACTTCAAGTTCACATATTTCACTGCCTGCTAAACATTTATATTTGGAGGTCTCATAGGAATCTTATCTTCTCCCCCCAAAAAACTTTACTCCTATACCAACCTGTTTCTACTCTAATCTTACCTATCTCAATTAATAGGATCTCCATTTTCCATTGTTCGTGCCAGAAATTTTGATGACTCAAAAGAAGAGAATCAAGGAAGGAATTTTGAAACACATCCAAAAGGAGATGCCAAAGAAGATCCCACAAAGAGGAATGAACAGAAATGGGCGGATATGTGGAGGAAGAATCCAGAGACCACAGAAGGCAACTTCATGCCGTTAAGCCTAAGAGCTTAACTCAGCACAAACCCTCAGTCCTCCCTGTATTGATATGATTGAGAAGGCTAATATCTGGGCTTCAGTTAACTTCCAAAGTGGATATGTAAACCCGGAAGAATACTGGATATGTTGTCAAGAAAAGTCTTAAAGGGATCCATTTCCAGAGCCTCAAATTCCAGATGACCCTTCCCGAAACTGACCTGTCTGAGAATATACTTTGGGCTCAAGCATTAGAAAAATCCTTTCCCACCTCCTCTTTATTTTTATTTTAATATATATTTTTATTGATTTCAGAGGGTAAGGGAGAGGGAGAAACATCAATGATGACAGAGGATCATGTGCCCTGACCGGAATCAAACTGTGTGTGACCTCCTAGTTCATAGGTCTCGCTCCACTGCTGAGCCACGCTAGCGGCTGGGCTGGGCTCCACCTCCCCTTTAATAATCGCTTTCTTTCCTCCTCACAAAACAGAGGCATTCTCCTGCCCATCTTAGGTATACTTGGATACATTTCTCTAGGGTATAAAAACACATAAAAAGCCAGAGAAACATCCATCAGACCATCAAACCTCAGAGGGAAGGTAGGGGAGGGTGGGGGTAAGGGGGAGAGATCAACCAAAGGACCTGTATGCATGCATATAGGCCTAACCAGTGGACACAGACACCAGGGGGGTGAGGGCATGAGTGGCGGGGTGGATAGAAGGGATAATGGGGGAATAAAGACACATATGTAACACCTTAATCAATAAAGAGATTTTAAAAAGCCAAAGAAACAATTCAAGATTTTAACTGGCTCAGCAAAGCCTTCTTGAATCAGTTAAGCACCTGAAACACATTATGGGCCTCGTGTCTTTCCCTGCCTTACATATTCCTGTTAAGGGCCCGGCGTGGCTTTAGAATCCTGGGTTCAGGGTCCACCTTTCGTGACCTCTTCCTACCTCTCCATGTCCCCTGTCATTCCCATGTCCGGTTCTGCACAGGCTTGGACCAGCTGCGTGCAGGTACAACCTCGAAGCTCCTGGCCTCGGCTTCCCGGGGCTGTGAGTGCCTGGACGCTCACACAGGTGCATCCACCGCGGGAGGAATTAACTCTGCAGGGCGGTCCCTGAGCCATGATGCAGGCAGCTAAAGGCGCCCCCCTGGATTCAGAGAGCCAGTCCTGAGGCTTTGCCTCGGGCTCCTTCGATGAACCCGCAGTCAGGCTTCCGTAGCAGCAGCCCAGCAGCCGCCCACTGGCTACAGCGTCCTTTGTGGGCTCCCCCCACTGCCCTCCACTCCGCCATCTCCCTGCTCCAGGTGAGCTGGCCTGGCTCAGGCTCTGCCTTTGGGGGAACCCGGGCTTAGAGAGTTGGGATATTTTGTAAGATGAGGCAGAAGGAGTAGGAACAATTTCATTTAGCAGCTTTCCTTCTGCCATTCCTGGCCTACCGCCAAAGGACAGGTCGCCTTAGGGAGAGTGGCAGGAGAGAAAGCAGAACAGGACAAAGACCAAAGGCGACTGTGCCTTGTTTTACCCAAGTGACAAACCCAAGGCAAGGCTTACTGGCTTATCTTCCTATCTGTCCTAGAACTAGAATATTAGAGATATTTGGAAGGCACGCCAGGAAAGCCAGTGGCTATGAGGGGCACCTGCTCTGCTTTTTCTTTTCTTTTTTTTTATGAAAAGCACTCAGTGAGAACTCAATTTAGGTGTGTCTTGATCTACCTCAGAAGAATTCCCATGATCTCAAGGAGGAAGAGACCAAGTTCCTCAACCAGTGAGGGCTACAGCTTCAAGGAAAAGGAACATATTTGAAGGTAAGTGAGAATTTTATAAATTCTTGAACATTTATTCAGTTGTGTGGGAGAAGCAATTTCGTTACCTTGTACTAAAATGTTATTGGATCCATATTCACCTTCTTCTTACAAGCAAGTGTCCTGTTTGCTGCTCCTTGCCAGTCACTTCGCTGGTACTCATTCGTTGCTGTTACGTGTATATTAAGATTAATTTCATGGAGATGTAGTAATTCTACTGTTAATAATGCTAAACAACATTAATTCACCTAAGTCACACATTTACTGGTGGCCTAATGCCTCCCCCCCCCACCCTTTTTTTCCCCTTTTGCCATGAATTTCCACGAAGCAGGTTAAAGTGCACTTTAAAAGATGAACATTTTATTATGTATGGAAATAGGATAAAACATCTCATTAATCCATCTAATATGGAGTGCCCTGAAATCTAGAAAAATTACTCTAATTAATATTAATTTCTCGCTCTCAGGGGCAGATATGCTGTTTCATTCTCTCAAGGTATAAATTTAAACAATTATCTTCAACTATAAAATGAAATCACCAATCTGTGTATAATAACACTCAAGTGTGTGACTTTCTGACCTCCACATATTTAAGGCAGTTTTCAATAAAGTAGAAAATTAAACTTTAGATGATTATATAGGTCTCCATTCACAGCCAATGGGAAAAGTCCTAAAATAGAAAATTTTCAATTTTGTGGTATTCATTTTTGCTCAGTCGTCGTGTATTTTTAGCTCCATGTGCAATGAGTTTCTAAATGAAAGAATAGCAGATCTAATTAAGAGGCATTTGATCAGCCTTGATAAGCCTTCTAGGTGTATTTCCTAGAAAATGAGAAAGTTGGTAATGTGAAAGGTTAGTCAGCACTTTAGTCAGTCAGCACTTTTCTATGCTTTTCCTTCAACAGAATTAAATGTAGACAGGACAATGGTCAGGAGCTAAAGTTTAAATATAATTTTTATATATTACTATGAATTTGAGTATATAACTTGGAAGAATTTCAACAAATTGAGTCATGTTATAAAAGTTACACCATTTTTTCTATTTACTATGTAAATAATATTTCACATTTATCATATGTAATGTAGGAATATGGTTGATGCTGAACCCTGTTTCTTTCTAGTAACGTCATATTTACCTATATCTACATAACCTAGTAAGGAAAAAGAAAGCCATCCATCTCACAGAGCAATGCAGCTCCCATGACATTTTACTTTGTAGAATTTTCATTATACATAACGCATATATTAATTTGATAAACATGTATTAAAAATAATTTATAGCCCCAGCTGATTTGGCTCAGTGCATAGAGTGTCAGCCTGTGGACTGAAGGGTCCAAGGTTGGATTCCAGTCAAGGGCACATGCCTGGGTTTCAGACTCAATCACCAGTAGGGGATGTGCAGGAGTCAGCCTATCAGTGATTCTCTGTCATCATTGATATCTATCTATCTCTCTCTCTATATATATATATATATATATATATCTCACCCTTTTTCTCTGAAATCAATAAAAATATATTGAAAAAATAATTATAACTTATATTGACATACAACCTTATCTTTGAGAAAAATATTAAAATTCCCATATACATACACATTTTTGTTGCAGAGAAGTTTGATAGAATGATATATAAGACTTTCAAGCATAAAATCATATTACATTAGGATGCAATTCTGTAGGGGAATTAAAGTGAAAATATTTCAAGGAGAAAAGGTAATGATGGAAATTTTTCATCTGTTAAAGAATTCATATTTGTAGATGATGGTGAATTAAATAGATGATAGTAAATATCAAATCATTATGCATTTAGATTTCATTGTTTACATTTAAAAGAATGATGTAACAACATGGTTTTTTAAAATAAAATATTTACATGCAGAAGAAATTATATTATTTTTAACTTTTTAAACTTAGGGTGAAAATTTTAGATGTTTGCATAAAAATATGTGAGTGGGCATATAGATTTTTAAAGTTTATTTAGGATTAATGTGGACAAGCATATTTGAAGGTCACCATATTAGTTTCCCTTTGCTACTGTCAAAAATGACCACAAGCTTAGAGACTGAAAACAGTACACATTTATTCTCCTCTGGTTCTGTAGGTCAGAAGTCTGACACGGGTTTCTCTGGGTTTGAAGCAAGGTGCTGGCAAGGCTGAGGGATCTAGGAGAAAAATCTGTTGCCCAGCTTTTCTAGCTGCTAGAGCCACCTACTTTCTTGACTCAAGACCTTGTTCCTGCATCTTCAAAGCCAATGATATTAGACCAAGTTCCTGTCATGCTGCCATCTTTTTCGCTCTCTCTTCTACTTCCTTCTGGCACATATAAGGACCCTGTATTACATTGGGCCCACCTGCATGATCCAGGCTAGTCTCTCCATCTCAGAGTCAGCTGGTCAGCAACTTCAATCCTCTCTTGGCTGTAACATATCCCAACATATTCAAAGCATGAGGATCCAGTCAAGGGCACCCATAAGAAGCTGTTATTCTGCCTACTGCAACCTTGCTGTCATTCCCATCCACTGCTTCATTTTCCGATGCCACATACTATCAGTTATTCTCTTTCTCTCTTTGTATGGCTAACTCCTTTCTACTTGTCTCTTCCTCAAGAGTAGAGAATAAATCTATCTTATTCATATAGCCCATTTGTTATAAATAAATAACAAATTGTTTAAACAAAGTCTTCCCTCCAGTTCCAACTTCTGACATTGAACTCCCAGGTGTTATACTACCTCTCTGTCCCTTCACAGCCAAACATCTTGAAAGAGTTTTTACTTCATTCACTTTCTTCACTTCTCACCTTCTTTTCATTCATGAAGATGCTCCCTCCACCATAGTAAACAATGGGTTTTGTCATGAAATCCAAAGATCACATGACAGCATATGGACAGTTTCTCCATTCTGAAACTCCTGATGCTCTTGGTTTCTGTGGCTCCACCTCTCCACTAGGTATTTCCAGTCTCCTTTATGGCCTCTTTACCCCATGCCTAGGCCATACATCTTGCTGTTTGGGGGGCGGGGGGGGGAGAGTCCTGTCATGAACCCTGTCAGGATTCTGCACTCTCTCTCTAGGCAGCCCCATAGCTTGATTACATCTATAGGTGAATTGCTCCCAAATCCATATCTGCAATCAGACTTGTCTCCTTAGCTTCAGATCCATAAATTTTACTATTGATTGAATTTCTCGATTTGATGCCCTGCAAGTACATCAATTTTAACATACTAAAAACTGAATTTATAATTTGCTTCTACACTTAAACCTGTTTTCTCTATCTCAGTAAATGCCACAGCAAACCCTGGTAGAACAAGCCAAGACCCTGGGCATCATCCTCCCCACCCTCATCAACCATCATCATGCCCTGTCAGTTCTGTCTGCTACGTGTAACTTGACTCAACCACACACTTCCCAAGTTTAAACCACCATCATGTCTTGCCTGTATTGCTGGTCTTCCTGCTTCCAATTTTAACACCTTCTTCCTAACCTCCTAACCTTGACACTCTTCTCCCTCCCCCCCCCCACCCCTCCACACCCCTCCCCCCCCACTGCAGCCAGGGTGATGTTTCTGGAAGACAGATTTCATCACATCACTTCCTGAATAAAACAATGCAGTGGCTCCCCACTTTCCTTAGGATCAAGACTCTTGCCTGGTCTCTCATTCCAAACATGCTAAATTTCTTTCACTTCCTTTAACTCAACACATTGCTTCTCATTTTCAGACCATCTTACATGCTGTTACCCCTGCCAGGCATATGCTTCCCACCCTCCTCGCCTTCCTGTTGAACTGCTACTTAATCCTGAGATGGTGGGGAAAAGGAATAGATGGGTAGGAGAATAAATTATCTTGTAGCTTGGGAATAAGGAGTTGGAATTCACATCTGGTGCATTTCTCAATGAAGTGGTATAGGCACCTGCTTGGAGCAGGGATAGGTCTAATAGGGAGAGCACACAGAGGCCGGTAAAGGTTTGATAGAGCTTTATGAGAAATGGGAAGGGGGCGCTGACCAAAGACAAGCAAAATGATTTTCAAATGGAGCTCAGTTATAATACCTTTGTAACTTCCAGTCTGAACACTTGAGTAGATTTTTCCAGCAATCATAATTCAAGCCTCTCTATCTAAAACCTATTCACCTGGTGCTAAATCAATTAACTAGATGTTGAAAAATTCAGACTCATTTTGAATGTCTTACAACTCTTCATATGCTCTGTTTTTATTTTTGTCAATCATGATTTTATATATGCATGTATTGTGAACTAATTATCATAATAAGTTAATTTATATTCATCACCTCACATGGTTACCATTTTTTCTTGTAATGTTAAGTTTTTAAGATGTATTCTATCAGCAACTTCCATATATGAAATAAGTATGGTTAATTAGAGTCATCATGCTGTACATTACATCTCCAGGAATTAAATCTTATAATTGGAAGCTTGTATCTTTTGACTACCGTCATGCATTTCCCCCACCTCCCAACCCTCAGCTCTGGCACCAGTCTGTTCTCAATATCTATGAGTTTGGTTCTTCTTTAGATTGCACATAGAAGTGAGATCATACAATATTTGTCTTTCTCCAACTTATTTCACTTAGCATAATGCCCTCAAAGTCCATCCATATTAGTACAATAGCAATATCTTCTTTTTTGTAGTTGAATAATATTCCAGTGTGTGTGTGTGTGTGTGTGTGTGTGTGTGTCACATATTTTTACCCATTCATCTGTGATGGACACTTAGGTTGTTTCCATGTCTTGGCTATTGTAAATAATGTTGCAGTTAACATGGGGGTGCAGATATCTTTTCAAGGTAATGATTTCATTTCCTTCAGATAAATACCCAGAAGTAGAATTGCTAAATCATATGGTAGTTCTGTGTTTTTAATTTTCTGAGGAGCCTCCATACTATTTTTCAGAGTGGTTGCACTAATTTGCATTTCCACCAACAGTGCACAAGTGTTCCATTTTCTCAGCATCCTTGCCAATACTTATTTCTCATTTTTTTTATAATAACCATTCTAATAGATATAAAGTGATATCTTATTGTGGGTTTAATTTTAATTGAGATATAGTTGACAAATAACATTATAATAGTTTCAGGTATACAATATAATGATTCAATATTTGTATATACTCCAAGTAATCACCACAATAAGTCTAGTTAATATCCATTACCACACCTAGTTACACATTTTTTCCTTGATGAAAACTTTTAATATCTAATCTCTTAGCAACTTTAAAAATACAATGCAGTATTATTACTACTATATATTATGCATTATTATTTATATATAATATATACATTATTGCTAGTATTATTATAGCATTATTACTGTGACTACCATGATGTACCTTACATCCATGGCTTATACTGGAACTTTGTACCTTTTGACCACCCTCACTCATTTGATCACCCTTCCCCCTCCAACAAATACCAATCTGTTTTTTTGTGTGTTTTTTTGGTTTTTTTTTTTATATGGTATGAATTCAGGGTCTGTTTGCAGTGGGAGGAAGATGGAGATGGGGAATATATTCCACATGTGAGTGAGATCACATAGTGTTTATCTTTCTCAGTCTGACTTATTTAAATTAGCATCTCATTGTGGTTTTGATTTGCATTTCCCCCGATGATTAAAGATGTTGAGCATCTTTTCATGGACCTGTTGGCCATTTATATGTCTTCTCTACATAAGTGTCTATTTACATCCTCTGCCCATTTTTAATCAGATTGTTTGGGTTTTTTTATGTTGAGTTATATGAATTCTTTATATATTTTAGATATTAATGCCTTATCAGACAACATAAATTTTTTTAATTTAATGTATTTTACTTGTTTAATTTTTACTTTAGTTGCATTTTCTTCTGGTGTCAAATCCAAAACTCCAATGCAAAGACTGATGTCAAGGAACTTACACCCTGTGTTTTCTTCTAGGGGTTATGGTTTCAGGTTTTATGTTGAAGCCTTTTTGTGTGTGTGCAGTATAAGATAGGGGTCTAGTTTCATTCTTTTGCACATAGTGGGTGGGATCCCTCAGGCAGGTGAGGTCCCTTGGCCTGGCCTGCAGGAATTGGGCAGAAACCAGCTCTCCAACATCCCTCAAGAGGTCCCAGAGTACAAGAGGGCACTCTGCAAAGTTGCTGTAGTGCAAGGTATAGAATGCAAATGCAAGTGTGCAGTAAACTAGATTTGGGGCTGACAGTGCCCCAGAAATAGCATAATCCATGGCCAAAGGTGAAATTGCACAGTCCCACGAGGAATCAGGCTCCCTCCTCTCTGGTTGCAGGGTGCATCACCCAAGAACTGCCACTGCCAAGTCCCTGCAGCTCGGCCGCTCCTCTGTTGAGCATGTGCCCCCTGGTGGTCAGTGCACATCATAGCAACTAGTCATATTAGCCATACACACAAACACACACACACGCACACACACACACACACACACACACACACAGATTATATATATATATATATATATATATATATATATATATATATATATTAAAAGGATAATATGCTAATTAGACTGGATAGACAGGACATCCTTCAGACATCTTCCGGATGTTCTTCTGGACAAAGCTGTGGTGGTGAGGCCAAAGCAGAGGCAGTTAGGGGCAACCAGGCAGGCAGTGGAGCAGTTAGGGAGTGATCAGGCCTGCAGGGGAGCAGTTAGGGGATGATCAGGCCAGCAGGCAGAGAGGTTAGGAGCCATCAGGCAGGCAGGCAGGTGAGCAGATAGAAGCCAGTAGTCCTGGTTTGCAAGAGGGACCTCTGACTTACGGTTTAGGGCCAATCCTGAAGTACACCCCCCAGAGGGTCCTGGATCGGAAAAGATGCAGGTCGGGCTGAGGGGCAGTGCATGTTGAACACACTGTGTGGGGAGCACTATGGAGGTTTCTCATTGGCAGAGAACAAGGATCATGCTTATTACTCAAGACCTTTAAAACATGGTAGCCAATAAGCATAGGGTGTTTTATGTGAGATGTGAGAGTCTGACTGGCACTGCCATGCCCAAACTGATGAGCACCCAAAGTCCATGCACTCAGAAGAAAAATTAAATGTGGTTGGGTGTGTTTTTTATTTCCCACTAGAGGCCCAATGCACAAAATGCATGCACGTGTAGAGAGTCCCTAGGCCTGGCTGGTGATCAGTGGTGACTGGTTGGGCAATCAGGGGGCCCCTGTTGGCATCTGCCTTGGCTGTCTTGGCATCCCCTATCACCGGTCCCACACCCTGCCACCGCCACCAATCACTTCCCTATGTGGGGCAACTGGCAGGGCCATTAGGGGACCCACTCTGGCCCCTGCCTTGGTTGGCCTGGGGCCTGTGGGCAGCTCCTGTATTAAGCGTATGTCCCCTCATGGTGAGTGAGTATCATAGCAACCAGTTGTTCTGCCATTCAGTCAATTTGCATATTAGGCTTTTATTATATAGGATTAGAGGCCTGGTGCACGGATTTGTGCACATTGATTAGAAGGTGGCCAGTGGGATGTGACTAGGTGAGGCAGGCCAGACACACACTGAAGCCAACCTCCCACAGCTGCACCTGGAGAAACACCGAAGCTTGAAGGTCTTCTGTGCAGTACGCAGGGTCTCTCCCCAGGTGGAGTTCCTCTGCCTGACCTGAGGGGATCAGGTTGAAACATGCAGTCTGAGGGATTCCTGAGTGCAAGAGGGAACTCTGTAAAGTTGCTGTCACTAGGCAGCTCCTGCATTGAGCGTCTGTCCCCTGGTGGTCATTGCACATCATAGCTACTGGCTGGTTAGCTGGTTGGCCAATTGGCCAATCACTTAGGCCTGTGGTCAGCAAACTGCGGCTCGCAAACCACATGCAGCTCTTTGGCCCCTTGAGTGTGGCTCTTCCACAAAATAACACGGCCTGGGCAAGTCTATTTTGAAGTGGTGTTAGAAGTAGTTTAAGTTTTAAAAATTTGGCTCTCAAAATAAATTTCAATCATTGTACTGTTGTTGATATTTGGCTTTGTTGACTAATGAGTTTGCTGACCACTCACTTAGGCATGTGTAGGTAGGTAGGTAGGTAGGTAGGTAGATAGATAGATTACCCTGGAGAACGAACAATCAAAAAAACTCTGTGGGAACTTTTAGGCTTTTTCCAACTGGATTCCATCATGTGACAGAATCACAGAATTTGTTCCTGGAAATATCTTTAGAGATCATTCAGTTCAACACCGCCCTCCCCCCCTAGTCTTATTTCATACTTCATTTACCTACTTTCTGGCATGAATAAATGCCTCTATTTTTAAATGTCTGTATCTGTAAACATTTGTGCATGAATATCCACTGTGAGAGTTATACAGGGTGTGTTTATTGCAGGTTATTTGATTTCCTTTGCATCCCTTCTCCTTAAAGTTCTAGTGCAGCAATTTTCAACCTTTCTCGCCTAATGGCACACATATACTAATTACTATAATTCTGCTGCTCACCAAAAAAAAATATGTTTTTGCCAATATGAAAAAAAAGTAGGTATAATTTTGATTCATTTATACCAGGCAACTGCTGTTGTTGTGTTGGCTGTTGTCATTTATTTTACTTGACAGTCTAACAGAGAGGAGGTCAGTGCCCCTGACTAAAGAGTCAGGTGTTGCATGTTTTAAAAATTCTCGTGGCACACCAGTTGAAAAATGCTGCTCTAATGCAATGACCTTTTATGAGTAAATATCAGAAAAAGCACATTTAATACTTGATTCTGTATTTAGGTGCCTAAATGTTAAGGAAGCAGGGAGTGGCGTGGGATGGAGAAAAAGCAAAACCAGAGAAGGAAAGTGTGAGAATCCGAAGGTTAAAGGAAGTGTCAGGAGCAAAGGACAGGTTCTCCCGGGCCCTCCTTTGGTCTGAGTAGAAGGTCAGAGTGGCTCACCAAGCAGAGAAGTAGGGAAGGAGCTGGGCTGCCCTAACAGAGCCTCAATTTGGGAAAAAATATAAATTCAATTTCCCTTCTATGCCTAGTTTCTCGTTGGAAGTAAGAGATTTGAGCATGTTTGCCCTCATTGCCTGACATCCCTGTGCTTGCTGAGCAGCAGAGAAAGTACTAGGGCTGGATATAAATAGCAGTGTCAGCACTGGGCAGTTGAGGGGGGGTGGGGTTGAGGTTGAAATGCAGTTCTGATACTACCGTTTTGTGTCACCTGGAGCATTGCCCAACCTTTTCTAGCCTCAGTTTCCTCATTTAGTCTGGAGACCTCTCTCAGATCCCTTCCAACTCTAACGCCCTGTGCTTACAGGGGTTGAGCGTCTCCTAACCAGGGCCTTGCCTTACATGGGCTTCAGTGAAGCCTGAGTCCAATGGGGCGCTGTCTGAGTGAGGCGGCAGGCCCTCTGTAGAACCCAGGATGTCCTCTGAAGCTAGTATCACCTACAACAAGGTCCACCTGAGATCAGGTTTGGAAGCTGCATCTCCCACAAGCTTCCCAGCATGCCTTTGCACTGCAACCCTGAAATACAGTTCTTACACTCAGTAAGTGCAAATGCCAGGCTCTCAGGTTGGAGCTGGGGGTGAGAAGAGGAAAGGTGGAGGCCTGCCCCTCAGTGGAGCAGAGGTGACTTTTATTCAGTGAGCGGTAGAGAGGAGGCGTGTGCACAGAAGGCTGAAGAGGCCGGAGAGAGTGATGCTCTCTCTATGAGTAGAGGGGGATGTTCCGGGAAAGGCTGCACAGCCTCTGAGCAGGTGGAGAGGCATACACGTGTTTATGAGAGAGTAACAGACAAAGAACAGTGTCAGGTACACACAAAAACACAACAAACAACAACACAAAAACCCCCCACAGTTTGGATAAAGGCAGAGTGAAGGACATTGCTGTTTCAAGAAATGCTGGGAAATAAACTGAAGCTGGAATGTAGGGCATAGGATTACAGTGGGGAGGAAGAAAAGGAGTGACTTGGGTTGAGGCCAAATTGTAAATGGCTGTGTGCGCCTGTGGAAGGAATTGTGAATTACTCCTGTGAGCAACAGCTGGGAATCAAGAGGCTTTAAGGCAGGAGACAGACTCGGATTTATTTCTAGTGGGAAAATGTACTGGCAGCAGCGTGGAGGTTGAGGAGTCTGGTTGACGGGAAATTCAGCCAGAGAGGGCGACCATGGTTCATGCAGAGCGGGTAACCAGCTCATCCTGGCTCACCACGTGCCATCTGCAGGGTGGAATCTGAATTATATTTACATGTCCGTCCAGGTCTGATCAGCCATAGATACTGAGCTGCAGAAAGACTTGACAGGAGTCATAATGGGAATGAGCCAAATCTCTAGGCCAGTAGTGACAATCTTATTGCAGAAATAAGACTGTGGTGTTTTCTGTTACTCAATTTATTACACAAATCTTAAACAATTTATTACAGAAACTCATAGTATGCTAGAGCCCACATCCACAGGGAGAGCTTCCAGAAAGGATGTCGGTTTGTTTCTCCATCGTCCCCCTCCCTGGACTGCTGGCTGTGTCTGACCAGTGACCATCCGGGCGCTGTACATACTGTGTTAGAAATGTGGCAGATGCCATTTCCACTCTATGTCTCTACAGGGAATAACCAAACTAATTAATTTCATCGAGTCACAAAGGTATATAGAAAACTCAGGTATGGGAAAACATGAAAATTTAACCCAAGATTCCCAATTCCCCCCTACGAGAATCCATTTCTTAAGTTTAATAATAATGCAAAAACCTGATATTGAGAGACCGCTGTTACCCTGAGAGATTACTTTTGAAACAACAAAAGTTTCTTGAAATTCTCTTTTGTTCATCCATTCTTCTCTTGAACTTGAAGAGCATTTTTAGGACCATTATTTTGAACTGTTTATCAAGTACAACTTCTGTTTATTAAAATCTTTTATTTCTGAGTTTATCTCTCGCTTTTTTTGTTGTTGTTTGCAACATATTCCTCTATTTCTTTGTTTTCTTTGACTTTGTGTTGGTGTCTGTACTTTAGATAAAACGGCTACCTCTTAGTCTTGAAGAAGTAGCCTCAGGAAAGTGATGAAACGTATCTTTCATCCCTGCCCTAGCTCCTGATTGTCTCTTAAACCTTTGTGGCTATCTAAGCAGCCTATTTTATTGTTATTTTTTTTCATTTTTATTGAAATTATTGGTGTAACATTGGTCAAAAAATTATATATGTTTCAGATGTACAATTTATAATACATTATTTGTATATTGTATTTTGTGTTCACCACCCCAAGTCAAGTCTCCTTCCATCACCATTTACCTGCCCTTTAACCTCTCCTACCTCTCCCAGACCCCTTTCTCTTACAATCACCATGCTGCTGTCTGTGTCTATGAGGGGTTTGGGGTCCTTCCTTCCTTCCTTCCTTCCTTCCTCCCTTCCTTCCTTCCTTCCTTCCTCCCTCCCTCCCTCCCTCCCTTCCTCCCTTCCTTCCTTCCTTCCTTCCTTCCTTCCTTCCTTTCTTTCTTTCTTTCCTGTCTATCTATCTAATCTATCTAATCTATCTATCTACCTATCTATCTTAATCCCTTCACCCTTTTCACCCAGTCCCAGAATGCCCTTCCCTCTGACAATTGTCAGTCTGTTCTCTGTATCTATGAGACTATTTCTATTTTGCTCACCTGTTTATTTTGTTCATTAGATTCCACAAATAAGTGAAATTATATGGTACTTGTCTTTCTCTGATTAGCTTATTTCACCTAGCACAGTGGTTGGCAAACTCATTAGTCAAATATCAACAGTACAATGATTGAAATTACTTTTGAAAGCCAAATTTTTTAAACTTAAACTTCTTCTAGTGCCACTTCTTCAAGATAGACTCGCTCAGGCTGTGGTATTTTGTGGAAGAACCACACTCAAGGGGCCAAAGAGCTGCATGTGGCTCATGAGCCGCAGTTTGCCTACTACTGACTTAGCATAATACTCTCCAGGTCCATCCATGCTATTGCAAAAGGTAAGATTTCCTCCTTCTTCTTCTTCTTCTTCTTCTTCTTCTTCTTCTTCTTCTTCTTCTTCTCCTCCTCCTCCTCCTCCTCCTCCTCCTCCTCCTCCTCCTCCTCCTCCTCCTCTTCTTCTTCTTCTTCTTCTTCTTCTTCTTCTTCTTCTTCTTCTTCTCCCCCCCCCCCCAGCAAACAGTATTCCACTATGTAAATGTACCATAGTTTTTTACCCACTCATCTACAGATGGGCAGTTGGGCTGCTTTCAAATGTTGGCTATTGTAAATAATGCTGCAATAAACATAGGGATGCATATATTCTTTGGAATTAGTGTTTCAGGTTTCTTCAGATATGTTACCAGAAGTGGAATCACTGGGTCATAAGGCAATTCCACTTTTAATTTTTTGAGAGTACTCCATACTGCTTTCCATAGTGGCTGCACCAATCTGCATTCCCACTAACAGTGCATTAGGGTTCCCTTTTCTACACATCTTAGCTATTATAAATAATGCTGCTATGAGCACAGGGGTGCATATATTTTTTTCTGATTGGCATCTTGGGGTTCTTAGGATATATTACTAGAAATGAGATCTCTTGAGTCATTTTTAATTTTTTGAGGAAACTCCCTCTTATTTTCCATAGTGGGTACACCAATCTGCATTCCCACCAGCAGTGAATTAGTGTTCCTTTTTCTCCACATCCTCACCAGTACTTGTTATTTGATGATTTGTTGATGATAGCCATTCTGACAGGTGTAAGATGGTACCGCATTGTTGTTTTGATTTGCATCTCTCAGATAATTAGTGACTTTGAGCATGTTTTCATGTGCCTCTTAGCCTTATGTATGTCTTATTTTGAAAAGTATTTAGACCCATTGCCCATTTTTTGATTGGGTTGTTTATCTTCCTTTTGCTATGTTGTATGAGTTCCCTATAAATGTTGGAGATTAAACCCTTATCGGTGATGACATTGGCAAATATGTTCTCCTATGCAGTGAGCTTCCTTGTTTTTTGATGGTTTTCTTTTGCTGTGCAGAAGTTTTTTATTCTGATGTAGTCCCATTTGTTTATTTTCTTCTTAGTTTCCATTGCCCTAGGAGCTGTATCAGTGAAGATATTGCTTCAGCATATGTCTGAGATTTTGCTGCCTGTGGATTCCTCTGCAATGTTTTTATGGTTTCCTGTATTATGTTTAAGTTTGGTGGAATCTTTAGGGTTCTCTATATACAGTATATTATCATCTGCAAATAATGACAGTTTTACTGCTTCCTTTATAATTTAGATACTTCTTATTTCTTCTTCTTATCTGATTATTATAGTTAGGACTTCCCGTACTGTGTTGAATAAGAGTGGTAAAAACACACATCTCTCTCTTGTCCCTGATCTTAATGAAAACCCCTTTAAGTTCTGCCTTATTGGTATGATATTAGCTGCAGGTTTTTCATATATGGCCTTTGCTATGCTGAGGGATATCCCCTCTATTCCTACTTTGATGATAGTTTTGATCATAAACTAGAGGCCTGGTACATAAAATCATGCACTAGGGGAGGGTCACCTCAGCCCACTCTGCACCCTCTCCAATCTGGGACCCCTTGGGGGATGTCCCACTGCCAGTTTAGGTCTGATCCTGGGGATTAGGCCAAAGCCAACAGTCGGACATCCCTCTCACAGTCTGGGACTGCTGGCTCCTAACAGCTCACCTGGCTGCCTGCTTGCCCCTAACTGCCCCCCTGATCATCCCTAACTGCCTCTGCCTACCTGCCCGATCACCCCACCTGTCCCCCCTTCCAGCCTGGTTGCCCCCAACTGTTCTCCACTGCCAGCCTGTCCACCCCTCTCTGCCCCACCTGCTGGCCTGGTTGCCTCCAACTGCCCTCCTGCTAGCCTGGTTGCCCCCAAATACCCTCCCCAGCTGGCCTGGTCAACCCCAACTGTTCCCTATTGCCAACTTGTTCACCCCTCATTGCCACCCTTGCTGGCCTGGTTGACCCCAACTGCCTCCCACTGCCAGCCTGTTCACCCCTACTACCTCCCCACCAGCCTGGTCACACCCCCAACTGCCCTCCTAGTGGCCTGATTGCCCCTAACTACTCAACTGCCCCCCCACTGCCAACCTGATCGCCCTCAACTGCCCCCCTTGCTAGCCTATTCACCCTTCACTGCCCCCCCCCCCTTGCTGGCCTAGTCAACCTCAACTGTCCCCTATTACCAGCCTGTTCACAACTCATTGCCCCCCACTGCCAACTTGGTCACCCCCAACTGCCTGCCCTGATGACCTGGTCACTCCTTACTGCCCCCCGCCCACTGACCTGATCACCCCCATCTGCCCCCAACTGCTAGCATGTTCACCCATCACTACTTCCCTGTCAGCCTGGTAACCCCCAACTGCCCAACTTTCCCCTACTGCCAGCCTGGTCACCCCCAACTGCTCCCCACTGCTGGCCTGGTCACCCTTCACTGCCTACCCCAACCAGCCTGGTCGCCCCACACAGCTTGCTGTTCAGTCGTTTGGTCGTGGTCCCTCAGTAACCCCCCTGCTGGCCTTGTCACCCCAAGCAGCCTGCTGTTTGGTCATTACTGTGATGGTGTCCTGGAATCCTGCATATTCCTCTATTATTAGTATAAATGGGCTTTTTTCAAATGATTTTTCTGCATCTATTGATATGATAATATGGTTTTAAACTTTCATTTTATTTACGTGGTGTTATCTTTCTGGTTTCTTTATGTATAAAATTAGATTATTTATTTGACATTTTTCTTATTTCTTGAGGAAGACCTGTATTAATTTATTGATTTTAGGGTATTGTACCAACCTTGCGTGCTTGGAATAAATCCCACTTACTCATGGTATATTATCTTTTTAATGTTTTCCTGGATCTCATTTGCTAACATCTTATTGAGGATTTTTAGCATCCATATTTATCAGTGATATTGGCTTATAATTTTCTTTTTTTACATAGTGTCTTTATCTGGTTTTAAATTAGGATAATGCTTGTCTCATAAAATGAACTTAGGAGTTTTCTCTTCTCTTGAATATTTTGAAATAGTTTGAGGATAGGTGTTATTTCTTTGAGTATTTGGTAAAATTCACATGTTTTTTGAGAGGTTTATTTTTATTTTATTACTTCTTCAATTTCATTAGTTGTAATTGTTTTAAACAGATTTTCTGATTTGTCTTGATTCAGTTTTGGAATATAGTTTGTTTCTAGGAATTTATCCATTTCTTCCAGATTGTTCAATTTGTTGGCATATAGTTCATAATATTTTCTCACAATCCTTTGTATTTCTTTGGTGTCAGTTGTTACTATTTCTCTCTTTATTTCTGATTTTATTTATTTGGGTCCTCTTTTTTTCTTGATGAATGTGGTTAAAGGTTTGTCACTTATTTATTTTTTCATAGAAAAACATCTCTTGACTTCATTGATCTTTTGTATTGTTTTGTTTGTTTCTGCTTTGATCTTTATTATATTCTTCTATTTACTTTGGGCTTGTTTATTGTTCTCCTTCTGGGTTCTTTATGTGTAAAGTTATATTGTTTATTTGATATTTTTCTTGTTTCTTGAGGTAGACCTATCTTACTAAGAATTACCCTCTTAGGACTGCTAGCACTATGTCCCATAGATTTTGGATTGTTGTTTTCTCATTTTCATTTATCTCAAGGTATCTTTTGATCTCTTCCTTGAGTTCATTGTTAACCCATTTGCTGTTTAGTAACATGTTATTTAGCCTCCATATCTTCGTGTGTTTTTCAGGGTTTTTCCCTTGTGATTGATTTGTAGTTCCATATAATTATGGTCAGAGAAGATGCTTGATATGATTTTAGTTTTCTTAAATTTATTGATACTTGTTTTGTGTCCTAAATGTGGACTGTTCTAGAAAATATCTCATGTGTACTTGAAAAGAATGTATATTCTCCTTCTTTGGGTAAAATAATCAGAATATACCAATTAAAATCCATCTAATCTAGTGAGTAATTTAAGGCCACCGTTTCCTCGTTGATTTTCTGTCTGGAAGATCTATTGATGTCAATGAGGTGTTAAAATTTCCCTACTATGACTGTATTACTATTGATCTCTTCCTGTATGTTCATCAAGATTTGCTTTATATATTTAAGTGCTCCTATGTTGGGTTCATAAATGTTTATAAGGGTTATATCCTCTTATTGGATTGCTCCCTTTATCATTATGTAGTGTCCTACTTTGTCTCTTATGATAACTTTTGTTTTAAACTATTTTGTCAGATATAAATATTGCTACTCAGCTTTTTTTTTCACTTCCACTTGCACAAAATATATTTTTCCATCCTTTTACTTCATCTTTATGTATCTTTCATTCTGATGTGGGTCTCTTAAAGACCATATATATATATATATAATATATATATATATATATATATATATACACACACACACACATATACATACACACACACACATATACATACACACACATACACACACACACACACACCCCTAGGTTATATATAGTTTAAGAAAGCAATCTATATATTTTAAGATATATATATATATATATATATTCCTTTCTTTTCCATTCAGCTACCCTGTCTTTTTTGTTGTTAATCCTCACCCAAGGATATTTTTCCCATTGATTTTTAGAGATAGGGAAAGTGGGGGGGGGGGGTGGATACAAAGAGAAAGAAACATTGATGTGGGAGAGACACATTGATTAGTTGCCTCCAACATATGTCCTGACTGGGGCCAGGGATTGAGCCTGAGATATATGCCCTTGATCAGAATTGAACCTGAGACCCTTCAATACATGTGTCAGTGCTCTAACCACTGAGAAAAACTGACTACATCTATCCTGTCTTTTTATTAGCATTTAAGCCATTTACATTTAAAGTGATTTTTAAAGATATACACACACACACACACACACATATATATATGTGTGTGTGTGTGTGTGTGTGTGTGTGTGTGTGTTTCTGAGAAGAAGGGAGAGGGAGAAATAGAAACATATAGAAACATCAATGATGAGAATCATTGATCAGCCTCCTGCATACCCCTGACCAAGAATTGAACCTTGACCTCTGGTTCATAGGTCAATGCTCAACTGTTGAGCCACACCAGCTGGGCTAAAGTAATTATTAATAGGTATGTATTTATTGTTATATTATTCTTGTAATTATGGTCCTCTCCTCCTCCTTTTTCAAGACCCTTTAGCATTTCTTGTAATACTGGTTTTGTGGTATTGAACTTATTTAGCTTTTTCTTACCAGGGAAGCTATTTCTCTCCCATTCTAAATATACCCTTGCTTGGTAAAGTAGTCTTGGTTGTAGGTCCTTACTTTTCATCACTTTGAATATTTCATACCAATCCCTACTGGCTTGAAATATTTATATTTAGAAATCAGCTGACAGTCTTATGGGAGCTTCCATCTAGGTAACAAACTGTCTTTCTCTTGCTGCTTTTAGATTTCTCTCTTTGTCTTTATCCTTTGCCACTTTAATTATGATGTGTCTCAGTTATTGGCCTCTTTGGATTCATCTTGTTTGGTACTCTCTGTGCTTCCTGGTCTTGTTTTCCTTAACCTGGTTAGGCAAGTTTTTAGTAAATATTTCTTCAAATAGGTTCCTTATCTCTTGCTTGCTCTCTTCTCCCTTTGGAACGCAGATGATGCAGATGTTGATATGCTTTACATTTTCTTAAAGATCCCATAAACTATCCTCATTTAAAAAATTTTTTTTCTCTATTAATTGGGTGTGTTCTGCTACCTTGACTTCCAAATCCCTAATTTGACCATCTACTTCATCTAACCAACTGTTTATTTTTTCTAGTATAGGCTTCATTTCAGATATTGTATTCTTTATTTCTGACTGGTTCTTTTTTTATGGTTTCTGTGTACTTTTTCATGCTACTGAGTCAGTGATTTTTTTTTTCTGAGCAGGATGCAAGGGTAATTTCTTTTTTGGGTTTTTGTCCAGGTGGATTCAAAGAATGAAGCCACAGTAAAAGGTGGTGGATGAAAAGGGTAGAAATTTATTGGAAGCGAGTATAGACACCCATGTAGGGTGGAGGTCCCAAGGAGGTGACCCACTAAACTCCTTTTTGTTAAGGTTTATAAAGGCTGTAGTTCTTTCTTCCTTCCTTCCTTCCTTCCTTCCTTCCTTCCTTCCTTTCTTTCTTTCTTTCTTTCTTTCTTTCTTTCTTTCTTTCTTTCTTTCAATTTATTAAGGTATTATATGTGTACATAGCTTACCATTGCCCGCCCCCCCCACCTCCCATACATGCTCCCCCTCCCCAGAGTTTTGTGTTCATTGGTTGTACTTATATGCATGCATACCAGTCTTTCGGTTGATCTCTTATCTCCCCCATATCAGTTATTTGTTTCTTCATACTGACTTCCAATTGGTCACTATATCAGTCTCAAAGCTCCCCACTCTCTCCCCCTTGAGTGATATAATTCTCTATGTCCTGTGAAAATCTATTTCCCTTTTTCTCCCATTTGTCAGTATTTCTCTACCCTCTGTGAAAGTTTGTTTCCTCTTTCCCCCCATAGCCTGTGGTTTTTTCCTATTTTATGTGAATGGATGTCTTTCTCTCCCCTTATTCTGTGTCACCTCCTCTTTCTCTTTGTGAATGTATGTCTTTGGTCAGCTCCAAGCTGTCATCTAGGCAGTCCTTCCCTATGAACCCCCTAATTCTTAAAACTGCCTATTTTACCCTTAACTCCTTTCACTACTATAGTTATCACTAAGTTCCTTGCAGTTCTCATGCAGTTCCCTGAGCATCCTTATAACCATTCTTTTGAACTCTGTATTTGGTAAAATGCTTGCCTCCATTTCAATGAGCTCTTTTTTTCTGCAGTTTCTCCTGTTCTTTCATTTCATTTGGAATGTTGCTCTGTCTCCCCATCTTGCAGCCTATTTATTTTTAGCGGCTTCCAATAGTTGAGGCTGTGCCAAGGCCTGTCAGTGTCCCATAGTGGAGGATATCAGCACCTAGATAATGGGATGAATTCCACTGCCTGAACTACAAGTTTGCTAATCTTTTCTTCCACTTGATCTATCTAGTCTACTGCTGACATGCTCTATTGAAGTTTTTAGGTCGGTTATTGCTTTCTTCAGCTCTTTTATTTTTGTTAGGCATTTTTTTAGTGCTTCCTATCTATTAGTTTATTCACACATTGTTTTTTCAGACCCCGGTGAGCATCTTTATGACCATTATTAGTTTTCTTATAACTATTATTTTGAACGTCTTATCTGGTTAACCACTTATCTCCATTTCATTAAGGCCTGTTTCTGGAGTGTAATGTTGGTTTCATATCTGGACCGTATTCCTATATTTCCTCATATTCCTTGACTCTGCATTAAAATCTACACATCAGATTAAACACTCACATCTCTCAATCTTGACAGAGTGGTTTCCTGTAGGGGAATAATTGTATCATTCAGTCCAGCCCCAGCTCTTGGTTTTTCTCAAGAAAATCTTTGTGATTGTCCAAGCAGCCTATTTTACTTTTAATGGTTTCTAGTAATTGATGCTAGGGAAAGACCTGTCAATATACCAAAGAGGGGGATTTTAGTCGGCATCTAAATGCAGTCTCATTGGAACCTAGAGCCTCTGGTAGCCGCTGTAAAGTATACAAATAGACTTTTTAGAAAAAGGCTAGGAAGTGGACATTTCTGTCTTCTCCCTCCGCACTGAGCTCCGAGGAAATGTCCAATTAAGAACTGTTTCTTTTTTTACTTAAGTCTTGTGGAACTTTTGAATTCAAATCCTGCTAGCCAGCAGAGCCAGGTTATAAAGGTTGTGTCCCTGCGCTACAGCCATAAAAACCAGGGCCCCAATCATGTGCCTAATATCCTTCCATGGAAATACTGATGACCTGGATCTGGTCACAGGGAGAATGTGGAGATGATATAAGGTGATGATAAATTGTCTCTCCTTGGTCTCTGGGTAGAATAGCAGTCAGCCTGAAAGTGTGCTAAATTTGAAGTCTGACCTTCAGGCTGCAACTTTTAAGATTATGCAAATAGGCCTCTTTCAGGGAAAGAATCCTAGCTCAGTGTTTTTGTCTGCTGCCTCTTTGTTGAGCCATGGAAAGGTATCTGGTTAAGAACTGTTTGCTGCAAATCTTTTGAAATCAAGAACATAAGCCCACTGGCCCACTAGCGCCAGACTTTCAAGGTATGTGTCCTTTGGACAGCAGCCACAAAGCCAGGGTGCTAGAGATGTGCACAACCTCCATTCATAGAGACACTGGCCTCCTGGAGTGGGGCAGACAGAGAACATGAAGATGGCACCACTGACCTCCCAGTCACGGGAAGGGATCACAGTAGGCTCCTAGAACTGTGTTAAGTTAGAATCCTGGCCCATATATTTAAAACTTTGAATATATGAAATAGGTCTCTTTCAGGGAAAGTCAGAGAGACAGTTCTATTTGCTGCTTCTATACTGGGGGTGTGTGTGGGGGGGTGGTGATGGGGAGGGGAGAAACCATATTGGTCCTTGAGCCCATTAGGTACTGTTCTTTATTTGCTATGGTCTTATGGGCCTCATGAACCTAGATCCACTAGCTTTTAGAACTAATATGTTAGGGTTCATGTAGGATTTTAAAAAAATACTGGTGCTGGATTCAAGCCCTTACTCCTCAGGGAGAAGCCAGAGTCACGAGTAGCTTCCAGATTACATGTTATTGTACTGGAAATGGGGTTTGTGGCAAGAGTGTGTCTCAGCATTTTTTACCCATTTTCATGTGTGGGGTTTGTTTTTTCCTTGTTCACTCAATGTGTAGGAGTCACTCAGCTAGTTTCTGGCATTATTTCAGAGTTAATAGTTTCCTCTGAAATAGTGTTACAGATTTGGTGTATCCATGGAAAAAGGTGAGTGGGTTCAGGGGCCTCTTATATTGCCAACTTGGACAAGAATTTTCAGTTCTGAGTCCTAGCCATGAATAGTGTTCCTTCCTATTTGGATTTTTGTCATATGCTCCTGACTTAGGAGCTGAAAAGCTGAGCACAGATTACAGTACATTTGTAGGTTAAGGGAGACAAAAATTGTAGTTCAGAGTCTTCCTAAAAGTGTTGGTCTTAGTAAATACCAAGGATTTCAGTTGGGACTCCTGAAAGGCTATATATAACAATATTTTCATAACAAAAAATAATTTAATCCTTACTAAGATCAAAACCATCCCTTAAATCATCTCAATTCCTGGATTAGATTGGATTGGCTCAGATACTCCTGCTTAATTGTCTCATATGAGAAAATGTAAATCATTTCTAAAGGAAGATAACTTATCTTTCCAATTTTTTCTGTATTCTGACATTAAATTTTAAAAAATGAGGTAACTTGGAGATAAAACCTTCAAAAAGCAAGGAAAAAAATCAAACAATAGAAATAGAGCCAGAAGCAATACAGATATTGGAATTAACCAAGGGATTTAAAATAAGTATGAGTTAATTTTTAAATTGATAATTAGATGGGGAATCTTAATAGAGAATTGGAAGTTATACAAAGAATCAAATGGATCTTCTAAAGCTAAAAAAAAAAAAAAACTAACCCATGGACAGAAACACTAGAGGACTTGGGGGAGGGGGGGAACCTGGGTGGAGGGAGGTAATGGGGGGAAATAGGAGAAATCTGTAATACTTTCGGCAATGAAGAAAATTTAAAAAGAATACAACAACAGAAATTGAAATCTTTTTTTAAAAATATATTTTTGATTGATTTTTTAACAGAGAGGAAGGGAGAGAGATAGTGTTAGAAACATCAATGAGAGTCATCAGCCAGCTGCCTCCTGCACACCCCCCCTGGGGATATGCCCGCAACCATGGTACGTGCCCTTGACCAGAATTGAACCCAGGACCCTTCAGTCCGCAGGCCGACGCTCTATCCACTGAGCCAAACCGGTTTTGGCAGAAATTGAAATCTTATTAGATAGGTTTAATAGCAGATTTGACAACAATAAAGAAAGCATTAGTGAACTAATATACAGACTAGAAGAATCATTATAAACTGTGCCTGAAATTTTATCCTATTTGTAAGCTAGTAAGTTGGACTGGTACAAATTTATAGATGCTGGAAAGGAAACATGAGAGATTCCTGGGTGAGGGACAAAGATCTTTATTACTTAGGGCTTTACACTCATTTGTTCATGTATTTGTCCATGCTTTCCTTTGCACTGCACTAAGAGTTGAGTAGTTGTGACAGAGACAATAGGTCCCACAGCTGAAGATAACCATCCACTCTACACACATTTCCTGAGTGCCCAAGGTTTTGTGCATCATTGCTAAAAACTAGAGACAATGCTAATTATTAAGGATTTAAATAGGAAAGTGACATAGTTCCTGCCCTTAAGGACTTTATAGTCCAATGCAAGGGAACATAAATAAATAGATGGCTATAAACATAAGTATTGTGTTAGAAGTCTTAGATGGCCTCAAAGGGATGAACCTATACTAGGCTTATCAGAGAAGGCTGAAAGAATGTGTAACTAACTTGGGCCTTAGGGGAGAAACTGTAATCAGTAGGAAAGGGAATGGAAGGATGTTCCAGGCAGGAAACATAACAAGGATGAGAAATAGGAGCATAGTAAATGTGCTGGGCAAGCTTGTTCGGAATGGCTACATCACAGGGCTGGATCAGAGAATGGAGGGTGACTGGCAATAGATGGGACTGGAGAGGTCGGCTGGGGTCAGGTCATAGAGGGCGTCATACATGAAATCGTGGGAAGTCAGACTTCATGTATGTAAGGGAGAGCTGTGTTTAAGAAGATAAACACTTTTAGGGGAGAAAAGTACTCAGGTTGCCTTTTGAAAGAGGACATGGAAATGGGTACAGGGAAGGCAAATGGAGACCAGGTTAATAAGTTGAAAGGTCACTGTGACAACACAAGCTAGAAGTGGTGAGAGGAAGCCAATGCAGTACAGTGAGACCGAGAGGAGAGGAAACCATTCAGGACTTCTCAACCTCGGCACTAATGAGATTTTAGGCTATTTTTGTTGTGAGGGGTTGTCCTCTGCATTGTAGGCTGTTTAGCAGCATCTCTGGCCTCCACCCATTAGATGGCAGTAACAGGCTGCCTTACAGTCCTGACAATCAAAAACCTCTCCACACATTACCAGATGTCTCCTGTGGGCAAAACTGCCCCCTGTTGGAATCCACAGGTCTAGCATACCGGTATTAAAACAATCCATTGGAATTGGATGTGTAAAGAAGATGAAAAGTGAGAGAATGAATGGTCAAGTATCTACAGTGAAAAACTCGTAGGGGAAAAAAGAGAACAGGTTTGGTTTTGGACACATTTGAGATACTGGTGGGATGTCTGAATGGAAAGGCCCAAGAAGCAGTTGGATGGATGGGTCTTTTGTTTTCAGAGAGAATTGGAGATACAGATTTGGGAATGACTTGCATATAGATGGGAAGTAATACCATGGGAGTGAATGAGATCACCCAGGGAGGCTCTTGAGGTGAGAAGAGCAGCAGGCAGGAACTGGAGAGGGAACCAAGAGTTAAGGGTGTAGAGGATTATTAAATCACCATTCTATTTCTCAGCAATGAAAGGGACGATAGAAGAGGAACATGTAGCACTACATCCTTTTAGTCAGTAATGATCTTGATATCTTCAATGACTCCAGTGCAAGCTATAAGTAAAAAGTGTGTGTGGGGAAGAGGGAAGAATTAGGAAAATTTGCATGAGATGGTTAGGTTTCTTATTACACAACCTTAAATTAAATGTATCATTCGCTGAATTTATTTTCTCTCTACGCTTTCAGTGTAAAACTAAACAAAATCAAAAACCCTCACAGTTCTATTAGGGTGAATGAATATCTCGAAACGCAGGGCTGAATTGGAAAATCCATCATGCATTTATTAGCAGTGTTGTTTCACTACCTTGTCATCAGTGTTCAGAAACAGTACCGCTATTGAAGGCTCAGGGGAAATGCAGAAGCCTTATGTACAGAGATATTCTTTAGCTTTTGATTAGGTTCACCAGTGATAATTCTTGGAGAAAATAAAATGTCATGAGGCAATGAACAGAAAGAGCTTTATGGGATAGAAAGCAAATCCAATAACAGGAAATACTATCACTTTTGGCAGGAAGGTCAGATGAAGTGGGAAGATCATTTCCTACCAGGTGACAAGATTCCCATAGAGTCACAAAGCTAATTGCTTACAAGTCCAATTATGGCGAGAAGTCTTAAGACTTGAGCAACAGCTACCTGTCAAAAAGGAACTCGGTATTGGAAGGAAGGCCAGGTGCTTGGGGGTAAATAAGTGATTACCTGGATGTATAAGTTAGATCCCCTTGAGGGAAACACTAACTCTTCGGGCCAACCATGGATCTGGAAGGCCCACTCCCTAACAATGCGGTCTGACTACCACACAGTTCTCACACACTGCACTTCTGCCTGTGCACTGAAAGACAAACCAAAAAAGTTCTTTGAATAATTTCTCCATCGTACTCATTTGTCAGAGGGGACCTTGGCCGTTTTTCTTTGCAACCCAGGACCCTGCCCGCTGTTTCTATAGGGAGCCCTGGACTGGCTGCCTCTCCACTTCCCGCCTCTCTGTCAGCCATCTCTCTTCCTCCCTTTGCCAACACTGGGGAAGGAGTTAGCAAATGGATCTAATTACCACAGTGGTTTGAGGCTTCTCAGCTTTTTTCCCTGCCAGCTGTAAAGATGTCCTCAGACAGAGCATCGCATTCAGAACTGCTGTCAAACTTTCACTTTAATGGGCACTTACATTTAATGTCAAGCTGATGCCTGTGGAAGACCTTGATTAAATTTGCAAACAGTAGACTCTAACCAAACCAGAACTTGAGAGCTGCCTCATTTTGCCTTTCAAGCTTAAATTCCACGAGTTTTTTTTCTTCTTTGCAAGGCATTACAGAAGTTTGCCTGCAAAGACCCTGAGTATCAGTAAGACAGCCAAGTGTAACAAGCAACAACATTCTGAATGCTTTTAGAGAGAGAAGAAATCCCTCAGCCTATTAAAATTCGATATGAATTAAAGATCCTTCCCATTGCTTTATTTTGCTCCCTCGCTTTCAAAATCTGTAGTTGTTCACTTTTATGACTCCACAATATTATAAGCAGCCCTAAAAAAAAGTTTCCTTAAAATCTTCCTGGTGATCTTTTATGCACATTGCAATTAGGAGTTTCATACTCTATATGCAGAGTAAGAAACATTATGGAGAAACAACATGAAAGAAATATGATAAGATCTTTACTAACAATGTCATTGTTTCAGCCAGCTACACATTTCCAACCTCATCTCTTTCCTCGGCTATTTCTTCTTTGGTCTCTGATAATCACACAGCCTCCCCTCCTTGAAGAGGTCATAACCAACTAGAAGCTAAAAGACCTGGAAGACTCATATTCTTTGTCATTGGCTCCTGTTTTGAAAAGAAGCTGCTGGCTTTTGATTTTTCCTTTTTGGTTCTCCCTACATCATCTGATTCAAACAGATCTGCTTTCAAAGAAAACAAATCAAAATTGTCAAGACCTGTGAAGCATGAGAAATAAATTGCTTTTTCCAACTCCAGAAAAATACCAGAAAGACATTAATTTCTGTCGTCTTCTATAAACCTCTAACTCCGCTAATCTACAGACTTCACAATATATTTATATATTCTTCTGTATAATACATGATGGGAGATCAAGCCTTATTACAAAGAAACTGAACTTGTAATGCAACTAATATTTAAACCAGTGTTGTTTTGGACTAGAAACATATAAAACATTCAAGTTAGGATGGTAAATTCTTGGGGACTGCCAGTATGAAATGAGTCGGCTAACACACACACACTGTGCTGTTAATGGCAGTGTCCTTTGGTGGGTGGTAGCGCAGGCTTCATAAAGAAAGGTGAACGTGAGGCAGTAAGAAAAGATAGCCTTACAAAATGTTGCCAGATATGAAATATCCTGTCATAAGATTTCCCATTGAACTACAGCAGCGAGACTGCTTCTAATATCTCCCCTCTTTTTTAATACAACAGAGACCTACATAGATTCTGTGCCTGGCTTTCTAAAGCTAACTTAAATCTGTGGTTAAAACAGCCCTGTGCAGCACTTCTTGTTAACATTTAAAAAACAAAACAAAAAAGGACTCCTAGAGTTGCAGTTCATGGATAAAGTGGTAGGCAATCATCAGATTCCTGGTGAGAACTATAAATGATAAAAAAGAATAGCAGATGGTTTCCGAAGGGAGGAATTTATAGGGGTAATTTGTAATGGAATAATACTGTTTTCTGAACTAGGTAATAATAATTCACAAAGACAAGTGAAGGTTCGGATGGTATCTCGTTAAATTATACATTACAGACTATTCCAAGACATCTTTGCTCAGCAGCTTAAAATACAAGCCTGATCAGCTGACATGCTTAGGTTCCGACATCTGATCCTTTTTCAATCCTTTTCATGTTGCTGCCATTTTCCACGGGATTTAAAATGGGCTTCTCACAGCCCAGTTTTTTGAGTAGTGCTCTCTTTTCTATGTAGTTAGTATCTGATTCAAAAAGATAAAAGGAAAGTACCCCTCTTTACCAGGAAGAAAAGGACTGAAATAGACATATTTTTACATAATCCAAGGCAACAGGTGAGGAAAGGGTACATTTCAACCTGGGTCTCTCTTCTTAGAGCCATGTCCTCTGGGTGAGCAGAGACCACAGGGAGGAAATGTGTGAGTTAAGGGCCTTCCACAAGGCACTGCTCTGCATACAGTGCAGGGCCAGCTCCCCACGGGTGGGCAGAGAGCAGGTCATGACTCTGGTATCTGAAACCCCGTGCTGGCAGAATAGTCATTACTGAGCTTAATAAATTTACTAAACCTATTTGGCAGCTCTCGCATCCACAGAAGCAATAAGGTGTGGAAGTTGGAGGGTGCGATGAAGAAACACTTCAGACTTTCCTTACAACCTCTTCTTTTAATAATTGTCTGTTCTTTCTGAAGTCATCCCCAGAATGAATGGGAAATAAGGAGTTACCATCATTTTACATAACCGAACACTTCTATTTGTTAATTATATAGCTGACTACAAACTCTGGTTCTCTTAATTCCTGAATCACAATTCATTCCAATAGAGTTTGCTGCACTTAAGGGACAAAAGTTCTCCATGCTGGTACAGAATCACCACAAATGGCCAATTCAAAAAAACAGTTTAAAATCTTCATTGGTTATTGATCGTGTTGAATATTCCAAAATACCACTTTAAGAATGAATGCAATGTTGAAAAAGAAAAGAAGGAAGGCAATGCCTAATTTGTTATGACGGTGGTCTACAAACTGCGGCTCGCAAGCTACATGAGGCATTTTGGTCCTTTGAGTGTTGCTCTTCCACAAAATACCACGGCCTGGGCAAGTCTATTTTGAATAAGTGGCATTAGAAGAAGTTTAAGTTTAAAAAAATTGGTTCTCAAAATAAATTTCAATCATTGTACTATTGATATTTGGCTCTGTTGACTAATGAGTTCGCCGACCACTGTGTTATGACATAATATGACTCTTGCAATGATACACTGACACGCTTATGTATACTTTGATATTTATTTAAAAAATATTTTTATTGATTTTTTTACAGAGAGAAAGAGCGAGGGATAGTTAGAAACATCAATGAGAGAGAATCATCGATCAGCTGCCTCTTGCACACCCCCTACTGGGGATGTGCCCGCAACCAAGGTACATGCCCTTGACCAGAATCAACCCTGGAACCCTTCAATCCGCAGGCCAACGCTCTATCCACTGAGCCAAACTGGTTTTGACTATACTTTGATATTTATTAACAAAAGTCAAAAAAAGAGATCAAAATTACAATAAGGGTTAAAATAAGTTGTTTTTAGTTATATTGTTTCTAAGGGACTGTAACCAGTCTAGAAAGATATTTAACTCCTAAAACAGGACTTATGTCACAACATTAAGTATTAGATTTCAAGAATGCTTTCTCTTCCCTGTTGTTAAAGCAAAATATGGTGGAAGTCTTTATTTTTACCTGCAAACCTGTTTGAGACATAGATGGATTGGGGAAGGGTGGGTGGAAGGAAAAGTTAAACAAAAAGGTTAAAAAAGAAATGTAGGATATGAAAGCTAGTGAGGAAAAAGGGTCACGGACTGCCTAAGAGTCAATCACTGAAGTAATCTTCCAGTCCCTCCATATCCATTTCCAGAGAGGAATTGAGAGAGGCCAGAGCAGAGGAGGCATCCTTGGTTTTCTGGACACTTGGTTTGGGCTGAGGAGTCTCTGGTTGGATGAGTTCCTTCTTCATGTCTTTACCACCATTTAGAATCCTTTGGCTCTCGACAAAGAATTGATTCGGATGATTCAATGAAAAGCCACAATCATCCACCTGTACAGGGAAGTGAATGTATATAACATTAATATGTAGCTAAAGTATAAATAAAAAGGCTTCACACACTGTCCTAGATCTCATTCAAAAGTCTATTTGGTACCTGAAACATGGATCCTAGCAGTTCTCATTCATAACATTCAATCTGCTACTTACAGTTCATTCAGAGGCAGCTTCAACCACTGCCTCAACATGAATGACTCCTGAATTTACACTACAGCCAACACTTGGCTCGAGCTCCCTTTCCATCCAGTTCCGTATCCAACTCCTACTCAACAGGTAGCTGAAAGGCAGTTACAAGCAAAATGCCTGGCACACTGTCAGTCAATAGATATTTGTTGTTAAAAAAGGAAGAATGGTCTTTAAACATTCCAGAATCAGAGGAAATGAATACAAATAGACACTGGTCCCTGATACCACTCATATGTTAGAGCTGATTTATAAATCTGGCATAGGTCATACCATTTTGTATAATACAAATTCTGAAAAAGCAACCTAATTTAATGTTATTTTTTTCATGCCAATCTTGGCCTTTCTCTGCTCTTTCTTTGTATAGACAATCTTTTCATAATATCATTGTGGCTTAATGCAAACATGACCAGGTTCATTGTTTTATGCTATTTCTTTTCTCAAATACTATCGCTCAACTTGAGATTAAATTGTGAATATCATTTCAAATTACCTATTACTCTGTGTCTACTAAAGACCTACTCAGTGAGCCTTTGAGAAGGTATCAAAACTTTATTTGAAGATTCAATAAACACTACTTTTCCTATATTTTTATTCTAAAATTTATTAATGGTGAACAATATATTTCTTAATAAATTATTATTTAATAACTATTATGATGCAAGACATTATTCTAAGTGGCATAAACACACATACACACACACACACACACACACACACACACACACACACACTGTTAACTTCCACAGGAGCCCTCCGAAGGTAGGTTATCAATATTTTCCTAGTTCTTCAGATGAGGCATCTGTGAAATGGAGAGATTAAGGAACTTGCCCAACAACACACAGTGACAGGCTGGAGATGAGATATCAATCAGCAGAGTCCATGCTCAATGTGCAGCTGCCTTGTTCTTGTGCCGAGGCCAATATTTTTATATTGTATTCATTCTAAAACTTATAAATGTTTACTAACTCTTAGTGCTTGATATTGGGGGGGGGGTGCCATAAGAGCCAGATAATACGTACAATGAATTTTCTGAGTGTGAACCTCCTGCATGATTTACTTTCTTCACATTTAACCAGTGGATCAGACTGATCTGATCATTCGTAACCCAGCCTAATTCAAATCCCGGCCCTGCCTGCCTTCTGCAGTTGGGAGTTGACAACAAAAAGAATACAATTTTGCTCAAGTTATTTTGCTGATTTTTGTTGGTTAAGGGGTATTTTCATTTCATATTTTTTATAAACTGAGAAATTATACTTCTTTTGGTCATCTAATATTTATCAACCATTTAATGTCTCACTCTTCATCCTGAAATGATTTGTATACAGTAGATGTCTAATAAATATTTAGTAAGTCAGGCCCAGAACTAACCAGTGTATGCCAGTCATGCATTTGACATATTGATTGAAGACTTAATATGTATAAGAGCATATTATGAGCAAGTAGTAGTTTTCAGCATATAAGAATGTATCTCAGGAAAAAATGAAGAAATGTATTTGACTAAGACTAACTCTAAAGAAATTTTCAGCCTAGTAAGCCATATACTTGAAAACCTCTACCAAAAATGAAGTGATAGGGGTCACAGATGAAGGCCTATTATACTCCACATGAGAGAGAAATTCTGGCTGGGGAGATCAAGGAAGGCTTTGTGAAGGAAGTGGTGTATGAGTTGAGTCTGGAGAGATGGAGAAAGTAAAAAGCTGAAAATGAAGTTGAGGGCAATACAAGCAGCAGGACCACATGAGCAAGGCAAAGAGGCGGCATCCCAGGAAAGGAAGCAGTTCAGGTGGCCTGGTGTGAAGGCATATAAAAGGGGGTAATGGCAAATGAGGCTGGAAAGGCAGGCGGGGCCAGACCTTGGAGAGCCTTGAAAACCAGGCTAAGTAGTCCAGACCTAATTCTGTAGGCAACAGGGACTCATTTAAAATCCTTAAGAAGAGACAGGATGTGATTAGAGCTATGGGTAATCTTATGGCAGATTAAAATGGGTTAGCGGGAGGTTAAAGGACTTGTTGTCACAATCCAGAATGAACCCTCTTAACAGGTGGGTCAATAAGTAGAAACAAGGTCTTGTAATACTTCAGTACCCCAGGATTCTGATTTCCTTTAGTCAATTGATATACTACATGTTGGGCCAATAATTTTATTGTAACTTTGGTGTATAACAGATTGATAGATAACAGACTGATACAGATATTAAGAGTTATTGCCCAGATCTCTAAAAACAATTTTTATCTGCTACTTTGCTGCTTAATTTCAAAATATTTCCTGATTGCTTTAGATACCTCTATGGTTTTTTTAATTAACAATGAAGTAATTTGTGAATGGAAAGTCTGCATTGTACAAAGTATTCTATTTTATAAGTCTATTGCCTAGCATATTTCAATCAGAAGGTTTTATGTTTTATATAGATTACACTAGAGGCCCGATGCACGAGATTCGTGCACTCAGGGGGTCCCTCAGCCCAGCCTGCGCCCTCTCCAGTCAGACATCCTTAGTGCTGCCGTGGAGGCAGGAGAGGCTTTCACCACCGCAGCTGTGCTGCCAGCCATGAGCCTGGCTTCTGGCTGAGTGGCACTCCCCCTGTGGAAGCACTCTGACCACCAGGGGGCAGCTCCTGGGTTGAGCGTCTGCCCCTGGTGGTCAGGGCCCATCATAGCGACCAGTTGTTCCGCCATTCAGTCAATTTGCATACTAGTATTAGCCTTTTATTATATAAGATTAGACTGGAAAGACCCTGGGGTTCCTTTAAGTTGAAATTCTTCCATGTGCAAACTAGGATCTGAGGCCTAAAGTGATTACATGGTTTATGCAAAACCACAGAACTAGTAATTGGTTTTGTCTGAATTAGAATTCAGGCCTTTAAGCAAACACACACACACACACACACACACACACACACACACACGTGTGTGTGTGTGTGTGTGTGTGTAATTGATTTCAGAGAGGAAGGGAGAGAGAGAGAGAGAGAGAGAGAGAGATAGAAACATTAATGATGAGAGAGAATATTGATCGGCTGCCTCTGACCTGGTATGCTCTGACCGGGAATCAAACTGTGACCTCCTGGTTCATAGGTCAATGCTCAACCACTGACTCACACTGGCTGAGCTAGAATTCAGGTTTTTTCACTACATCACTTAGTGGCTCTAAAAATTTGTTTTAAGAGGTTTTATGCAAAGTTAAATAAATGTACAACCTTATCATAAATATGACTTCTAAACTTGGCTATAAAGATTATAAAAACATGGTGTTATTTCACGCAAAAAGAATCAAGCACTATGCACTGTAATTAGATATTGGGGATTTAGTATACACTTTGCTTCGGTTGTTAAAATTTTCAATACCTGTCCAGAGAAGATGACTCTCTGGATTAAACTGAATTATTAGACTTCAGTGTGGGCAAAAGAAAAAATGGTAATCTTTATAAGCCTGTTTCCTTATCAATGAAATGGAGATGATAACAAAGCCTATGCCATAGAATTGCAATGCGGAGAGCCCAAGAAAAATGAATGTAAAAATAAAGTGTTGTTTATTCTATGAATTCTAATTTAAATGCTTACAAAGACTCAAGAAAGGCAAGCCACCTAAAACAAGTTGAATTCCCAAAAGCTAGGGAAAAACATTATGTTGCTTTGTATGTATCTTTAATTTCCTTTTCTGCTTTAAAGAAACCCAAACTAAAACTTGACGAAGATGTATTTTGGGCATCATTTATGAAAAAAAAAAAAATAGAAAAAGAAACTGAATTCTAATCCCAAAACTATACTCAACAAAAGCCTTGACCTTACATCAAAAGATTAGCAAGTAAATGACTTTTTATTACTTCAAAATATGTTTAAGGAATGCACTTATTTTTTCTGAATCTCAATTTTCATTAATATCCTTACTAACCAATTAAAACAGTGCCAAGGGTCTTGAAATGAGGACCTGTACCATGTTTCTGTATAATGTTATGTTTTTCAATTTTCTCTTAGGTTTACAATTGCCCTTTCTTAACTCATTTTGTTAATAAATTCACTTTACTGAAGTTGCATGATAGCATAATGAAATTATGAAGTGTTTCCTTCTGTTTACTGTATTATATTTCCATCTAGGATGGGTTCTTTGTCTTTTGAGTGTTTCTTTCACTTTTATTTGGCTGAAGTGTACAGCAGACCTCAAGTCATTTCATTATAATACTGATGAGATCCATATGAACCTAACTCTTGTTTAAAAGTAGACTGTGGTAAAATTGGTTTCACTTAAATTTATAGGGTGTTTTGCTTAAAGTCACAAATCTATGGACAACATTACGTGAAGACCTATTAAGTGTGATTGACAATTTCCTTTCATCTTGTTCAGGAAAATCGAGTTTTTGGGATGGAAGGTGAGGAGCATAAACCAAACAGAATGAAAACAGGTTTTAATGTAAATCACATTAGAAAAGAAGAATAAAGGAAGTTACCCCATTTTCACTTATTATGAGTCAATAGACATCTCTCTTAATCCTTATTGAAAAAACAAAACAAAAATACTCTCATTCAGAATTTGGAAATAGAGTTTTTGCAGTTTTGCCTGCTGTGAACCTAGTGTGTCTTTCCTTGCCTTTTTTCTTGTTTGGCTGATGTTTTATCTTTGTGGCTGATAATTTTTTATTATGTTTTGTGCTTTTTTTAAGTACAGGGAGAGGAAATTCTATAATGCATTTTCATTCTGCCATATTAGCTTGGAATTCCCAAATAATTATAAAGGATCTAAAACAAGAGCAGTGTAACTGAAGTCCAGAAGAAGGGAGGGTGGGGTGGAGGACTCTAGGTTACATTATAAAGTTTGGATTTCATCTTAGAGGCCATCAGGAAGCCTCTTAAGATTTGTAAAAAGCAGGTTACAGAAATGATCAGATTTCTCCACTCAGAGATCACTCTAGCAGCTGTGTGGAGGAGAAAGCACGGGAATGATGCATGTGTGCTAGATGCTGGGAAATGAGCTAGAAAACTACTGCAGTGGTCCAAGCGAGAGATGATGGTGGCTTCTAACACAGGATTCTAATTGATATTCGTAACAATAACCCCGAGTTATTATTAAAAATCTTAATTGTATTTGGTATATCCTGTTTAAAATGGTAGGAAAATATGTGATAGATTTTAACAAGATATCTGTAGAGATTTATATGGTTGGAAAAACATTATGCTTAGCTGTGTGGAAAATAAGTACCCAAAAAAACCCTCCAACATCTAAAGAGGTCTGTTTCTAAAGACAATGTTTTCTATTAAAAGTCAGATTAATCTGCCCAAGGCTTAATGTTGTCATTGCACATGGAGTAAGCTGAAAAGAAAAAAGGTACACTGCAGCATAAAACACTGCTCCCTAAAAACACTGAGGAAAACAGTTCCAATCAGGCCAGCCACTGACATCTACTAAGTGAATCTCCCTCAAACATTTGCTTGGAATCAACACGTTTTGCACACAGTGACCTTCTCACAAACATAGTCCTATATTTCTGCCACAGAAAACGTAGATTTTGAAGGCATGGAAGCAATATTGTTTTACCTATGGGATGTTTGGGTTTTAATCAAGAGGTTTTGCACTGACAGCTTATAATGAGGCAGCTGGTATTACCAAAAAAGCCATATGGAACGATCACAGTGCTGCTGTAAATGGTATCAATTAACTGGTTTATTTTCAGAACTTTTATTAAAGTGAGTTTGATTATAGAAGCCTCGGGAAAATAAACAGAGGGTGCTTTTTTTTTTTTTGAGGATGGGGATGAGGCAGGCAGAATGGCAGAAACTTAATAAGAATTCTGTTTTTAAACTGAATTAGAAAAAAACAGTAAGTGAAGATATTCACAACTAAAAATCTATACTGAGACATCCAGTGAACACAAATAGCCTTTTTATTTCATTGAATTATATGTGGTTTAAGTTAGACTTTCTATATGTGGGAGTATTTAGACACATGTCTTTTCAATGTCTTTATTAATTTAAGGCAGGTTTTAAAAACTGACACTATCAATAATATTCTTGTAGGAATAATCAATAGGAGAGATACTACAAAAGCAATTGAGAACTAAAAAAAATTAGTCAATGTCACAAAGTCAATGTTTAAATTTAACTTGCATCTTATTAAAAAAGAAAGAGGTTGAATAATAGAACTTAATTTGTGAAGGTTCTGAGGCCTCTTAATTAAAAGGGTCCGCAAATAATTAAAAACATACACAAAATTAAAATTCTCAATCTGAGCAAGCAAATTCAGGTATCCAGTCTTCACTGGTGTTGAAAATATCAAACATACCGTATTTGCCGGCGTATAAGACGACTTTTTGGCCCTGAAAAATATGCCTCCAAGTGGGGGGTAGTCTTATACGGCGAGTATATAACAAACTCTGTATTTTTAGTGGAAATGTTAGGGGGTCCTCTTATATGCCCAGTCGTCTTATACGCCGGCAAATACGTATTTTTCAGGGCCAAAAAATCGTCTTATACGCCGGCAAATACGGTATATATATATATGTGGCTTGCCTGGTGAAATTTCTATTCTGATAAAACCAATGAGATCCTGTTGTTTACATTTTATTAATATTCAGTCCTTTAAATTTTATTAAAGATTTTTATTTTAATATTTCAATTATAGTTGACATTCAATATTACTAACTTAACTTATTAAATGATCACCCAGATAATTCCAGTACATACATAGTTATTGTTGTATTTTAAATTCTGTGGCTATTTTGTAACTCCCAATTTATACTTCTTAATCCCTTCACTTTTTTCACTCACCTTCTCAACTCCCCTCCCATTTGGCAACCATCAATTTGTTCTCTGAGTTTGTTCTTATTTTGTTTAATCTGTTTTTGAGATTCCACATGTAAATGAAATCATATGGCATTTGTCTTGCACTGACCTATTTCGCTTAGTATAATACTTGCTCGGTCCATCCATGTTGTTGCAAAGGGCAATATTATTTTTGTTGTTAATATTCCATGGTAGTATGTATCACCTCTTCTTGATCCATTCATCTACCAATGAACACAAATTGATTCCATATATTATAAGTAATGCTGATATCTTTTTCAAACTGGTGTTTAGTTTTATTTTTTCAGATACTCTGAAGTGGAATTGTTGAGTCATATGGTAGTTCTATTTTTAATTTTTGAGGATCTTCCATATTGATTTCCAATTTACAGTACCACCAACAGTACATAAGGGTTCCCTTTTCTCCACATCCTGGCCACCACTTCTTTATAGTTTTACTGGTAGTCATTTTGGCATGAAAGGTATAAGGTGATATTTCATTGTGGTTTTAACTTGCATTTTCCTGATGATTAGTGATATTGAGCATCTTTTCATAGGCTTATTGGCCATGTGTATGTCCTCTTTGGAGAAGTGTCTATTCAGGTCCTCTGTCCATTGTTTTGTGGGTTTTAGTTTGTTTTTGCTTATTTGAATGAGTTCCTTATATATTTTTGTATATTAATCTCTTACCACATATATTATTGGCAAATATCTCCTCACATTCAGTAGGTTGTCTTTTTGGTAGTTTCCTTTGCTGTATAAAATACTTTCAGTTTGATGTAGTCCTATTTGTTTATTCTTTCTTTTGTTTCCCCTGCCCAAGGAGACATACAAAAAAAAAAAATCGCTAAAAAAAAAAAAAATGTTTAAATGTTTACTGCCCATGTTTTCTTCTAGGAATTTCATGGTTTTGGGTCTTACATTTAAATCTTTATTCCATTTTGAATTTATTATTATGTGTATTCCTAACACCATTTATTAAGAGACTGTCTTTACCCTATTGTATATTCTTGTCTTTGTCACAGATTAATTGACCATATATATGTGAACTTTTTTCTGGGCTCTATTCTGTCCCACTGATCTATGAGTCTGTTTTTATACCAATGCCATGCCATTTTGGTTACTATTGCTTTGTACTATAGTTTGATATCAGGTATCGTGATACCGCCAACTTAGTTGTTCTTTCTCAAGATGGTTGTGTCTATTTGGGGTATTTTATGGTTCTACATAAATTTTAGGGCCTACTTCTTTGGGGTGATTGATAGTGGGGCTCCAGCACTGAGAGGGCACAGGCCAGGCTGGGCTCCCCACCCCAAGTGCACAAATTTTGTACACCGGGCCTCTAGTTTTCTAATAATTTCTTTTTGTATTCCTTTGGTAGTGTCATTTCTATTTCTTGTCCGATTTTATTATTTCTGCACTTTTTTATTTGACGAATATTGCTAGAGATTTATCAGTTTTATCTTTGCATAGAACCAGCTCTTGGTTTCATTGATCTTTTCTATTTTTTTAAGACTCTATTTCATTCTGATCTTTATTATTTACTCCTACTCACTTCAGGCTATGTTTGTTCTTGTTCTAGTTCATTTAGGTGTAAGGTTAGATTGAGATTTTTCTTGTTACATGATGGCAAGCCTGTAGTGCTATAAATTTCTGTCTGAGAACTGCTTTGGCTGTCAATGTGTCTTCACTTTCATTCATCTCAAGGTAACTTTTGATTTCTTCCTTAATGTTATTAACCAGTACAATGCCATGATATTTAGCCTCCAAGTGTTTGTGTGTTTTTCACTTTTCTTGATATTGATTTCTAGTTTCAAACCATTGTAATTGAGCAGCGGCTTGATATGGTTTCAATTTTCCTAAATTTATTGAGAATTGCTTGTGACTTAACTGGTGTTCTATCCTGAAAAATATTCCCCGTGCACTTGGGAAAAAATGTATATACTGCTGCCTTTTGGGTGAAATGTTGTAGGAATATCAATTAAGTCCATCTGCTCTAATGTGGTACTTAAGGCCACTGGCCCCTTGTTGATTTTCTGTCTGGATGATCTATCCATTGATGTCAATGGGGTGTTAAATTCCCCTACCCTGACTGTATTACTGCCATTCTCTCAGTTTATGTCTATCAGTATTTGCTTTATATATTATGGCTCCTACCTTGGGAGCTAAAACGTTTACAAAGGTTATATCCTGTTGTTGGATTGATCTTTATCATTATGAAATGCCCTTCTTAATCTCTTGTTACAACCTTTGTTTTAAAGTCTATTTTGTCTGATATAAATATAGCTAACTCAGATTTTTTTCATTTCCATTGGCATGAAATATCTTTTTCCATCCTTTTACTTTCAGTCTGTATGTGTTTTTTGATTTGAAGTGGGTCTCCAGTAAGCAGCATACGTTAAGCTCTTGTGTTGTTGTGTTTTTTTAATCCACTATGTCTTTTGATTGAAGCATTTAGTCCATTTACATTTAAAGTAATTATTGACAGATATATAGTTATTGCCATTTTATTAATTGCTTTCTCATTGTTTTGTAGTTCTCAATTCATTTCTAATTCTGTTACTCTCTTGTAGGTCAATGGCTTCCTATAATGTTATATTCGAATTCCTTTCTCTTTATTTCTTGTATATCTCATAGATTTTTGGTTTGCGCCTACCATGTGCTTAATATACACCAAACTATGTTTATAGAAATCTAATTTAAATAGATGGTCGCTTAAGTATGAACACATTCCAAAATCACAATTTTTATTCAGCCCTATCCACATTTATGTATGTGTCTATGTGTATACCTTAATTTACTGTTGTAATTACATAGTCTTCCTACTTTTGCACTAGCATTTAGAGTTATACACTGCTTTGCCTTTTATTAACTGTTTGCCTTTTCAATGAGGATTTTTTTCTTATTTATATTTTTGATCTTTTCTTCTTAAAGAAGTCCTTTTAATATTTATAACACTGGCTTAATGCTGATGCAATCATATACCTTTTTCTTATCTGCAAAACTCTTTTATCTCTCCCCCAATTCTAAATGACAGCCTCGCTGGGTAGTACATTCTTGGTGCTAGTTCTAACTTTCATCACTTTGAATATTTCATGCCATTTCCTCTAGCCTGCAAAGAGAAATCAGCTGACAGTATTATGGGAAGCACCCTTGTACACAGCTAAATGATTTTGTCTTGCTATTTTATGGTTCTGTCTTTAACCTTTTTGCATTTTAATTATGCTGAGTCTTGGTGTGGGCCTTTTTTTTTGTCTCGTTTGAGACTCTGTGCTTCATGGACTTGTATGTTTATTTCCTTTACCAGGTTAGGAAAGTTTCTGCTCATTATTTCTTCAAACAGGTTTTCAATTCCTTCTTTCTTTTTCTGGTACACCTCTGATGTGAATGTTCCCAGAGAAACCTTAAACTATTCTTATTTAGTCTGATTCTTTTTTACTGCTCTGATTAGGTGTTTTCTGCTATCTTGTCTTCCAGATCACTGATTTGATTTTCTGCTCCACCTAATCTGCAGTTGATTTCATCTAATGTATTCTTCATTTCTGATTGGTTCCTTTTCACGTCTTCTATCTCCACTTCTACTTTCTCTTTGTTGAAGTTCTCACTGAGTTCATCTATTTTTCCCCCTAAGTACAATAAGCTTCCTTATAAACAGTATTTTGAACTTTGAATATGGTAGATTGCTTGTCTCCATGTTGTTTAGGTTTTTTAAAAAAATATATTTTATTGATTTTTTTACAGGAAGGGAGAAGGATAGAGAGAGAGTTAGAAACATCAATGATCTGCCTCTTGCATACCCCCTACTGGGGATGTGCCCGCAAACCAAGGTACATGCCCTTGACTGGAATCGAACCCGGGACCTTTCAGTCCACAGACTGACACTCTATCCATTGAGCCAAACCAGTTTCGGCTATTTAGTTTTTTTGTTTGGTTGGTTGGTGTGTTTTTTTTTTTTTTTTTTTGGAGTTTTTTCCTTTTCTTTCATTGTCTCCTAACTCCCTGTGTTTGTTCCTATGTATTAGGTATATCTGTTAATACTCCTGGTTTTGGCTAAGTGACCTGATATAGTAGGTCCTATAGGGCCCAATAGCACAATCTTTGTGGTCATTAAGCCAGATGCTTCAGATGTGACCATTGTGTGTGACTTTTTATTAAGTTGATCCTTGATTGCTGTTGGCATGTCAATGGGTAGGTTTCGCCCCCAGGCTGAGTGGCTATGAGCTGTTGTTCAGGGGCTGATCCCCAAGGAACAAGTCGTTTTACTGGGATTCTAATGTTAGCTGAGTCTGCCCTTTAAGTGTGTTATTTGTAAAGTTGGTTGGGTAGTGCCCTGGTGTGGTCTGAAGCTAATTACCAGCTATGTTGGTTCTGGAGCCTCTAGGAGGGACTCAGCTTGGGGCCATCTGGTAGGACTTACAAAATGATCTGTGGTTGGTTGATGCTTGAGCTGAGCTTGGAGGTGCTTGGGAGAGGCTATTCTGTGAACCAAGGATGGCTGCCACTAGTGTCAGGCTTAGGACCCTTTGGTGGGCACCACAATGTAAGTTGAAGCCAGCTGCCACTTGTGCCTGGTTAGTGGCCATTTAGTTGAGGCTACATTCCAAGGCAAGATTGGCAGCTTCTTATGCCAGGCTTGGGGCTACCTGACAGGAGTTACTGAGACCATTTGCCACTTGTGATGAACTTGGCATAGCTTAGCAAGAGGTACAGGACATACTGAGGCTAGCTGCTGCTTGAATGCAGTTTGTAGACAGTTAAGAGATTTTTAGGAATATCCACAGTACAAGCCAAGGCAGGATGTTTGTGTGGAGGAACCGCTGGAAGAGGTGGAGGCCTGGCATACTAGTTGGGTAGGGAAGGGTCTCAGAGTATCTCCAGAGATAGTTCAACAAAGGAAGAATGGTGCCTACCAGCACTCCTGTCCCTGGAGAGAGTTGTTTTGAGCCCTGCCCCTCCAGTTAGTTCTTCTATGTATTTCCCTGGTGCTTTTTGAGCTGCTTCCTCTTTGCTAGAGTCCAGAGCAAGTCTGTGCATGGGCTCTTTAAGACTCCAGGAACTCTCCATCTCACCAGGATGCAATCCCCACTGGTTTTACACAGCCCGATATTGTATGGACTCATTTTCCTGACACTATAGCCCTAGGCTGGGGAGCCCAGTGTGGGACCCCATGCTCCTCAGGAGGAATCTCCATAGCTGAGATATCCCTACCAATTCTTACTCACCACACCGTATATGTGGGACCTGCCCATTCCACATCTCCATCCTGCTACCAGCTTCTTTATATCTTTAGTTTTAGGACTTCTGTTCAGGTAGTCATTCAGAGGTTCTCAATGATAATTGTCTATAATTCAGTTCTAATTCTGTTATGGTTGTGAAAGGAAATGAGCACAACATTTCCTACTCTACCACCTTGACTGAAAGCCTCTAAATTATTATTTTAAAATAATAATATTTTTAACATTTAGGTATAATAGAATGAGGGCTAGGCCCACAAGAGACCAGATTTCTAGTTCATGATCTCTCATTAATCAGATTTGGTACCCTGGGCAAGTCATGTAGAATTGATAGATCTCAATTTTGCTTTAATGTAAGCTATGACAGTTGGCTCATGAATCTAAAGAGAAAAATGCTAATGATTTCAACAGTAGCTATTAGAAATCCAGTATCAGATACTGTAGAATAGCACAGTCCTGGTTAGCCTCGTAAGTGCTAGATGAGTTACTCAATAGCCTGTTTCAAATCCAAGTTCCATCCCCTATAAGCACTATGATTGTATACAGGTTGTTTAGTTTTTCTAAGTTCTATTCATAAAAGGAGATAAAACAGTACTTAAATGTGGATCAAAATAGCTAATGTGTCCAAAGTACTTTGGGCTGGGCCTGGCATGCATTAAGGGTTCTATAGATGTTGGCTGATGTCATTATTAATGTTATTTCCATCATCATTAGTAATATTATAGGATACATTTTCCTATGAAATATTTTTTCAAAAAAATTCTGCAGTTATATATATATATATATATAACCACAATGAAAAATTTCATGAAAACTAAATTTAAAAAAATATTGTAAAACTTAGCATAGCATGGTAGCTAATGATGAATTCAATAAATACACCTTTGGAAAGGGTTATGGATCCCTTTATATCCTAAAATGCTCAATGTACTCACAGAAACAATGTTTCTATAGTCCATTCTTGGATGTCTGTGCTAGGTTAGGAGGCCATGACCAGGATCAGTATTTGAAGCTTCACTTTTTTATTTTTTATTTTACCTCTGAGTTTACAACCCTTGTTTTACACCTTTCAGAACCTGCTATAGCAGGACTTTCTTATACTAGAGAAACCAAACACACTTCACTGACCCCCTTGAAATTAGGGTCTGCCATGTAACCTAGGTTCTCCATGCAGATAAATATAAGACTTGGGCAGTAGTTTAGATAAACATGAGGTGGCAGCAAGTAAAAGGATCACATTTTCTGCAGGGAAGATGGTGAAAGCCTTAGGTTCCTCTGGACAGCTGTGGCCATAAGTTCTAGATCTACTCCAGAGTTTGGCTGAGGCCTGTGTATCAAATCTTTCCAGCTGTTTTTTTTTTGTAAAGAAAGTTCTACTGGAACACAGCCATGCCTGCTCCTTTACATACACAGCAGAGCTGGGACAAAGACCATAGGAACTGTAACGCCTAAAATTCTTACAATCTGGCACTTTACAAAAGTTTCCCAACTCTTGGTCTCATCTCTGGATGTGGAGTGGTAGGTGACAGCTGTAATACAGTAAGGTTTTCTCATGATGTAGCTCCTCCTAGTAACATTCTTGGTTCTGGAGCATCTAAGCTTAACTCTCCAGCCCTTCTATAAATTTCGTAAGCCACCCCCCCAGTACCATGTAATACATTCCTTTCTGCTAAAAATGGCTGGAGTGGTTTCTATTGCTGCAACTAAAACCCCTGAATGTAGCAAAGAGTATCAAAAGACAAAGAATTAGGCTATAAAGTTTAAAAACATACTTACATTATGTGTTATCTCAAAGTACTTCTGACAGGCTACCTGGTAATGTGTCCCTTTTACTAAATCCAAGATCTAAAATGAATGGGAAGGAGAGGAAAAAGAATTAGAAATTCAGTTTCTTCTGAGTCATTGTAGCTCATGGTTGTTGGCCATCTTCATTCCAGACAGGAAACACATTAAATCATGCATCGTGCTGTACTTCTTCTGCAGCCTAGACACTGTGATAACGTTGACATTACACAGTACTGTTTAGGTCAGCATTAAACCACAGACAAGAGACAGTGATCTTTCTGATCTACTAACTGTGAATTTCAGTAACTTGACCTTGACAACAAGATTAAAATATTCTAGTATTATGACTTTGACAGTTATTATCAGATCATATTACAACATCTAAAATTGTAGATAAAAATATGGTGATCTAAATTGTTGTAGCATGAAGCAATAAAGTATAGTATTTAACTTTTTATTTTCCACATTACCAGTTTATACAGATACAGCATAAAATACAGCTGTGTGCCCATAAGGAAAGTTTCATGAAAACCCTTTGGATGAGTATCTGTGGGGAGAATGCTTTTACCTCCAATCAGATTTGTCCTTTTTTGAAATGAAGTTATTTCTAGTAAAGCTCAGCAGAAGATGAGAGTGAATGGTCTATACTGAACACCTATTAGGAACACCATCGTATCTTTTGTAAATACAATTTGCTTTGCAAGTCTCCTTCATGTAATCTCAGAATGGTGCAAACCCCCATTCTTATCAGCAGAGTGCAATGCTAGTTAAAATTATTAAAGTTTCACAACTTCCTCCACCAAATAAAAAATATGTATATTCAGCCAGTTTATCAAATACTGTGAAATACTGAAATTAAGAGACAGCTTCAAATGAAGGGAAATATTCTGAAGAAATGTGAATTTCTGTCCCTTTTCAAAAGGCTGACTTTCCTATGACAAAAAGGAATGCACATCAAGTCTCAAATTCTTGCTGTCATCATTATTGAATATAGCTTACATCTTTTGACAAATTACAGTTGCAGAATGGTCATCATACAACCCTGACAAGAGTGTACTTAAAAAATTGTTTTTCTCTGAGTGTCTTATAGATTGCATTTCTGAATTTCAGGTCATCTTGTAATTAAATCCCATATGAAATGCCAACCAATCACAGCACCCAGGATCCTGACTGTCTGCCTAGCTGACCTACCCACATTTTGTGAATTATTAGAGCAAAATGAAAAATAAATCAAAAAGTGAAAAAAGTCACAAAGTTTTCCAAATAATTCTAACATTCTGAGCTCACCTCAGCCAATGTTTTTACACATAGATAATTCAAATTGAACTTGTTATTGATAAACATCAATGATACCAATACATATATGAATTTTTGTGGATTAGAATTTTGGAGAAGCAAAGACATAGCATAAAGTTAAGTTGAAATGATGGGATAAATTACCTGAAAAGAAAGGACTTCACAGAAATAAGCAAATAGCTCTGTGATATATGGTCCTTTTATATAAAACCAAAACAATGTCTATAACATTACACAAACACACACACACACACCTTGATACATGATAGAAATTATATATTTAAATAGCTTCCTTATAAAGTAAATGTGTAACTTATACAAATACAATATAATATACATTGGGAAGCATGCTATAAATACTTAAAAGAAGCATCAATAAAAATATTAGTTGGGTAATATACCAATATGTAAAAAAGTTATTAAGGAAAACTGTCATATAAGCCATTACATGTGAGAAAATTAGATTTATGTGTCTTGAATTTAGTAGGTTCCATCAGAAAAATTTAGATTAATCATATAACAATCCTCCCACCACACGCAACTCTGAGTAGGCTCATTAACAAATACATCATTTACTTTGCCTCTTTAGAGATGATCTTTCCAGGATGAATTTTTCTTGCAAACCCACAAATAAGTCATTTAACTATCTATCCTTAGAAAACTTTACTGATCATGTCACAGCATATTTGAGTGGATAAAAGTTCCTGTACATATGTATAGTGGGCAGAAATGAAACAGTAGAGGGTTTCAAAGAAAGATACATTTAAGCCTTAATGAGAGGAGCTAAGGTACACTAAGTAATGATAATATGGAGACATTAATGAGCTAATAGGAGAAATTCAAGAGATGGACTGCTCTGAGGTGACCAGGTGTTATTGGTAGGTATTATCTGCGTTTTAGGGATAAGGAAATATGTCCTCTTAAAAATAGGGGTGTCTGTTTGTCCAGTGAAGGCAATTTATTAAAAATTAAAAAATCAGCTGAAACCGGGTTGGCTCAGTGGATAGAGCGTCGGCCTGCGGACTGAAGGGTCCCGGGTTCGATTCCGGTCAAAGGCATGTACATTGGTTGTGGGCACATTCCCAGTGGGGGGTGTGCAAGAGGCAGCTGGTCGATGTTTCTCTCTCATCGACGTTTCTAACTCTATATCCCTCTCAATTCCTCTCTGTGTAAAATCAATAAAAAATATACATTTTTTAAAAAATTTAAAAATCATATGCAGCCTGGCCAGTGTAGCTAAGTGGTTGAGCATTGACCTATGAACTAATGGGTCACAGTTTAATTCTCGGTCAGGGCACATGCCCGGTTGCAGCCTCAAAGTGTGCAGAAGGCAGCAATGATTCTCTCTCTCTCTCTCCCTTCCTGTCTGAAAATTAAAAAAAAAAATCATATGCAACTTAATGACCCTGTTTTCCTTAAAAAGAACATAAAATACATGTTTTAAAACTAAGGTAGAAAATGTGCAACATTACTCAAAAGAATCCAACAACTAATAAAAAATCTATACTTTGATTTCACATTATAATCTAGAGGCCCAGTGCATGAAATTTATGCACTGGGGGGGGGGGGGGTCTCTCAGCCTGGCCTTTGCCCTCTCATAGTCTGGGAGCCCTGTGACGGATCGCCCTCACAGAGGGAGGCCCCGCCCACCTGCTGCAGCCTGCAGGTCAGTGGCCTGGGCCTCCTTCTTTGGGGTGGTCATGGAACCCCCCAATTGATCAATCACCATGCTGGCCAGTGGCCTGGGCTTTCCTCTGCAGGGCAATAATGGGGTAATGGTCAGGCCACCAACCAATCGCATTGCACCCGCCTTGGCGCCAGTGGGTGTCATAGTGTTGGCATCTGGAAGGTCATCTGGCTATACAGTCTAATTAGCATATTATACTTTTATTGTTATAGATATCACAGAGATATAGGAAAAAAGAAAAGTCTTATAGATCAATGAATGAAGGTTGGCTTCTTTCTGAATAAAAGGGGGAGCTACTGCATGCAGTGTTCTAAGCACAGGAGTGGCATTCACTGACTTCCATTTTTAACAGGAATATGCTTCCTTCAGTGTTAAGCACAGACTACACGTGTAAAGGAAACAGCAAATTACAGAAACCCGGGGAATAGATGATGAAGGATGGGGTCAGGATGGTAACAGTTGTGATGCTGAGAAGTAGATTTGGAGATGGAAGCACTTCCTACTTAATGACCATAAACCATTTTTTTAAACTAGCTTTTCTACATGAAGATGCTCAACAGGTACCTGATCCCCAATGTTTTGGAATAAGGCATTACCTGTCATTTAGTGTGTCTCCACCCCCCAATTCCAGACTGATTTCCTAAATAGAACTAACTAGTTTTAAAACTCAGTAAAATAACGTATCACCCTATAAAATAAAAGGCTGATATGTAAATCAATTGAATGGCGAAATGACTGTTGGCTAGGATGCTCACTGACCACCAGTTGGGCAGAAGCTCAATGCAGGAGCTGCCCCCTGGTGGCCAGTGTGCTCCCACAGGGGGAGCACTGCTCAGCCAGAGGCCAGACTCGTGGCTGGCGAGCACAGCGGTCCACTGCAGCGCTAAGGAACCCCCGGGGGATGTCCGCCTGCTGGTTTAGACCCGTCCCCTCCTCAGTGCACTAATGTTGTCACTGGCCCTCTAGTGTAAATTAAATGTAAAAGAGCAAAAATAGCATTTACTAGCCACTAAGCAATATGATTAACAGATGCTTCTTAAGCAGTTATATATGAGCATGACACCCCTTATGTCACCAGCATTTTAGATGCACATCCCTTCTGCTGCTTTCAGGATTTTCACATTTATACATGGAATACAACTTGAGGCTCTTTCTGCTCCTTATTTTCTTAGCTTTCCCTGTTACAAACATCACTGGCAAACACTAGACTAAGGTATTCTACAGGCATGTCTATTTTGAGGATGGTGCTAGTGCACTCTGCTGCCAGGTTGGATGACTCCAAGGCAGGAAATGCCAACCTAAAATCACAGAATGGGAAAGGAGAATTGAGGGGTGAGACAGGTGCTAACAACATTCAGTTGGTGAAGTAGGACCGAACACAGAAACATGGCAAAGGCAAAGAAACACTAAAAACTAAGAAGGACAGATGCCTGAGGGAGAATCTATGAAATAGAATTTGGGGACAAAAGCTAAATTCTCTACAATATGCTTCACGCACCCTTCCTGGTTCTGATGACTGAAATGCACAGTGGTTAGGATCGCTGAGCCATCTTTACCCTACTGCCTGAAATTCGGGCTCTTAGGAATTGTTGGTCTCATTTAGAATTTAAATCTTTTGTTTAGTCATAATTCAAATAACCTTTTTTTAAAGTGCTAAGTTGTTGTTTGTTTGTTTGTTTGTTTGTTTGTGTTCCTTTTTTAATCCTCACTTGAGAATAAATTTTCCATTGTTTTGCAGACAAAGTGGGAGGTGGGGGAGAAGAGGCACACTGACTGGTTGCCTCCTACACATGCCCCAACCGGGAGCAGGGAGGGAACTCACAAACCAGGTACATGCCCTTGACTGGGAATCGAACCCATAACACTTTGGTGCTCAGGCTGACACTAGCCACTAAGCACACTGACCACGCCTAAAGTGCTAAGTGTTAACAAGAAAAGTCCAAATCCCAGGGCTTATAACCATACTGTGCACCTGAGATAGATGAGGATCTAACCAAAAGTGGTATGATTTTCTTTGAAATGTTTCTTTGATGTTTTCTCAAGAAAATGCTGGGTGTGGTAATATTTTACAATGTGCTCATTTTGAACTTACCTAAGAATATCAAATGGCAATTTGACCTTTGATTTTCAATGCCAATATTTCCAGACTAAAGTACAAAAAGTGTCAGGCATAAGAACTCATTTACTGTAATCTAGTTCATCAGCAATCAAAAGGATGAGAAAAATTAAGCGCAGTGACTTTTTCTATATATATTTTTAATATTCTTTTTATCAGTTGACTAAAGTCCACCAATATAAGTCCACCAGGAATATAAGGTCTGTTTTTTTATTGTGGTTAATCCTTACCTGAGGATACTTTTTCCATTGATTTTTAGAGTGGAATGGAGGGGGAAAGACAGACACATCCATTGGTTGCCTCCCACTGGGCCCTGACTGGGACCGGGGTTGAGCCTATAATTCAGGTATGTGCCCTAGACCAGAATCAAACAAATCAGCCTTCAGTTTGCGGGCTGACACTCTAACCACTGAGCAAACCTGGCTGTGGCAGACCTGTTTGTTTTAAACACTAGTTTGCCATTTTTACAAGAAGACATTCATCATATTTGTATTTGCTAAGTTTGGTCAAAGCTTTAATTACACTCACCTACCATTTCACCCTCAAGGCAAAGTACAGTTTGGTTTGAATTCTAATGAAGTGACTAACCAAGATTTTTTTGCCGGGGAAGAACAAAGAACAAACAAGGTGATATTTTCCTCACTTGATTGGTGACAGATCATAGCTAGCTGATAAACATGTGATACAATACACTGGTGGGAATGCTATATTTATATTTACCCACACACATACATAAAATAGCAATATAGATTGCATTTATAATTTTGAGCCACACTTCCTTCTTTCTTCCTATTCTAATATTCCCTGCCATCTGCAAATTCCTCTCGGTCTCAGTTCCTGCCAGTGAGGCCCAGATGATGCCCTGGCAGCTGCATGTAGCTGGCAGTAGAACGCAGCCACCTGCTAGTCCTTGGCTTCGCTGAGTCGAGTTCTGTACAGCTAGGTGTGCCCTGCTCACAATTAGACATGCAGTTACTCCGTCTCTAATTCAAGGTCATATTCTGTCTTATTTAGAAGTTATAATAAGCTTGTTTCTTTTTTGGGGGGCATTTAAATTTTTTCTATTTTATTTATTAAGGTATTACATATGTGTCCTTATCTCCCCATTGTCCCCCCCCCCAGCCCCCATTGTCTGTGTCCATTGGTTATATCTCTCCCCTTACCCCACCATCCCCTACCTTCCCTCTGAGGTTTGATGGTCTGATAGATGCTTCTCTGTCTCTGGATCTGTTTTTGTTCATCAGTTTATGTTGTTCATTCTATTCCATAAATGAGTGAGATCATGCGATATTTATCTTTCTCTGACTGGCTTGTAAGCTTGTTTCTTCCTAAAAAAGCACAACCTTTCAAATGTAGACCATGTCGATTTTCCCCCCACTTCATTTCTAACCGTCCTTATTTCAAAGATGGGAGAAAATGTGAAAGACATGCCGAGCCTGGAACACTTGAAAACACATTACTTTGCTTCTGTTTCTCTCACACTCAGCATAGTTTATCCGGTGCTGCCTTACAACTCTGCTGTGACCTTGCTGTGACCTTCATTTGTTGGTAGATCAGGGGCAAGTTTCCTTCTCTTGAAGATAAACTTTCATTCGCCTCAAACATTACATGCCAAGAACTTTTCTGACACATTCTTCATTGTCTATAAACAGTTATCTGGCTGAATTGATTCTGCCTCCAAATCCCTTTAAACCCTATCTTTTACTTTCCAGTGTTCAGACTCTCATTCTCTTATCACAAAGATTCTCAATTTAGTCTTTCCTTACTCAAGACAGCTTCCAAACTGCTGCCATAGTAACTTTTTTAAAATCAAAAGCGAATCCTGGCAGTGCTGGCTCCCTTGGAGGAGGGGGCTCCCCGCAGTGGGTGGGGCACCAGCTCTTCAAATGGACATCCTCATCTGGCCACGGGACCCTTGCACACTAGACCAGCTTCTCCCACAGGCTCCTTCGCTCACAAAACCCCAGTGATGAACCAGTGGGCTAATGCATTGTTTGATTTGGTTTAATCCAGAATTATTTCAACTTCTTTATGGAAAGACTTATTGGGGTGGAATTTCTCAACTAATTTGTCCCCAGAAGCTGTTTTCATACATCTCCCAGGACTGGGGTTCCTCAAGACACACCCTGACAACCTCACCTAAACAGGCTCACCTCCCCAAGTCTCACTCTTTCCCCCTCACCACACTAACCTGTCTGTCTCCCCCCCTGGAATGTCAGCTCCATGAAGAGGGGTCTTGTTGGTGTCCTTCATCACTGTACTCCCTGTGTCTGGAGCAGTAACTGCAGGAAGTCAGCACCCAATTGTTGTTTGTTGATGCGGAGTGAAGGCTATTCCCTTTGTGCGGTAAGCCTCACTTCCCTCTATTGGGGAAACCCCTACTCAACTTTCAAACCCAATTCCAAGTTCACTTCCTACAAGAAACATCCCCGATGTCACACCCCCGCCCTCACAAATCTTTCTCCTCTGAATCTACAACTAGCACCTAGAATATATTTTTATTAAAGTAATCATCATGCCTAACTATAGTTAATTATGCCTTTTTTTACTCCACCAGGCTAACAGCTCTAAAACAGTGTTTTAATCATCTCTTTACTTCCGATGTGAACATACAGAAAACTCGGTGACATGTTGAGTGCTGGGTAAACGTTTACTGAGTGATAAAGTAAATGTCTCTCCTCGCCAGAGCAGCCTCGGCTTCAGTCTTAGAACACTTTTATTAGAAACTTTGCAATTAGTTGCTTTTCATTTCTTTTTCTTTTTTGATGAGGCACCACGGGGGCGGGGGGGAGGGGGGTGGGGATCACAAACTTAGCTCTTCCACAAGGTTTTAAAAGGGCTTGATGATGCAAAAGTGCGGACCCTGCCCCACTCTCCCGCCCAGGGCTGGCCTCTAGCTGACACAATAGCAGTGGAGGCGCGGGGTGACGGCCATCACGAGCAGCCTAGAGGACCAAATGGGCTGAAGGAGCATTCCCACCTGAGTGGCTGGTGCTCACTGTGGCTAAACCCAGCCACAGATATACAACCTCCTCAAACCCTTGCCCACCATCCTCCCTCACACATTGCAGCAGACCCAGCAGAGGCAGCTGGGACACCCCCATACTGACTGAGTACAGCACAGCGGCAGCCTCTGATTACAGGAAAGCAGCACCAGGAGCTCACAGGCCCAGAGCCCTGTGGCCCACCAACCCACATGGGGTGGTGCCCTGAGACGAAGACAACCAGTCACAGAGTAGACACCCACCTCCTCGGGGAATAGGGACCACTTTCCACAGCTAGGACAACAAAGCCCCACTGAAACCCTGGATGGCCCAGGAGTGCAGATAACAGAAAACAAAAACTTGTGCTATCACGTTATCTACTAGAAAACAAAAGACCTCTACTTATCAACCTGCCAAACTGTCAACACCAAAACAGTACCTAAATGATTTCAATTCCTCAAATACCCAGGCAGAGAAATAACCCATCAAGTACCATGAACAACCAAAGTTAATACGGTAACTCAAAAAAAAAAAAAAATGAGGTCCATGGAAAACAAAGGCATAGAACACTGTGACTTAAATGACAGAGAATTCAAGATTACAGTTTTTAAAAGTACTAAATCTATCTATATAGACTAAGCGACTATAGCAGCCAAAACAACGGAATGGAGGACAAAATAGGCTGCCAGGGTGACCAGACCAGCAGGGGGCTTAGTGAGGGAGGACCAGATGGCTGAGCAGCCGGCTGCAGTGGGGCAACCAGGCCAGCAGAGTGTTGGGGTGGGGGGAGTCAGTGAGGAGCAACCAATTGACTGATCAGCAGGCTGCATGGGGCAACCAGGCTAGCATTGGGGGGGGGTGAGGGGGGAGAGGCAGTTAGAGGTGACCAGGCCATTGCGGGGCAGGGAGGGAGTGCAGGGAGAGGTATGACAGTAGTTAGGGGTGATCAGGCAGGCAAGGCAGGTGAGCAATTAGGAGCCAGTGGTCCTAAATTGTGAGAGTAGCTGGACATCCCCTGAGGAGTCCCGGATTGGAGAGTGTGCAGGCTGGGCTGAGGGGACGACCCACCCACCCCCATGCATGAATTTCATGCACCTGGTCTCTAGTAAGATATAAGAAAACTCAGCAAGCTAGTTCAATGAACAAAAGAAGTCCTTTCTTATCAAAGACACTGAAGTTGTAAAGAAAAATTCTAGAGCTGAAAAACTCAATACATGAGATGAAGAATGAATTGGAGAGCTTAGGAAACAGAACAGACCAGATGAAAGAAAGAATTAGTGATTTTGAAGACAGAAATCTAGAAATGACTCGGGTGGAAGAACAGAGAATTGAGAGTTAAAAAATGACTCTATGAGAAATATCTGGCTCCATTATGAAGACCATTATAAGAACAGAGGGAGAGGGGACAGAGAGCCTATACAAATAATGGGAATGTCCCAAATCTGTGGAGAGAGCTGGACCCTTGAATCCAAAAAGCCAACAGAATACCTCATTAATTCAATGCAAAAAGATCTTCCCTAAGACATATTATATTAAAACTGTCAAAAGTTAATAACAATGAAGAATTCTCAAGGCAGCCAGAGAAAAGAGGACTATAAACTATAAAGGAAACCCCATTATATTATCATAAGATATTTCAGCAGAAACCTTACAGGCTTGGAGTCTAATCAAATATTGAAAGAGAGAAATCACCAACTAAGAACAATATATTGGTCTCAGAGGAGTTTTTGTGAACTTGACCTTAAAGGCAAGGGTAGTAAAAGCAAAAATAAATGAGTGGAATCATACCAAACTAAAAAGCTTCTGCACAGCAAAAGAAACCATTAAGAAAACAAAAAGGCCACCAAGCAAGCAGAAGATATTTGCAAATACCACCTCCCATACAGGGCTAATATACAAAATATACAAAGAATTCAAGAACTTAACAACAAACAATCCAAGTAAAAATGGGCAAAAGGATCTGAACAGATACTTCCTAAGACATACAGATGGCCAGCAGGTATATGAAAAGTTGCTCAACTTCACTAGCTATAAGGGAAACTTAAATCAAAACCACAATGAGATACCACCTCACCCTTATCATGTTGGCCATCATTAGTAAGATTAGAAATAACAAGGGTTGGACAGGATGTAGAGATAAGGGAACCCTTGTACACTACTGGTGGGAATGTAAATTTATGTAGCCTCTATGAAAACAGTATGAATGTTACTCAAAAATTTAAGAGCTATCATATAACCCAGCAATCCTCTTTTGGGTACCAAAATTTGAAAACACTTATTTGTAAAGATCTATGTACCCATATGTTCACTGCAGCATTATTCACAATATCCAGGACATGGACACCCAAGTGTCCTTTGATGACTGATAAAGATGTGGTGTAATATATATATTAATGAATGATAGAAGAGTACTCAGCCATTAAAAAAATGATAAAATGTTTCATTGTGACAACATGAATGAATCTTGAAAGCATCATGTTAAGTGAAATAAATCAGAAAGGACAAAAACCATACCATATGATTTCACTCATATGGGATATAAAACAGAAAGCAACAAACAAAAACTCATGGCGGTGTATGTAGAGAGTAAAAGGTTTCATATATATGGTGACGAAAGACCAGACTGAGTATGAAGCACACATGCAATATATAGATGATATATTATAGAATTATATACCTGAAACATATGTTATTAACCAATGTTACCTCAATAAATTTAATTTAGAAAAGTAAATAAAGGGCTTAATAGGTTTCTTTAGGTATATCTAAGGACACTGGAGAATGAAAATATTGTATCAATTTAACTTGAATCCAAATGTATACTATGCCAGACAAACATACTAATACAGCAGTTGGGGGCAAGCAGGCCAGCAGGGAGAGAAGGTGGGGGCAGTTGGGGTGAGCACACTGGCCCGGGGGTGGGGGGAGAAGGGAGTGTGTGCAGTTGGGGGTGATCAGGATGGCAGCGGGGGGGAGGGGCATTTGGGGGTGAGCAGGCCGGTGGCAGGGGTCAGTTGGGGGCAAGCAGGCCAGCAGAGTGGTTAGGGATAACGAGGCAGGTGAGCAGTTAGGAGCCAGCAGTCCCAGATTGCGAGGGATGTCCAACTGCCAGCTTAGGCCTGATCCCTGTAAACTGGCAGTAGGACATCCTTCCAGGAGTCTCAGATTAGAGGGTGCAGGCCAGGCTGAGGGACACACACACACACACACACCATGCACGAATTTCATGCACCAGGCCACTAGTAAAGACTAGTGTATCTGATACATCTAGCTTATGTATCAGATACTGTTCTAGTTATTTAATTATCAGCTCTCTTATTCTGCTCTTTGTGTATATATACAAACTCAATTTTTAAAAATGCTTATAGCAATTTTAGATGTCTTTGAGATGCCGAGAGGAATCTGATTACAACTGTAGACATCTCCAGTTAGTAGAACATACTATGCCACAACTCACATCCTGAAATATTCTTACAAATTAGCCATATTCTAAATAGAAGTGAAGCTTTCTGGAAGGTGAATGACACCCAAATTAATAATCACATCTCCCTTATTATGATTTTTATGACAAAATAGAAACCCAAGTATTAAAATTTTCTCATTGTCTTTTAATATATATTTTAATAAATATTTTGAATCTTTAAAAATAGGTACCCCCCCAAAGTTATTCTTTTTTCTTTTCTTTTTGTTGTAGTTAATACTCACCAGAGGATATTTTTTCCCCACTGATTTTGAGAGAGAGTGGGAAGGAGGGGGAGAGATATACAAGAATGTGAAAGTGATTGGTTGCTGTCCTTGACCAGAATCTAACCATTGAGCCAAACCAGCTAGGGCCAAAAAGTGATTCTTGAGAAACAACTTAAATTTCCACCCAAAATACTGAATTCCTCAGTGCACATTCATACCAATATTTGGCCGTAAGCTATTAGGAAACATCAAAAACTAAGTGAATTTAGAATGGGGGGAAGAAGGGAAAGAAGAAATAGGAGAAGTAAATGTAGGTAAATCTGTTTGGAGACATGGAAAAAATAAATCTCGTTTCCATGGTTTACTTACTAATTATAACTGTGCTTCAAGTATTCTAATTTTTTTGCCTAATATAAAAGCAAGCAAGCAAGTTTAGCACCACTATGCCCTATAATTTTTATGGAAATAATGGAAAATATTTATACTAATTTTATAGTTAATTTCAAATATCTTATAAAAAGATATGTATCATATCCAATATGCTAATGCAAACAGAAGCAAAACTTAAAATCTGTCACTTAAAGGTTTTTCCCTAGAGTAGAGGAATATGTGTGTATACACACACATACACATGTATGTACATATATAAAATGTCATACATGATTATATACACTGAATGGCCAGATTATTATGATCTCTGAACGCATAATAATCTGGCCACTCAGTGTATATCCTATATAACAGAAGGCTAATATACAAATAGTTCCTTCGACCAGGAGTTCGATCAGCAGGCAGGCCAACCAACCGCCCATGCCCCCTTCCCCTGGCCAGGCTGGCCGGGCCTCTAATACACACACACACACACACACACACACACACACACACACACACACACACTGAGTGGCCAGATTATGCATTCAGAGATCATAATAATCTGGCCACTTAGTATGTATGTGTGTGTGTGTGTGTGTGTGTGTGTGTGTGTGTATATATATATATATATATACACACACACAAGTATATATATACAAGTACAGTTAATCAGCACTTGGGGTATTTTTCCCATTGCTTCTTACAGAGGGAGTGGAAAGGGGATTAAGGAGACAGAGATTGGCTGCCTCTTGCACCTGCCCTGACTGGGATGGGGATTGAAACCTGCAATCCAGGTACATGCCCTTAACCCAGAATCAAACCTGCGACCCTTCGAGCCAATGTTCTAACCACTGACCACACAGATAAAGAAACATAAACTTTGGCTAACAAAAAATACACTGTAAATTGGTGGCAAACTCTACCAGGAAGTATGAAATGGATTAGAGCTAAATTGACTAAGAATCTGAAACACCAGCCTTATGGAATAAGGCCAGTTATTTAATTTTCTGGATACTTTACATTTGCTTCTCCAAAAGAAATGAGGGGAGGAGGAGAATACTCTGTGAAACTAATCACAAAATAGAACCAAACTGCGTCTATAGGTAGACAGGTTGAATATTGTAGGTATCATAAGTTTGGACCAAATGTGTTACTGAATTATAATTATATTACTGATATCTATAAGTAATATAGATATCAGTAATTTCTCAGAATAAGAAAATAATTATAGAATGATACATAATTGTAAACAGAGTACTAAATTTTTTATAAGGAAGACTAGTTTTCCAGTTTAATGCAAGTAAACTTCACTAGGGTTAACTAAAAATAGCATATGTTCTTTGATTTTCAAAATGATTTTTATTTGAACTACCTTGAACAATATTAAATCATCTTCAAATGGCCATATATCATCAGCCTGTAAAAAAGGAAGCAACGTGTGGAAAAGCCAAAAGTACAACCACAGCCTCCTGGTGCCAATTCTAATGCTCAGTTTTCCACCTTTCCCTAATGCAGTTGTAAGATTTACCAAGAACAGTGTACACATTTTCAGCTATAACACAAAAGCAAGCTGAGTGCAGCAAAGTGCTGCTCTTACAAATCAGGAGAGATGCTCCCGGAGATGAAATAGATGGAAAAGCTGCCCTAAAAGCAGTTACTGCTCATAAAGTAATGGACAGACTGAATACCATTATCTATTGATAAGTACTCTCACCTTAGAAAGAAAAAAAAAAAAAGGAATTTTAGGTAGTTCAGATTTATATGAACACTGGATAAGGACTTCCTGAGATTTATCTCTGCCATAAAATTTTCTTGACATAGACTTACTTTTAAGTCTTTTCAACTATTTTGAAAGACTTCTCATTAACAGGACTTTACCAGTTTTAGATTTAATATGTTAGATTTAAAATTCACTAACTTCGTGTGAATTTTTGGACTGTGAAAATAAGAGGTTAACCAATTTCTCAAAAGGAATAAAGAGCATACTTCTTTTCCTACTTCATGGTTTTAGTATCATTAGTAAGTTTTGTTGAAAGCACCAATTAATTATATTTGCTTTTAAATCATCATTAATGGTTATGCTGAGTTAAAATTATAAAACACAGCTTCTCCCTCTCTAAAAATAAAAATTACGATGAGAAGTAAAAGAGTTTCAAAAATATTAGTGCAAAAATACATTTGTAAATAATGCATTTCAATTTTAAAAATCTTAAGATTTTTGCATCTCAAAATATTAAAATTTTATCATAAAATTGTAGGGTGTTTTCTTTTAAGCTAAAACTGAAAGCAACATAACTAAAACCAAAAACCAAGATATTTAAAATAGGAAGGAACTGTTAATAGATATGGTTAGCTGAAAAAAACTAACAAAATATTAAAAGAATTATTACCCTTGGAAATTTTTAAAATAAATGATAATGAAAGTAAACTGAGATTAATACACACATCAATATTTTAAGAAAAATAGAAGGTGCCCATTAAAAAAAAAATTGGCCAATATAGCTCATAGACTTTATATTATCTGTTGGTCTTCTGCTATATACTGTTGAGGTGATTTTCTAGGGGCCTCAAGTTTCTGAACATGTACAACAAGAAACAACAGCAGCATTTGCTCCAGGCAACTTTTTCAAGGACATTCATATAATGAACAGTCTCAGAAGAAACAGTGCCCCCCGCCCCTGAAAGTATAGAAATGCTATGCAAAGTATATGCTTATCTAACTACTAAGCTGTACAACTGAAGTCAATACAAAATAATATTGAAAAGTAAACTGTAATTGAAACATAAAATATATATATATATATATAAAAGGAAATGCTTACTGTCTATTTTAAAAGATTAAGATTCTCTACATTCAGGGTTTCTCTCCTCTAACACATGTGGGTAGTGCCTGGCTTTCTTCATGTTGCTCTGTGGGAACTGGGGTTCAGGGAGCTGGTACAAGAAAATGCTGATGTACTGCTGTTTCTGAAACCTTTAAACCTTCTGCCAGCATCCATAAAATTGTGACAGCTAAATTCTTAGCTTGAAAGTAAGATAAAATCTCACACCTTTCACAGTTCCTAACATAGACTAGACTGGTAGGCGCTGGGAGGACTGAATGGAAGGTTAAAATCTCATACACAAAGATCTCAGTATCTATTTCACTGTGATTACCTATCCATTAGGCACTTGACCAATTAAACTCCATATATTACATGAGATTGTAATATATGAAAACAGGTTGTTTTCTTTCAACCTTTGATTGAGTAAAGTGGAAGTGAAAAATTCTTTTACGTACATACTATGGCTAATTATTAATATCAATAGCTCCCACATCACATTTCTCCCTTGCCTGGAGACAGGTACTCCCGAGAGGCAATTACTTTTAACCATTTCCATATAATTCTAAATTAAATGCTGGTTAAGTTCTTTATTAACTTAATCTATTAAATTCTGCTAAGTAAGATAAATAGTTCATTTATGCTACCTCCTACCTACTGTTTCTTTTTTCCATTGAAAAAAATAAGGTATAATTTTCATAAAGTAAAATATACCACCTTTATTGTATACTATACTTCTAACTTTCTCTTTTCCTGTTACATAAAAGGAATCATATAGTGTGGTTTCTTTCACTTAGTATAAAGAATGATGAATGCTGTTCGGTGTAGCAATAGTTTGTGCCTTTTTTATTGCAGAGTAATATTTCATTTTATGGGTATGGCACAATTTGTTTATCCAACCACACACTGAAGGACATTAGGGCTGTTTCTAGGTTTTGGCAATTATGAAGAAAGCATAACTCCATTCAAAAAATAGGTTTTTGAATGGAGTTATGCTTTTATTTCAATTATATTAAAAATTAGTAGTGGTATAACTATCTCATACAGTATGTATAAGTTTAACTTTATAAGAAATTGCCAAATGGCTTTGCAAAGAGGTTCCACCACTTGGATTTCTCCTGGCAATGCATAAGACTTCAGGTCATTCTACATCCTCTTGAGCATTTGATATTGTCAGATTTTTTTTTTCAATAGACCAATTCTAATGGTAGTCACTGCAGTTTAAAATTGCATTTCCCCAGAAAGAGAGACCAAAAAAAAAAAATCCCATTTACCATCGTACCAAAAAATTAAGATACCTAGGAATAAATTTAAGGAGGTAAAAGACCTGTACTCTGAAAACTACGGGACACTGATAAAAGAGATAGAGGAAGACATAAACAGATGGAAGAACATATCGTGTTCATGGACTGGTAGAATATACATAATTAAAATGTCCATACTACCCAAAGCAATCTATAGATTAAATGCACTCCCCATTAAAATACCAATGGCATATTTCACAGACCTAGAATTAACTCTCCAAAAATTCATCTAGAATTTTAAAAAGACCCTGAATAGCTGTAGCAATCCTGAGAAAGAATATCAAAGTAGGTGGGATCTCAATACCAGATGTCAAGCTGTATTACAAAGTCACCGTTCTCAAAACTGCCTGGTACTGGCACAAGAACAGACATATAGATCAATAGAATAGAGTAGAGAACCCAGAAATCAACCCAAACCACTATGCCCAATTAATGTTCGACAAAGGAGGCAAGAACATACAATGGAATCAAGACAGTCTCGTCAATAAATGGTGCTGGGAGAATTAACAGATAACGCAAAAAAATTAAACTAGACCACCAACTTACACCATACACAAAAATAAACTCAAAATGGATAAAGGACTAAACACAAGAAGGGAAACTATAAAAATACTAGAGAAATCCACAGGCAGCAAAATCTTAAGACATATGCCAAAGCAATTTCTTCACTGACACAGCTCCTTGGACAATGGACACTAAAGAGAAAAATAAACAAATGGGACTACATCAAAATAAAAAGCTTCTGTACAACAAAAGAAACCATTAACAAAATAACAAGAAAGCCCACTGCATGGGACAACATATTTGCCAACGTTATCACCAATAAGGGTTTAATATCCAACATTTACAGGGAACTCATACAACTTAACAAAAGGAAGATAAACAACCCAATCAAAATATGGGCAACGGACCTAAATAGACACTTTTTGAAAGAAAACATACGGAAGAGGCCAAGAGACATATGAAAACCTGTTCAAAGTCACTAATCATCTGAGAGATGCAAATCAAAACGACAATGCAGTACTATCTCACACCTGTCAGAATGACTATCATCAACAAATCAACATTCGACAAGTGCTGGCAAGGATACAGAGAAAAAGGAACTCTCCTACACTGCTGTTGGGAATGCAGACTGATGCAGCCACTGTGGAAAACATTATGGAGTTTCCTCAAAAAACTAAAAATGGAACTGTCATTTGACCCAGTGATCCCACTTCTAGAAATATATCCCAAGAAACTAGAAACACCAATCAGAAATAATATATGTACCCTTATGTTCATAGCAGCACAATTTACAGTAGCTAAGATTTGGAAACAGCCTAAGTTCCCATCAGAAGATGAGTGGATTAAAAAACTGTGGTACATCTACACAATGGAATACTACACTGCAGTAAAAAGAAGGAATTCTTACCATTTGTGACAGCATGGATGGAACTGGAGAGCATTATGCTAAGTGAAATAAGCCAGTCAGAGAAACATAAATGTATGATCTCACTCATTTATAGAATATAATGAACAACATAAATTGATGAACAAAAACAGATCCAGAGACAGAGAAACATCGCTCAGACCATCAAACCCCAGAGGGAAGGTAGGGGAGGGTGGGGGTAAGGAGAAGAGATCAACCAAAGGACTTGCATGCATGCATATAAGCATAACCAATGGACACAGACAACAGGGGGTTGGGAGGACAATGGGGCAATAAGGACACATATGTAATACCTTAATCAATAAAGGAAAAAAAACATTATAAAAATTGCATTTCCCTAATATCTAATGATGAATGTTTTTCTTCATATGTTTATGATTTACATATTTTCTTTGATGAAATGTCTGTTCAACATTTTGCATATTTAAAAACTGTTTTGTTATTGCTGAGTTTGAGAGTTCTTTGCATCTTTGTATGTCCTTGATACAAGTATTTTATCAAATATATGATTTGGAAATATTTCTTCCAATCTATGGCTTATTTTATCATTCCCTTAATATTGTTTACATAATAAAATTTTACTTTGATAAAGTCTAATTTATCAATATGTTCTCCCAAGTGACATCCCAAACCAAAGCTCATTCAGATTTTCATGTTTTCTTCCAGAAGGTTTATATTTTATATTTTGATCAAAGATTTACTTCAAATTAATTTTTATGTATGATGTGAGGTATGTGTCTATGTCTACCTTACCCTTCTCCTGGCATATGGACATTCAGTGGTTCTAGAACTACTCATTGAAAGTACTAACCTTTCCCTACTGAAATGCCCTAGGAATCTTGGTTTAATAACCTGCTGGCCATATATATGTGGGTCTAATTCAGTTTATGTTTATCATTTCCCTAACACCACATTGTATAGATTCCAGTATCTTTACTTAGGTCTTGGAATCAGATAATTGTACTTCCAATTTTCTTCTTTTATTTTTTTCATCAGTATTTCAATATAAAGATCTTGTACATATTTTGAAAAATACATGAAAAACAAAACTTTGTCTTTTTGGTACTGTTACATATGACACTTTAGTTTCCAATTATTCATTGGAAGAAATAGAATTGACTTTTGTGCATTGATTTAGAATCCCACCACCTATTAGTTATAATAGCATCTTGGTGGGTTCATTGAGATTTTTTTTTCATAAATCATCACATTGAGACTAGAGAAAGGTTTTTTCTTTCTTATTTTCTAATCTGTTTTTATTTTTCTTGCCTTTTTGTACTGGTTATAATTAGAGAACATATTTTGTATAGTTTCAGATCATTTAAATTTGTAATGGCTTTTTAAGCCCCCTAAATATGATGTATCTGAATTAATGTTTTATGTACACATGAAAAATGTGTGCTCACCTGTTGTTGGGTGTAACACTCTATAAATGTCAATTAGGTCAATCATGATAGTTGACAGAGTTGCTGTCAGTCATCTGTAGACTCACTGGGTTTTTTTTCTGTTTGCTTGTTTGATGAATTACTGACAGAGGAGTGCTGAAGTCTCCAAATATGAGTGTGGATTTATTTAGTTGTCCCTTCAGGTCTCTCCATGTGTACTTCTTATATTTTAAAGCTTTATTGTGGGGGTGTAGACATTTCAAATTTTGCTATCTTGTGGGTAAACTGACTCTATGTTTTTCTCTTTGCGGAGAGGGCTGAGGGATAAATGCAGGACTGCCCATTATCTTTGGTTTTATTTTGTTGTTCACTTGATGTCTTCTTTAGCTGAATACCAAGCTCATTCACGGAGGAAGGTAAAATGTGATCCCATAAATATATCTTTGTTTTAAAAGTATGTGATATCAGTTAAGTCACAGTGATCTCTCTTCTGGTCATCAAATTCTGATTTTTAACATCAAAGTATTTCTAAAAGTTGAAAAAGTATTTTTTTCAAGTAGGTTTTTCTGAAATAAAAGCAGTTGTTGTTTTACTTTACATGCATTTAATGTCTTCCTTGACGTTCAGTATTTTAACATACATTTTGACTATTTAAGATCTAATTTACACTGATGCCAAAATGCTACTAAGTATTTATCAAAATGTTTTACATGCATTTTTCATTCATCAACTTTCTGCCCTTTAGAACACAGTCCCCCAGCTGCTTCACTCTACTGAGATCCACTCAGTACAGACATCAAAAGAAAGCAATATACTACTGACAGCTTGCCCACATGCACTATACATCAGATAAAAAGTTGTGATGCAGGTCCAAAGGATGATTTGGAAATTACTAACCAGTTTCAACTAAGTAAGTGACCTACTTATAGATCAAGAGTAAATGGAGGAATGCAAATTACTAAAGCAAAGAGTGTACAAATATAATTATCACTATTAAATAAAAACAATCTTCTCGGTAGACTTGATGATAGCCTGCGTTTTTTAAAAAAGTGATTCTTTACAATTGCTGGAAAAACCTCTAATTCTTTTCTTCTCTATTCCCTATCAAAATTGTTATCTACAGTTCGTTACCTTTCCTATGTCCAGAACACCATTCCCATTCCATTTACTCTCAGCTAATGATCAGACTTCTCACCTTACAAAGAAGAGTAAGGCCGACTGATATGCTCCATCAGCCTCCCTTTGCTCTATCTCTAAGCTTTTCTCTTTATTTGCACAATGTTTAAGGGATATGCCTCTTTCTGGCACTGCCCTTTGTCCAAGTATATCTCCCTTCAGTAAGGTTAACCCTGTCACTGAGTGCCAGTCTCCTCTCTCTGCACCCCACCAACACACACTCCAGTGTCTACTTCATACCCAAGGTGTATGATATGCCCACTTACCTTTTCAATATTTTTAAGAACCTACCAAGTGCCAGTCACTGAATTACTACGAGACAAGAAGTTAATAAAAATCCATTCCTCCTTTTAGAAAATAGTTTAAAAAAGAATTACAATTGGTATGATAAGAGCAAAGGCATGAACAGTATAATCATGGTATAAAGGAAAAATAACAATGGTTATAGAGAGATTATTATTTTTTTAAATATACATAGATCTTTATCAAGTCCACCCTCTCAATGGGTTTTCTTCTTTTTCTACAAATAGGCTCAGGTCTCCTCTAGCCTTAAACACACAAAACACCCATGACACTTAAACTAATATTGCTATCATTCACTTTTACTCTGAGTCCACAAATCCAATTCACTGGTTTTTTATCCATCTTTCAACTTGGTCTTGGTTTCCACCATTGCAGAAACACCTCTCATCAAATCCAAGTTGAGTAATCCTCTCAACATATCACCTTTCTTTCCCGGTCCTCATCTTATAAGTTTCCCAACTATGAGAGACTATTGTGGACTGTACCCTCTTCTCCAAATTCTCTCCTTGCCTTTTGTGATACTTTGCTTCCCTAATGTATTACCTCCCTCTCCATTCTATGCCAGGCAGTCTTCACAGATTCCACTTCCTTCTGTGGCCTGACAAAGGGAAGCTTTAGCCAGAATTCCATTTCGAGATGTGATTTTTGATTCCCTGTCTTGTGCAGAGTACAGAGAACCTCTGAGATTTGAACTGAACCAACCTGAACTTTGGACACAACAGAAACAGGAGTATTCTACTGTTAGGCTAATTACCTTCTTCAAGTAGAAATCTGTGTTGAAGGACACATGGCTCAGGTGTTCCAGCTCTAAACCGAGAAAGCAGAAGCTCATATTGAACTCCTTTAAAATCCAAGTCAACTCAAAGGACACTACAGACAGTAATCTTTGCAGTGTCGCTAGTTTTTAAAAGTATATTTACTAAAAGGTATACTCCTAAATAGTTGGTTTTATATTGGAGCATTTTTAAAAATCTAGGTTGTTTATGTCGAGACAATGTGTTTCATAGACCTAATGAACTATCATTAGAACTTGAGATTTAACATAGCAACAGTGATGCTTATCAGAACATTCAGCCAGCACACACTACATCATCTGCTGCTCTCACCTACATGCGGCATAGCAAACCATTTCCAAAATGAAATAAGATGTCATTAATGTTCAGCTTCATTAATAAGCTTCAGTGCATTCCTCTAAAAACTGTTTCAATGCCCTCAATTGTGATAGCAAGACAAACTGAGAGAAAAAAGGTTTCCAGCTTCCTTATTACCAAGAAACATAAAAATGCAGCCTAGCAGACGAAAGAACCAGAATTTCCAAGCACTCTACACCAGAAAAGTCAAGGCTTTAGCTTAACTCACCTGGAAGGCAGGCTATCTGCGTGAGGCCTGACAGTGGTACACAGCATCGCTGCAAGGCCGTTAAATGAAACTGAGAGGAACTGTCTGGCACCTCATTACCGAAGAGGCAGGGCAGACTCTGACCTACCTGGCTTATCCCTCCGGGAGAGATCTTGTACGACTGCAACTTCTGCTTCAGCAGCTCGGGATCACTGTGACGGAAGGGGCACCCTGGCAACAAAAAGCAGGCCAGCACAGCAACAAGGTTATTTACTTGGGACTCGGTACAGAGCCACACTCGAGAGACTGTCTAAGCTGCCCTTAATTGGCTAACAGCTTATTAATAAAAAAGTTAATTGCCCATGAGTGCAACTGCGTTCCTCTCTTTATCTAAATGACGGCTTCGCTGTACGGTTATCAGGGTACCACAGGCTCGAGAGCTACATAAAGCACCGCAGCACTCTCGGGCTCAGTTGCTCATTCACTGGGAAGAAACAGTTTTAATTGTGCTACTTGCTAATAAGCAAAGACAATCACAAAGTAGCTATAAAATGTTTATCTAAAAACTTTATATTATCGCACATTTTTTTCCTAAAGAATTACTTAAAAGACATACTATAGGAGGAAGATAGTGTAGACAAAAAGAAAAATGTGCAAATGTTAAGAAATATAAAAATTTTCAGTTGTAAATTCTATACTCATTTCCCATTGTGTAGAAACAATATAAAGTTAGATGAATCGTGGATGGGAATGAGATGCATAAATAAGGAACTGTCTCATAGAAAAACAAATTACAGTAGATACATGACATCTCTAGACTATTTCACGGGAATAATAAAGTTGGACTACTAAACATATTTGCCTAAACAAAAACACAAAAGAATTGAAATGTAAAAGCTGTATTAGCCCCAAATCTAGAAAATTTTAGATATTTTCATAAGAAACTGCAATGACAGGCCAAAATACTTAATTTGACATTTAATTCAGGATGCCAGATAGTTTTTCAGTCACTGACATGATAGATCTATAAGTTAATTAGAGGCAATTGTGCATTTTTTACAATAGGAAATTGGGACAAAAATAATGGAAAGGAGTCTACAGGTCAAACAAAGGCGTTTCCCAAAAATCTCAACTCCAAATAAAAACACCCATGAAAACACTATGGTCTCCTACTAATTATGAAATTCACAAAATGCACAGTATATAATTTATTCAGTTTAAAATCATAGTTATTTTTAGTACAAGGAAATGTCTTGAGGAGCTGTGTAGCACAGAGTTGAAAATTTGGATCTGAGTTTAAGTTAAAAGCTAGGAGACTTAGGCAAATTTTGTATCTTCATGTTGACTCAGCTTCATTGTCAAGTGAGGGAAATACTCACGGAACTCATGTGGGAATGGACTATAAAGTTCTTATCTTACATGTTCCTGGCACATAGTAAACAACCAAAAAATCGGATAATGAACTTATGAGGAATCACAATGAGAAAGACATGAGGGTGCACGTGGAATTTTTTGTTTAGTCCATAATTATTAAAGGATACCAAAAAGAAACATTAACTGAATTTCCCAAAGTACATCTGAAATAATGGCTGTACCTGTATGAAAGATCAGAAAGGGCGAAGCCAAGAAGAAACTAAAGATTGCCAAAATATTAAACATCACATAAAAGTCTTTAAAAGCTATGTTCACTATAAGAAGAGAGGAACCAGATTATTAGAGAAGCTGATCTATAATAATAAAAGTGTAATATGCTAATTGGACCAGACGTACTACCAGATGAAGAAGCCGGGGCTGCAAGGGAAGCCTGGGTCCCAGGTGCCAGAGGGCAGCTGGGGGAAGGAAGACCTACTCTTGCACGAATTTTATGCATCGGGCCTCTAGAGTTACTGTAACAGAGAACAGAAATAAAACAGAACTCAGCACCTCCTACTTTGTTTCTATCTTCCACATCAAAGAGAATGATATTTACAATTGAAAAGAGTTGAACTAACAAGATAACTGAAGAAGTGAGTTCCTAAACAACTAACACTGACTTCAGCTAAGTGTTTGACAAAGCTTTTGTGGAAGAGATGGATAAACATCTCCAGAACACAGTTACACCTACATGGACTCATAACTCACTGAACAATCCTTCCAGGCAGTGCCGCTTAATGAAATAATGTGAACCTAGGGGACTAGTTAGCTTTGGAAGTAACAAAAAAATAAAAGGACAGAGACTTCTGGTTTCCAGTCTAGCATGTAAGGAGCTTAGAAGTTGCCTCTCCGTAAGTAAAAAGCTGAACTGAAAAAGCAGCAGCTGTTCTTGGATCCATTTGAGAAGTGAGGCACTGGGCAAATCACTGTCCCCAAAACTGGAGAGAGAAGGAGACACAGAGACTCTCAACTTACCAAGCGGAAATCCCTGTGGGAACTAAACACTGGGGTAGGAAAACTGAACCTGGACAGACTGCTTGAGTCTCCATGTGGTCAATTCTAAGGGTTAAAAACTCCAAGGAGACCCACTCACGGGGGAAGCCCACACTTTTGTAAGTTTAACATCCAGGAGCTCTACCAGATCTTCACAGCAAATAAGAGAGAGAATCCCCACATCCCCCTAGCAGTGGGAGAGGAAAAGTAACCATTTTGAAAGAGCTATCTGTTCTTCTTAACAAGGCCTGCCCGCAGGAAACACTATTTTATCAGAGCCTAAAATGCTGGGGGCTGTAACAAAGCCTAACCTCCATGGGGGGAGGGGGAAGATACCCAATTCCAACAAGTACATCCAACAACAGCCGATGACAGTTCTTCTCAGCTCACAGATAACAAAGCACTCTGGTGCGGGATGCCAGTAGTGGGGAAGGCTATGCAAGTGCGGCGTAGGAGCAATCTGGGAACTCTTTGTACATTCTGCACAATTTTGCTCTGAACCTAAAACTGTTCTTAAAAAATGAAGTTGCTGAATTTTAACAAAAGGACAGATAATTGTGCCTATAAATGATATGAAATCATTGAGTGTTTGCTAAGTATAATATGTTTAACTGATAGTTCAAAACAAACATGATAGAGTGAAATAAATAAAATACAATTTATCAGGAGTAAGAAATACAAAATCCTGCATTTAAACTAATAAAAGTAAACGAAATGTGTAACAAATGCTAGGACGTAGAAATCGACAGAAGAATCCCTGGGAGGAGTTTTTCTTGGCCAAGCTCCATGTAAACGGCCGGCCTGCTGTGGCGGCCAGGCAAAGCTCGAGGCTTTTTCAACAGGAGTGTCTGGCCGATGGTCTTCAAAGTTCAGAAAACATGACAACCATCCAGGGAACTTGCAAATACATCTGAGTTTGTGTATCTGAAGGTGGAGCCTGAGAATATGTACCTTCTTAAAAGGTACGTTAAGCGGTGACTCACTGGCTGTGTACACTGCACTACAGGCACTGCTGCCTCTTCATCTATGAAATATGAACACACAAGCATTTTTAAATGCTCTGTACACATGCAGCGTGGTTCTTAAAATTCTCTTTGTGATTATAGGTAATTAATAATCTAAATGTGTATCTTTTTAAAGAGTTTCATTTAGGATGCTAAAACAAAATATTTTTTGATACATACATTGCAGTGAACTTTGGTAGTCTAGAAAATTTACTAATGTGGACTGTTAAACCATTCTCTGACATACCAGACAAATGGGGAGCTTTTCAAGGTATGCTCAGAGAACTATTTTAGAAAAAAAAAAGATCTTGAACTCAGAAATCTATAGAAAATAGTTTAACGCAGATTTTTTATGTTTTATCTGACAACTCAGGCAAATTGATAGATGTTTGATACCGTGACTTGCTCAATTCCTCACTTAATCTGTGTTTGTTAATCAGATGATAGTAATGAGAACAAAACATGTTTTTCCTTGATAGTCTTATGAAAATCAGTGAACCTACTATTCTAAACTTTGAGGCATTCCATTTTCAAAAAGCTCTGAAGAGCTTGTGTCAGTCTGCTAAGACTTGCAGAACGAGAGAGAGACAGACAGACAGGCAGACAGACACGAGCAGGCGAGAGGGAAATTGAGAACAAAAGAGCCGGGCCCAGCAGCTGCATGACGTCCTCTTGCCTGACCTAGTTCAGTGACAAGGCGAACAGACAGAAGAGTAATGGGGCTCTGGCTTGACACTGATGACTGGCATACGCTGTAAACTGGTTCCTGTCAGTGATGCAAAACGCCATCACACTGTCTCAGCGTTTCCCTCTGTGCTCTTGGGTTTCTGTACTTCGCAGGCATGTCAAGTGGAAGCACTTACCATGATAATCCCCTTGGCCTGGCGGATTGTTTAGAATAATCTTCAGGCAACTGAAAGGTGTGTAGTCTGTCCTCTTGCCTTCCTTTCCGAAGCTGTGACGGATATTGTAAGAGTAGCCTTTATCAAACTGGTTGGGGGAAAAAGAAAGGAGAGACAAAGGTAAGCTAATATTGTAGGAGTGGTGTCAGCAATCCGGCTAGAACCAAAGAGCAGAGAGTGATACTTTCTAAAACAAATTCAGCACTCACGGGCAGATGTACATTCATTCAGATCACACACATCATTTGGGTCCCTTATGATACAAATTAAAATGTCTATGTTTTTGAGAATTACATGTATCAGGAGTTTTTTTCTTTTATTGCTGAGTAATTTTCCTATCGATGGATACCTGGGCTACTCTAGTTTGGGGCTATTATCGATAAAGCTACCATGAACGTTCTGATAGATGATTTTGTGGACATATATTTTGATTTCTCTTGAATAAATACCTAAGAGTGGAAATGAGAGGGGGGGGGGGAAGGAGAGAGAAAGAGAGAGAGAAAGAGAGAGAAACATTGATATGAGAGAGGAACATCGATCTGTTGCCTCTGCAGACTCCCTGAACCAGAATCAAAACCACAACCTGGGTGTGTGCCCTGACTGAGAATCTACCTGCAACCTCTTTGTGTGCAGGGCCATACTCCAGCCAACTAAGCCACGCAGCCAGGGCCCACACTGTCTTCATTACCAAGTCTTTAGAGTTAAATCTCAAATTCAGATCATCTAAGACTGTAAGTCCTCCTGCTTTGCTCTTTTTCAAAATTGTTTGGGCTATTCGATGTCCTTAAATTTCCATATAAATTTCAGAATCACTTTATCATCTTCTATTCTTAAAAAAGACTGCTGAAATTTTCAATAATCAGTAGCTTATGGCTTCACAACTACCTATCTGCCCGAAGAAATCTACAATCAGGAAAACAAAGGCGTTTCAACCTAAAAACAGTGTTCAAAAAAGAAGACAAACTTTCAAACCAACATTAAATTTCACCGGTGAAAACAAGAACATTTAGAAGTTCCAGCAAGCATCTTTTACAAACAACTTCTATTTGTTTTGTAAATCATGAACATTAGTTATAGTCAATCACTTTGTGCAAACTGTTAGGTCTGATGTGAATTTAAATAGATACAAGACTTCTGTATGTTTATCAGAAAACACTGAAAGAACTTTTGGGTCAGCTATTCTGTTAAAGTAGTGGAAAGCTTCTCTCTGGAAAGGACACGAAGCTAAATTCGTATTTTTTTTTTTTTACCTCCCTCTCCTTTCCAATTTATTTACTCACTGTCTGTGTGTATAGAAGCCTAAAATTTGGACCTTACTGAGCTTTCAGACTATCTGCATATCAAGAACACAAGTAGTCCTCTAGTTTTCAGACAGGCTAACTTTTGTAACATTGCAGAGAGGGAGCATTTCCTGTGAGATGTTTTTTGAGAGAATACTTTCTAAATGTCCCTACCCACAGCTTAAAGGAACATCTCCAGGTAGTTATGTGGGAACTGAGAGAAGAGCACACTTTCCCATTTGGGCTCCTCCATCCTACTCCTTTCCGCGACAGGGAATGCCGGCAAACCCGCTCTGGTCAGAAGGTGGGTGAGTGGCAGTGTGTGACCTCCCAAATTAGCCCTGCCATCCCAGCTGTGGCCCTGGCAAGGCACCATCTGTATTTCTGCCAAAGTTAACAGTGAATTATTTTCAAGGGTACAATGTTACCAATGGAACTCAAGAAAAGCAAGGAAACAGGCACATCTGTTTGTTTTTCTCTAGTAAATCCGTCTTTTGTCAGTCTAATTTACGGGCACCAGCTGGAGAACTTGAGTAGAAAAACGGGGTATTTTTCCTCCCTTTTGGTTTTGTCCAAAATGAGCAGGACATATGTTCTCCATCTTCACATCCTAATCCCCTTCCCTAGTCATGGAGAACATTTTCAGTTCTAGAATGAGCAGATTTTCTTTCCCTCAAATTTCCCCTGGGGCAGGGTCTAGCTAAAATTTTTAAATTGTAATTAACCACTTGGTTAGAAAAGGAAATAGTGAAATGCCAAAACTCATTGAAAAAGTATTAAATAAAATGGCCCGTATGTGATTAGATAAGATCATTGACTAAGCAGACCACTTTCATTGAAGCCAACAGATCAAAAGAAACGTCAGCTGTGTATGAAGAAAACTGCCATATCGTCAGAGGAAAGTGGGGAGCTTTCTGTTCAGGATACCAGTGGCGTGTGGGCCAGTGGCTGTCGTTTCTCTTCTTCATGTTTTACGCTATAAGACTGTACCCCGCACACTCAGAAAACAAGGTCTGAGAGCCATCCGTGACTGGGGGCTGTGTGATCTACATCACTCAAACTATATCTATTAGGTCAGATGTTAAATAAAAAATATCATTTAAAAATTCTTAATGCAGAATTCGGTGCACATGCAATACTGTTATTAACCATAAAAATAAAGGAACAGTGATGTTCCAATACTCATAGCTTACAGTTCTACAGATCCTTAGCAGTGATCAAAGTGATGATTCTTAGACCCTTTATTACTTGTAAGGTATAGAAGTTAAGTTTCTCTATTTTATAAATAAGGAAATTAAGGTTGCAAGAGGTCGAGTGAATAGTTATTTCAATTACTTAGGAATAAGTAGTCCTAGTGGAAATGATGGAGTTAAAATCTTAGTCTTCTGCATTTCTAGAAAATGCTACAATATTATAGATGGGGGGGGGGGGGAGGAATAAAAACATGCAACTGTCAGTTACCCAAGGCAAGCCTTCAACTGTAGGCTGCTTCCCTGCTGTCACTCAGCTCCTTCAGGGACAGGTGAAAGTCAGAGCAAACCACAGTAAGACAAAATGGTTCTGAGCCTAGTGAAAACCAGGGAAAGCTGTCTACTCCCAAAAGAAACAGTAAGTCTAACAAACCATTCGCAGATCACTTATTTGATTTCTAATTTATCATAATTTTAGAATCACAAAAATGGCAAATTTGAAGTTATACACTTGAAATAAAATTTAAAACAAAAAACAAAACTAAACAGTATTTGTAAATGCTTTCAAATTACCAGGCACCTGATTGGGTAGTCCTCCTCTATACTGGAGTTGGGGACATGGTCAGTAAATGGAGAACAAAGTCAGAGAAAAGTATGAAAAAATGTAGAGAAAAGAATGCAGAACACACCATTGTTTATGTATTAATCCTCACCCAAGGACAAGAGAGAGAGAGGGAGAGGGAGGAGGAGAGGAACATTGGTTGGTTGCCTTCCCTACACACACTCCCTGATTGGAGATCAAATCACAACCCAGGCCTGTGCCCTAACCAGGACTTCAACCAGCAACCTTTCAGAGTACGGCGTGATGTCACCATTTAAATAAGTGGCACCAACCGAGCCACTCCAGTAGGGCCGATCACTTATTTAACTGGCAACTCCATCTAGGGCTTTAGCAAACTTAGCTTCCTTATCAGAATCTGAGTTAGGAGCTGGAATGGGCTTTAGGCATCATCTAGCACAGCTATTATGACATAGAAAGCAAGGGCTAACCCTAAGTTGCGACGTGAGCTGGGGAAGAAGCCCTGTATGGCCTGTATCTAGCACCCCCCAGTCTGTAGTCCCAATGCTGAGCACGAAGAATAGCATACTGGAGCTGCTCACTAAACATTTACTAGGGTCAACTGTTAAGAATATTTTTTTGTACTTTATGATCACTGGCTTGTCCCTACCAGAGGACTGAAAGTTAATCTTATATTTATCACTCTGTTAACTTTCACTGACAAGGGATTTAGCAGATTCTTATCACTAAGCACCATAACAACATATTACTTATATGGAAGCCGCAACAATTCAACCCGGGGGAAATGGGCTGGAGGAGTTGTGTAGGCCACTTTAATTGGCTGTCTGTTCAGCTACTGCCCCTGATATTAAGAAAAGGACATATCAGTGATAGAACTTTCAGTATCTCACCTGGGAAGCTTGTTTTAGAAAAGCATTCTTTATTCACAGATAATAACATTGACATAACAGTGAAAATGTATTCAGATTCCAAATGAACTCTGCCTGAATTTGAAGACAGAAACCACAAACAGTCCTCCATTCCCTACAATGCATTTGCTGAAATCACATACTGAGAGCCTAACAGACAATTTAGTAACTCCCAAGAAGTGGTCAATTTAGTCACCACCTCACTGGTAGGAAAAGGGCCACCAGAAGAATCGCAGGCGCTGGCTGCGGAGGTGGGATGCTCTAGTGTAAAGTGAGCTGGCTCAGCTTGAATACAGTGGTCCTTTCACTCACTGAAAACAAGGGAAGCCAACGGAAAACATCGGCCAAGCCTCAAAGACTGCACAGACGCACGCTGACAAGAGCTTCCAGCCACCAAGGAAAAAGCCTCCTCTCCTTCACAGATATAAAAATGGATTTTTACAAATATTTTGAAGTAAAAATTAAATGTAAATTTATTCAACTTCTGCTAGATTCACTTAATCCTATTTACTTATTTTCCCCAATATTTTTAATCTTTTTTTCCCCCCCAGACTTTGCTTTTTAGATTACCATATCTGGCAACTTTAATCCACAGTATTTTCTATAACTAAATTCCTATTACAATGGAATTTTAAGCATCTAGCTTGATCATTAAAAATATGTTTTAAGGTACTACTCACAACTATAACATACACAAATATATTATACACACAAACACATATATACATATGCTGTATGTAATAAGTTTAAGGTTTTAAAGAGCTATCAGGATGATTACAAACATATAATCCCCTACTCCTACAAATGTTAAATACCTAAATATTTTTTATTATAAACATTTAAATATTTGCATATATCTTGATACATTTCAATATATGTTTCTGAGTACATAAAGGTTCAGAATTATCATATATTCCTGGTGAATTATGTTTTATAAGCATTTATTTCTGGTGAATTATATTTTATACGCATATATTTGTTTTATCCTTATACTGAATTTTGTTGATATTAGTGTTTTCAGTCCAGTTTTATTTTTATTACACCTGCAGGTATTCCCCTACCCTCCTTTATACTAATTTTTAGTGTCAGAACATCTTGAATAAATTGCAAGTGGAGTAATTGGTTACCCATGACCACCCTCTAGTGGTTACTCATAGCATATTAAAATAAACACTTTTCTATGAATGCCAGAAATCAATCAGATTCTCTACTAAAACAAACAAAACAACAATCATCTTTAGCACACTTTTAGCACCATCATAATTATTAAATTAGCTCCAAAATAACTCTAAAAATGAACAGCTAAAGTAATTTCCCCAACTCACCACAAGATAGTGAGATATTTCACTTACTAGATTACATGTCACTTCTAGTCATCTAGGTTGGCTACATAAGAGATGACCAAAAGAGACAATTACGTTAGATTTTAAAGGCTGGCAATAAATGGCAGACAAATGTATCATGCTCCAAAATGACAAATGGCATGAGATAGTTTTAATTCACAGTGACAAGCCAACTTGTTCCTCCACAACAGTGGTCTCAACCTTCCTAACGCCACCACCCTTTAATACAGTTCCTCATGTTGTGGTGACCCCAACCATAAAATCATTTTTGCTGCTCCTCCATAACTGTAATTTGGCTACTGTTGTGAATCATAATGTAAATATCTGCGTTTTCCAATGGTCTCTCGACCCACAGGTTGGAACCGCTGCTGTAGAGCCTAAGACCATCGGAAAACACAGATGATTACATTACGATTCATTAACAGTATCAAAATTACAGTTATGAAGTAGCAACAAAAATAATTTTATGGTTGGGGGTCACTACAACATGAGGAACTGTATTAAAGTGTCGCAGCATTAGAAAGGTTAAGAACCACTGCTCTATAATTTCAGGGATAAACTGAAGATCTGTTTGCTGCCTTTTGTCATAGGCGAGTGTTTTGTTTCTCTCCAAAGATTAGAAACCAATAGATTCCACTTGGTAAGACTACATTTCCTAAGACTGCATCTGAAGGAGGTTAAAAGAGGAATTCCCAAAATATTATGTCAAGAATTAGAAAAAGTATGTGGGGTGAGAAATGGCTAACTTCTTTTTAAAGAGAATTTACAAGGCTTTTTGGAGAACAAGTTGATTCTACGACAGGGGTGGGCAAACTTTTTGACTCGAGGGCCACAATGGGTTCTTAAACTTGACGGGAGGGCCGGAACAAAAGCAACCTGACCATGCTGGCACTCTCATCTTGGGCTGCTGGTGAAGGAGCGGAGGGGAGAGCAAGAGAACCCTCCGCTCTTTCGGCTCCGCGGGCCGGATAGAGCAGCCGAACGGGCCGGATCCGGCCCAGGGGCCGTAGTTTGCCCCCGGCTGTTCTAAGACCATGACAGGGAAAACACAGCATGAGCTGGAGCAGCTCGTGCTGCCTAGAGGACTTGCTCAAAAGGAGGACGGGCATGTCAAAAGGCTTCCGGAACCAACCGGAAAGAGCTCCCAAAGGCCAAAGTTGGAACAATTTGAGCAACAAAATAAACAATAGCACTGAATGGAATGTTTAATTCAGACTACCCATGAGTACCTCTGATACAAGTATCTGAATAAGTGAATGGGGGGAAGAGAACAGCTTTTCCTTACAGAAAAAAAATATTCCAATTAATAAATACAGAAGGACAGGGAAAATAGCCAATAGGTCACCATATTAATAACAGTTGCAGGCAAGGTCCTCGAAGGGAGACCCAATCAGCAAGCAGGGTATTTATGCAGTCTAAAAGTATCTCCCCGCCGAAACTGGTCTGGCTCAGTGGATAGAGCGTCGGCCTGGGGACTGAGAGGTCCCGGGTTCAATTCCGGCCAAAGGCATGTACCTTGGTTGCGGACACATCCCCAACAGGGGGTATGCAGGAGGCAGCTGATCGATGTCTCTAGCTTTCTATCCCTCTCCCTTCCTCTCTGTAAAATATCAATAAAATATATTAAATAAATAAATAAAAGTATCTCTCCCGAAGACATTTTGAGGAGAAAGTAGTAACGCAACAGTGGAGAAACCCAGCAGATGCCACCTTAACCAAGAGGCCAAGTGATTAGTTATGTTGATGTCATATGCCTCTGATGCTGATCCAATCAGAGGGAACGCCACTCCTGTGGTCTTCTTGCCAAAAATGCATAACCTCAATCTAATCCTGAGAAGACAGAAAATAAACCCAAAGTGAGAGACAGTCTACCAAAACAAACAGGACAAAAACCACCTGACCAGTGCCCTTCAAAACTATCAGGGCCATGAAAAGACTAAGAATCTGTCACAGACTAGAAGAGACTGAAGAGACACGACAACTAAAGGCAAAGCACAACCCTGGAGTGAATCCTGCAGCCACAAAAGGACATTAGGGAGACAGCTGGTGAAATCTGAGTAAAGTCTCTGGTTAACAGTAGTGTACTGTTGAGAATCTGTGGGTTTTGTTAATAGTGTAATAGTTATGTAAGATTGTTAATATTAGGGAAAACTGGGTGAAGTGTATATTGAACTCTTGGTACTATTTTTGCAACTTTTCTGTAAGTCAATTTAAAAAAAAATAAAAAGTTAACGTGCTAGACAACGGACTAGGCATAACACAGATTATCTTATTTGATTCTCCTAATAACCCTTCGAAATTGGTGTTATTATACCCATTTTACAGGCTGGAAAATTGAGGCTTGGAATGATGAAGTAGAATGTTGTGTCAGGACTAAAATCTTTTTATGACTTGCTCAAAGTTCATATTCTTTTTACCCTGTTATGATGAACACATGTACAAGCATTTCTCATCCAGTAAACACAGGCCATCTCTTCTGAAACTAGATTAAAATTTTAAAGTGGCAATAATTCTGAAAATAACTCCTGCTATTAGAACTTAGTGATAATTTTCAATTTGCTTAAAATATGTGGTTTAAGGGATGGAAACAAAAGGTTTTCCACATAATAATAAAGGGCTAATTACTATATATTTAAGTACAGCCATTTTGATTTACTGTAACATCTAGCAAGTCTTGCAGAACTCTACAAAATAGAGCACACTGCTACACTCCCAACATAAAGCATAAGAAAGGTTGATTTGTTACAAAGGCTGTTCAACAGGCGCAGGTGTTTTCTTATATAATTCACAGGTACCTAGCACAGAAACTTAAGTGAATTTTCAAATTTATTTTAGTGCTTTTTTTTCTCATTATATTATACCACTTACCTATATAACCAATATATAAATATTATTTAATACAAAGGAAAAGCATATCAAACTCTAGGGAAATATCTGAGAAATAATAAAATATTCATGACAGAAGAGAAATCCTTTCCCCTTTTCCCTTTTATTGATAGGGTTACTCACAGACATCAGAATTAAAGTCTCAAAACAAAGTGGCTGCTTTCTTGTAACCAAATGTAATTAAATTGAATTATTGATGGACTGTGTTCTCAGCAATGCAGGAAGAAGGCTCTACCGAGGGAAGGCTGTGTAAACTTATTGTATAGCTTCAGGATATCTGTTTGCTTCTCAACTTGGATGTGCTATCTCATTAAGAAACTAAATTCACTTTGCCATGCCATTCTTTTGAATTAACTATATATAAGGGACATGCTAAGAGAAAAGGATGACAAGATAAACCAGAAAAAATGCTTTTTTTTTAAAGCACATATTTTTAAACATTAGAAGATATTTTAACATTTATTTTAAATGTTAACAAATATTTTATATATCCATTTACAGGATGTAATTTAAAAATCAATCAATGATATTTTATAATGAATGTGGTATAAACAACAACTGGAGAGAATAATCTGATTACTGAGCAAAGACTAAATGAGATAGTTTGAGACCTTTCAAAACAAAGGTTTTAGAGTTTTGTTCAAAAGCAAATAAAAAACACACATAACATGCAGCAGACAGACAAATCTCAGAGGGAAGAAGGGGGTGGGGGAAAGGGGCAGGAAAAGATTAACCAAAGAACTCATATGCATTAATGCATAACCCATGGACACAGACAAAAGCCTGGGGAAGGCCTGGGGAGGGGGTGGAAGCAGGGCGGTATCTATAATACTTTCAATAATAAAGATAATTTTTTTTAAATCACACATAGTTTACATTAAACTATGAATATGAAAATTGTTATTATGGTTCCACTATAATAACCTGGTTATTACTGAACAGGAAAGGAAGAAAGGAGGAAAAGGAAGACTAAATGTAGGTATGCCATTTATACAGCTTCAGTGCCCAGGATGGGCAATGCAGTCGCTAGGAACCTGAATATTTAAACTTCTAAGCAAAGCAGTAAATTCTCTTCTCTCTGGATATCCCAGCTGCCCTGTGGCAGGGAGTGGCACATCCCTGCCCCACCTGGCACACAGTGATGTTGTGCTTTGCACGTGAACTAATGCACTTTAATTACACACCTTGTTGAACTACACACCTGGCTGCAACATGGAACGAAAGCTCTGGACACCAGCCTTGTTTCTAGCTTTCCTGAAACCCCAGCTGCACCTTTTCCAGGACGGGCTTAAAGGACAGGGGACTTTGGAGCCAGAGAAATATAACTCCACGCCAATAAAATCTACCACCTACAATGCCTGGCACATACAAGTGGCTCTGTGCCCATCCTCCCATGGGGCTTCTAAAAATTCTTATTTCAGTAATGCCTCAAGATCCCTCTCTCACGAATATATGAGGAATTCCACTCGAATATTCCTCCAGCAGCAATTCCCTACGTCTTTTATACAATTCTCACCTTCCTAAAGAGTGACTTTTCAAACCACTTGGTAATCTCATTTACTTCCCCCACATTGTTGAAGCATGTATAAACAGTTAGCTTATTCTATTTCCTGATGGACACCTGAATAACAGAATTCCTCAACAGCAAATCTGAACCTCCAATCTAGCTCTGTTGATTCCCTATCCAGAGCTCATTCACTGAATCATAACATGCCTTGGCTATTTACCATGTGTAGTGAAGGATACAGAATAGCTTGTCGCAATGTAGTAGAAAGAGCAAATACATCATAGGTGTGTTTAGCAGTCTACCGGGCTCCATTTTCGTGTCTGGGTGCATTTTAAAATTCAATAGATAAAAATCACCATTTGGATGTCTAAGAAATTACCGCCTTGTTTATTGGCTCTATTATCTTGACATACAGAGAGAGAGAGAGAGAGAGAGAGACCTTCATACATTCAAGATCCTTCTACCTGTGATTTCTATCTACAAAGCAGATAAGATTTAAGTGTACTATTCATTAGGAGCTTGGTCTAATGCCTATTTGGGACCCAAGTGGACACAGAGAGAAGGCAGTGGACAGATGCTGAGTCTAGAGTAAGAGGAGAACCACCGGAATGCAACCCCCAGGAAGACAGGAATTGTCTCTTTTGCTGACTGCTGTGCCTTTAGCGTCTACAACACTGCCTGGCACATACTGGTGGCAAAGTAAGCATTAAATGGGGCCAGGTGCAACTGCCGTGACATTAGCCACTTTTATCTACACCTTTCATCTAATACTTATCAAATGAATAAACTACAATTGTTCATTTCAGTCTCTCCTGTAGGCCTGAGCTAGAAAAATGGCTTTTTCTAGAAAAAAAGCACAGTGCGTGGAGGAGCGGCGGTGGGTCCTGCTCCTTTGCAGAGCAAGGAGCCAGGGTCTTATGCTACTGCTCCTGCGCAGTGATGACAGGCACTGGCTAAACATACCCTGGTGGTGGTGGTGGTGGTGACTGGGATGACCTTTCCTTGACACTGCCTATAAGTAATTATTAGGAAATCAAGGACAGCCTCTTGTAAAGTATATAAGTAGTTGGCTTTAAATACATTTTCAATGCCGTTCTCAGCACCACAATCACTGTTATAGCTAAAATAACTGAGTAACAGGTGGATTATTTCTCCAAAGCCACAGCAGTAGAGAAAACATGTCCCTGTCACCAAATATTCAGAAATATTACATACTAGTGGCCCAGTGCACAAAATTCATGCACAGAGGGAGCGGATCTCTCAGCCCAGCCTGCACCCTCTTCAATAGGACATCCCTCTCACAATCAGGGACCACTGGCTCCTAATGGCTCACCTGCCTGCCTGCCTGATCTCCCCTAACTGTCCTCCCTTGCCAGCTGGATCTTGCCCCCAACTGCCCTCCCCTGTTGACCTGATCTCACCCCCAAAGGCCCTCCTCTGCTGGCCTGATCTTGCCCCCAATGGCCCTCCCCTGCTGACCTGATCTTGCCCATAATGACCCTCTCCTACTGACCTGATCTTACCCCCAATGGCCCTCCCATGCTGGTCTGATCTCACCTCCAACTGCCCTCCCCTTGTCAGCCTGGTTGCCCCCAACTGCCCTCCCTGTTGGCCTGATCTTGCCCCCAATTGCCCTCCTCTACCGGCCAATTTGGTTCTGATTGGTTGTTGGTTTCCATGCCAGTCAGCATCAAAAGTTCTGCCTCCTAGAACTTGGTTCCTCACACTTCACCCAGATTTGGTTCTGACTGGTTGGTTTCTATGCCAGTCAGTGTCTCTGGGCCTATCAACAGGGCCTGATCAGAAAGGCAGGGCTGATCAGCAGCCCTGTTGGAGGCTCCAAAAGAAATGGAGGCACATCTGCTGGCCAGGCTCAGAGGGAAAGAGAGAGGCAAATACTGGTTAAAAGCTGCCTCAGATGCTACAGATGAGCCCCTGATTCTCTCTTCAGGTCTCTTTCTGGGCCTGATTCAAAGCCCCCTCAGCAGTCACTGCTGGGTCACTGTGCCTGCAACCTCAGTAGTGTGAGCTGGATCTCCATGGCAACCTACCACTGACTTCCAGTTGGTCAGCCTTTGGTCATGATCTGTAGTTACACTCTGGCTCTTTATTATAGAGATGTGTATTCATAAATATGTTCTTATGGCATTTAACTACATTAGGAACTTTTCTCTCCTTCATTTAGCTTTTTTCTATGCCATGTCACATTTAGAAACTTTTTTTTAAAGTCAGTTGCTTGTTATTTTACTGAAATAGTTGCTAGATAATTATGTGAAGCACCTCTCCTCCTAACACACACACAAACACACACACATACACACACGCAGGTGCTGAGTGGCAGGTGGCGGGGCAGGACGCCCACCCACTCTCCGTGTCGCCAGGGCAACGCGGCAGGCATTCCCAGAACCCTGCCCGCTTCAAACCTGTGTGCACCGGCTGAGCGACCAGGGTCCCGGGGATGCCACTGCAGTGTCCGGTCCTGTCAGCCAGGCCTGGGGGCAACTGGAGTTTGCAGTCATTTTGGTTTGTGTAGTCCCTGAACCAGAAGCGAAAATCAAGAGTGCAGGGAGCACCAGGAATTCTGAGAATCATAGTTCTGGTAGCAGACGTGTTGTGGGATCTCCTAGACACTAGACGCAGGGGTGGGCAAACTTTTTGACTGGAGGGCCACAATGGGTTCTTAAACTGGACCGGAGGGCCGGAACAAAAGCATGGATGGAGTGTTTGTGTGAATTAATATAAGTTTAAAGTAAACATCATTACATAAAAGGGTATGGTCTTTTTCTCTCTCAATAGTTTAGAACAGCCATCTGGCCCGTTGGCCGTAGTTTGCCCACGCCTGCACTAGAGTAAAATGAGCCTGGAGCAAGTTACTGTTCCGGGTGGGGGATGGAGGGAAAGCAAAGGTGAGAGAGTGTCAGAGTGTCGAGGAAAAATTAAAGGGAAGATAGCCTGTGACTTCTAGGAAATCTCCACCAATGAAGAAGAAAAAAAAAAGCCCCCTATTATTCTGTGAGCACCATGCCAAACTGGGTTGGGGGTCTCAGACAATTCACTCATATGATTGCAAAGACAGACAGACAGAAACTCCCAGATTGGAGAGAACTCCCAAGAGGGCTCGCAGGTTGGAGAGGGTGCCGATCAGGATGAGGGACGCACCCCCGTGCATGAATCTTCATGCCCTGGGCCCCTAGTTTACTATATAGTATCATTTTCTGTTCTGTTTCTCAAAGAAAAGCTGTTCCTGAAATAACTCTTACTATACATTAAATTGAACTTAGTGATTTAAATGACAAGATGATAAAAATTTAAAAAAGAAAGCTGAGATAGCTGTAAAAATCTAAAAATGGCACTCTGATACAACAGTTTCTCAAATCACAAGTCTACTAGCAGCTCATATGTAGATTAATTTTCTTTAAGATCTGAAAGCCACCTCTGGTGTCCCGTATGGCACACAAAAGAGTAGAACAGTAATGAGAAACATCACACGCATAAAATTACAGGAATAATATTTTGATGTGCAGCTTTAAAGACTAATTTGTTGAATACTAATCATTCTCAAATCAAGTTGATGCACTTAATTTATTTCTGAAGAAATAAAAGCACAATATCACTTTTGAAACTTTACTAGGCACTAATGAGAACCTTTTCACCAAGTAGCTAATATTACATGATTTATATAGAAGCTGAAGAATTCTATAATATAAACAACTCGCATTTCACAAACCTTGCTGCTCTGACTCATCATGTGGCTTAGGTTTCTCTTCCTTAACGTATTAAATGCCATTGGACAGTGAGTGTGATAGCCTGGACTTCTCTCCATTTCTTTAAATCTTTCTGCTTTGTGCCCACTGTCCTTGATAGCAATGACCTTCAAAAATTATACATTAAATTCCACAGGTACACACATAAAATCACATATAAATGCACAATGAACTGTTAAAACTCAATTCTTTAAAGGTTCAGAGGGTTATTGCTTACGCTTCCCTTCTGTTATGAAAACATCATATCCTACAAACCTGTAAAATTAAGCTACCCAACCAACAAGCCCAAACTGTTTAGCTCCAAAATTGAGGTGACACAATGTGCAAAGGAAAGTCACCCGAATTCCACTCGGGGAAAATAATGCCCTAAACCCCATCTCTTCATCTCTCTAGGCTAAGCCTTCATTCAATATTGAAACAAGTAATCTCAAAGTCTTTGGTTTTGGCTGCCGCTCAGCACTATTCCATTCAACTGGGGATTGAGCAAAGCAAAATGAAAAGGCGCTTTAATCTGTCTTTTCTTCTCTTCTTGCTGTACGACACTGACAGCATCTTGTTCATTAACTAAACTTTATTTTCCTTAAAGGAATTGACTGAAGAGAACTATACTGGACATTGAAAAAGGAAGGCAGAAGATAAAAGGTATAGTTTTTAAAAAGCTAGGTTTTGCACCGACAGGCATGCTCAGTGGTTAGAGCAACTGAATGGTCCAAAGGGCCATGGTTTCTATTCCCAATCAAGGGAATGTACTTGGGTTGCAAGTTCAATCCCTGGACAGGGTTGAGGTGCTTGCATGAGGCAACCAATGTTTCTGGTCTCTCTGACAATGATGCTTCTCTCTACCCTGCCCACTTCCACCCTCTCTAAAAATCAATATCCTCCGGTGAGGACTGGCAATGACAACAACAAAAATCTAGGTTTTAAAAATTCTAGTAAGAGATGCAAAGTATTCATAAGTGATAAAACAAATATAGAAAAACATTTCAACAAATACAGTGACACAAAGGCCAAACCCGGGCTGGCTGGGGTGGAGACAGTTCCGTTCTGGGGACTCAGAGTTCACCCGAGTTGCCCATTACCGCTCCTCCCCCTAAGGAGATGGGGTTATACATTTAAAGTTTTAGAAACTATGGACCCAGTTAAAAATGACTATGCATTTGCCAAACGTGCTGGAGTCCCCAGAACAATTTTTGGTGTTGTGAGCCTGACTTCCATTGTGTTTCTCACTGCTGTGTGGTCTGTCAGGGCAAGGAAGTCATGGGGGGGGAAAAAACAACCATAATTCTTATTCATTACCTTATTGATATTTATGAACTTTTGCTTTGAATCTAATTTGAATAAGACATGTCATTTCTAATTTTGCCATCTTCAAACACAAACTAATAATGCAGTGAAATTCTAAGTTTAGGCAGGTGTTCTAAAGGGGAATGAATGAAAGATTTAAAAAAATGAGAAAATGCTTTTCATGTATTTTTTATTTGGGTTTTTGAAACCTCAATACACAAGACTTAGAGGAACACTCACTTTCTTTATTATTTTATCATTATGTAAATCAAATAGCTTTTCTTTTCCAATAAAATTCTATCTATAAATTGCCATTGTGAATATCTTGGGGCCAAAAAAATTAAAAGAAGGATGCTGTTTTGAAAGAAGCTTCAATTTTAAAAAATGTCCTCAGCTTTACAACCTAACTAGTAACAAACTTTATAGTTTTCTGAAATCTCCACTAAAAACTGAAGTAGGTCTCCTCCTTCCTCAGGAAATAGTAATTCCAACACTTAAATGAAACAATTATCTTGAAGTCACATCCCAACATTGGTGGTTTACTTTCTGGCAAAAGTTGTTTTCTAATCACAGTAATAGTTGCCTTTTATTGAGTCTTCACTCTGTTCTAGGTGCTGCGCTACATATTTTATTCTGTTTCCATCCCATCAATAGTATGAAAAAGACTTCACTAGCATTTTACAGATGTGGGAACTGAGGTTCAGAGAAATAAAGCAACTTATTTAATGAAGCCTGCACTGCTCATTAGAGGTTTGAAGTCAGCTCTGAGTAATTAAATGTTAACTATTCTGAAAACATATTTTTTTCAAGTCAAATTAATGTGTTATAAACCTGAAATATAAACTTTAACCAGCAGCTAACATTTTCCAAGTATGATTATTCCTCCTACTTTACAAGTCTGAAAAGTAGGTATCATGGTCACTTATATTTTCTATGTTAATACTATTCATAAATTGTGTATAGCCTAAATAGCTATATAAAGTTATCTTAGTTATAAGATTAGATCCACTTTATATAAGTATAAAGTTAAATCAATTTTGCTATTAGTAACACCTACATTTTTACAACATTTTTCAAAAATTGTCATGATTTGATATTCTGAGAGCATAGTGGCCATTGTGAATTAGAGACCATGAAATACAGTCATAGGGCCACACCTCGCTTTTAACTATTATGTAGAAACTATTTTTTTCTAACAAAAATCTCACTTCTTTAATTCCAATCATGAAATGAATTCAATTACTGAAAGTATGTTGAATGGCATGGTTTGTTTTCCTCCTCACTTAACTGCAGTTTTATAGGCTTTATGAATCTTTACATTCATCTAGGACAACCAGAAAGCCTTCAAAACCCTTTCATTAGAAAACTTAGAAAGGAATCAATCCTTTCAATGTTAAGTACCTAAGTATTTTACAATACTTATAATCAGAAAAATTATCTTAATATTAGAAAAACAATGCTATGTATAGGAACCAAGAGAAAGTCCTCAAAGTATAAAGAACGGTGATGCCATGGAACATAAGTAATGTTTTCAACAGGAAAGATTAAAAAGAAAATAACTGTGATGTCCAAGACATTATCAAGCTAATGAATTCTAAAAGGAAATTAAAGAAATTAGTCAATTAGGAATCGCAAAAGAAATGGTAAGAAATCATTTTCTGCTCCATGATACCGACAAGGGATCAAATAAAAAAAGCTGAAACAAAGGCATTTGGTTGGTACTGCAAACCTGTCTAAAACAGGAGAATATAAAAGCATTATTCATGGCTCTTTCGCGTCGGTTAACTTTGATCCGAACACTCTCCAGACAAGTGCTTCTATTACCTTTCGTAAAGATGTCACCCTGGCTCAGCAGCGGCCATAATGAGTTAATGAACTACGGCGATGGCTTCTCATGCACACACTATCCATTTCCACATCCACAGGAAAATAATGGGCAAGAATAACTAATAGAGTCCACCAGAGCCAAGAGTGAGAATGGAAACGAAAGCTGGAGGCTTATGAATTCTCCTTAGAATTCATGGGCAGATTATGAACTTTACAGGTTTTTCTCATTTAATTATACTTCTTCTATAATTTGGTGTTTCAAACCCCAATTTTTAAAAAAGTCTGAGTAATAAATACAGTAGATGACAGCATTCAGGGAGAAAGAAAAAATTGTAAGTACAAATAAAATCTAAGCTTAGGACTTCCTTATTCTAGTCATCAATGTTTTGGTTTCAAGGAAAATCAATAATGTTTTCACAACATTGATTTTTAATTAATTCTACACCTTAGAAGAGAAAATGATTAGAAACGAATCCTTTCCACAAATACCACATGTTTTTAATACTTACAATGTCCTTTTTCTATCAAAAGGGCTCAGTTACTTTCCTTCGCATTAATGTGTACAAAATTAGTATTGGTTAACTAGCAATAATTTTTGTAAGTAAATGGCAATGGAAGCTACAGACACAATTTCTTCCCTCACAAGAACCAATGCAAAACAGGAATTATTATCTTATATACAGAGGAGGGCACAATGCAGACCTGGGTGAGGGTTGGTACCTTGACCAAGATCATAAAATGAATCAAATGGTCAAATCCTAATAGAACCAAACTATCATCACTGTGCTGCCTCATAACCAAGGCAGCATATCCTAACTTTGATAGATTAACAATCCACACTTTAGTACTTGATACACACACACACACACACACACACACACACACACACACACACACAGCAGGTATTATTTCCTCCCTACTGCAGGGGATAAAACAAAAGCCCAAAGATAGTAAATAGTTTTCTCAGTCTGTCCTTTAGCTTCAGATCTGGTGCTCTTTCCAACACTCAGGCCTTGTCAGTACTTGAAATACTTGCATCTGCAACCAAGTACCTGGATAGGCATGCCCTCTTAAAGAATTGATAGCTCCCCGAGCTTTATATTTAATCACACATTTATCTTTATTATTTCATGTCAAGAATAGAATTTTGGCCCTGGGCAGATGGCTCAGTTAGTTGGAGCATTGCCCCACATACCAGAAAGATTGTGGGTTCAATTCCTGCTTGAGGCAACAGATCGATGTTTTTCTCACAGAGGTGTTTCTCTCTCTCTTTCTCTCCCTCTCTCTCACATCAGTGAACATATCCTCAGGTAAGGATTAAAAATAAAAGAATAGAATTTTATATACATTTTTCTTTATTTGAACTGCTTTCAAAATCTATTGTTAATGCTTAAAAAAAACCTGTACCTACCTATACAACCAGAAATTGTACTAACTATACCCATTCTGATTCATGTGGCCAATGCAAAGCACTTTCAAATACTCAGAAAAATGTTAAATGAAGTATATAATATATATAACACAACTGTCCTTTTGAATATGGCTCAAAGATTAGTGACAACTCAAGAAATATATAGTGAAAATACTTTCATAATAGTGTACAAATATCAGAGAAGAAATGGCTATGAACAAAGAGAAACAGTTATGATCAAACCAAGTACATACACATACATAACTTTGGCACAGTGTTAAAATATGAACCATAAGAAAATAATGCAAGCCCAGCCAGTGTGGCTCAGTGGTTGAGCATTGACCTATGAATCAGGCAGTTATGGTTCGATTCCTGGTCAGGACACATGCCTGGGTTGTGGGCTCAATCCCCTATGGGGTGAGCAAGAGGCAGCCCAACCATGATTCTCTCTCATCATTCATGTTTCTATCTTTCTCCCTTTCCCTTCCTCTCAAATCAATAAAAAAATAATAAAAGAAAATAATGCAAAATGATGAAGTTATTAACAGATTTTAACAGTATCTTGAACAATCTATATATATAAAAGCCTAAGCAACTGAACAACTGGTTGCTATGACATGCACTGACCACCAGGGGTCAGATGCTCAATGCAGAAGCTGCCCTCTGGTGGTCAGTGCACTCCCACAGCCAACCTCCCATGGCTGGCCAATCTCCTATGGTCTCTCCCTCCCATGGCTGGCCAACCTCCCACAGTCCCCCTGGCAGCCAGCCAACCTCCTTTGCTTCCCCCCTGCCCCCCAGCCAGCCAGCCAATCTCCCATGATCCCTCCAGCCAATTGGGCCCCCTGATAGGCCCCAATGGTAGGCCAAGTCAAGGGACCCCGCCCATGCACGAATTCATGCACTGGTCCTCTAGTACAATTATGAATCCCATTGCCTTATAAGATGATGAAAAATACTGTGCTAAAGAGAACTCTTCAAAGCTGTCTTTAAAAAGCCCACACATATGACTAAGATGTCTACACACACAATTTAAATATAATAATACCATCTATAGCATGATAAAGTATTTGCACATCCTGTTAAAAATATAATACATTTGACAGCTGTTCCTACTATGCACTGGGAGAAGCATTAAGTCTCCAAAAAGGTAGATGGGGTCGTGGGAAGAAGAAAAGAAAAAGAATCCATAAAGAAGTATTCTTCATGTTAAAAAAAAAAAAAATCTAAAATTCAGAACATATAGATTACATTTATCATTTTACATTTTATTTTTATTTTTTAATTTATCTTTATTGTTGAAAGTATTACAGATGACCTCTTTTTCCTCCATTGACCTCCTCCACCCTGCCCCTGTCCCTGTCCCCACTCCAGGCCTTCAGCATTCAATCACTTTCCACAAAGTTGGCTACATAACTAATTCTATGTGTGTAACTAAAATTTAAAAGTGTCTCTCTGCAGTTACACCTGTTAACAGAAGTGCAGCTTCCATAGCTTTGATTCTTTAGATTCATGCTCTTTCTTAGACCTTCAAATAAGACCTTCTGAATACTGACCTGCTATCACTTTTTGCATCAACAGCACAACATAACATTGTTTTCATAACAATTACTACTACGTTATGTCGAATGTTCAGTTTGGATGACTAGCAGAAATAAAGGTGTAGCTCTGGGACAGTCTTACTTCTGAAATGCTAGGTGTATTGAGTGCTTGTTATTTCATGGGACTGTTCTCCTTGTAGCAACTTCATTTAATCCGTACAATAACCTTTTAAGAGACAGATTCTCTCAGGATCCTCGTTTTACAGATAAGAAACCTACAGCATGGGAAGGTTAAGAAACTGGCCAAAGTTGGGATACAGCTGCTAAGTGGTAGAGCAGAGGTATGCATCAGAGCAATCTGATTTGTAAGCACTAAGTTACTCTAAAACAAAAAACAAAAAAAAACAACAAAAAAAAAAAACCTTTCTGTACTTTATCAGATAAAACTACCTTCTCTTCCTTGGATTTATTGGGGGAGGGGGACAGAAGAAGAAAGGGGCTGAAACCGGTTTGGCTCAGTGGATAGACCGTCAGCCTGTGAACTGAAGGGTCCTGAGTTCGATTCCGGTCAAGGGCATGTACCTTGGTTGTGGGCACATCCCCAATAGGGGGTGTGCAAGAGGCAGCTGATCGATGACTCTCTCTCATTGATGTTTCTAACTCTCTACCACTCTCCCTTCCTCTCTGTAAAAAATCAATAAAGTAGATTTTAAAAAAGAGAGAGAGAAGAAAGAGAGAGAGGAGAGAGAGAGAGAAGGGAAATTGCCCTCAGTCTCTCAATTTATCACTCTTTAACTTCTGAACAAAGAACTTATTATGTCAGTCTTCTAGTTCCCACTGGCACTGCATCTGAGATAACTAGAATTGGTACCAAAAACTTCACTTTGTTCTGAACTATGTAGGTTACTAGTTCTGTGACTTTAGATAATTCATTTAAACTTTCTGAGACTCAATCCCAAACTATAGAATGAGATTCAATAATATTCCCTATGAACTTTATTGCATGGTAACCAAATGCCCACGATGACTAGAGAACATTCTTCACAGAATTCCAACTAATAAATGTAGACATGAAAATGAGATCATTGATTTGGGAAAGCTAATTCAGTGGATAAAACCATTTGATGAAAAGGTGAAGGGAAACTTACAGTGGAATGCTTAGTCTACTGATGTGATACAATATGAAAAACCAAGTACCACTTACAAAGGATTCTTGGCAAAAAGGTTCCTAAGCTACCTTCACTTACAGGAAAATTGGAAATATGGTAACAAATTAAATGATACCACGGGTGGGGGTGGGGGGGCAAATAAATTGAGAATGTGAAACGTTCTACAAAACAATTGGTTCATTTCTTTAAGTTATAGACTGAAGAAAACAAGAAAGAAAAGGAGAGGTAAGTAAAGGATTATTAAGAGATTTGTGTCACAACAGTCAATGTAACATGACCTAAAGTAGATCATATATATATATATATATATATATATATATGCGCAATTGGGAAAACTTGAACTTGACGTGGGTATTGGATGTTATAAAAAAAAAATCACTGTTAATTTTGCCAAGTAGTAAGATAATGGTATTATAATTAAATAAGAAAATAGTGGCCCGGTGCACAAAATTCATGTGAAGTGGGGGAGCCTCAGCCCAGCCTGAACCCTCTCTAATCGGGGATCCCTTGGGAGATTTCTGACTCACAATCCGAGACCGCTGGCTCCTAACCACTCACCTGTCTGCCTGCCTGATTGCCCCTAACCTCTCTGCCTGCATGCCTGCTTGGTTGCCCCTAACTGCCCTCCCCAGCTGGCCTGATCTCACCCCCAAAGGCCCTCCCCTGCCGACCTGATCTAGCCCCTAACTGCTCTCTCCTGCCAGCCTGGTATTACCCCCAAATGCCCTCCCCTGCCGTCCTAATCTCTTCTCCAATGGCCCTCCGCTACCAGTCTGATCTCACCCCCAACTGCCCTTCCCTGCCAGCCTGATCTCACCCCATCTGCCCTCCCCTTGCGGCATGATCGCCCCTAACTGCCTCTTCCTCGGCCCCCACCACCATGGCTTTGTTTGGAAGGAAGTTGGACATTTGGAAGATGGCTGTCTGGTTGACCAGTCTAATTAGCATATTACCCTTTTATTAGTATAGAAGGTTTATAATTTCTAAAGATATAAAAGCATGTAGGCATCAAATGACATAGTCTAGAATTTGCTTTTAAATACTTTAGCTAAAATAAAAATAAAGAGGGTCATATAAATGAAATATGGAAAATATTAATTGTTTGATATGACAATGGGAATATGGAGATTTGAGTTTGCACATGTTCTAAATTAGGAGTCTGCAAATCATGCCTGGCCCACAGACTAAATCCAGACAGCTGTCTCTTTTTGTCAGTAACAATATAGTCTCATCCGTTTGTTAAATATTGTCTATGGTTGTTTTCATGCTACAACAACAGAGTAGGTGCAGTGGAAACCAAATGCTCCACAAAGCCAAAAATATGTACTATCTCTCCCTTTAAAGAAAATGCATTTATTCCTGTTCTAAATTCTATTTTATTTTACTGCCTCTTTGAGAGGAAAGTTAGCCTCAAAAGATTTTTCAGAGCATTTCTCCTTAAAACTTACCAAGGATTTTCCCTACACTAGCTTCTCAGAAATAAAAACAAAATCACCCACAAAGTAGGATTGAGGTAGCCTCATACTTTTTTCCCTTAAGTGAATAAATCATTTCATAGCTTCAAGGTAGTTACTTTTTCTGCTAAGTCTAGAGGCTTAAAATGAAAATAAACAAATAAGCCAAAAAATCAGAGGTTAAAAAAAATTAAAACTAAAAAATATATTATTATTTTGCTTCAAGGTCCCTGGGTTAAAGCAGAATAGCCCAAGGGAGACAATGTTTCAACACATTACAACCAAAGGGAATTTTTCATTTAGGGATGAAGGAAGGGGAGGAAAGTATATACACATACAACGCTAGAATTCTGTACTTATGAATCCAGTGAAGAACACTGTACACCATGCATGTCAAACTCTTGGCTCGTGGGTTGACATGCTTTTGTACACCCACGGGCCATTTTTTTTCTAACTATAAACTGTGTATATTTTTGGATTAATAGTTTAAACACATTCTTTGGCAGTCTTCAACTGAGCTTACATAACCTTCAGTTATACCCAGGAGCTGATTAGCAATTTAAGGCCTGAGAAAAGTAAAGTTTCAGAGGGAAATACACTAAGACATGGATGAGTTTAATATGCAAGTACACTAGCTAAAGGGCATAATTAAAACTACATCACTCTTTTAAATCTACATAATTATGTCTCAAAGACATTCTCATTAGTATCTTATCCTTTGCCACTAAGCTAGAAAGGGCCTCAGGTCTACATGGTTGGGAAAAATATAAAAAGTTACAGCATTCACACACACACACACACACACACACACATACATACACACACACACACACACACACACACACACACACAGGTCAAATAAAATACCTACAAAACTCAATTAGTGAACTTTCCTTTTTAAAGTAATATATAAAATCCACCAGTCACCCATCATTGCTTGTGATTCCACAGTAATATATACAACCATAATATTGGTGGATGACCTTCTGCCCCAAATTTCAGAAGCAAAAATAATCAGAAAGAGTTAATAAACTATTGTTTTTATTTTAGAAGAGAGAAAAAGTTGCTTTGTCTAACAATAACTCAACCAGAGATTTCTATGAATCCGAACTTCCTTTACTATGCAATGATAACTGGTGTTTCTAATGATCGGCCTGCAGCAGCTCCAAATCCTAACTTTCATGCTAAGTCATTAAAAAGAAGGTGAAATTAAGTTCAGTATACTTCTGGAGGTGAGTGCATGTCCTCATATTCTCTTTATTTTAAGATTTAGTAATATAGTTAAGGTATACAGATGGTTGAGTATCAGCCTGTGAACCAAGAGGCCCCCAGTTGGATTTCTGGTCAAGGCACATGCCGGAGTTGTGGGCTCAATCCCCAGTAGGAGGTGTGCAGGAGGCAGCCGATGGAAGTTTCTCTCTCATCAATATTTCTAGCTCTCTATCCCTCTCCCTTCCTCTCTCACTAAAATCAAAATAATATTTTAAAAATCTGGGATATGAAACTCTATGGGGTATTAAGAGAAATTCTGTCCAAGGAATTTTAAATTCCTTTCAAGGAAAATATTGGCCTAAACAGTTGCCCTTCTTCCACCTATTGACTTCCACTATTGACACTGATCAAATCTGAGAAGCTGGAAAAGTGATTAGGAAGCTACTGCAACAATCCACAGGAGACAGTGGTAGAGGGACCAGCACTGGGGCAGTAGGGGTGAGAGAAGTGATAAGACTTTCAAGGTTGAGTCAAAAGGATTCGCCTACAGTATAGTTATGGAAGGAAAAAAATGAGTCAAAGACTGTGTACATCAAGGCTTTTTATTTGATCAAGTTTAAGAATGGAAGTGTCATTATCTGAGATGGAAAAGACTGGAGAAGGAGGAGGTTTGGGGCAGACTGGTGGACCAGGAGCTTAGTTTGGAGACTTTATGTTTGAGATGTTTCAAGTATTATTGCATGTGTGTGATCTAGAGTCTAGATCAGCCATGGGCAAACTACAGGCTGTTCTATATGGCCCGCAGAGCCGAAAGAGCGGAGGGTTCTCTTGCTCTCCCCTCCGCTCCTTCACCAGCAGCCCAAGATGAGAGGGCCAACATGGTCGTCAGGTTGCGTTTGTTCCGGCCCTCCAGTCCAGTTTAAGAACCCATTGTGGCCCTCGAGTCAAAAAGTTTGCCCACCCCTGGCCTAGATCATAAGTAGGCGTGTGGGTATCAGAGTCTAGATCTCAGAGAGGAGGCTAGGCTGGTGAAGATATACATTTGAGGCCTGAAAACAGAATGAGTTCACCTAGGAGTCAATATGGATTTTTTTTTTTTTTGTCTATAAAGTTTTACATATGTCTCCTTTTTCCCCAAATTACTACTCCCCGCCCCCGGATAGATTTTTTTTAAAGGAATATGCTGTGTCCTAGGGCACTAAAATATATATTTTTAAAAATGGAATACTGCCTTAGGGATATTGAATATCTATGACATCTATGCTGTCAATCTAACCCATGAGGTATCCCATGAACGCTTCTGAACCAGTTCTTCAAATTTTGATCAAAGCGTTCATTTATCTTTGTTGCAGCTGAAGAAAAATGGTTATTGTGACATCAATCAGATGGGCCTTTCAACTGAGTAGGTCCCTCGATATCATTTTAATAAAAGCTGAGAGGCACAACTTGCTGCAGGTAAGAGGTAGAGCTAAAGCGAAGGAAAGGGCATGTGAGTTCACTAAACACATGAAACACTGACATCAGGCGGTCAATGACACGGGGCTGAAGGGAAACCCAAGTGATTTCTGCAGTAATGTTCATGCATTCAACTTAAATCTTTTACATCTGCCACCAAAAAGTAAGGTATCCAAAATGTGTGATTGACACATACAACTTGAGAGGTACTGACCTAAATCATCTACATATCACCTCATAGCGTAAAAGTTATCTTTTAAATGACTTCCTAAAAGTCAGAGTGTTGGCACTCATTAGAAAATTGAACTCTAAAGAGATCTCATCCCAGCACTGGACTCCAATTTTCTTTTCTTTGTAAAGGAAAATCCAAACACATGTAGCAACTAACCATTCATTAGATTTTCTAATCTCTTTCCCAGTATTAAGATCACTACCCAGCAACACAGCCATCCTATAATTTCTCAGCATCCAGCAGGAATACTCCCACTGAGATTTAATAACATGCTCTGGGCCTTTACAAAGGTTCAATATAAGACTCACCCACTTGAGTTATAGATCTGTTCTTCAGCCAAACATGGTTTATAAAAGTCCTCCATTGGGTTACCAACAGCCTTTCACAAATACTCCATGTATCATGAACTACTCATGTGCTTCAATGCTGTATGTTCAAATCCTATCATTTTTCAAGGTTCAATTCACATATCAATTTCCCCTTCAAACCCTCTCTGGGTCCCCTGGGTGGATATAATAATATCTCTTAAACGTGCTATAATACTGAACTGAACACTTTCAGCCTCAGAATAAATGAAAACCTAAATGAGGGCATTTTATTGATTATCAATTAAAAGTTATAGCAGTATAGTAAGAGTACTATCATATGTAACCCCCACACCAATTCCATTAGCAGCAGGTGAGGTCTGGGCTCTGGTCCGACTGCCTTCCAACAGGCTGACCCACCCTCTTCAGGAGGCCAGTGTTTTATTGAAGAAGTTATGTGAAGAAGTCAACAGTGTCCAATGTTACTTAAATTTAAACTTCAGAAAACCAGGGTCTCTGCCACTCAAAAAGCTTGTAATTCACTGGAAAGTAATTCAATAGTTGTATTATAAGACAGAAGTTATTATCAGTCTAGTACAGGCTGTTTTCCTTAAGGTCATGAGTTATGCCTTATGCACATTTTTTTTCACTAGCAGACTTAAAAAAAAAAACATTGTATATGCAGAGTTTAATGAATACAAATGTGAAAGCTTTCTAGTCTAAAAAATTATACTTATTTCCAAAAATAGAAATCATGGGATCCCCGCCCCCCATAGCTTAATTTAGGACTCAAGAAGAATAACTAATTTAGCTAGGTGTTCAGCAATGCCTGTTTCTCCATTTCTTTCAACATTCTGTTCTTATTTTCCATCTTTCCTCTTGAAGAAGATGCTATCATCAAGCACATTTAGTGTCTGTATGATCCACCCAGCAGACAGAAAGGTCTGTGAACCTTAGAGCTTCTAATAACCAAGGAATTCACTGAGTTCCAGAGTATCTCTTTGCAAATCTGGATAATAACACCTATTCTCATATTATGAATGCTTGGACACTAAATGAGAATATTTACATACAGTGTCAGGTACACTGCAGGACTCAATAAATGCTAGTCTCTCTATTGTGACAAATTACTGCAAATGCCTTAATCATGCCAGAGGATAGAAAATTTACTCTAAATCAATCATCTTTTCTAAGTGCTATTAAAAATATCATATATGTTTCTAAGAAAAAGAATGACCTTTTTACTTCATTTGTATCTATCAACAACCTCAAATATTAAAAAGCCCCTATGTACAGCTGTCCTTTCCCTCACTATAAACCCTATAAACAATATAGAAAATAGAGAGAGAAAATGCCGCAGGCCATCATTCACTCGGGCTGTCAGGGTTCACTGCTAAGGATAAGCCACCTTATAAGGCACGGTCAGGAGAGCAGCCTACCTGGCTGGAGGGACTCCCTGGAAGAACAACATCATGGTCCTGACCAATCACACTTTTACAAATGAGAGGTAGATCTTTATTGCTACAGCACATGTCAAATAGGAAGGGAGAAGGGGGGAAAACTTTATTGAGGAAAACTAACAGCTGGACATACTGAAGACCATTTTTAATTAATGAATACATTAATTAAGAAAAAACTAGGTGCACTGCATTCTGCCCAGTGCAGAGGCTGGTGGGGGAGAGAACAACAATGTTCAGATAGAGTCTCTGTTATTTAAGAGACTTAAAATCTACTTGAGATTAAATGGGGTGTTTGGTGGAGTGGGGGAAGTCTAATGGCTCAGATGTTCAGGAAAGGATTAACCCAGGAACTGGGCCATAAGTGATAAACAGAAAAGATTCTTTGGCTCTTACTAACAGTGGCTTAAGCTAAATCTAATCTATCCCCAATAGTACTGAAATTAATTCCATCCATGGGCTTAATTATTCAGAATCCTCTTCACTCTTCTGAAAGCACAACCTCTCCCTTTTCTCTAGGCAATAGGTTTATGCGTACTTTAGGTAGATAAAAATTTAAATTATCTTCTAAAAAAAATCACAAAAGTTTTGAATGGCCTTGAATATTTACATTCAAGGCCATTCAAAACTTTTGTGATTTCTAGGTTTAACAAAATAAGGTTTTAGAACAATATTTACATGCATGCCATGAGTCCATAGAAAACCGTTATTACTGGCTGAGAAGAAACATAGCACAATTATAAACTGAGATTAAATGGCATTACCATGGCATTATTCAAATGCATCCTTTGTGTAGAAGGCCTCAAGGTACAATCAATAAGTTAATAATTAGAATCCATATAACAGTAGCAGATAATAATTGCCATAAAATTCTGTTAACATAATGGTTAAGTGTTGCCTTATCAGAAAGGGTCCATTATTAAACACACAAAAAAATTTTGGTACTATTCCTAGAAGGTCCATAAATGAAAAAACAACAGTAAGGGATGAAAAATGCTATGCATAAGGTACTTTTTGGATCAAATTCCTTGCAGTTAAGAATTTGGAAACTGCCGAAACTGGTTTGGCTCAGTGGATAGAGCGTCGGCCTGCGGACTGAAATGTCCTGGGTTTGATTCCGGTTAAGGGCATGTAACTTGGTTGCAGACACATCCCCAGTGTGGAGTGCGCAAGTGGCAGCTGGTCGATGTTTCTCTCTCATCGGCGTTTCTAACTCTCTATCCCTCTCAATTCCTCTTTGTGTAAAATCAATAAAATATAATTTTTAAAAATAATTTGGAAACTATAGAAACATACTGCCTGAATTCACATGTGGCCAAGGCAAAGCTCTGCAAGGGATAAGGGAGCAAGAAGAGGGGACCTTCTGAACATGGCCGTAAGTGTGATGACATCCTTGAAACTCCAAGGACCAAGCAAGAGTGCTTTCATCACATTAGTAAAGAATGAAGACACTCAGACCTCAAAAAAATGAGTCAAGACCTTCGTTCGTGGTGAGCTAATATCAGACATACCAGGAAGAGGAAAGGGCAACCAAAGCTTACAACACAAAAGGGGAACTCCACCCACCTTTAAAGTCAGAAAGAATTGGACATTTTCAGAAAAGCAGGGAGAATAGTTGATGATCTCTTCTTGAATTAACTTGAGTGAAATCATTTTTGTTAGTGAATATTATATTCAACTATGGGGGGGGTGGAACAAAAGCAGGTTTACAATTGTTCATATGGAAAATAATATAATAATCAATAAATAAAACAAAAATAAACTCTTTTTCACATGCAACTATAAAACTACTTTTGCCCCACCCTGTATATTGATAAAATTACTGTTCTAGATTTTTTCTAAATATATATTTTCAGTATTTTTTTAATGCTTTAAATCTGAAGGTAGAAATAAAAGTGTAATTGTAACAAAACTTACATACAAGAAAATTAGTCCACATACATTTTTCTCCTTTGTAGGAAGAGAAACAACACATCTATGATCTATTTAAAAGCATCAAAGTGGGAAGCACAACTCATCTTTCATGGGTTTTAAAGAATATCATTATATTTAAATTGCCATATCTCTACAAATAAAATGTCTCTAATCCATAGTTCCAATGAAATGTCAGTGTTTCCCATTCTGACTTGGTGTATACATTCACTGAACAGTATTTCTCAGCCTCTCCCTCTGCTAACGACAATGGTGTATCGTCTCATATATATTTACCTATTCCGACAAGTGCTTTGTTTTCCACTGTACTCTCAAAATAAATCTAATAAGATAAAATATAATTTATTTGTAGAGTTTTTAATATTACAATGGAGAATATCTAACATGAATTTTCATCATGGATTTTATTTTGAAATCTGCACAAGGACAGAGCAGAAAAGACAGGTAGACATAGAGAAAGTTGGATTCATTGTGTGGTGATGACAGAGCTGATCTGCCAGAGGTAGGGCTAGGACTTCAGTGTGTAACGACATTACTTTTCTGAGGTCTGTGTGAAAATTCAGAGGGCGAGGATGGCATATAGGAGTTATCTGAAGAGCTGAAGAATGTAAGGGACAGTCAGCCTTAATCAATGCAAAGAAAAAACAGAAACAAAAGGTCATGATAAAAGATCTCTAGGTACAAAGATATAGAGAAAAATTTAAGGATATATCATCAGCTAAAAGACCCAGAAACAACACTGGACATCAATCATTTCCCTTTTAGGTACCTTTCCAGTAGGGGATAAAAAAATAAAATAAAAATTAAAAAGCCAGGAATTCTTCTGAGATTTTTAAAAAATATTTTCATTGATTTTTTTACAGAGAGGAAGAGAGAGGGACAGAGAGTTAGGAACATCGATGAAAGAGAAACATCGATCAGCTGCCACCTGCACACCCCCTACTGTGGATGTTCCTGCAACCAAGGCACATGCCCTTGACCGGAATCGAACCTGGGACCCCTCAGTCCGCAGGCCAACGCTCTATCCACTGAGTCAAACTGGCCTTGGCTCTTCTGAGATTTTAGTAGGAAGCCCTGCACACACGTCGCCCTCTCTCAGACTTTGAAACCTTGGTTACATCACAGGATGCCTGGTTCTAGGTGTTATGAAGAGCTTTCCTTGACTCATCCTATGAGACTATAAGGATCAAAGACTGGAGAGTCAGCCTCATTCCGTCCTAGAGTGATCACAAAGCCTAGTACCTTATTTTAAACCAGAACTCTTCTTAAAAAGGATCTGAAAGGCCTTTCCTCACTAAAACCTGAGATGCAGTGAGCTTAATGAGCCTTAGTGTATGCGTGGACCACCCAGTCCTGCTTCTCACCTGGCTTCTGCTAGGTCTGCCCAACCTCATGACTCCAAGGGGCTCTACTGCCTCTGGCTGGCCTTCCCTGAAACCTTGACTTTTGGGCTGGATATGGCTGCTGCATTGCAGCTCAACTTCCAGATACCCAATCACATTATCCAAGGGTTTAAGATCTGGTGTCTGGCGTTTCTGGGAACATTTGGACAGTTTTCTTTGCCTCACATTTTCTTCATTATAAAACAGTGAACTCTAACATTTTCTTATTCATATCCCAAGATGTGATAAACAACAACAATGCCAAGCCCAGAACTCTTATACAAAACTCAAGTTGCGGTTAAATGTAATCTTTAGTGTAGGCCTTCCCTGACTTACCTCCATCTTTTCCCTGCAAAATTCCCTCCATAGTATTTTTTTCCCATTAATATATAATTTCCTACATCTCTCCCACCAGAATGTTAACACCAGAGGGTTAATATTTTTGTCTAATTTTGTTCACTGCGGTACGTCTAGTATCTAGAAGAGTGTCTGGGACACAGTCGACACTCAATAAATTATGTGTTGTACGGGTGAATAAAATACGCTCTTAACATAGCTATCTAGGAGGAAAAGACAGGTTAGCTTGGGCATACCTGAGACAGTGCAAAAGAAAACAACAACCTTATTCTAAAATAGAAAAGCAATCTACATCTTAGAGTGCCTCATCAATACCTACCTCAAATTTTTTAAGCGGGGTTAAATTTTTTAACCTACCTCATTCTTCTCTGAACCTATTATTGCTTAAAAGTCTTACTTCACCTAAAAAGTGGTGTTCTTGCCAATCTAAAACATTAATCATCTATATCTCTGCCTGAGTAATCATCTCTCTATTCCTCACCTGGTTAGGATTCCTCCTTTTCGGATTGATCTACATACAATAATTGCATCCTTAAAGCACAGCCATCCTCCGAGCCCCCAACCATAGAAATTTATGTCTTACTAGAAAGGGCAATGCCTGGTGCCATGCATGCACAAAGTATTTGTTGTTTTTCTTTTAAAAAATATATTTTTTATTGATTTTGAGAGAGAGATAGATAGAAACATCTATGAGAGAGAAATATTGGTCGGCTGCCTCCTGTATGCTCCCTACTGGAGCTCGAGCCCACAGCCCCGGCATGTGCCCTGACCAAGAATAGAACCAGCGATCTCTTGGTGCATGAGTCAACACTCAACCACTGAGCCTCACCAGCCAGGCTGTTGTTTCTTTTTAAGTTAAATAAAATCCTACTCTACAAAGAAATAAGTTAACTGGAAACACAGTACCAAGTAATTTTTTTTAGAGAAAACAAAACCAAAAAATACTGAGAAAGATTTATTGGAATGATCTGAGTGATAAAGACATAGTGGTTAAAGAAAGCCTAGGAATACCTTCCCCACCCTTTGAGCCCCTCAAATTCCTAACTTTGATACATTTTCCAAAGAAAAATATCTTAGTATCAGAAGTCTTAGCCATTTTGGAAATTAAATACCCCATTTTTCTGGAGAAAATTTACCACCAGGACATGGCAATTAAGGCAAATTCTGTGAAACCGTAACTTATTCCTCCTTATTAGCATTTTCTCCTAAAAGTACTGCATATATTTTTAAAATTTAACCTATCTTTTAGAATGTTGGATAAAATGTCATTTTCTATCAATTTTAATCCCATACAAGTACCACTGATAAAACAGTTATAAGTTAATAATTAAAGTTGAAGTTTTCAACTTTTTTATCTCACTTTTATAGTTTAGGAATTAAAAAGCATTTGGAGTAGAACACCAAAAGCAATTAGATTGGCTGAAGCTAACTCTAGCCAGAATAGTGTTGGGAGGGAAGGGTGATACTTGGATTCTAATGATAAACAACGCAATACACAATTTAATTGAAAATTGACAACTCATGAAAGTAAGCAAATAACCTGCCCAAGTCAATGTCTAAATATTAACCTTCATAGTGTATTATCTAGAATTTGTATTTCAATGGCAATGGAAAACATGGAGATAAAGAGTTAAGCCCTTAATATGTACACATCTTTATTATACATTATCAAAATATTTAGAAGACTACAATAGGAATTTTGTCACAGAAAAACTTTTAAAAATATATTCTAGATGACTTGGTAACTACAAAAGGGTCTTTTAAATTTGCTGCTCAATATTAATAATGACGAAGATTAGACTACTTTTGTAAGAAACTACTTTTTATTACAATCAAATGATCTTCCAAGATATTGCTAATTTGAATATTCAAGAGTAACAACGTTTTCTTTGAAAGAAAAAACCAAAACATGATCAATTATTATAATTAATATAATTAATTAGTAAGCCAATTAATGTTTGAGTTTCTAGTAAGTTTGTAAATATAGAGAAAACATATGAATGATTATAAAATAAAAATAACCCATTCATCTTTTGAAAGATATTGACTAATATAGGTTTAGTACTGTATAGGTTACATAATATTTCATGCATATATTTTTTTCTTTGCAACATTATGGTAGTCATTACATTACTGATGTCCCCACTTTAACATGTGATTGAAGCACTCACTAAATGATTAAACACAGAACTAAAAACCTCTATTGTAAATTATGTCTTCTTAAGTTTACATGGTTGTTCATAGCAATGTCAACTTAAATAGCACATTTACTCTTCTTCCTGAGAGTACTGGGAAAAGCACAGTGTTTGGACTAAAACAGACCTGGGTTCTAACTCAGTTCTGATCATGTACCACCCACCCTTTGCCCCCTGGGGAAAGCTCATTACACTCTCCATAAAAGGATGACGTTGCTTATCTCACAGTATTGTGAGATTTAATGAAATAAGAAACATAGGAAGGATTTAATAACAGCATGCCTGCTTTGCCACTTCCTACACCTGAGTAGATTTTACCTTATGCCCTCTCTTGCTTCTGCTCTTAGGCCACAAGACATAGTGAGGGAAAGTAATAGAACAATGCTGACTCAGCTAACTATAAATTTATGGCCTGGTACAGTTTTCTCATTAGTAAACTAGACATAAATAACACCTATCTCCATAGATGGGGCATGCAAAGTACTAATTATAGTGCCTGGCATATGCTAGGCACTCAGTAAGTAGTCATATTGTAATCACTCTGTAGCTTAGCAATCTTTTTATTTATCATAGGTGAACTCCTTAGCATACTTCCAGAAGGTGTTATTCTGCATGCTTTTCCACTTTCCTTAAGCCCTATATTGCACCAGATTCCCTGGTAAGTGACCTCCCTACTTACTTTACTGAAAAGATGGGCAGTGGCAGAACTTCTCCAGCTCCTTTCATCCCTCAAACACGCCTTTACCAACTTAAAACCTCACATATAACTTCCAGGTTTCAGACAAATACATATACTCTATGAACTCCTTACAAAATTCTTTCATTCAACAAATTTTATTGAACATCCATGACCCTTTGGGCACCGTGCCAGATGCTGGGTATATGGGGTGAAAAAGTCTCTATTCTCAGGAGTACAATATGGAAGAGGAGAGTCACACTACTTAATAACCACACCAGGAATATTCTCCTTCTCTTTCCTTAATTATTCCCAGCATACTCTCCATTTCCATGAGTTCCAGCTTGAAATCATCTTTGCTTGGCTATGATAATCTATTTATCTCTGTTCTGACTTCTCAAACTTCTGAAACAAATACTCTTGTTCCCATTTCTTCATGTGGTCAAGGAAACCTGGAAATCTGCCTCCTGTCTATGCTTTTCTGAGAACTTCCTCAAAATAATATCCATTCCTTTCTCAGTTCAAAAGTACCACATACACCTTACTTTTTAAATTCTCTTCTTCTCAGTTTTTAGGTCTCCAGACTGATTTCTTTCTTCTACTCCAATTTTTCTGGTAATTCTGCTTTCACTTTAGGTTCCTCCATTTCCATTCCAACCAATGGATATTCCTCAAAGTGGAGTCCTCTGCTCTCTAAATTCCTCCCTATATTCTGTCAATGTATTTACCTTCAAAAGATTCTCCTCTCATTTTTATTTTGACTCTCAAATCAACATCTCCATGTTCCTTCACATAGAACAAATAATTACAGAACAAAGGCGGGAACAAACAAGCCAACTAATCAACCAGTAAGAATTTGTACTTAACCATCAATTTAACTTTACATCTAAAACCAAACCATAATCCATTTCTCCTCTGCTCTAAGCCTAGACAAGTCCGATCACCACCCACTACCTATGTTAATGGAACTTGTTATCTTTCTATTTTACATAGGCTGACCACCTGAGTTAAACTTAATTCTTTCCTCATTCTGTCCTACAAACTGTCCCTCAAAACATTCCTTGAATCCAACCCTTCCATTTTGCTCTTATCACTGTTACAGCAAAACTAATCTGGTCAACTAACCCATTCCTAGTCCCTCCCATTTCAATTACTTTCATATTAATCATCTGAAAACAATTATCCTGCCCTGGTTTAAAATACACTAATGGCTTCTCTTGACTAAAAACAAATTTCATTTAATGCACCTATATTTTCACACTAATATCGCCGTCTCCTCTCTTCTCATCCCCTTACTACTTTCCTAAATTATACACTACAAATAGATAGTAATTTCTGAACATTTTAAGTACTAAAATCCAACTTTTATGTGAAATCTTACACAGAATTATAGGACACAGATACAAATACACTTCCTAAAGCAGGGCCCAAAATCAGACCCCTCCATCTGCCTTGTGAGTTTCTGCCCCTTTTGCTGTGTAACCCACGAGCTCCCAAGAACACAGCCTGAAATTGCTTGACTATTTCCTAAAAAAAACTTTCTGTTGGAATTCAGTTCATAATTCCTTTCTTTCCCCTTAACCTTCCTTGGCATTCTAAGTTATATGAAACATCTGATTTTTTTAAAATATATTTTTATTGATTTCAAAGAGGAAAAGAACGAGAGAGATAGAAACATCAATGATGAGAATCATTAACCAGCTGGCTCCTGCATGCCCCCTATTTGGAATGGAGACCGCAATCCAGGCATGTGCCCTTGACTAGATTTGAACCTGGGACCCTTCAGTCCACAGTCCAATGCTCTATCCACAGAGCCAAACTGGCTAGGGCTATATGAGAGCTCTTAAAAAACCAGCACAAATGTTATTCTATCTGTGGAAACCACTGATTACTCCATGTCAAGCTAACATCTCCTTCCTATGAAGTCCTAGAATAAGAACAGCTAGCACTTAGAGAATGTCAGAATCTTCACTCAGCCCTTGCTTAATCCTCCCCACTTTCAATGAAGTGTAGACAGGTAGACAGACAGAGATACATGTGTATATCTACACACGTATGCATAATCACTGTCCACATTCCATAGGTAATGGCACATGTTAAGTAATTTGCCAAGAGCACACAGTTTTGTTTTGTTTTGTTTTGTTTTGTTTTGTTTTGTTTTGTTTTGTTTTTATAGTGGAATCAGACTTTAACACCCCAAATGTGAACTCAGTCGACTTCAAGGGTGAACTCTACCTATTAGTTCTTTTCAACTTTTTTTCATGTCACCAAGCACATATAAAATGAGATTTGTAAAGCTCTCTAGGACAAAAGGAAGAGGCTGCTCACAGTAGGCACTAGTTTTCAGTACCCCATGCCCAGCTTAGCCTTCTCAGAGGTTCATGGAATCAATACTGGAGTATATCGGAGGTTCATTAGCAATATACCAGCTGAGAAACTCTGCTGTACATACCACTTAGTAATTACTAGTACCTGGCATATTGTAGATACTAGATATATGTGCAGCTTGTTGAAAAAAGACAACACATATTGCTCAAAATCCAACAGAAGTGGACAGGAGAACAAATGAGAGTTGAAAATTTTCAGTGCCTATATTTTGAAAAGCCAATAACCAATTTAGATTTTTATAAGGGCAATATTTACATTTACACAATGGAATATTACTCAGCCATTAAAAAAAATAGAAAATCTTACTTTTGTGACTGCATGAATGAGCCTGGAGAGTATAATGCTAAGTAAAATAAGCTAATCAAAACAGGACAAATACTGTATGATTTCACTTACAGGTAGAATATAATGAACAAAACCAACTAACAAAATAAAAACAGACTCATAGATGCAGAGAACAGACTGAAGCTGTCAGAGGGGAGGGGATTAAGGGGTTGGGTGAAAAGGATGAAGGGATTAAAACAAACAAACAAACAAACAAACAAACAAAAACAACTTGTATACAACAGTATGGTGATTACCCGAGGAAGGTTGGAGTGGGAAAGGAGAATAAATAGTGATGGAAGGAGACTTGACTTGGGAATATATACAGATAATATATTTTAGAATTATACATCTGAAACCTAAATAATGTTTATTAACCAATAAATTCAATAAAAAGTTAAAGAATAAAATTTCTTGGTCTTTAGTGTGCATAAACTTCACCTGGAAGTGAAGGAAGGCTTGTTAAACCCCAAACTATGGGCTCCCTGCCCAGAGTTTGATTCAGAGAATTTGCACTTCAAACAAATTCCCAGATGCCATTGGGACAGGTCCTGGGAGAACCACTGGTCTTAGAAACAAAACCCTAGTGATAAATAGGCTTCATGTACTCAATCCCTCCATCCCCCGACAAGTATTTAATCCTTTGGTTGTCAATATTTAACAACAGAGGCCTGTTCTAAGTCATGATGCAAACTGGGTTCTGGGGCAAGAGATAAGCTTTTTAAATAGTGCTAAATGTTCCTTGACCCAATTATAACAACATGTAGTACACCTTAAGTATGCTATCATCAGGGACAGGAATTCAGCTACATAAAATGTGCGTGATCTATGTTGTGCTTAATATCCAGCACAGCCAGGTCAAAGCAATTCACAACAGCACCAATATGAGCAATTTGATAAAGAGGACACATTGCTTTTAATTTATTAGAAGTATTATCCAGTTCAATTTATTCTTAACAAAGCTAGTGGCTAAAGTGATTTAATACCCAAGTTCCAAGTGAACAAATATTTTAGCAGTATATTTTTTTCATTCTTTAAATCAAGGTTTGATTAATGTCCACAGAGTAAGGCTTTTTCTCAGGTACACTGGCATGTAAATAATCACAACTAAGAAACACTTGCAGAAAACTGTACTGTGATTAATTAAATATATTTTATTTGCAGAAAGCATAGATGCATTTATTTCAGGAATCTAAGAAATTATTTAAAGAATACGATATTCAAAGCTTCAAATACTTCTTGTAGAATCACAAATCCAAAAGATGCTATTTGACAACCTAAATGCAATTTTCAAATGTCACCAACCCAAATGACAAGGATCATTGAAAAGGCTTTACTTAAAAAAAATTGATACATCATAAATATTCATATTTAATATATGTAATTATATCTAATGATAAACACCCTACATTATAAAATAAATATTTTGGGAGAAAGAGATAACCTAAAGCAATTATTTTGTTATAAGATCAGTCACAACAACAGAATGTTCTCTTACAAATGGCTGATATTTTAATACTAAAATCCCTTATACTCTAGGACACTATGCATCCTAGTAAAAATGATATTCAAATATACTGACCAGGTAAAATTCAAGACTGAAAGCACAGATTTGAGAATGAAAACAATCAAAGCTCACAAAGAGTGGAAAAGTAAGTGATGTTCTGACTACTTTCCCCTCATTCCTGTTCACTGAGTATTCTTATCCTTAGCTACCTACTAATCCACATCATTCACTGCCTTCAAATCCTAGTTCAAGAATGATCCTCAAGAAATCTTCAGAAACTCGATCTACTCTGATAACTTCATTACTCCACATAACCTCAACACCACTTTCCTTTTCCCCATGTTTTGTAACTGTTTTCTAATTACATCTACCACTTAACTCACCCGGTTACAAGTAGGTTAAAGATTAAAGTCTTACATCCAAATGACTGTTTATTTTTTTAAATCAATATTGGCCCGGATGATCAGAAATCCATATTTATAGAGGCCGAATTAATTTGAATCCAGTGGAAATATAAGTGGAAACTTTGTTCATACTATTTTCCTTTTGTCATTACACTTTCTTAACATCCCCAGATTCACTTCACACTTGCAGTTAATATTCAGAGTTAAGAAATTATATCTATTTAACTAAATTACAGTTATCAGTTGACCCTACATAGCTGACCTGATCCCAGCGGGGGCAGATCCCTCTCCAGCAAGACCACTTCCTCCTGGCACACTAATCCAACTCTTTGGTAATTGTTAAAAACAAACACACACTACGTCTACAGAATCATCTCTAGCCACAATCATTCTTCCAGCTCAGGGTCACACCATCGAAAGGGTGGGCTACCCTCCCTCAGCTAAGGTCCTCTGAAAATGCTGGCCTCTCAACAGAGCACTTCACTTCTTCCTCTGACTAACTCCTTAATTGTACCTGGCAAATAGGACATCCTCATTCAGTGACACACAGTAGCCATTCTCCTTCCCCACCGCTCCTTCCTCTGATCTGTAGAATCCTATAAGCACCTCTACCACAACAATGATCAATTATCATAATGAATTTGTGTATTTCTATTTATCTGGTTTGCCCAGGAAACTGTAATGTCCTTATAAAAAAAAGGGCTATATAAAAATAAAAATCTGTTGAATGATCATGCAAAGTAGATAGAATATGTATGCATGTGTATGTACACCCATACATAGGCATATTTTTGTACTTTTAAAACGAATCATAATTGGACAACTGTATTATTTACATATTTGTAACTTGAATATGTACTGTATTTCTGGATACTAAAAAATAATGATAACTGGTTACCATTGCTTACATAGTTGCATTATCTTCCAACCTACATTTTGATTTAGAGAAATACATGGAAGATAAGAAGTAATATATTAAAATTACTATATTATTTTATAATTTGTTAGAAATAATAGCTTTATCTGCAAAGAAACAAAGATTTATTTTCTTATACTGAAAGCCACTTTTTAAAGCTTGTGCAGAACTTACTACATATTCAGCAAACATTTAAGAGTTGTCAGGGCTTGTGCTAAGAAGCCCTTAAAACCCAAAGTGACAAAATCATAGTCCCTGCATTCAAGTGGTTCAAAATCCAGTCCTAAGACACACATGCAACAAAAATACTACAGTTTTTAAAAATATTTTTTTTATTGATTTCAGAGAGGAATGGAAAAGAAGAGAGAGACAGAAACATCAATGATGAGAGAGAATCATTGATCAGCTGCCTCCTGCACATCCACTACTAGGGATGGAGCCTGCAACCCAGGCATGTGCCCCTGACGGGAATCAAACCTGGGACACTTCAATTCGCAGGCCGTTACTCTATCCACTGAGCCAAACCAGCTAGAGCACAAAGATACTACAATTTGATAACAGTTTATAGAAGCCCTATCCTCTGCTATGAAAACCTTTTCTATACCACAACCCCTTTGGCAAGCCCATGATGTGAAATCCCTTCCAATTTATAAAATCAATAGTTTCTGTTGCAAAGTTCAGGTCCTACTAAAGTGCTTGACTTAATTCAGTTTCAAGTTCACTATAAATAGAATAACAGCACATTAACAAACAGTTATATAAAACTGGTTTATGTAAAGATATTTGGGAAAAATAGACCAAATTTTCTGATTTTTCCATGAATTTATATCTATGGGGACTTATTCCTTAGTTCACACAATACATAATTAATGAGTGCCTGCTATGATTCAGGCACTATTCCAGGTGCCTAAACATGCAGCGATGAATAAGAAGCCTGCTCTTATATAATTTTTATTCTAATTGTAGGATATAGGTAATAAATGAACAATAAATATGAGGTAGTGATAGGTGCCCAAAATTATAAGAGCAAGTAACTGGAAGCTATAAGGTAGCACCTCTCTCTGTTATTAATACCACTTACTGGAGTGTGTACGCTAGTCTACAAGTCGTTTCAAAAGAAAATAAAAATAATTCAAACAACACTGAGTAAGCCTTTTACAGACAGATGGCTACTCCTTAGATACACAGAGGGACTGAGTTAGTATATCAAATTCCTAATAAAAGATAACAGTGAGCATCAGATCCTTAAGCTTCTTTCACAACCACATTATTACTGTTCAAAAATGGTTGTAAGAGAAAATAAGAATGTGCAGACTATAATACAAAAGCTGCTTACCCTTAATAAGAAGTATCTAGAGACATGCTCCTTTAATATTAATACTATGGGTGACAGTTACAAATGCTAATCATACAGTGTTGATCATTTTACAATATGGACAACTAATTCCCCTCTGTAAGCATAACCTGAGATAGAAAAGTATTCCAAGTATTAAAAAAAAAAAAAAAACTCAGCCAGATAAATCCCTGCAATAAACAGAAGCAAAGGGAAGATGGGAGAAAGAGCCAGACACTAATTAGGCAAACGATTCATGGAGAACGGAACTTAATTTTTAGAAGGGAGGCAGGGAAAAGGGATACTTCGTTCTAGACAATGTAACCAGGGAAGGTGGCAGTGACAAGTGACAGCTAAAAAGTGCCAGAGTACCAATCCTTTCTCTGTTGCTTCCAAAGTAATGGCTAAGCACCCACAATTTTTGCTTAGATGCATAAAGCAAGTTACAATGAGGACATAAGCACAAAAAGAAAGAAATCAGATATATGACCATTTGGGAAACAACAGTAAAGGAGAATTTCAGTTAAAACTGACTTTGTCACCACCACATCTTTCTTGCACTGTCAGGGAATGAGCTATTCGGCAACAGTAGCTGTTCCAAACCATTCCTAGGCTTAACACCAAAGTGCTTCAGAGCTCCACAAACAATGTCTACTATGCATCCTCCGTAATCTCTCTCTATAAACAGTACTGAAGCCATCTATTTTCTTCATCTCTTCAGAGTATTTTTAATTGTATGTAGAATTAATAGAAAGGCACAATTATTAAACTGAAGAGAATCTTTCAATAAACCAAAAGATACTGTGCAACATTTCATTGCAAAATATGTAAGAGATGCAACTGAGAAAAGCATGAACATGGTTTTACAAATACAGACTCTAACAATAGAACACTAGACAGGCACCATAAATCATATGTATAATTTATAGTCTTTTTGTCAAAATAATATATTTGCTGTAATCAATAATAAGCTAATGAATATATAGATTGCTATATATTATCTAGAAAGGTACAAATTATTTATTGATTTCCTCTTGCAATAATTTTTGAAGAAAACTTACAATGCAAAATAAAAATCCCATTCAAAAAATATTTTCATATGCACAGGTTTAAAAATAACTAAATACTGCCCTGGCCAGTATGGCTCAGTTGACCGGGCGTTGTCCCAAGCATCAGGAGGTGGCTGGTTTGATCCCAGTCAAGGGCACACGCTTAGGTTGTAGGCTTGATCCTGGGTGGATGGCATGCAGAGGCAGCCAATCGATGTTGTGGTCTCACCTCTCTCTCTCTCTCTCTCTCTCTCTCTCAAAATAAAAAATAAAAAATAAACTATTTTGTGTTTTTAAATAACTAAATACATTTATACATAGGCCATCGCAGATACATCTAAAAAAGACAGGTCAGGGATCAGGTGTACAAGTCAAAGGCTAGTTTTCAGAGCAAGTTTTCCCTCCTCTCACTTTCCTCTTCCCCCTCTCAGTGTACAGAACAAACAAAGCTAGACTGCTAACTCAATCTCTTTTTTCACTTCAGAACAACAGTTCATAAAAATTTATCTACTGTGATGATAATTCTGTGTTAACTTGACTGGGCCAGGAGGGCCTACCAGGGCTGGGCAAACTATGGCCCAGGGGCCAGATCCGGTGAATAAAACTATTGAATTAAAAAAAAAAAAAAAAGTACCCTTTTATGTAATGATGTTTACTTTGAATTTATATTAGTTCACACAACCACTCCATCCATGCTTTTGTTCTGGCCCTCCAATCCAGTTTAAGAACCCATTGTGGCCTTCAAATCAAAAAGTTTGCCCACCCTAGACTGTGGTCAGACATTATTCTGGTGTGTCTGTCTGTGAGGGTGATTCTGGATGAGAGTGACATCTGAATTGGGAGAATGGTATGACAGATCGCCCTCCCGGGAGGGGGTGGGAGGGGACCAAGCCAATCCTTTGAAGATGCCAATAGAACAAAAAGGCTGGCCCTTCAGTGAGTAACAGGGCACTTCCGACTGCCTTATGCTGGGCCGTGGGCTCTCCCTGCCCACGGACTCGGGCTCAAGCTCTTCCTGGGTCTCACATCTCTTGCACCGGAACTGGAAGTACACGAACGCACTCCTGAGTTCCCAGCATGCTGACTGCAAGCCTTGGGATTTGTCAACCTCCATAATCACAGGAGCCATTCCTTATAATGAATCTCTTTTAATACACACCCTTTCTATTGGTTCTCTTCCTCTGGAAAACCCTAAAACACCTACCTCCTTAATATATCAAACTCCTAAGAAAGTATCAAAAAACATTTAAAAATAATAATACATAATTCCAATGACAAAGCAAGATACACAGCTTGATAGGAGTCTAATTTAAAACCCTCCCGAACCATCATTTCCTAGCATGCATCAAAACTTTAAACCTGTCTACAGTTTTCACCAGGTAATTTTATTACCTGATGAATATATACAAAGGACATAATCAGAACTATAATCAAAGATTTATGTGCTCAGGATAGCGATGCAATACCACTGATGGCAGAGTCAGACAGACATAGCCATATGTCCAATAATCGGGGAATGATTAACCCAATTATATCACTTTCAAAGGATGTGCTGTCATGCAGCTAATCCAAATTATATTTTCAAAAATCATTCAGCAACATGGGGGAATGATAAGGTGGGGACATAGTGGTATCTAGCTATCTAGATTAAGAAGGAAAGGCTAAAATTTTCACAATAATGATTTCTGAATGGGGAAATGGCAGGTCATTTTTTTGTATTTTTTGTATTTTGTATAATCAGAATGTTACCTTTAAAATTACATATATATATATATATATATATATATATATATATATATATATAAAAACATTACCCAAAATTTTATTTTGTTTAAAAGTATTACAAATAGTAGTACATATGTCCCCATTGACCTTCCCCCAGCCTCCCCTAACCCCCAGCCCAGTGTCTTGCATCCTTTGGTTATGCTTATATGCATGCACACAAGTCCTTCGGTTGATCTCTTCCCTCCCCACCCCCCAAACCTCCCCAGCCTTCCTGCTGTAATGTGACAGTCTGTTCAGTGCTTCTCTGCCTCTGTATCTATGTTTTTGTTCATCAGGTTATAATGTTCTTTTGTTCATCAAGTTATAATGAGTGAGATTATGTGGTATTTTTCTTTCACTGACTGGCTTATTTCACTTAGCATAATGCTCTCCAGTTCCATCCATGTTGCTGCAAATGGTAAGAATTCCTTCTTTTTATAGCAGCATAGTATTCCACTGTGTACCACAGTTTTCTAATCCATTCAACTGCTGATGGGCATTTAGGTTGTTTCCAAATCTTAGCTATTGTTAATTGTGCTATGAACATAGGGGTGCATATATCCTTTCTGACTGGTGTTTCTGTTTTCTTGAAATATATTCCTAGAAGTGGGATCACTGGGTCAAATGCAAGTTTCATTTTTAAATTTTTGAGGAAATGCCATACTGTTCTCCACAGTGGCTACACAAGCTACACTAGAGTTCCTTTTTCTTCGCATCCTCACCAGCACTTGTCATTTGTTGATTTGTTGATGATAGCCATTCTGACAGGTGTGAGATGGTACCTCATTGTTGTTTTGACTTACATCTCTTGAATGATTAGTGACTTTGAGCATATTTTCATGTCTCTTGGTCTTTTGAATGTCCTCTTTCAAAAAGTGTCTATTTAGGTCCTTTGCCTATTTTTTTTATTGGGTTGTTTATCTTCCTTTTGTTAAGTTGTATGAGTCCCCTGTAAATGTTAGAGATTAAACCCTTATCGGAGATAAAATTGATAAATATGTTCTCCCATGCAGTGGATTTTCTTTTGTTGATGGGGTTTTTTGTTGTTGTTGTTGTTGTTTGTTGTTGTTGTTGTTGTTGTTGTTGTTGTTGTGCAGAAGCTTTTTATTTTGATGTAGTCCCATTTGTTTATTTTTCCCTTAGTCTCTCTTGCCCTAGGATCTGTGTCTGTAAATATATTGCTTTGACATATGTCTATAATTTTGTTGCCTATGGAGTCTTGTAGGATTTTTATGGCTTCCCATCTTACACTCAAATCCTTTAGCCATTTTGAGTTTGCTTTTGTGTATAGTGTAAGTTGGTGATCTAGTTTCATTTTTTTGCATGTATTTGACCAAACTTCCCAGCACCATTTATTATAGAGACTGTTTGACTCCATTGTATGCTCTTACCACCTTTGTCAAATATTAGGTATAATGGCTTGGGTTAATTTTTGGGTTCTCTATTCTGTTCCATTGGTCTCTATGTCTGTTCTTGTGCCAGTACCAGACAGTTTTGAGAATCGTGGCTTGGAAATATAGCTTGATGTCTGGAATTGTAATCCCTCCAACTTCATTCTTCTTTCTCAGGATTGCTGTGTCTATTCAGGGTCCTTTTTTTATTATTCCAGATGAACTTTTGGAAATTTTGTTCTAGATCTTTGAAATATGTCATTGATATTTTAATAGGTATTGCACTGAATCTATAGATAGCTTTGGGAAGTATGGACATTTTAATGATGTTGGCTCTACCAACACATGAACATGGTATGTTCTTCTATTTGTTTATGTCTTCCTCTACCTCCTTTTTCAATGTCCTGTAGTTTTCCAAGTACAGGTCTTTTACATCCTTAGCTAAGTTTATTCCTAGGTATCTTAATTTTTTTGGTGCAATAGTAAATGGGATTTTTTTCTTCTCTTTCCATGAGTTCATTATTGGTGTATAAAAAAGCCATAGATTTCTGGGTGCCAATTATATCACTTTAAAGGATATATCACATAAAAGGATGTGTTGTCATGCAGCTAATCCAAATGATATTTTCAAAAATCACCCAGCAACATGGGGAAGCGATAATAGAATGACAGTTTTTAAAAGGTGAGGACATAGTATCTAGCTACCTAGATTACAGAGGAAAAGCTAAAATTTCACAATAATTATTTCTGAATGGGGAAATGGCAGGTCATTTTTTTGTATTTTCTAAAACCAGAATGTTATGTTTAAAATTATATATATATATATATATATATATATATATATATATAGTCTAAAAACATGGCCCAAAATTGTGTTTAAAGAAGATCCTATTAAATGAGAAATTAAGAATTTATCAATGGAAACAGTTTTTAAAAGAAATCTGTAAGAGCTTTTTAGATGTTATAAAAGAATCTTGAGCTTTAAAGATATATAAAGCTAGGGACATATTATGGACTGAAATTCACATGTTGAAGCCTTAACTCACCAAGTGACTGCATTTGGAGATAGGACATTTAAAGAGGTCCTGAAGGCTAAGTAAGGTGGTGAGGGTGGACTCCATTCCCTTATGACTGTGTCCTCATAAGAGGAAAAGGCATCAGGGAAGTGAAAGCAGAGAGAAGGCCAGGTGAGGACACAGCGAGAGGGTGGCTGATGGAAGCTGGGAGAGAGGCTTGAGAAGAAAACAAATCTGCCCACACCTTGACCTTGGACGTCCAGCCTCCAGAACTGGAGAAAATACATTCTGGTTGTTTAAAGCACCCATCTATGCTGTATTAGCTCTAGGAGACTGATAAAAGACATAATAAAGTGTTATAAAATGTACTTGGTAAATATTCTTGGTTTTATAACTTATCTTTGCTGGGAAGAAGAAAACTCACAAATAAGCAGTAAAAAATTTACTTCATACCAGTGTTATGGCTCTGAAGGGATAAAAAAAAAACAACCACACATATTTTCAAAATAAAATATTATTAGCTAGCACTATTAAATAAGAAATAGGAGTGGGAATCTGACTCCTATTAATAGACTTAAGAGCAGTTCTTTTATTTTTAATCTTTATTGCTGAAAGTTTACATATATCCCCTTTTTCTCCCATTGTCCTCTCCAGTCAGAGAAAGGTGAGTATCACATGATCTCACTTACATGTAGAATCTAATGAACAACATAAACTGATGAGCAAAAAAAGCAGTTTTTTAATGTTTACCTAAAAATGCTCCACAATGTAACTTAGCAATAAAAAACATTTTAAATAGTTTTTTAGCTTGAATGACATGACATGTGCATGTAAGTAATCAGTTCTCTAGGAAAATCTGTTAATGTAACAATCTTTCAAATTCCAACTACAGAGACTGGAAAAGAAAAAACAGAGAACTTTTATACACATATCCAAGAAGAAACTGAGCATACACCAAAACAAGACATGCTGATAAATATAAATACTGACACACAAAAGTAGGAAATAAAGCAGAGTCAAATGCCATAAAAAAATAAAAAATAAAATAAAAAACTGGAACTAGGGGTCAGAAATAAAGCAGGAGAGTGACTCATGGATTTGGGCAAAGCTAGCAACTCATCGATCATAAACACATGCTTCAAACAAGTGACCATGCAACTGCACACATGGGCATCACCAGATGGCCAATACAGAAATCCAACCGACTGTGTGACCGGACGCAGGAGATGGAGAAGTTGTGCTCACTCTGCCAAATGAGAGCAGGAGTGGGCTGTGGTACTGAACAAGAGCTGTTAGTATCAAACAGAGAGAAAAGCTGAAGAACAGTACCAAAAGAATCCTAGTGCCAAAATACAATGTATAACATTCCTGATGGTTTTAAAGTCCATGTAAAAGCAGATTTGCATTGTTCAACTTAAGTGACCAAGAATAAGAGGAATTGAACCTAGAAATATTATGGAGAAAGAATGAAAAAAAAAATCCAGAAGTAAAAAGGAAAGACAAATTGAGATCAATGACAGAAGAAACATTAACAATTGTTAGAAGCAGACCAGAGGCAAAAGTTAAAGGTGACAAAGCCAAGGTTAGAAACCTGAAGTCACTTTTTAAATAATGGTCATCCTATTTAATAAAAGAGTAATATGCAGATTGACCATCACTCCAACACACAAGATGGCTGCCCCCATGTGGTCAAAGATCCTGCCCCCATGGGGACACAAGATGGCCACCACAAGATGGCCAGCAGGGGAGAGCAGTTGGGAGGGACCAGATCTGCAAGGGAGGGCAGTTGTGGGCAATCAGGAAAGCAGGGGAGGGCAGTTGGGAAAAACCAGGCTTGTAAGGGAGAGAGTTGGGGGCAATCAATCCTGCAGGGGAGGTCAGTTAGGGGTGACTAGGCTGGCAGAGGAGGGAAGTTGGGGGCAAACAGGCTGGCAGGGGAGTAGTTAGACACCAATCAGGCTGGCATGGGAGTGGTTAGGGGGGTGATCAGGCTGGCAGGCAGAAGTGGTTAAGGGCAATCAGGATGGCAGGCAGGGGAGCAGTTGGAAGCCAGCAGTTCTGGATTGTGAGAGGGATGTCCCAGATTAGAAAGGGTGCAGGTTGTGCTGAGGAACACCCCCGCCCCATGCACAAATTCCGTGCACCGGGCCTCTAGGGTAGAAATAAAGAGAATGATTACAATGTCAATATGAGAGAGAACAATGACAATGGAAAACCAGAAATAGATACCAGAAGATTCAAGAAATGCAAACAGACACGGAAGCACATTATCTGACCAGGAGAAAAGTGAAGGAAACAATACGCTGACAATCTATACAGAACAGACAAAGGAGTGGCATGCACCTTTGAAGAAGATTCCTAGGAGGATGAATCTGTAATTCCAGAAAGTGAAGTGAAATTCCAAGTATTGGGAAGAAATAAACCACCAGGAGTGGCTGGAATACCAATAAAATTTTTTCAATCCACAGACACTGAATCTGTCTGTTATACTCCGAACAAGAATATATCAATAAATATGAACAACAAAACAAGGACTTAGCCGAAACTGGTTTGGCTCAATGGATAGAGCGTCGGCCTGCGGACTGAAAGGTCCCAGGTTCGATTCTGGTCAAGGGCATGTACCTTGGCTACGGGCACATCCCCAGTAAAGGGTGTGCAAGAGGCAGCTGATCGATGATTCTCTCTCATCGATGTTTCTAACTCTCTATCCCTCTCTCTTAATAAATAAAAAATCAATTAAAAAATAAAAAAACAAGGACTTAAAGATTAGCTGTTAAGGACAGAACATTGTGGACATCACTCATTCTCAGGGTGGCCAGAAATCAGAGCTGACTCAGCTACACACACACACACACACATACACACACACACACACACACACACGTACATTTGTATATTAGAAGTACATATACATTGCTACAGAAATATAACTCAGAGGGAATTTCCATCTTATCACAACTGCTGTGAGAATACCCAGAGGAGAAGACTCTTTGTTTCAGCAGTAGTTTACACCTGGCCCTGCTGTTTCAATCTTCCCCCCTTGGAATTAACTTAACTCTCCCAATCTTTTGTTTAGTATCTATTACATTAGTACATGCATTTCTTTTTACCTAAAAGAATCTGTAGACATGTTGATCTTTTTAGAACTGGCAACTACATTTCAGGGGCATATTGAAAATCAGACCTTTTAGTTTCAAACAAAAGTTACTGCTCTGATTTTTCAAAATTACCTTGTCTGGATCCATCTTTCCTCTGATAAATTCTTGCTTCCAGAACTGCAGTGCCTGCTCCAGCGTTAAACCAATGCCCTTCAGGAAGAGGCCATACTGCATCCGGCCCCCGTGACGGAGATGGTGACTGTCCCGCAAAGCTTTGTGTAACTGACGCATGCACGGTGGGAAGGATTTGGTACAAAGCTACAAGAGAAAGAGAGTTTTTGGTTATATGAAAGATTTACCAAGTCATTCACAATATTTGTTGCAAATTCAACCTAATTAGCAAATTCGGTCTGATTGGTATAAAAACAAAAATTATAAGGATTACTATCTTACTGAGATTACAGATGAACTTTCTTATTAATATTTCATATAGATTACATGTTGAAATTATAAATATTTTGCTTTGTGGGATAAGTAAAATATATTATAAAAATTATATCATCTATTTATTTAAAAACGTTTTTAATTAAATTTTTTTCTTTTGAGAAACTATAATTTCACAAGCAGTTGTAAGAAATAATACAAATAGATATCAGATGACTATTTCCCCCAGAGGTAATAGCTTGCAAAGTTATATTATATTATCTCATTCAAGATGCTGACATTTCAATAATCCACCAGTCTTAGATTTTCTCAGTTGCACTTATGTATGCATTTCTGTAGTTTCTGTAGCTTCATGTAATTTTATCACATGTAGGTACCTGCATCCACCATCACAGTCAAAATACAAAACTGTTTTTATCACCACAAGGATCCTTTGTACTTCCCTTTTATAACCACCCCACCTACCTCCTGCATCCTCCCCATTCCCTCACCATGGGAAACTATGAATCTGTTCTATAGCCCTATGCTAGGTGTGGTATATAAACAGAACCAGATAGTATGTAATGTTTTGGCATTCGGTAATTTTTTATTCAGCATAATTCCCACAAAATTCATCTTAATTGTTGCACATTATCAGTAGCTCATCCCTTTTACATTAATGAGTAATATTCCACGGTATGGATGAACCACAATTTGTTTAACCTTTCACTTGCTGAAGGACACTTGGGCTATTTCATACTGTTTGGGTCTATTTCAAATAAAATGAATGTACAGGTTTTGGTGTGAACATAAGATTTCATTTCCCTGGGATAAATGTTCAGAAGTACAGTGGCTGAATCACAGATGAACTTTTAAAATAACCCAAATACAAAGTAGCACACAAAAATTAGAAAAATGGGTCTCAAAAGAAATTTTTTTTTTAAGTGTTAAATCAACAGTTAAAAGAAGAAAATTATAGGTCTTTCCTCTGGTGTCGAGCATAAACTATCATTGCCCAATTTCAATTCAACTTTTTCATTTATGGTCTAACTGCATTCTCTCTGAATTCCTCAAATAGCCTCCTCTCAAGACTAATTCTCATCCCCTCATGTATTCCTTGGCAAACTCAACTTTACCTTAAACAGGTGCAGGACTCACTATGCTTGAGGTTGCTGCTCCCTCTAGTGGCCACCAGTTTCTTTGTCCTTTCATAGTAACAATTGAATTTTTCATCCCTGGTTCAGTCAGTCTCTATCCTCCCTTGGTAGCACTACTGGAAAGATTTCTATGTTCCTTCATACTATTACAAAATTACTTTTCTTAACTATAGTTCTAGTTCAAAACCATCAATGAATATTCAACATCCTTAGTTCTAACATGCAAGATTCCCTCAATGTCTATAATGATCAATTTTTCAATTTATATATAACAAAACAAATATTTATTGGATGTTTTAGGTAAGAAGAAGGTGAGTAAAACATAAATTTCCCTGTAATTCAGTTAAAAAAAGAAGCAGTCACTATTACGTCCCATGTTATATATGTTAAACTCATATAACAAATTGCATAATGAGGACTCCAACAAGGGCATAAATCAAGTGCCATGGAAGCACTGTGACAGGGAGGGGTAAGAAGGCCCAGTCTGATACTGTACCATCATGAACACTTGCTCCAGCTAGCTGGTTTACCTCATGATCACAAGTCATGTTTTGTACCTTCTCACTTTTCTCACTCCACCAGCCCTGCCTGGTATAGTCCTGGCACTCCCCATGCTGTCTAGCCAAAATCAAGCCATTTGGCAAGACCCAGTACAACTTCAACAGCTTGTGGCACAATTCTTGATTACTTACCGAATCACCAAATATCTATTGATTACTACTGTGTATTCAGTCCTGGGCAACCAGCAATGAACCAAACACCCTATCATTAAAGAAGCTATAGTCTAATGGGAAGAGATAGGCAATACACAGACATAAATTTAAACACACACACACACACACACACACACACATAATGTCTGATTCCAACAGCACTGGATATAAAGTAGAATAATGGGGTCAAATGTAAATGAGAGAGGAGTGTTTCAACTTGAGTGGCCAGAGAAGCCCCTCTGAGGAGATGGCACTGCAGCTAAGACATCAGCGTAAGTAGGTTTCCAGTCCAATAAAGATCCAAGAGTACTGTTCCAGTGAAGGACACACAAGCAAAGGTCCTGAGAAGGAATGATCTTTGTTGCTCAAGAAAGAGCAAGGAGGTCCCTATGGCAGAGCACAGTGAGTGAGCCAGAATGGAGACAATGAACTTGAAATGATAAGTACATATGACTTTAGAGGCCATAATAATGAGTTCAGATTTTAGTCTAAAAGTGGTGAAACCCAACAGAGGGTTGTAACCAGAAGACTGACATGACCTGATAAACACAGAGAACTCTGGCTGTTATATAGTGAACAGACTGTACAGAGGCAGGAAGAATGCTTAAGAGATTTTGGCAGTAATCCAAAAATGGAAATGGAAAAGCAGAGACATGATTGTGGATATTGAGCAGACAAGGGATTATAAGGCCAGGCAGGGTATGGGGTGAATTATCAACATGGGTGTTGTGGAGGCCAAGAACAGTAAGTAACAAGGTGGCACAATGGGATCACAGGGCTTGAAAGGAGTTGGGATTCTGACAATGGAGGCAGAGAAACAGTTTAGAAGTGGTGATGTGGACCAAGGAAGACACATCCCATAACCTAACAGAGGGTGTGGGAGAAAAAAGCAGCTTCTACTTGAAAGAAGCTAGAGGGCCAACGGTGTCATTGAGGGAGCCAGATTTCAGTTAGAAATCTAAAGGAAATATTTAGAAAAGTCATGGAGAATATCACGGGCTGTGCTAAAGACCTGAGTTAGAAAGAGATCCAGATAAGGGTATGTCTATCACCCAGCACAGGATCTTTCACAGACCCACAGACAGAAATGACCATCACAGCACTTAATGTAGTTTATCATGATATTGCTTATTATTTACTACCAGAGGCCCGGTGCACAAAATTTTTGCACAGGTAGGATCCCTAGGCCTGGCCGGTGATTAGGGCCTATCAGGGCCTTCTGGCTGCTGACCAGGGCCTTCCTTCATTCCATGCCGCCCCACGGTGGTCAGTGCACATCATAGCAAGCGGTCGAACTCCCAAGGGGACAATTTGCATATTAGCCTTTTATTATACAGGATGTTGTCTACCTCCCTCAAGTAAATTAATGAAGGGAGAGGTTCTTCTTGTTTTATTTACCTCTGTATTCACATCACAGAGGCTGGTTTCTAACTGATAGGCTCAATATATAAACTCTAAATGACTATATTTCTGTATCCTCCTACAGTATCCAACCAGCTTCACATTTGCTTGAATGAATATGATAGAATTAGAAATAGAATGAGCTTCTAACCATTCACATAACATAAACACAATTATTTGGCAGGAGGAAGTGTTAGAGATTTCAAGTCAACTGTATAAGGTGGGCAATTCTATTGTTATGTCTAGACATATTAACCGCCAGTGTTGATCATAATTTATGACTGGTTTATTTTCCTTTTTTTTTTTTAATAAAGTGTGTTATCAATTATGTGTTAAAGAGAAATCCTACAGACTATAGTAAAGTATGCTACTCTTTCACTCTACAATGGAACCACAAAGTGGAGTTGTAATGAGCTGACCAGTAATCTAGTGGCAGCCCAAGGATGGGAGCCTAGACTTAGTGTTATAGGAAAAATTTCATCCTCCCAAAATTCATGTTAAAGTTTTAATCCCCAGTACCTCAGAATGTGACTATATTTGGATATGGGGCCTTTGAAAAGGAAAGTTAAATGAGATTGTGGGGGCGAAGCCCTGGTCTAATTTCTAAGAAGAGGAAGAGACAGCAGGGATGGGTGCACAGTGGAAAGACTATGTGGGAACACAGTGAGAAGAACCACACAAGAAATCAAATGTGCTAACATCTTGATCTTGAAATTCTAGCCTCCAAAACAAGGAGAAAATAAATTTCTGTTGTTTAAAGCACCCAGTCTGTGTTATTTTGTTACAGAAGCCTAGCAAACAGATACATTTAGTATTTTCCATTTCTTCTCTTCTAAATGTAGATGTTATGTAAATATAGACACATGAACACCAATTAGCTATAAAAGAATTCCCCATTATATTAATTAATCAAATCCTGTTTTCATCAGAATACAAACAATTTCCTGATTAATTTTGGTATTTTTATGATTTAAAAAATTCTTTTTATAGAAAATAGGATTTCTTTCAAATGATTGGCAGACAAAGGAATAATACTCTCTCCCACTATTCTGACCCCAAAATAATCTTTGGTTGAAGAAAATCTGTGATGCTTACCGAGTCAATCTGATCCAAAGAAATCTTCCCAGCGCTGCCCTGTGTACTGTAATCTTGACCAGTGTAGGAATGACTAAAGAGAAAAAGAAAAATTATTAAGATTTGTAAGACATTTTAGATCACATCAAAGGGAAATTTTTATGCTGATGTTGAGTCAGAATGAGAAAACATTTTATACATAAATCTTAGCAGAAACAAAGCTAAGCGTTCTAAAGGCATTTAGTAGAATTCATTTAAGTAGTAACTTCCCTAAAACAGTACAAAACTATAGTGACAGTCTGGCATGCCACTTCCATTCTTAGAAACATAATGCAAATTGTTAAAGTTCAAACTTCGACTGCTGATCCTTAATTAACAGCAGTCGGCACAGCAAAGGAGAAACGGGAGCTTAAATCAGGACTATGCACTGGCGGTAAGTCCCTCAGCCAGTTCCTCACACTCTGTATCCCTGGTTCCCTGTCTGTCGAATGGAGATAATAATGCCTGCTTTCCAGTACTGATGGGCGGTCTGAGTTGAAATAATTTCCCATCAAGTACCACATAGGGAATATAATCGGTAACACTGTAGTCATTATGAATGGTGTCAGATGGGTACTAGACTTATCGGGGTGATCACTTCATGAGGTATGTAAATGTCTAATCACTATGTGTATAACATAATATTGTTATGTAACTGTAATTGAAATTTTTTTAAAAAACATTATTTTAAAAGACTTGACATATAGTAATCACTGTTTACTAAAATAAATAAAAACTATATGGCATTTTAGATACGCAGAGTTCTTATCTATATCCTGTAAATAACATCCTCACAGCCCTGACAGAGCATTTTTATTTTACATTTGACACATGCGGAAATGGGAGCTCAGAGAAGCTGGAAACTCGTTACATCAGAAAGGAAGCCCACAGCGCAGTAAGTAACTCAAACCTTTTGACTCCCGATTCTTTGCCTCTTCATATACCATAACAAATTTCCCTGTAATATTATTCATAAATTAGGATTTTTAACTTGGTATGTATAGACTTTTGTAAATTTTTATGTCCTTACATAGCATCACACCCATGTCTAACTCCATAAACAGCGACTCAGAAGCAGACATTCAGACACTGAAACAGTGAAAACCAGCTGCTGGCTTACACAGAAAACCGCCATCAAACCATGATCTATGCAGACTCCACAGCTAAGGGGAAACCTGGAATAAAGCATCATTGTGACCTCCACATTCTACCAGGTCAGTAAAGATTCTTGCTGCGGAACAGTATAAATATACACACTCAAGAGGCTCTGTAGAAAGGCTGTTGTTCCTACAACCAATCAATTATATTGACTAAACAATGGGAATGAATGATGAAGCAAAACTACAGTACTACTGGGGATGTTGTAGCCACCGGCTAGGAGACTATTAGGAGTGTAGATTTCCCCTCCCTATCGCCCTCCTTCCATGTGCTAAGAATGGCCTGAAAATTACAGAGAGCAAGGTGAGTGGAATGCCAAGGAATGATATAGAATAATCCCTTACCTGAAATGTTCCTTCTTGCCTCTGTTATATTTATCCCTTAAGTAACAAGTTTCTGATAATATATCATTAAATTATAACCATTCCTTCAATCACAGTGGTTCCATGGCATATAAAAGTCATGCTTAGTTAAACCAAAAGTTGAAATTTAATTTATTAAATTTATTAGGATGATATTTATTAATCTGATCACACAGGTTTCAGGTGTGGGTTTCTATGCTACAAGATCTGTATATTGCACTGTGTGCCCACCACCCAATGTCAAATCTCCTATTACCATACATTAGGACTCCCTTTAGTATAGAGCAAAACCAGATATCTGTGTCAATGAAATCCCAAAAATAAAACTGTTTCAGCCAAAACCGGTTTTGCTTAGTGGATAGAGCATCGTCCTGCGGACTGAAGGGTCCCAGATTCGATTCCGGTCAAGGGCATGTACATTGGTTGTGGGCACATCCCCAGTGGGAGTTGTGCAGGAGGCAGCTGGTCGATGTTTCTCTCCTATCGATGTTTCTAGCTCTCTATTCCTCTCCCTTCCTCTCTGTAATAAAATCAATAAAAAAATATTTTTAAAAAAATGTGTTTCAGTTTCCAATATATCTTACAGTGAAGCAAAGAGGCAGCGCGGCCAATGGAAACAGCAGTGGGCTCAGTGTACAAAGACCTGCCCTGGTTTTTGTTTTCTAAGTCCCGAGCAGGCAAACCGGGGTGAGTCTCCTGACTGTCCCGATTTGCACTATCCTCATGGGTAAAATGGCATTAATAATGCCAGGCATGCCCACTGCCAGAAATGCTGGCAAATTAAGTGAAATAATATATTCAAAGTACTAATTAAAATCAGTAAATCATATTCCAGTACACAGAGCAGTGGCAGACTTGACCAATGAGTACAGAGAAAACAGGCTGGAGGGGGAGGAAGCACAATCCTACAGAGGAGCCCCCACTCAGTTGGGAGGTACAGGGCCACTCCAATGACCCATATGACCTTCAGCCTCTTAGCTTATAAAGTGATTGTTAATCCTCTAACAGGACTTTTCAGATAAACTGATTAAGAATTACAAAAGTCCTCTAAAAATGGTAAGAGAATGTATGAACATAACTATAGTTATTGAATAAACAGTGCTAGTGGTTAGTACAAGGAAACTTCTCTCAGCCCAGATTAATGTAGTATACTAAATACAAAGAGGAGATATATAAAAAAAAAACCAAACATTTGCCTGAATGGTAGTGTAAATGCCTATTCCTCCATACTTTGATAGAATATGCAAAAGGACTAAATTCCAAGGGGGGAAAGTAAAAAAGAAACAGAATGGTAGCAATGAGTAGTGCAAAGACTTTAATGGATATAAATAACTACCGAGAGGATATAAGGAAACTATATAGACATCATATTTCTAAAAGTATTATTAATAGACAGGAAAATGGCCATCAGCCAACCCAGTGAGGACAAGCATGGAGCCCATGGGAGGGAAAATGACAGAAATGAAGATGTTAAGCTTCAGAATTAGGAAACAGACTTCTCCTCTACTTATGACCAGAAGGGATAACTTATGTTTTGGTCAAAAGAGTTGGTACATCACAACTATTTCATGTATCTTTGAACTAGTTATGGATAGATGAGGCCTAGGTGGGGGAAATTTTTGGATATAGCATAGACAGGTCATAGGAAACATTGTATCCAATACTAGACAACCATGAAAAGATTTTTCAGGCAAGAAGACACATAATCAAGTTTATATTTGCGAAAGTAAGAAGAATGGAGGAACGACTGGAAATGGGAGACTGGGCAATAGAAAACCAGTTGACAGAATTCTGCAATACTCCAGACAAGAGAAGGTGAGATCCTAAATAAAGTAGTGCCCACAGATGAAGAAAGGAAGGTAATCAAGGCGTGGGGGGGGGGGGGGGGAATGGGGGGGATGGGGGGGGAATAATGCTTCCATAAAAGCATAAAAATCCTTAAGAACATTTCACATTAGCTCACGAAAGTGGACCTTTGGCTTTTACTCAGAGGTGCCAAGGGACCTTACTAAATAAGACTCCTAATAGGGAGTAAGGCACTTCCTACCACATGCAGAGCTCAGCGTCAGCTCTACATCAAACTGCTCCCACATGAATGCAGCTGCTTCATCAAGAAACTGTCAAAATACAGTCTTATCTTCATGATTTTTTAAAAAAAAAATCTATTTTATGAATGAGCATTTCTTATATTGGGGAAATATGGAAATAGTAATTTTTAACAGCAACATAATTTCTACTTGGTTCAAGAAATAGAAAGATAAATACAAATATAGATTTACTAGAGGTCCGGTGCATGAAATTCGTGCATGGAGGCGGGGGGGGGGGGGCGGTTGTCCCTCAGCCCAGTCTGCACCCTCTCCAATCTGGAACCCCTCAAGGGATATCTGACTGGCCTCTCACAATCCAGGACTGCTGGCTCCCAACTGCTCGCCTGCCTGCCTTCCTGATGCCTCTAACCACTTCTGCCTGCCAGCCTGATCACCCCCTAACCACTCCCATGCCAGCCTGATTGATGTCTAACCACTCCTCTGCCAGCCTGTTTGCCCCTAACTTCCTTCCTCTGCTGGCCTGGTCATCCCTAACTGCCCTCCCTTGCAGGCCTGGTCCCTCTCAACTGCCCTCCCTTACAGGCCTGATCCCTCCCAACTGCCCTCCCTTGCTGGCCATCTTGTGTCCACATAGGGGCAGGATCTTTGACCACACGGGGGCAGACATCTTGTGTGTTGGAGTGATGGTCAATCTACATATTACTCTTTTATTAGATAGGATAGAGGCCTGGTGCACGGGTGGGGGCCAGCTGGTTTGCCCTGAAGGATGGGGGTTCTCTTGGGGCATGGAGCAGCCTGAGTGAGGGTCCTGTGGTGGTTTGCAGGCTGGCCACGCCCCCCAGGAACCCAAGCAGAGGCTCTGGTATCTGGGATATATTTACTTTCTACAATTGAAACTTTGTAGCCTGGAGCAGAGCCAAGCCTCCTGCTCACTCCATGGCGACAGCCGTTTCTGTTTGGATTTGTTTACCTTCTATAATTGAAACTTTGTAGCCTTGAGTGGAGGCCTAGGCCAGCAAGGGCAGGCGGAAAGCTTGGCTTCCTCAGTTGCCAGAGAAACACCTCCCTCCTGCTTTCAGTGGTTGTAGCCATCTTGGTTGGGTTTATTTGCATACTTGCCCTGATTGGTTGGTGGGTATGGCTTGTGGAGTGGAGTGATGGTCAATTTGCATATTACTCTTGTATTAGGCAGGACAAACGCATGAAAGACCAGCAGAAAATACTGTTTTAAGTCTATTTCAAATAATGTTATTTTGAGAAACATTCATTGTCACTTATGTACAGTATTTTTTTTTTAAAGAGGGATTCAGGGGTATAAGTTTCCCTGCCTCTAGTCTTTCAGAAAAGAATAAATTGAGATATATCACAAGTTCCATTTTTTCAATACAGCAGACCAACATATTTTAATGGGCCACAAAAGTACAATAATGTCATTAGTCACTATTTTGACAAATATAAAGAGGAATAATCAGAGAAGACTGGGGAAAACACACACACACACACACACACACACACACAAAACAAACAAAAAAAAACAAGATATGATTTTAATTCTTAGTTTATCCCCTAATTAGCCATGAATAAAAAACAGGCAAGTCAAACTATGCATCAGTCTGTTCATCCATAAATATAGTGATAAAGGACTGCAGTGATATATGCTTAAACCTCTATGCATAATTTGTCTTTTATTTGCTAGAGTATCAGGTGAAAGGCACCAAGGGTGAGTGTTATACAGAGTTTTCACAAGTTACCAAAAAGCCAGAAAAGTAGTGAAAATAAAGATGTGTTCAGTGAGTAGTCAATTATGTTAGAATATAATTGAAAAGACCAGGATGTAACAATTAGAATGTACTTTTGCTAAAATGTAATAATTATTATACTGTATCAGTAAATTAATACCTTCGCTACTCAAGCGATGCTATAAATGCATAAAAGCCAGGACAAAAGTCATCAGATTGTCAGACTCTCTATAACAGACTTTTCCAGTTGCTGTCCTTATCTGGATATAATAGGTTCTAATTACCAAGAAAACAACAAAACTAACCAAAATGTATTCACGCATCCCTGTTTGGCCCCTAAATGGCTCAGCATACAATCATTAAGCACCTTTGTAACCAAGGAAGAGTCAGAGAATAAAGAACCCAGAGATGATGCAGAAATACATGTGATGAGTGCCATGACACGGTCACATGTCCCAGAGTCCAGAGAATAAGGTCGCTTCTAAAAGAAGGGTGGGTGGGAGGAGGATAGAGCAATGGGCAGCATTAGGTTCTTAGACAATGAAATACACTGAATAGAGAGTTGTATGCTTTCGAAAGCTACAGACTACAGGATTCTAGATAGTTATTAAAATGCTTTGGAATGACTGACACCAGAGCCTAGACTGAACAGAAAAGCCTGTTTAGCCAGAAAGGAGAGGTGACTTGGGGGGTGAGCAGGGAAGGCTGACATAAGATGGCAATCCATGAGAATGAGCAGCTGGGAGTAAACTGGAAAAGTAGATTACTGCCGGAAAAGGATTTGAATTTGAAGGCTTGGAAGTAGGATGTGATGATGACATAAAAAAGTCAAAGGCCTGCTTGTTCTAGTATCTTATCATTGTAGTTTAACAATTTTATATGCATTAAATGTTCTTAAATGTTGACCAGGTTCATAAAAGTAAGTGGTTGGCATTAAGGTTGCTGTAGGGGTGTAAAAGTAAGCCTGTGATATGGAGATAAAATTTGGGAATAATCAAAAAAAAATGCTATTTTTCTCAAAATATGAAGAGTTATTAGCACATATCAGATAGGCAGAAAGATCAAAGTAAAACCAAGGACATTTCTGAAGCACAGTTTATAGATGAAGAAGTTGGGATAGGTGGCATAAAAAAATCAAATCACAAAAACAAGCAGCAGCAAACTCTAAAATTGGATAGGTAGGTCCTGAGGCAGATTTGTAAACAAACAAAAAAAACAGTAAAATAAAAAGCAAGCTTTAAATCCTGTCTCCTTTTGCAATAACTAGTGCTAAGCTGCCATTTTAATAAAAATTTGAGGCTCTGTCAAGTTTAAAGCCTTTAAAAACGTACATGTATGCATAATAGTAGTCTCTAAGAAAACAGAACTGTGCAGCTGTGGATAAGGAACCCTTTGCTGACACTGAAGTAATTCAGTCTTTGTCCTTGATTATGTTTTTATTTTGAGGAGCTGGTCCTAAGTTATCTAACGTACTCTGAGAGAGCTAGGAATACACAGAACATATAAAAGCATCTTCTTACTGCAGCATTTGTCCAATCAACTTACATGCAACTTAATTAAAACTCAGCCACATCTGAGAAACTTTTTCCTCCCAGATTATCTTGCTCATTAAACAGTAAGAGGTAAGCACAACTAGGTTTCAGATACAGAAAAGAAAAGAAAAAAATCACAGTAAACAGAAAATGGTAAGGCTACCAGCTTCAATATATTAAAAACCGAAAGCAAAAGACGATTTTCAAAATACCTATAACATATTTATGTAATCAAATTAAAACTATCCTATTTTAAATCCAATCAAATAAATCCAAAGAGCTGAGGAGCCTAAGGGATAACGGAGACAGGAAAGCGTAATTCATCACAGGCCCAGGGAACCAGAATCTTCCCAAAACACTACAACACAAACATCTAATTTACAGAATAAAAACACAGTGGCTATCTGAACAGGTAAATCTGAAACAGATATATCTGCACTCGTCTGATCTGTGAATCACAAGGGAAAGGCAGAGCTACTCCTGGTCTTTGTAGAAAGGACGGAAATTTAAGTCCTGTTCAATGCCCCACAATATCAATAGGAGCCCTTAGTTTTCTCGGCAGGGAATTGTTTTTGAGCAACTGAGAATTCAAAACAAAGGGACCAAATCGTAAGAAAGTGGAATTGTGGGTCTCACAGCAAGATGAGCTGGTTAAGAAAAAATAATAACCTTTCCTGCTGTGGCACTGATCCTCAGCAGCTGGATCATCACACCTGGGCTGTGGTAGGCGGAGCTCCTCTGCAGAGACATAAATGCCACAGGGTGGAACTGACAAATGAGAGGGCACAGGTCAGCTTTTCAAGGGTGATTATGATTACTTCTCCAATCATCTCCTTTTCTGACTACTGAGGAAAATGTGAGGAAATAAACAAGGAGCACAGGGATCATTGCAACCGTTGAGGAGCCAGTGGTAACTTCTCTTCATTTGCATATTTTTGTCCAAATCCAAGTGGCCCTAGGCAATCATGGAGGCAAGGCAGAATAAGGGAGTCGGAAAGTGAGTGAGAGCACAGGTTTCAGAATCCGCTGGTGAGGGTTTGGCACAAACACTGTGTGACTCGGCAGAAACCTCTAAATCCCCTTCAGTGTGCTCACTGGCAAACAAGGATTAGAAAGGGGATCTGAAGACCCTCCCTCCAAGGGTTGCCGTGGGGACCAAAGCAGGTGTCTGTAAACGAGTTTATCACAGTATTTTTTCACTCAAATTGCAGTCATCATCATCACCGGAGCCTAAATGTATTGCATTTAAAGGTTTTGGTTGTTTTTCTTTATTCTGATCAGTTTCTTTCCTTGAATATTATGAGGGAAATGTATTTCTGTATGACCTACTTTATACTATCACATAAAATATTTAATCTTGAAGTTGGAGGATTTAGGTGTCTCTGAATAACCTGGTGGCCGGAAAGGTTTGATCCACACTTACTCTCAGGAAATTTCAAAAGCACAAACATTCATCATCAAATATTGCAATCTCCATTTCCAACTCCATTTCAATGGGGCCCCATTTGGTAGAGCTGCACTGTCCAATACAGCAGCCACTAGCCAAATGGGACCACTGAGCACCTGAAACATAGCTTAATCTGAATTCAGATATTCAATAAATGGAAAGCATACACTGGATTTCTGAGGCTTAGAATGAAAAAAAAAATAATGTAATGAAGCATAGTAACCTCCATCTTGTATAGAAACTGCTGTTTGAAATTCTCTGCTATTGTTACATAGTCCCTTGTTCTGTAAAATGTCATTTTTAGACAGTCTCTTATTCCAGAAAATAACTGTTTTTGTTTGACCTTGCAAGCTAGCCATGGACTAATACTGATAATAATTCCCATATTATTATGCCAAATGTTTGTTCTTTATGTATCCAAGATTACAAACTGTCTATGACAATAACTCACACAGGGCTCTTTGTGAAATCTGCAGACAAAGAAGCTCAAAAGGTATAAATACGGAAACCTTCCTGTGTGACTTCACTCAGAGATTTAGAAGAAACACCTCCTCTGGGCCGCATGCAATAAACAATCCTAATTAATTGGCTCATTAAGGCATCTTGTCTCTCACTCACTGACTCACGATACAACAGGAAAACATTTCATTAATGATTTTTTCAGATCAAGTACATCTTAAAATAATCTTTTAGAAAGAAGTTAAATAAAGTTAATTTTACTTAAATAATTTAAAGCTACATTTGTGGTTCTCATTATGTTTCTACCGAACCGCACTGCTGTAAAGTGAAGAGGACATAATGACACAGACAATCAAATGATTCTCAAGGACTAGGTATGTCTGTAGAACAGCCAACTGACCACCTGACTTCTGTCTGCCAAGTTAAGATCAGGCTCTGCTAGTTGCAAGAAGAATATAAGCTGCAATTGAACCACTGAAGAAAGTGCCTCAAGTCTACTGCAAATATGTTTACTGTCACAGCATTTTACTTGGGAATCAAGTTTTAAACTTGAGCCACAGCTTGCCATGTATTATTAGAGAAGCAATCTTGAGTTATTATTAGTTTGGAGGTAAACTGAATCGTTTCTTTGGGGGAAAATAAAGCTGTGACAAATTTCTATTTGGAAATCTTTGAGGCTGTTTGGCCTGCCTCAACACCTAACTGCAATTGTCCACTCCTCTGCCGGTTGTAAGAAGCCACGCTAGGTGGGACAGCACTGTGGATGGCAGCAAGACCCTGAGCCAGACCGGAAGGAATTCCTCTCCCATTCTTGGGGTGTGTCACTCTGCCACCCTCCAGAGCAACAGATCCTGAGGCTCCTAAACAATGACATATAAAACCTCTTTCCTTTCTTTGTCAAGAATTTCCCAGTACTCTTGAGCCTAGGGAGGTTAAAATTATTTACTTCTTTCTATGTGGCAGGCTATAGTTTATCATATCTTAAAAACTAGTATAAAATTTTTAAAAAGCAGTGAAGAAAGTATCACAAGTAACCAAAACTGATCTCTGCATAAAGGAAACATATCTATTTGGAGCATTAAAAAGTAAACCAATGCATCTTTCAAATGAGCTGCAATCTCCTATATCATTCTATGAAAGAGCTCCAATACGACCTTTCCACAGAAAGCCAGGTGTAATCATGGCACAAATGGAAAAACAATTTTAGGAGGAGGAAACCAAGATTTTGTGTATCACCCATATATTCACTTTTGCAATCACAATTTTACCCACTTTGGATGTTTAAAAAAAAAAATACAAAACACACACAAAAAAACAATCTGTCCACATGAGCTAGGCTATTCAGACATTTAGAAAGCACAATCCCTGCAGTTTGCATTTGTTGGGCGTGTAGGAAATCAAGGGAGCAGAAGTTACAATATATCATTTCCTGCTGAGAAGGATATCACAGGAAAATTCACTCAACAGCTGTCAGTGCTGAAATTGAAATTAGTTTCCTTTCACAACTAAACCCCTAGTAAATGGCACCCGACTTGTGTTGGCCCAGGTGATTTTTTCCTGCAGTTATTCCAAATAAGAACACAATCAATACAATTCTATTATAAATTAAATGTAAATTATTTTCCACAAGCATAAAGTCAGAAGTTGCATTTTTTTAAATCTCCCTAAAAACTATTATCAGACTGTTAACGAAAAAAAAAACACTGAAACATGTAAAGAATATTTGTAAGTTTATTTGAGCCTAACTGTCGACAATTGCCGGGAAGCAAAACCTCAAGGGATTGAGATAATGCTCCGGAGAATGGCGGGTTACGTTTCTTATACATGTAATTTATACATTGCAATCAAAGAAGGAACATAGGTGGGTTACATGGAATTCATTGGTGATGGAGTAAGGAGGCGGGAGAAAGCAAGCCAGTGGGAAACCCCTGGGGTTGGATAAAAAGTAAAATGATGGACATGTACTTAGATGAGTACAGGAACAATTAACATGATAACGAAGGAATCTGAGGCATCTGTCCTGGCGCCCACCACAGTAGGTTGTGCCCCAGGGGCTCCAGAAAAAAGGAAGTTAATAGTTACCCAGACATCTCATAGATATGTTATCTTAGAGGTAAAAAGGCAAATGGGCTCAGTAAAGATCAAAGTTGATCTTCGTCTGGGAAAATATCGGCCTAGAAAATGTCTGCCCACTATAACCTGTTGGTAGTAAGATATTTAATTTTCAAACCATCCTTTGTGGTTACTTTAGGTCTCTGAGTCTGCAAGACTGCCACGCAGGCCTTCCCTGAGCTTGTCAGGTTAGCATGTGGCTCTTTTCTTTCACAAGACAACATGCAGTGTGATAATCTCTATTTCTTTACAACTGGGACAAATTCTGATAACAAGAGGTTCACATATCCAATAAAAACCAGGATCATATGGGTTTCCGTATCAGGTAAAAACTATATACAACACACTTGCTACTTTTATTTTAGACTGGCCTCATCTTGCTCCAGGCAGTCCACATTTTCCTATTCACTCCAATTTCTAAACTGCACCAATCCAATGAACTGAAAGGAGCATCTCATTGTTCTATCAAAAACGTCTGTACCTTACACTTGCCAAAAGTCATTGAACTGTACCTTTAAAATAAGTGCAATTTACAGTATATAAATTGTACCTCAGTGTGCTGCGCCAGCACAGCCAAGGGTGAACCTGGGAGGGGGCGGTGAAGGATTTGGAAAAGACAGACAAGAGAAGAAAGCTGGGTCTGGGTGGGGGTCGCTGCCCTCTCTGAGGGAGACAGTACCACTGCCTCCATCTTTATTTTAGAGCCAAATTCCACGAGGCAAAGTAGGGGCGTGGTTACAACGTTCTCGTGTGTTTCAAATCTACTCAATTACATGCACCTGAACTCTATCAAGCCCACATCACTCATCACATGGGAGCATGTGTTAGGAGCATGGGTTCAAGCTTACAACTAGAGCTTTTGGCTATAATTGTGCTGGGAGGGCTTTGCCCTGGAAGCTGGGACTTGCATGTGACTTTGCCATGAGAGGACTGTGCCCTCTCATTAGTTTGAGGCTTGAACCTGGCCAAACACAGTAGCCACTCTCCACACCTCAATGAAATTGATTTAAAAAGTAAAATACATACATATGTGCACGATGTATGCAAAATACAGACCAACATAGGTATTTTCACTATACACATTTAAAGCATCCAACAAATACCTCCATTTCATAAGTAAGTTTTGCAAATTCCTTTGCATTCTTAGCATGTATTCTAGTAGTTTAATGACTGCCTAAATGGAGCCTGTTTTTTATTTGCTTTTGACCCAGGATACTCAAATAATTACAACACAGAAAAGCTGCCTACGAGAGTGGTAATGAAAAATCGAGGAGAGTGTGGAGCAAGAAACAAAGTTCTAACATCCAGGAGAATTAATATATTAAACTGATGGGCATCTCATTCTCCTACAAATAATCCACAGAGTGTGGAGTGCTTCAGCTAGCCCAAGTTTATGGTATTCTAGGATCACCTCCTCACATTTGCTCTCTAATAACAGTACAGAATTAAGGACACAATGTCTTTAGGGTTTGGGTGGGGACTTGGGGAGGGAGAGAAATCAAACAAACAAATGAATAAAATAAACAAATGAACAAATAAAGAGGATCATTTTGGCTAGTGATGTTGCTTGTGAAGAAGACGGAGTGAGGTGATATCAGAGCACTGGGGTGACCTCACGTTGGGTGGTTAGGAGCAGACCTCCGTAAGATCTGGGAAGACTCGCTCTTACGCCCGTGGGGTGGCCATAACTATGGGCCCCCTTTACACTGTATGTATGCAGTATGTGAAGGACCAAGGTAAGGTAACTTAAGTAAAAACTGGCTTTTTGATTTATTTTATGTTATATTTTATAGAACTATTTTCTATATAGTAGTTGTAAACAATTGAGGGGGCATTAAACCTTTAATGAGTCTTGGTAGTCTGTCTTTTCTCAGCCCAATTTATCCAATTTTGTTTGTTTTTACTCTGGGTGACTAAAGGTCAATTGTGTCAGGAAAACCAGGTCTTCTTAGATTTAATATTTAGACTCACGAGATTACCACAGGCCACACATGGCAATGTTGCAGAAGACCGGAGAAAACCAAGTAACGCTTAGAGAAATGGAGTTACACTTTATTATTATTATTATTATTATTATTATTATTATTACACGTGGGCCCAGAGAAAAATGTTTTTCAAATTCTGGGCAGCAACATAGAGGAATTTGTCCCCTTTTATATCTTTTTCAGTCCTTTGTCTCCCAAATATGGGGTTTTCCGGTCCCCTTTGCAAGTTCTTAAACCCTATGTGCTGGAGCTTTGAGACCTCAACCAAAGGCCTGGCCTGGCCCAGCACTGATAACTTTGCCTGGGGAAGATTTATAAACAGGTCTTGCAGGATCAGACAATTCAAGGGGCAGTGACTAGATTCAGATTACTAACTCCCAAAATGTCTCTTTTTCCCCATCAGCAACAGCTGACTCTCCAAGAGATCCAGCCCTGGGATCACAGCTGGCCGGCAGCTCCAAGCTTTCCTAGTCTCCGGGACTTCTTGCTACAGTCCTGTACAGGTGGACAGCTCGTGTGCAAGGAGGCAAAATCCACACCAGCAAGTGCAGGAGCTGCCCCGGTGTAGGAGCCTCATGACCCTCAAAATCCACAGTTTCTAATGACACCTCCACAGATATAACTTCCAGGGCCGCTGGAACTCTGGAGTCTATTAATCTAAAAACCATTATCGACTGCGATTTTTTTAATATGATTAAATGTATTTCAAATATGACACAAGACTATGCTATTTAATCAAGTACTCATTAGCTACTTCTGGCTACTGAAATTTTAATTTTAATTATTTAAAATTTAATAAAACTTAAAAACACACTAGCCATATTTCAAGCATTGGAGAGCTATGTGGTTACTGGCTGCTGGTTGGAGCGGTGCAGGTAAAGAATGCTTCCATCCACCTAGAAGGTTCCCTTGCACAGCACTCAACAGGTTACCATTCAGCTGCTAACATGTCACAGTAGCCACCACAGTGCTTCCTTGGGCTTTTTAAGAAACTTATTCCCTGTATCAGCAGCATCATCTTCTATTTTGTTGGCACGTGAGGCCTAACACAGTATAAAATAACTAATTTTCTTTATTATTATCTAGAGAACAATCAATGTTTTAAAGAAATCCAATGAGTAAAGAATAGGAAACTGGTATAATCATAGATTTTGCTTTCCAGGAAGACTGCCAGTATCCACATCCCAGAAATCCCCGAAGAAAGTTTGGAGTCAGAGGGCTAACGGAAAGCTAGAATGTCTAATTGGGGACAAGCTGCAGGAGTTCCGTGACACATGAGGCCTCGTTACCGCCTCGATCCTGTGTTCCCAGAGCCATGTACCTCTACTAGCTACATCCTCATAATTTATTGTAGTTACTTGAGCTAACATTCTTCTGTTCTGTGATCAGAAAGTCCTATAAGGGCATCATAAATACATATCCCTAAAACATACACCATGTCTAGCACCAAGTAGGAGTTCCGTTAGTATGTGTTAAATGAATGATAAATAAAATAAACTCTTAGGAGGCTAGTGTGTGACATATATTTACTAAATACCTCTCATGCCAAAGTAACTCTACAAGTTGCATCCACGACATACAACTTCATTACAAAGTCTAATGTTTGCAAAGATATATATTTCCCTTGGCTAGCTAGCTAATCAGAGATAGGAAAGATTTTCCTGCCTTCTTTCTATGTCATTAAAAAGAAAATCAGCCAAAACCGGTTTGGCTCAGTGGTAGACCGTCGGTCTGCGGACTGAAAGGTCCCGGGTTCGATTCTGGTCAAGGGCATGTACATTGGTTGCGGGCACGTCCCCGGTGGGGGGTGAGCGGGAGGCAGCTGGTCGATGTTTCTCTCTCATTGACGTTTCTGGCTCTCTATCTCTCTCCCTTCCTCTCTGTAAAATATCAATAAAATATATTTAAAAAATAAAAAAATAAAAAGAAATAAAAAGAAAATCAGTAACTTACTTATATTTCTGTGAAAATCATTTGTTAAACCTGTCATTAACTCTAAAATATGTTAAGCTAGCTACATGAATTAAAATAACCACAAAACTCTGGGGAAATTTAAGAGTTGTGGTTTACTTGAAACACGGAAGCAAAGTGATGCAACAAACACCCCAAAAGAAAACCCTTCCTGTTAAGCAGATCAATGATCCTTTAAAAATGTTCACACTAATCCCTGGACCCTGTGAATATGTTAGGTCACATGGCAAAAGGGACTGTGCAGATGTGATTAAGATTAAGGACCTTGAGACGGGAGATTATCCAGGATATTCATGTGGATCAATCTAATCGCATGAGCCTGGCAGCAGAAAATGTTCCCGGGTGGAAGCAGAGCGATGTAGCAGAAGGGGAGGTCAAAGAGATTCGGAGCATGAGGAGGACTGATGCTCCTTGCTGCTCTGAGAGGGGACCCACGTGCAAGGACCCTCGGGCACATGGGAAGCATCAGAAGGAAAAGGGAAAAGACAGTTTCTGCTTGACAGCCGGCAATGAAATAGGACTTCAGTCCTACAGCTGCAAGGAACCAAAAATCCAGCCAATAACATGAAGAAGCCTGGGAGCAGATTCTTCTGAGTCTCCAGGAAGGACCACGGCCCTGCTGACATCCTGAGTTTAGCTCCGTGAGACCCAAGTCAGATGTCCAACCTAAAGAACTGTGTGACAATAAATGTGTGTTGTTTTACTCCACTAAATCTGTGATCATTTTTATGGCTCCAACAGAAGATTCCAATCTAGATGTACTAATAAGGTTTAAATTTCAGCATTCTGAATTCCGTATTTTTCAAGTCACTGGTTCACTTGTTAAAAACTCTGCCACCTTCTCACCTGGGCAACATGACACCATTAGAATAATGAACTCTCTTGGCCCTACCTGGTTTGGTCCAGTGGATAGAGCATTAGCCTGAGGACTCAAGAGTCCCAGATTTGATTACAGTCAAGGGTACATACCTGGATTGCAGGCTCCTCCCCGGCCAGGGCCCTGTACAAGCAAGTGCAGGAGGCAACCAATTGATGTATTTCTCTCACATCGATGTTGCTCTCTGTCTTTCCCTCTCTCTTCCACACTCTCTTTCAAAAAATAAAAAAATAAAAAAAAATCAATGAAAGAAAAAATACATTGTTTTAAAAAAAATAATGAACTTGTATCTTCAAAGCTATGCAGCACCTAGTTTGCTGCTGCTCTTTGTTCTTATCTCCATCTGCTGGGAAACATCTATGCTACAACTTTTCTTCACAGGTTTAATTCAACCAAAGAAGTCTAAATACCCCATAAAATGGGAATGGCTAAGTAGAAGTAGATCTATCCATTCTCAGCTGAATATTATAAAGTCAGTTATAATTAAAGCCATGAAAACCAATTTTCTACTTTATTACATAGTTATGAAATATTAAGTTAAAAAAAGGGTTTTAAAAGTTTACCCACTTTAATTATAATTACATAAAAATATACACAGAGATTACAACAAATGCCTAGCAGCAGTTGGATTGGTGAGGTAGGATTAGTTTCTTCTATTTTTTCAATTTTACATATTGTGCTTATAAATTTTATCAAAAACAATAGAATGACATTAAATTGGTAACAAAATCACGTATAGGTACTACCTCTCACGAAAGATTTCCCACCTCTCTCTTTACATGATTAAGCTGGAGCATTAATGCAGTTCCGCTCTGTGGGGTGGGGCAGAGGGGTGTGTGTGTGTGTGTGTGTGTGTGTGTGTGTGTGTGTGTGTGTGTGTTAGAGTGCAGGTATAAACATCTCAAATTAAGGGACAACATCTATCAACTCCTTTGTACTTAATCAGAGTATACTATAGTGCCCTTAACACAATGGGTTAATTTTAACAAAATGTTGACTCTTGACAAGTACATCTCTAAGAAGGCATGCACATTTCCCATACAGATGTTGGGGGGAGGATGGGGAGAAAGGGATAATTTAAAGACAATAAATAATGGAAAGCATATTACTTCTAATGTATTCATATATTGTGGGTTACCTAAAAAGCCTTCACAATGATCATGCTTGTTATTGCTGCAAATAGAAAAATAAACAGTTGAATGGATTTGCCAAGAGGCTGGACACAGGTGATGAGGAAGAGCTGACAAACTCCTAAAGCCTGTGGACCATGTTAATGAGCCTTTCATTTCAGAAGTCCCTGTCTACTGAACCTTTTTCTAGCACAGGAATGACCACACAATTTTCTGATTTCAAAATGAGCACTAATTCAAAAAGGGAATATCGAAAACAGTACCACTAAGGATACTGGCAAAATCTTTCTTACAGGGGTTTCATTTCTGATATAAAAATCTTTGAGAGCATATTCTTTACAGGAATAAAGAGAAACATGCATATTAACCAAATGTACTGCATTAGAAAACAGTCACAAAAACAGTCTGTAATAACATAATACCAACTGAATAAAGATGCTTTCATCAGTTTTAATGATTTTAAATTAAAGGTCAATATAAACATCTGCTTACAAATTCAGAATGCATCACAAGTTAATCCATGTGATACAATGTATTTATTATGGGCAATCTTCTCATTGCTAGTTTGTTTTATCCTTTATTTCTACTTCATTGTTGAGCTAAAATGTACTAATATAATTAGGAAAATTGTATAACAAATACATTTTTTTGAAATTATTCTTTAAATGAGGAAAAAATTAAATAAAAGCAACTATTAAAGTGGCTGCTGTCCCCCATTCATTTCATACCTTGAGGCAGAGGTGTGATAAGGACTGTGTCACTAAAGGAAATGGAGTTATTTTTAAGGGAAGAAATCTCAATCACACAACTGAAGCTACTGCATATGGAATGTAGACTGCAAGTTTTCCTCTCTTGTCTCACCTGTTTATACCCAGCATTTGTAAGTGATATAATACATAAAAATAATAATCTTTAACATACACCATGGAGAGTCTAATCTACATTATAAAAGGCCAGGTGCTGTCATGATATAAATGACCAGACGGATGACTGGTCACAAGGAAGTGCATGGAGCACCTCTCATTCCCTCCCCCGTAGCCCACAAACTCCTATCACAGCAAGGCAGAGGGCCAGCAGGTGGCAGGGCAGTTGGGGTTGGGAGGTGAGGTGAGCATGGCAACTGCAGATCAAGCCCAGAGAGAGAGAGAGAGGGACTTGGAGAGAGAGGCAGAGACTCATCTGCAGCTGCTGTGGAGGCTGTGGATCAGGCCCAGGATCACTGGTTGGCATAGAAACTGACCAAACAGAACCAAATCTGGGTGAACTGTGAGGAGCCAATGGCTGGTTAGGAGGTGGAACTTTTGATGCTAACTGGCATGGAAACTGACCAATCAGAACCTAATCTGGGTGAACTGCAAAGACAGAACCTAAGGTGGGGGCTAAGGAGGGGTTTTAAGGGAAACAGCTGTTTGGTATAAGATGTAAGAAAGTGGTTCAATGTTTTGATGACCAGTTTGGCAGTATAGTGAGTATGACTGGCTATCAGTACAGATATAGGGATTATATATTTTTGTCTGCCAAGAGCATCTTCTCTTGCTGAAAAAGCCCCCCCCCCTCATTTAAGCAATCCTATACTATATAATCTATTTATACTAATAAAAGGGTAATATGATTATTAGACCAGGCTGACTGGCCATCTTCCGGACATCCAACCCATGATGGTGGGGGCCAAGGCAGAGGCAATTAGGGGTGATCAGGATGGCAGGGGAGGGAAGCTGGGGGCAAGATCAGGCCTGCAAGGGAGGGCAGTTGGGGACAAGATCAGGCCTGCAGGGGACAGCAGTTAGGAATGAGATCAGGCCTGCAGGCGAGGGCCATTGGTGTGACCAGGCCGACAGGGGAGGGCCATTGGAGGGGACAAGGTTGGCAGGGAAGGGCATTTGGGTGACCAGGGCAGCAGGGAGGGCATTTGGGGGTGATCGAGCCAGCTGGGAAGGGAAGTTGGGGGTGACCAGGCCAGCAGGGGAGCAATTACGGGTGATCAGGCACATAGGCAGGCAGAGGTGATTAGGAGCAATCAGGCAGGCAGGCAGAATGGCTAGGGGCTATCAGGCAGGCAGGTAGGTGAGTGATTAGGAGCCAACAGTCCCAGATTGTGAGAGGGATGTCCAACTGCCAGTTTAGCCCCTGTGGGATCCAGCCTAACCCAGCAGTCAGACATCCCCCAGGCTAGGCTGAGGGAACCCTCCTATGCACAAATTTCATGCACCAGGCCTCTAGTACTATTGTATAAAAAGTATCCAGGGATATCCTCATTAAGGTATCAAAGATATTTATGAACAATAAATTTCCACATTCACAGAAACATATCCCAACACCTTTATATATTTTATAAATTAAAGCATCACTACACTATACTGTTCATCTTAGAATATGCAGTGAGAATGACAATAAAGTCACACTGAGATGTAAACTCATTAGATAACATATCTAATAATATGTGACTTGAAAGCAGAAACAATGGTTTACACAAATTCTCTCTGGCACTTCAGAATTTGACATTTTGGGGTAAGTCTAAGCAAGTTTATTTCTACCAATGGAGAAGTTTGGGGCATAAATTTTCAAAAGTAGTCAAATCTTATAAAATAATCCATGCATCTCTTTTGAGGAAGTATAGCTCACTTGAAAAATCAAATTTTAACATGAACTTCCCGAGGCTCCATCAGCAAACTTTAAAATAGGGGTGACGATAAATTACCACCTACTGCCCTCACTGGGTTTTTCTGAATATAAACTGAAGTGTTTTATATGCTCTTGCCCGTTTCATTTCTTGGTCCCATCTCCTTTTACCTCTTCTAACAACTTCCCTCTTCAATTATTTCATCTTACTGTCAGAGATATAATTTCCCACTTAATCTATAAATAGGCTCATCTTTTCAATCTTAAGGAAAAGTAAGCCACTTCTTCAACCATGAAGCTCATTGGACGAGGATAGAGTCCTCTTACCTTCCCTGCTCTACCAAGAGTATCATACATGCCTTGTATCTTCGCAGCCTCGGTTCTCATTTACTCTTAAGACTCCTCAGGGAATCAGACTTGCCTGCGTAACATCACAACGCTGTGGCTAAGCCACCAGTGGCTCCCGTGTGCCTAATCCAACTGACATCATGTAGTTCTGACCTGATTTTCCTAGGGCATTTGACAGTGTTTACTTTTCCTTTTTAAAACCTTCCCCTTAGTATTTTTGATACCACTATCCCTTGCTATGTTCCTGGCTCATTCAAGATTCCTCCCTGGTGCGGAAACCGGTTTGGCTCAGTGGTAGAGCGTCGGTCTGAGGACTGAAGGGTCCCGGGTTCGATTCTGGTCAGGGGCATGTGCCTTGGTTGTGGGCACATCCCCAGTGGGGGGTGTGCAGGAGGCAGCCGGTCGATGTTTCTCTCTCATCGACGTTTCTGGCTCTCTATCTCTCTCCCTTCCTATTTGTAAAATATCAATAAAATATATTTAATAAAAATACTTTTTAAAAAAAAGATTCCTCCCTGGTATTTCTACTGAGTTTTCTCTTACAACTAGTTTCCTCCTCCCATTGCTGCCCAAACACTGGTGTTCTACAGGTTCTATTCAGTGACATTTCCCCTTTGTCACTTAATCTCTCTCCCTCAGTGATGTCAACCATTCCCCTGATTTTAACCAGCACACATACAGTGATGGTTAGCAAATGTCTCTCTCCGTTATAAACCTCACTTTTAAACTATGGTTTATATTCGGCTACTTACTAAACATCCCCTGCCCCCTGCATAGGCTCCACAGGCAACCCAAGTTTAAAATGTCTGAAACTACTAAATTTATAATCTCAGTAGTCTCCTTCGTTCCCTAATCCCTTGTCTCCCTTTATTTTTCTCCTTAGTTAAGACAACATCGTCACCCAAGTGAGAAGAAAGTTCAGGCCAATCTGCATACCCACTGGGGGACACTACAGTGCACAGTGCTAGGAGCATGGAATCCTAAGCCAGGAAGTAACAGCACCACTGCTTAAGGAAATAATTCCAGGGGGCACACAGTTCAATTCATAAAATTAAGTACTTTGTGCTTAATTCTTAATAGAAAGGTTTACAAACTTTGTAATATGTTTAAGTGTCTATCTTTCAAATGAAATCAAAACTGTAAATTCCTTGAGAACAGAAATTATCTATCTTTAAATTCCAACCAAATAATAGGCTCACTTTTACTAATAAGTAGGTGGATGCTACTAATGAATAAAATTAAGTTTGTATTTCCCTAAGATATTAAAGCAAAATGTTTTTCTGTGCTTAGTTTAACTTCTGACTAGAAAACTATCATCTCTCTATTCTGGAGATAATATATATTATTAAGAAATATCTAGGATTGTTAGGGTGGCAAAATGTTATGTGTTTGAGCCTTTAAATCCTGTAAAATGATTTGAGAATTTCTCTGATTGCTACTTCAATTTTTAAAGGTATTTGTACCATCATCCTAAATTAGTTTTATTGACAAATCTAATTAAAATGCTATTCATCATTCCACTTTGATCATTAGGGCCCTGAACAAAATTAGATCTAATAATGATTTGAGTCTCAACCTCCTGTCCATCCCCTCTAGGTAACATTAAGCATTACAGTCCATGCAAATCAATAGTGATTATTTTTCCCTAACAAGATTATCATTAGAATTTCTCAAACCAAATAGTATGCATTCCTATTTTGACCTAAGCACAAGGAAGGTAAAAGAAAAACATTATATTCAGACAGCCGAAAGAGACAATCCGACATGATTGAAAGCCATATCACAAGGTTACTTTGTACAACAGGAAATGTCAAACTATGCACATCAACTGTCACCCTCCATACAGATGTCTCTGACATGGTAATAAAATGAGAAACCATTTGGTTTAATAATAATAAAAAAGCAACACCAGTTGGTGCATATTACATGTAGTATCTAGCCCTGGTTGCCTAGCAACCAGTCCTGAGTGAACTGCATGGAGAATGAACGCCCAAACAAATGTACAGTTTCTGCAAGTTTCAAGGACTTAAAGAGACATGTCAGTAGTTAATCTAAATTCTAGTTGACAATTACCATACTGAGGTGGAAGCAGCAAAATCCATCATTATCACACAGAATTGAGCATTAGAGGTATGATTCAGCCCTTTTAGGTTTATACCTTTTACACCAGTGGTTTTATAGGAATGTGATTTATAAATTATAAAACTATGCATAGGTAAAAGCAAAACATTAATGTTAAAAGAAACATTCATTCACTCAACATATTAAATACCTATCATGTCATAGCCACTGAAAACACAGATATAAAAGTTACTTCCCAAGCTCTCAAGTAGCTCATTTTAACAGAGTAATCAGACAAGTAAACAGACAATTACAACATCATAAATTCTGTAATACAGATGTAGCCATAGGGTATTGTAGAAATACATATAAAAAATATCAAATGCTGACTGAGGGAAAGGGGATGGGGACCAAATGGGAACATGAGCCATATCTTAAAGGACAAGCCAAAGTTAGTCGAATTATAAAAATGGCGAAGGGGAGGGAACATTCCTGGCAGAAGGAAAATATTTACAAGGGCACAGAGGTTAGTAAGTGTGCTGTCTCAAAGCAACTTTAAGGCATTTAGTGGCGCTAGAAGTTGGGGTACCGGTACTGAACAAAGAGTCCAAAGAAGCCAGGCTCCTTCCAGAAGCACCTCATATGTCAGGATAAGAAGTTCAGACTTCATCCAAAATGAAATTGAGGGAATAGAATGGTTTTAAGCCAGGGAACAATATAATCACTCTGGCATTAATGTGACATATTTTAGAGAAGGCAAAACTGGTGTCAAGGAAAACAGATAAGAAGCTACTATAGGAAGACAGATACTCTAGAGATAAAATCATTAACAGATTAGAAGCAGGAGAGGGGGTTAGGGAAGTGACTCAAACATAATTCCCTACCACAATGCTCTAGAAAATTCAACAACTAGGTGTAACATTTATGATACTCAGACCTGATGAAATATTACTCTGACCACCACTACCCCCCCCTAAAAAAAAGTTATAGAGTTAAAAGTACCGTATTTGCTGGCATATGACGATTTTTTGGCCCTGAAAAATACGTATTTGCCGGCGTATAAGAGACTGAGCGTATAAGACGACCCCCTAACATTTCCACTAAAAATACAGAGTTTGTTATATACTCGCCGTATAAGACTACCCCCCACTTGGAGGCATATTTTTCAGGGCCAAAAAGTCGTCTTATACGCCGGCAAATACGGTATCTGTCTGAAAAGGAAAAGTCACTAGAGAGAAGGGTAGGAGAGGAAGAAAAAGGGGAAGGGAGGAAAGGAGAAAAAAATAAAGAATACTAAAAGATACTGGAAATTAGTATCCATCCAAATTTATAAAGGAGAAGTGGCATTCTCAGTTTTAAAAGAATAAAAAAACATGATTAGTGCTTGGTTATATAAAACTTGAAAATTTAGGTATGCTGACTAATGCAACATAATAAAAAATTTGCAAGGAAAAAAGATTGTAACAAATACAATGAAGAAATAAAATCCTTTATATCTAAAGTACTTAAGATCAAATAAAAATCAAGAGATGCTATCAATAAACAGGGCAAAAATACAGATAGTTAATCCCACCCCAAAATAAAAATGTTTTAAGATTATAATGTTTTAAAATTATTAATAATAAATGAAAAGTACAGGATCACAATAGTATCTTTATGATCAACTATTTTTTTTTAATATATATTTTATTGATATTTTACAGAGAGGAAGGGAGAGAGATAGAGAGCCAGAAACGTCGATGAGAGAGAAACATCGACCAGCTGCCTCTTGCACACCCCCTACTGGGGATGTGCCCGCAACCAAGGTACATGCCCTTGACCGGAATCGAACCTGGGACCTTTCAGTCCGCAGACCGACGCTCTATCACTGAGCCAAACCGGTTTCGGCTATGATCAACTATTAAGTTAGCAATGTTTTGGTTGTCCCAGCTAATTTAGGGTACAGTAACATGGGCAATGTGGTACAATATGAAAGTATAGGCAGAATAAGGTGTGTGTGTTTTTAAAGAATAGGTTTGGTTTTTTTAAATCTTTATTGTTTAAAGTATTTTTTCACTTGTTTTTGTTGATTTTTAGAGAGGGAGGGTTAGGGAGAGAGAGAAAAACATCAATCATCGACCTCCTTACACACCCTTCCAGAGATTGTGCCCTGACTGAGAATTAAGCCAGCAAACTTTCAGTGCATGGGATGAGATCCAACCAACTAAGCCACACTGAAAGGGCTAGAATAAGGTTTTTAAGGGGGAGAAAGTATACTTAAATTTTTTAAATGACTCATATGGTTTAACAAAATAATTCCACTTTTGAAAAATCTATATCAAAGAATGGTCAAAAAAACAAATAAAGGTATACATATGACATTTTTTATGCTAGTGAAAAGAATTGGAAATTGTCTAAATGCCCCCCTAAGGGGATAAATATACTACAGTACGTCTATAAAAGAAAACTTCATGCAGTCACTAAAAAATATGTTTTTGGAGAGATTAAGATAACTAACAAAGTCTTACAATGTTTAGTTAAAAAGGAAAAAATAGCAAATTATACAAAAGTATAATTTCAACACTGGGTTTTAAAACATTATAAGAGAATTATTCTGAGTAATGCTGATGAGTTTTCCCTTTACCCTCTTGTATTTTCTAAGTTTGTGTTGTTGTTTTTAAATTAAGATACATAATTGTTGTATTTGGAAAGCAAATCCCTATTTCTCCGATGCCCTAGAAAATATGTGAAGGTCCAAAAGTATACGTTGGCCTTATATTTAAGTAAACAGCTCATTCCTTTGTGATTTTCTTGTAGCTGGTCATCTGTACTCATTTTAACTTAAACATGTCAACTAGTTCTGTATACTTTTATTAAATTAAAACAGCTTTCTATAGTATCTAAAAGTCAAGGGTTGGAAGTATATTGCATTAAAAATTCAACTTAAGTCAATAAATTAAACCAAGGGGGAAAAAAGAAGCTTTTGGTAACTGAAGGGGTTTCACCAACTCTAACGTGCTTTCCTCACTGTAAGGCCCTCTCATTTAGAAGCATGACAGGGCAGCGCCCTCGCTTACCTGAGGTGGTTAAGCAGAGGCTGTAGTCTCTCATCAGACTGCACAGCAGGCAAGGACCGGGCTGTTAACTAGAAACAGAGAATAGGGTTAGTCAGAACAGCAAAGGCCAAATACAAACAGGTCTGAGCACTGCATGCAAAATAGGGGTGGGGAGGCAGAGGGAGATGGAGTCCTTAAAACGTAAGCACCATTTTCTTTTTTTTTTAAATGGGAGAATTGTATAGAAAACTGATATATTACGTAATCCAAGCTAGCTCTATGGTTCTAAGTTTGTAGGGTATGTCATTGAGTTTACAAGTAAAAGGAGGTAAAACAAAGAATATAATCTGAGTTCACGAAAAGGCCTCTAGTCATGAAAACATTATCTTTGTAAATAAAAATGGAAAAACTCATAAATTTATAGCAACCAATCTTGTAGCACTGAACCCTGGGATGATGAAAAAATGGAGGAGAGAGACATTCATTTCTAGCTAAGCCACTGTGAAATTGGTTACGTGCAGAAGCACACACGCTACCATCCATTCCTCCATTTTGACAACCACATTACTATAAGAGACTAAGAAGAGCTTTTACACAGAAAAAGAGCAACTCAAAATATTTAATATTGGCATACGATGCCAAATTGACCTAGGAAACAAAATGTGAGAGCCAAAGCCTTATTCTCAGATGCTGTGCATCAGGTTCACAGTAGAATCAAGAACTGTGAGCCTCCAGTGGACTTCCCTGCAATAATATTAAGTATATCTCTACCTATATCCATTTTTCTCTCCATTCTTAACAAAGTCGTCTTGTGCTATAAGAATTTGACCCAAAGAAATTAAAAATATTCACCTAAAGTAACTAGATAGCTTGAAGTAACTTTGATAAAACACCAAAACAAAAATAAAAAATAAATTTCTTCTGGATTCAATTGCCAAAAACCGTTCTTGTATCCTACTAACAAATCACTTGACAATTCACGAAAGACAACTTTCCTTTAGACAAGCAACAAACTGAAAGATATCCTTTGGTTTTATATAGGGTGTCTGTCCTCTGTAACTATTTCATACATTAATTTAAAATTATCTAAAAACAGACATTTAATTCATCAAGCCTAATTTTCAATATTGTACAAATAAAATAAAACCATACCCTTTAAAACATCTAATAAACACAATGTTGAACAAAATGCCACATGTGAAGTCATTTTTATTAAATCATATCTAATAACAATACTGAAGAAATATTCCCAATTTTATGCAAGTCAGCAAAGTAATAGATTAATTTAAAGTACAATTAAGTCAGACAATTAGTCAGCTATGATTATAGCACAACCAAAAAATTCTCTGTATCCCTAAGAAATGTTATAAAATGTTACCAAGGTATTACAAACAAAACACTTTAATACATCCTATACCTGCTAATGTCAAATCCCTTTACAAAATGTCATTTTCATTGTTTAAGAAATTTCATATCTCAGAACCAATGCTATACTCTAAAAAGATTAAAATAATTTATCTAGATATTTCAAAAGTCAATTTTCTGAAAATAGGTGGAACACACAGACTGGATTTTCTTTAGTTACTTCTGTCAATCTATATAGCATGCTTGCTAATCAAACCATCTTTTGTAAATGAAAAAACACACACACGCACGCACGCACGCACGCACGTGCACACACACACCTCAATAACAGCAAACTATCTTTAAACTGGAGGCCTAGTGCACAAAATTCATTCAGGGGGTAGGGGGGTTGTCTCTCAGCCCAGCCTGCACCCTCTCCAATCCATGACCCCTCAGGGGATGTCCAACTGCCAGTTTAAATGGGCAGGTGGGCATCCCTCTCACAATCCAGGACCGCTAGCTCCTAACTGCTCACAAGCCTGCCTACCTGATTGCCCCTAACCACTTTGTCTACTGGCCTGCTCACCCCCAACTGCCCCCCCCCCTGCTGGCCTACTCACTCTGACCTGCCCTCCCCGCTGGCCTGCTGGACCCCAACTGCCTCCCCCACTGGCCTGCTCACCTCCAACTGGCCCCTCCTGCTGGCCTGCTCACCCCAACTGGCCCCCCTCATCAACCTGATCACCCACAACTGTTATCCCATCCTGGCCTGATAACAATAACACACAACTGCCCTCCCTTCTTGGCTCCTAACCACCTCTACCTTGGCCCCGCCATCATGGCTTTGTCCAGAATAATGTCTGGAAAGTCTCCTGGAAGGTCTCCCAGTCTAATTAGCATATTACCCTTTTATTAGTATAGATAGAGGCCTGGTGCATGGGTGGGGGCCGGCTGGTTTACCCTGAAGGGTGTCCTGGATCAGGATGGGGGTTCCTTTAGGGAGTGGGGTGGCCTGGGCAAGGGGCCTATGGTGGTTTGCAGGCCGGCCACACCCCCATTGGGGAGGGGGTCCCCACTGGGAACAATGCTGGCCTGGGCAAGGGGCTGGGGAAGTTTGCAGGCCAGACATGCACCCATGGAGTGAGGTTCCCCTTTAGGGAGCATGGCCAGCCTGGGTGAGGGGCTGGTGGCTGTTTGCAGGCTGGCCATACCCCCAGTGGGGATCCTCACTCCAAGGGGGCGTGACCAGCCTGGGTAAGGGGCTGAGGACCATTTGCAGGACCCTCCACTGACGGCTGGCTCAGGTAACAGTGACCCAAGCCTCCCACGCCACTTGGGCAGGCTCTGTGTCCTCTGCTCACAGGCCCCTCCTTTGGCGCGTGCCCGGGCCAGCTCTGTGACCATCGCCCACAGGCCCCTCCTTCGGCAGCAGGCCCAGGTAGGCAGGAAGCTTGGTTTCCTCCATTTCAAGGGTGACCTAAGCCTCCTGCTCACATTGGCTGGCTCTGTGGCCACTGCCATCTTTGTCCCATTAATTTGCATACTCACTCCTGATTGGCTGGTGGGCATCTCAAAGTGATAATTAATTTGTATGTTTCTCTTTTATCAGTGTAGCTGTCTGCCCCATAGGAAAATTTTCTCAACTCACTCCTTATTTTCAGCCTTCGTTTCCTTTTTCCTAAACTACACATCTCCATCCCACTGTTTTTTCTGCTTCCAATTGTGCATCTTTTCTAAGTTATTCTCCACACAAAGGCCAGATTGAAATGTTCAAAATGCAAGTTAACCACTCCCCTAATTAAAACCATTTAATAATTCCCTTAGGCTCCCAAGCTAAAGTCTGTTCTTTCATCAGATTCTCCTAGAATACTCCCTTGGGCCACATTGTGGAAACACTGGGCACAGGATGAGGATGACTGATGGTCCACTTCTGCCCACTCCACCAGACACGCCGGGAGCCGGGAGCCTCCAGGTGGAAACCTGCCATGACTCCAGCTTCTGGAACACATGTGCACAACAATGGATCCCCTCTATACTCCTCCCCAACCCACAACGTATATCCAACTTTGAATCACTGACAAGAAGAATTCCTAAACCGTGGGTCAATGCTCCGAGTAAAATAATTTCAAGGAAGGTTTTGTGAGTTCTGCGAAAGCATTGCTTTCAACTTTTAAAACAATCTTCTCAGAAAGAACACACATCTCTTCATGTTAAGGAGATGAAGTATACGTAAAGCTTGCATTCCACAGCTCTCAGAGGCAAAGCTATTGGCTGACCTTTTGCTGGCCAGGTGTAAGCTTTCTTTTAGAGGCTGCTGGCTCCAGCATTTCTCCTGAAAGTCTCCCTGAGCACAAGCAGTTTCTACTAGTTCCACTGGACTCTGAGGGGCACTGCAGCCCTAGCTCTTGCAACGTAACAGGTGTTCAATAAATAGTTATTAAATGTGCAACAAATCCAAAAACTCGCAACTGTGTAATTCTATTCACTGATGAAAACAAAAGTACATCTACATTTCATAGTTAAAGCGTTTCCAATTCCTGCTTTGAGCAAAACTAAATCCAAATCAAAACTAAACTAAATCACAATTGTCAGCCTTCCAAGAAAGCAATACACTATCATAACGAGATTTTCAGCTTTAAGGACTTTCTTCTACACACCAAAATGAATAACTGCCTAGTTGAAATAGACTTTGGTTTCCACGTTTTATTTGTTTGTTTTTTTCTAAAACAACAATGTCCTTGACATAAATCACCAAGAATGAAAGAGAAAGATCTATCTTAGTTAACATCTGCAAAACCTGAATGAGTTGTTTACCATAATCAAGTCAGCTTAATTTATAGTTCATATCTTATGGTTGAGAGGTCGGAGGTGCGCTGTTAAGATGCTTTTCATTATTAAGAATACTAGAGGCCCGGTGTACAAATTTTGTGCACAGGGGTGGGGGTTCCCCTCAGCCCGGCCTGCATCCTCTCGCAATCCGGGACCCCTCAGGAGATACAGCAGTGCACCAAGTAGCAGGCAGCCAGGTTGGAGCCCGACCCACTGCACCTGTTGCCAGCCCTCAATATGCTGCCGCTGAGTCAGGAGAGGCTCCCGCTGCTGCAGCTGCACACGCCAGCTCTGAGCCCGGTTTCTGGATGAACAGCACTCCCCCTGTGGGAGCACACTGACCAGGGGGCAGCTCCTACATTGAGTGTCTGCTCCCTGGTGGTCAGTGTGCATCGTAGTGACTGGTCGACCGGTGGTTCCATCGTAATAATCACGTAGATTTTTATATATGTAAACTAGAGGCCCGGTGCATGAAACTGATGCACTGGAGAGGGGCGGGGATCCCTCAGCCCAGCTTGCACCCTCTCCAATCCAGGACCCCTCGAGGGATGTCTGACTGCCTCTTGCAATTTGGGATCGCTGGCTTCTAACCACTCGCCTGCCTGCCTGATAGCCCCTAACCAACTCTGCCTGTTGATCACCCCTAACCATCTCTGCCTAATTGCCTGATCGCCCCTAACTGCTCTCCTACTGGCCTGATCACCCCTAACTGCTTCCCTGCTGGCCTGATCAACCCTAACCACCTCTGCCTTGCCCTGCACCCAGGACTCAGGATTCCCTCCTCTGGTTGGTCACAGGCACCTGGGACCCAGAGTCCCTGGCCTCTGGCAAGCCCCAGGATCCAGACAAGCTTCACCCGGGTCAGCCGCAGCCACAGGAGACTGTGGGCAGGCGGCTTCGCCCAGGCTGCATCCACAGGAGCCCAGGACCATGGGGTGGGTAGAGCTTGTCCTTCTTCTGGGCTGCAGGTGCAATCACTGGCGCCTAGGATTGTGGGGCAGGAAGCTTGTCCCTCACCCGGGCCACACCCTGGCTGGTCCCCATTCCTCTCTCCCCAGTGTTGAGTGTCTAAACCATTAGGGCGTGAAGGTGCGATGACCACTTGCATATTAGCTCTTTATTATATAGGATATGTAGCACACTGCATTAACTAACATCACTAATTCTTAAACAAATTTCACCTTAAAGATTAGTATCATTAGTGAATCATTCAGTTAGCCATATATTTGGGGGAAAACAATAATGCATTTTGCCAGCTAAAGATTTTCCTTTTATTGCCAACAGATTTAAAACACATAAAAACAAGCGTCTGGGAGGGCCAGTCCTTTTGTATTATCCTGAGGAAATTGGGTTCTTCAGATCTTGACCAGCTACTGCAGCCACTGAGACCGGGGGCCCGCAGCACAGGGCACTTTGCAGGCAGCAATGCAACTCAGTCCGCACATGCACCAGCCAGAGGCCTTTGCTTCATCGCAGCGCGCTTCTGTCTCATCTCGGTCCTTTCACTTTTCAAACAGGGCAGTGCCCTTCAAGAGTCACAAACCCTTGAACTTTGTTTTAAAGATTCCCCCATTTCTGCATTGAAGGTTCCTGCACACCACTTGGGATTTGACTCAAAGGGGACCTCTTCCCCAGGCTTCCCTGGCCACCTTTGGTGAAGCAGCACTCTCGCTGCAGGTCTTCTGTGGCGGGCATCTCACATTTATCAGGACCTAAAATTACTTATGAGATTGCTCACTTCTGTCTTTCTCTCCCACAAGAATATAAAGCCCATCAGGGAAGGAACCTTTTCTGCCTCGCCCTCCACTTTCCCCCCACATGCTGGTAAGAGCAGTAACAGTAGGCACTCAATAAATATTGTAGGGTGGATGAAAGGTTCACCTCTCTCAAATATTTCCAATAGAAGTATGAGTTTAGAAAAATCTGCCCTAGACACTGACCCTTTTGGTCCTGCAATTCTAAAGTTTTCATAAGTAAACATGACCTAAGAACTGCAGGGCACACACATTTCTCTTCCCACTTCTAGCTGACGGAGTATCCGAAGTCCTCCCTTTACAAGAAGAGCAAATGTTCTACCACTCAATGCAGCTTAAACTATGGCTCCCTGGTTAAAAGGAAATAAACAGCTCAAAACGGTCTGACACTCAAATTATGCTTATGCTGTAACAGGCCCCACCAAAAGAAATAATCACAAAATAGTTCCCACCTTCTAATCTATGTCTTTCAGCTTTTTGTGCATGGTTTTGGTCATTAAATGATAGCTATAAATAGAGCAGAAATGTCAGCTAAATACATATTTTTCTAGCATTACTGAAACTTTAACACGTACAAAGTTCAAAGTCTTTTATAGTGAACATCCTTATTTAAAAAAAAAACAAAACAAAACACTTAACCTGGCAAGACTGAAACGGTCTCAAAAATTTACAGGAAGAGAATAAGGAACAGACAGTGGAAATGTGACTATTCAAATAAGACTCACTTAGACAGATGTAAAGAAACATTTCTATAACAATAAAAAAATTAAAGTGCTGTGCTAAACACCTTTCAAGATACTACTGCTAAATAAATGGGTTGTTGTTTCTAGTACGTTATTTTGAAAGGAAATCCAAAACATTTGTCGCAAAACACTCCAACCCCTAAAGGACATAAAGTTTCAAGAACATTGAAATCCAAATAGCAATTAAAAGATTAATTTATTCAAGGATGGTAAAACCTGGATATAAAGGATGCTTGGTGCTCATAACTTAAGAGCAAGGCAAGCACAGAAGATAATTTATTCTTAGACATTTTACTTAAATTCAATCAAGGAAAAAGTACTTTTCAGAATTATGATCCTGCAGGTAATGACATGGGTGTTTGTTATATTATTTTGCATACATTTGTCTCTGAAATAGTTCAAGAGAGGGAGGGAGGAAAGGAGGGCTGGATGACTGATTTTCTAGCGACATGAGGAATGGGTTGGAGTGATCCAGCGATCCAAAATAAAGAACCAAATTGTGGCAGAGGCAGTAGCAACAGAAAAGAAGACATGACTAAGAAATATGAAGGAGCCCTAGCCAGTGTGGCTCAGTTGGTTGAGTGTTGCCCCATGCACCTACAGGTTGCCAATTCAATTCCTAGTGAGGGCACAAACCCAGGATTGTGGGCTCATCCCCAGTAGACAGTATGCAGGAGGCAGCTGATTTGATGTTTCTCTCTCTCTCTGCCTCTCCCTAGCTCTCTCTCTAAAATCAATAAAAACATATTTTTAAAAAATAGAAATATGAAGAGGGTATATTCTACATAGCTTCATGTCTAAAACAGAAGGAAAATAAGAGAGGACATCCAGATGGGTAAATAGTTGTTTATATTAACTGCAATACAGCAGCCATAGGAGGAGGAGATTGGGGAGATGAAATAAAATTATTAGTTTTAAGCATGCTGAATTTGAGGTGCTTTCCAATATCCAAAAGGCAAATGAATATTTATGGTTGTAGGCACAAGGAGAGGCTATGGAGTTATAAATTTATATTTAACTGTTATCAGCAAAGAAGTGGCAGGTAAAGCCATGGAATGACTAAAAATTCCCAGGACTTATGCAGAAAGCAAGAATGTCCAATTGGCATTTACCAGTAGTAGCTAACTAGGGCAGTAGTAGCTAACTAGGGCAGCTACATCTGGGAAAGAGCAGGACTGATTACCAACATGCTCTGGATATGGACTGGGAGATTAGAAATATCTGCCAGATGTGTGCTATCCTTACTGGGAATCTATAATAATAAAAGCGTAATATGCTAATTAGACTTTACAGCTGAATGACCTTCTGGATGACCTTCCGGACAAAGTCGGACTGTGAGGGCCAAGGCAAGCTGTCACAACTGCAAGAGCTGAGCCCCTTGCACAAATTTCATGCATCGGGCAGGTCTCCAGTCTATATATATAAAAGCATAATATGCTAATTGTCCCTCTGACCATTGGACCAGTCATTATGATGCACACTGACCACCAGGGGGCAGACACTCCCACCAGTAGGTTAGCTTGCTGCTGAGATCTAGCTGATCAGGACTGGGCTAGACGGGCCAGACATGCCCTAGGGTCCTCCCACAGTCCCTCCCTGGCCCCAATCGTGCTCCAGTGGAATCCCTCGGCCTTTAGTGAGATAATAAAAAGAAAGAACTTAGCCAACAGACTTAAAGGTTTTATAACACTCATTTTAAGCAACCACGGGTTTATGAGAAGGAGAGAGAGAGAGAAAGAGAATACAACCAATAGCTCCTTTAATTTAACTATTGTTGCACACCTCAAATAAATGAATTTCACTTTGGGGGGTAAGGGGAAATGTCCCCTGAGGAAAGCATTCTGCCTCCAGCGATGAAGCTAACTGATGCTCTTAAAATCCTAAAGGAGACTATGCTTCCAACCCACTGCTATTTTGAAGCAGAATTTTTTTCAAGGGGCCCATAGGGAAAGAAATTTTTGTCATGGTTTTCTTCTTCACATGATGGATATGAAGGGAGGAAACAGGAATACACAAGGAAGTAACTACATAAGTAAATACAGTAAATGGTTCTTAAAGAGTCAACATTTGGAAAACAAACATGACTCGATCAGTTGAAAATGAAGAACTAGAGGATGGCTTCATTTTAAAAGAATAAACCCCTTATCTCTGTACTACTCACCCAACACGGGCTAAATTAAAACGCATAAAAATGACAGGAGAACAATGCTCACTTGGAAAATATTGTTCAATTCTGTTCTCTGGTGTTTTTACCCTCTACCAGTCAATTCCATTTCCTTACAAACCTCAAGAGAGATTACAGTATGCACTAATACCAGAGTTGTTCCTTAAAGCAATTCAAGATGGGTAAAATCAGCACAAGTTAGACCTTTCTTTTCACACAATCTTGATCTCCTCAAGACACAGGTCGTGCTCTCTCCCAGTGAGAGCAGGGCAGTGTCACTTAGATACACTTACAAATGACAACCAAATTTAGGTGGGTTTTGTTCGGGTTTGGTTTTTTATTTCTAGTAGATTGGACTTTTTAGAGCTGTTTTTGGTTCACAGCACAATTTTGAGGAAGATAGAGAGATTTCCCATATACCCTCTGCCATATACACACACAGTCTCCTCCATTATTGACATCTTCTGTGAAAGTGGTACATCCTATCTAATAAAGGAGTAATATGCCAATTGACCATCACTAACTCACAAGATGGCTGCCCCCATGTGGACACAAGATGGGTGGCAAGGGAGGGCAGTTGGGAGTGACCAGGCTTGCAGGGGAGGACAGTTGCGGGGGGGAGGGGGGCACTTAGGGGTGACCAGGCTGGCAAGCAAGGGTAGTAAGGGGTGACCGGCCCATCAGGGGAGGGCAGTTGGGGGCAACCAGTACATCAGGGTAGGGCAGTTAGTAGCAATCAGGCCTGCAGGGGAGGGCAGTTAGAGCAACCAGGCTGGCAAAGAAGGGAAGTTAGGGGTGACTGGGCCAGCAAGGGAGGGCGGTTGGGGGTGACCAGGCCTGCAAGGGAGGACAGTAAGGGGTGACCAGGTTGGCAGGAGAGGGCAGTTAGGGGTGACCAGGGTAGCAGGGGAGGGCAGTTAGAAGCAATCAGGCCAGCAGGGGAGCATCAATCAAATCAAGTTAGGCATCAATCAAATCAAGCTGGCAGGGGAGTGGTTAGGGGTGATCAGACTAGCAGGCAGAAGTGGTTAGGAGCAATCAGGCAGACAGGCAGGTGAGTAGTTGGAGCCAGCAGTTCTGGATTGTGAGAGGGATTTCTGACTGCATGTTTAGGCCCGATCCCTCGAGAGGTCCCAGATAGAAGAGGATGCAGGCTGGGGTGAGGGACAACCACCCACCACCCGTACACAAATTTCATGCACCGGGCCTCTAGTTTATTATAATTGATGAACCTACACTGATACGTCATTATCAGTTTAAATTAGGGTTCACTCTTGGTGTTGTACATCCTATGGGTTTGGACAAATGTATAATGACATGTATCCACCATTATAGTATTGTACAGAATAGTTTCACTGTCCTAAAACTCCTCTACCCATTCACTCCTTTTCCCTCGATCCCCCCAATTCCTGGCCACCACTGACATTTTGCCTTTTCTAAAAAGTCACAGAGTTGGAATGATACAGTATGTATGCTTTCAGGTTGGCTTCTTTAACTTGGCGCTATGCATTTATGATTCTTCCATGTCTTTTCATGGTTTGACAGTTCGCTTCTTTTTAGCATTCCATCATCTGGAGTTACCACAGTTTATTTATCTATTCACCACTGAAGGACATCTCTGATGCTAACAAGTTTGGGCAATTATAAATAAAGCTGTTATAAACAACCATGTACAGGTTTTTGTGTGGACACGAGTTTCCAACAGGTGTCTTTTTTTAATGACAAACAAATAGAGAATGCTTTTCAAAATGTCTTTACATTCTCCTCCTTTCAAATACTTCATTTACTAATTTCATATTTAACTGTATTTTTTTATGTTTCTATTGATTTCAGAGAGAGGAAGGAAGAAGGAGAGAGGGACAGAAACATCAATGATGAAAGAGAATAATCAATCAGCCACCTTCCATATGCCCCCAAGAGGGATTGAACCCGCTACCCAGGCATGTACCCCACCCAGGAATCGAACCCCCTGCGATATTGGTTCCTGGATCCACACTCAATCACTGAGCCACACTAGCCAGGCTTAACCTGTTAATACAAAAAAATGCATTAGGGTATATAGATCATAAGAAATAACAGGATGCCTTCAGGGACAATTGTTTTTTCTTTCAATAAGTATGATGCAGAAATAACATTCAATAAACTTTTCTAAATAGGAGTGAAAAAAAAGGTTGAGATGGCTCCTACTGCACCTTATAAATCACCAAGATACAAACTCAAAATCTAGAATACCAACCCTTTTCTACTGAATTGAAGATGCACAAATTATATTTATTCTAAGAGACACACAATTTATAGGTCCAGAAAATAATTTGTGAAATCAAAAGGTAACAATTTAAACAGAGACCACATAATAAGAAGAAGAAGGAAGAAAAGGGGGGGAAAAGGTACAGCTATAGAGAGAACAGGTTGCTCTACAGAACTATCACTTTTATTACTGGGACCAGGACAGATGTCAAGTAAAATTAACTTTTACAAGCAGCTGCTCTTTTAATTTCATTGATTTTAACAACGGAAGATCCTGTGGGGTTTTTTTTTTTGAGCTACATTTTCTTATAAGAGCAACGGATCCCAATTACAAATCCCAAACTGTGAGGCTCCAGATTACCTTCCATCTTGCTCCTGAAATCAAAGTTGCTTCCCGGTTTCATGTTCTCTGGTGGCTGGCTGGGGCGCGGGTGGCCACTAATCCTAACAGGCTTGCGCTCAGACGCCCAAAGCATTTCCCAGTGCTCACAGGGCTCTTACACACATTATATCATTGATCTTCATGACAGAATTGGCTTCATCCACACAATGCTCCAGTACATAGATATTTCTCTATCAGCTAGCCACAAACACAATTTTTAATATGTAGGCTCTAAAACCCAACCAACGACCTTGTCGAGCAAAACGCATAGATTCCATTTGAGCTCTAAACATGCCCAAGTAGTTTAATTTCCAAAGAATATTAAACAGTACAGAGTTAACAAGATATTTCCAGTTCAGGGGGCTGGATGATATGAAGAACTGGGAGAGTAAACCTGGGAATAGTGCAAGCAGACATCCCAGTGCTGATTTTTGATCATGAAACCTATGGTGTGAAAAGAAGCTTGTTACTCAAAGGCTAACCTAAGCACCTTACTGATGCTCTGTATCATCTAGAAATATAAAACAATTGCTTGAGCAAGAAAGAAGATACTAAGAGATGTGCAGTGATAAATACACATGGATTGCTGAATTTTCTCCCTTAGAGTGAAAACACCTATAAAATCATTTTACCACTAGAATGCCTGCTAATTTTGGTTCAAAATTCTTAAGCCACTACAGCAAGTAATTTCACAATTAGACTTCCCATAAGCAAAGCAAAGATCTAGCAAGCAAAACGCAATATGTTTTGTCCTTCATGTTGGCACCCAAGAGATTAAATTGTCAATGATTTGTTTGTCCTCTTAAAGGATTGTTCTTGTGGAGCAGGAATAAGAGCAGCAGCAACACAGCTGGCATTCCTCATCTTTTTACTACATGCAGGGCATTCTCCTGGGAGTTCTATATAGACTAATCCTCACAATATCCCTTAAAGTGATATTATCTCTGAGGCACCCCAGGGCTTAGCAAACTGTTCATTCAGCCAAATGTATCTGGACACCCACATAGTGTGAATAGGTAACCTTTTATGCCCTAAGCACCTAGTTCTTTTAGTCTCAGGAATTTATGTTTAAAATGTATCCAAAATGCGCATTTCATTCTACAACATGTTCTTCTTGGTCTTACTAACAAAATGTTTATTATTTTACCAATGCCATTATTGTCCTATACTAGTGTCCCAATGCACAAAATTCTTGCATGGAGGGGGGTGTCCCTCAGTCCAGCCAGACAACCCTCTTTCAATCTGGGACCGGTGGCTCCTAACCACTCACTTGCCTGTCTGCCTGATTGCCCCTAACCACTCTGCCTGCAGGCCTGCTCACCTCCAACTGCCCCCCCTCCCCCGCCAGCTTTCTCATCCCCAACTACACTCCCTTGTTGGCCTGCTCACCCCCAACTTCCCTCCCCCCCCCCAGCATAGTCATTCCAATTCCCTCCATCGCCAGCCTGCTCACCCCCAACTGGTCCCCCTGTCGGCCTAGTCACTCTCGTTTGCCCCCTCCTGCCAACCTGCCCGCCCAACTACCCTCCCAGCGGGCCTGATCACTTCAAACTGCCCTCCCCTCCTGGCCTGATCACCCCTAACCACCTCTGCCTTGGCCCTGCCACCATGGCTTTGTCTGGAAGGACATCTGGAAGGTCTTCCAGTCTAATTAGCATATTACCCTTATATTAGTATAGATGTACTTTATTATACCTAGTACATTTAGTCCCATATATTTTGGCCATATGATAGCTTTAGAAAACATGTTAGCACATCTTTACTCCATACAGTTTCCCTGAAGTCTCTATATACACTGGGGGTTGGGGAGCTGGGTAAGATGGTTCTAAGTCTTGCCAGATTTCATGTCCTGTGACCCTCACAATTAGAGAAAGAATACCACTGCCATTGTTTCAGTCATAATCTTCACATGCAAAGACTGTAAAACTCGTTTACCCTCCTGGATGTTTCACTCAATCAATTTGTGAGGCAATAACTTAAGTCCTAATGTTCCTTATTCATTATTATCATATTTTCACTTATCATTTTTGTCTTCCAAAACACCTGTATCATATTTACCTAAATTTACATTTGTCAATTTCCTATTTAATGTAAGAAATACTCTTATCTGGGTTTTCCAGAACCCAACTGTTTCTTTCACCGTTTGTTGTAAGCATGAATCTTGAACAAAATCTTATTATGTGGAAGTTTCTCATAAAGCTTCCTAAATATGCACATAAATTCTACTATGTGCACTGGAGTTGCCAACTGTATCTATTGGCTTCCAGTAAATGTTTAAAAGACTGCCCAGACAGACTAGTGGCTTTCGTAGCGGATGTTATTTATCTTCTTTAAGTAGTATAATCCAAAAGTCTTCAACTTCCTGCTGAGTCTATTTCCTATTATAAATGTCAGACATAAACCTCTCATTACACTGGCGATCTTATCTCCTTTCTAAATATTACTAACTGGTGTACCACTTCCAATGTTGGAAACTATATTCAATTTAATCTCGCCTACACTACACGTACACACTTAAAATCTGTTTACTAAATAAGCTGAAATTTGCATCAAAGGGGCCCACAATTATATTGAATTACCAAAGTGAAGAGAAGCAAAAGATCTGTGTGGATAAGTTAATACTTTCTTTCTTTTCTTTTTTTTTTTACAAGAACTCTTTTTCCTTTGATTTGGGACTTTTATGAACACCCGGAAGTGTAAGCAATGGGAGGGAAGGGGTGAATAGGATTTCCACTGAAGCGCCTGTGACAGTGATCTGCTGTGTGACAAAACAAGCCGTCCTCGGGGACGCCCTCGCAGAACCAGAGGGCCCTTGGTGATCAGAAACAACTGATCAACAAGGACATATAGAGACTTCCATTTCCCTCCACAGGGAAAGGCAGCCACTGAACTTCAAACCACTGATCCAGATTTATAATTCAAGGAAGGTGGCCCCAGATGGCTAACAACATACTTCTAATGGTTATGCTAACAGATGCTGCACAAAGTATTCATTTGCTTCCTGCCTTTCCTTGCCTCTGTGACTTAATTTTCCCTGCTGTCTCAGAGCACCTTGATTTCTTCCTTGGCAGAGACCCTTTGTAGGTGCAGGAAATGCTTTTAGTTAAGTATAAAATGGCTCCACATCTCAGTCTATTTCTCTAACCTGAAATAATCAGACATTATACTATTTTTAGGTTCAATTCAATTTAGTTGAAATTTAAGCAATCTTCTCTGTTCACAAAGTAGTCCTACAGTTTTCCTTTATAGACTATTATATAATTTTGCTCCTCCACTAAAGATTTTTTATATTTAAGCTTCTAAAAGAAGCTTCCTAAAATATTTGACCAGCTTTCAATTACACACAGAGAAGCATGTTCTGCCTGCTCAAACTAGAGCCTTGTGATTAATTATAAAACATCTGAATGTATTTAAAACAAATCAGAACAGACAAAAATAAGTAATTTCCATTACTAGGACATAAAACTCAACCATTCATTAACAACCGTTCATTATGAAAAGGAAACAGAGAAGTAAAATGACTTTGCTGTGATAGGAGCATTCAAACACAACAATGGACTTTTCATAGCACATTCTAACATCAGATTAGATGCATTTTCCAAAAGATTCCCTTAATCATAAATTTAGAGACAAAACTCATGTAAGACAACTAATGAAATATGAAGAAAAATAAAATTAATGTATTTTTAAATATTTCAACAAACACAGCAGGGTTCCCCCAAAGCCTCCTCTTTTCTTTCTTGCCTTTTTTCCTCCCAAATTAGGAATTAGCACAAGTAGTTCCCTGGATCCCTGCTGTCTTCTCATTTCTAAACTTATGGATGTTTCTGCTGTTATTGAATTTATTGGGGTGACACTGGTGAACAAAAGTATACAGGTCTCAGGTGCACTATTCCACAGCACATCATCGTGTGCTGCATTGTGTGTTCACCACCCGTCATCTCCTTCCATCACCATTTATCCTTCCCAAACCTTCCTCCACCTCTCCTCACCCCCATCCCCCTGGCAATCATAATAAACTCATGCAGGTTTCAAATAACATACAATGCCCTTAAGAACACAGACCCAAGTTTCTGAATTTCTTGACATAAAGGAATAAATCTGTTCATTGTTCATTTAGATGACCTTATAAGTTAAAATTGCATGCAGAGATCTATTTTCCTGAGAAAAGTAGATACTTTTCTTATTCCTTATATCCTTTCAAGTTATGGCCTTTTCCATTATTTTTAAAGTTGCCAAGCATGTGGCTTGCCGGCCAGGAGTTTGACATGCCTGTAATGTAAATAATAACTAAATTCTATGGTAAAGAAGAGATAGTGGTCTGAGAGACTCCTTCCATGCTTAGCTGGAAAGATTTTTAGAAAATAATGTGGCTATGATAGTTATAACAACTGCCTATTGTTTTGACTGCCCAAAATTAGGAGGTGCCATTTTAGTGAGGGAATGGACTCTAGCTGACACTTTCCTGCAAGCTGCACTACTGTGACATAATACTAAGAGCACCTAGCCCATCTGGCTGAAAGTACTAAGGTATGAAATCAAGAGAGGGGCCGGCTGGTGTGGTTGAGCATTGACCTATGAACCAGGAGATCACCGTTCAATTCCCAGTTACGGCACATGCCAGGGTTGCAGGCACCATCCCCAGTGTGGGGCCTGAAGGTGGCAGCCAATCAATGATTCTCATCATATGTTTCTCTCTCTTTCCCTCTTCCTTCCTCTCTCTGAAATCAATAAAAACATATTTTTTAAAAGAGGGAGGATGAGGGGTAAAGCAAGCCTATCAAAGACAGTTCCTAAGAGTAACCTAAATTTTAGCATATCATATTTGTAAAACATCCTTTGATATCAGAACAATTAGATGAGCCTTTTATCTTACCTTATTTTAAATATATTTTATTGATTTTTTTTTTTTTTACAGAGATGAAGGGAGAGAGAGTTAAAAACATCGATGAGAGAGAAACATCAATCAGCTGCCTCCTGCACACCCCCTATTGGGGATGTGCCCTCAACCAAAATACATGCCCTTGACCAGAATAGAACCTGGGACCCTTGAGTCTGCAGGCTGATGCTCTATTCACTGAGCCAAACCGGTTAGGGCTAGTTGAGCCTTTTAAAAGACCTTGATACACATTTGACTGATTGCTTTCTAATGACATTATTTCTTCCTTCCTGGCACAATCGAGTTGATAGTGTTTGATGGATAACCAGACAAGCAAAGGACAAGTCTGAGCAAGAGCCATCCTTTATATCTGACATCTCCATATTTTATTACATATTTTAGAAAAAAGGAACAAACACCCTTTTCTGTTAGTTCCAAAAGATCTCACTACACACAGAAAGGCCCAAATCAATATTACTTTGAAGCAGCCAATCTTTAAATAAAAATTTTGTTGCAACTAAAGAGTCATCAACAGTTATAAAACTGGGGAGAGGGAGAGATTTGTTTCTTAGTTGAAGTTTGCTTTCTCTAATAAAACGTTTGCTCACATGACCACAGGATGCCCTGAGCAAAGCGCAGTACACCAAATGCAAAGCTTGGCTCTTCCTGCTAGGCCCTTCTGCCTGCCTTATACTCGCCCCTCAGTTTGCTCCCTTCAATCAGATGTAAATGAATCCAGCAGGACTAAAATCAGTCCTACCAAGACGCTTCAACAGTGTTGGCATATGAACTATCAGACAGCTGACAGAATTTTAAAGTCAAGTACTGAAATACACATAGGTTTGGCCTAAATCTCTACTCAGTTTTTTGGGCTTTTTTTTAAGTGACATTAACATTACTTAAAAGTACTCAGCAGACTTCTTTCATTAAAGATACATCACAGCAAAAGCATGGGCAACTAAGGACTTAAGGGAACCGGACATTTGCAACAGCAGCCTGTGACTTTTCACTGTGCTAGCTGGCAGTCAAAGAAAGAATTTTTGGCCCTGTGGTAGGAAAGAACAGAGTTGCCACTCACTAAATATGAGCAGAAGCTGATCTGGAAGGAAAGATCAGAAATTCAGTTTTGTCCTGCCTTTTAAAAATCCAGGAAGAACTATATGAACTGAAGAAATACGACTATAAAATCAGCCAGTCTCAGCACATTCTGTAGATTTGAGTGTTTAACATTAGTTCTACCCTGAAAACAATAGCAATCACCCTTTTCATGATTAGCTACAACTAATGGATAGAAGTATCAGTTGCTACAGGACCATTCAGCCCTAAGAGCCCTTAATTCAAGAAGATCCCTTATTACAAGGAACTCTTTAGCCACCCAACACTTCTCAGAACACGGAACCATCATCTGCTTTAGGGATGCACTCACAGAGTTTTGGCTACTAGCTGCTTGTGGTACTGAGCTCTTGGAACTTGGCTAGTCCAAATGGAGATGTGCTGGAAAATACACACCAAATTTCAGAGACGCTGTATGCAGAAAGGAATGTAAAATATCTCATTTTAAATGATATATACTGATTAGCCTGATAATACTTAGTGTATATTGGGTAAATAAAATATAACAAAATTAATTTCATCCTTATAAAACTTTTTAAATGTGGATATAGACATTTTTAAATTATATGTGTCACATTATATTTTTATTGGACAGAGGATTTCTGAACAAAAGATGAGTATGGCTTATTTTCTGGTATATAAGCAGTGATATGCTATTTAAATAATTGAAAATCCAGAAGCATGAAGAAGAGCAACTAAAAATCATATTTAATTACAAGAAGTAGAAAATTATCTATTTTATATCTATGGCTACAAAAGCACATCTCTAAAAAGTATTAACCCCAATATGAGATCAAGAACAACTAAGAAAATAAAATAAAAATAAGAAAATAAGGAAAGCTGTATATCTTTAATAAAAATAACAACTTTCCCCAATTATTTATATAAAATCATAAAATTATATATTGTGATCAGCCACCCTAAATTTTTTTCAAGCGGGAAGTTTTTAAAACCAAACATGTTCCTTTATCCATAGAGAAATACTTTAGTAAATGCAATGTGATTTAGTAAATTTATTTTATAAGGTTTGAATTCATATTATACAGACAATTTCCCTAATCTTAGGAATATGCAAAATAACTGAGAACCTCCGGGCTGAAACGATAACTTAGTCTGATTTATGTTCATTTGTGGATAACCTATGCTTGTGTTCCAAAACTTTTTAAATTTCTTTGGTCATGATATTCTTTTTTTTTTCTATATTAAGGTGTTACATATCATATTCTTACATTTCACTAGACTACCAAGATGCAAGTATTCATATCTTTCTTCCTTGGTATTCTATTAGCCCTTTCAATCTATAGTCTTTGTTCTTTATTAATTTTAAGTAATTTATCATCATTATTTCTTTCAATATTTTTCTCTCCTCCAATATCTTCTCCCTTATGGGGATCCTACTATTCTAATGTCAGCACTAAAATCTCTCTTCATCAAAGCTCTTAGCCTTCTTGATATTTTTTATCTCTGCTTTTCCTCCGCCTTCAGAATTCTACAACATGATCTTCAAGTTTAATAATTTACTTTTCTCTTGTATCCATCCTATTTATCTGATTTGTTCAGTTCTTTACTTCAGCTACATTTGTCTATCTAATATTTTCGTTTTGTCCTTTTTCACTTCTTGTTCCTTCGTAATACTACTACTATCCTCCTTTATCACAGAATATAGTATATAATTATGTTTATTTTAAATTACTGATCCCTCTGTTCTCACAACTCTGCTTCATGAAGTATATACCGTGTTTCCCCGAAAATAAGACCTACTTCATGGAAACATAATACATCCTCTGAAAATAAGACCTAGTGCATCTTTGGGAGCAAAAATTAAAATAAGACACTGTCTTAGTATTTTCGGGGAAACAGGGTACTATTCAGTTTATCCCTTTATGCTTTCAATAGTGATTGTACTCTTCATGCATCCAATTATTTTGGCGTAGGTGTTCATATTCAACAAAGGATATGAGCTAACAGATCTGAAAACGTGTGTGAAAAAATGGCCAAAACCCAAGCCTTACTATTAGCCCTCCTGATACATTTAAGAAAGATGGAGGGGATGAGCCGTGGGCACCAAATAACCACTCCTGACCACTTCTTTTGCTGTGTGCCACCTGGCAACTCCTTTTAGCCTTTAATCTCTTAAAGCAGCAGCAGTGGGGGGAAGGCGTCTCTGTGAAGTATGATCTGCGAGCCCTGGGAGGAATGAGCCTGGTCTGCTGATCTCAGCTCACACCCCAGCAGGGCTGTCACATCGCCCTAATGCACCCTATTGACATCAGTTTCTGTAGCAGAGGGGCAGCAATTAGCATTTCAAGGCAACTGGAGAAAATCAGGTCAACACAAAACTTAAAAGGAAAGAAACTTAAACTAATGTCTGATCATATTCCTCAGGCAACCTCATGCCATAGGCTAGACCACCCAGACACATACACCAACTTTCAACAGCCTCAGTCACCCCTGGGGTTCTTCAGTTACTTGGGTTGTGTCCTCTGGTCCATGCTTTCCTCTTTCCTCTCCATGGTTAGCTTTGGAAAAGAGAGCCAACAGTCCCCATTAACTACCTTCACACAACCCCAGATCATTTAGCAAAGGAATGAGATCCCTGTGCTGCAGCTTAGGAAGCTGGTAAAATATGAGAAAATCCTGTAAGGATTCATTGACAACACTAAGTGTAAGAAATCTAAAACTTCTTAAGTACCACAGGCACACTTAAAAATACTAACAAACATGTACTTCAATTGTCAACAATTAAAAATACTTCCTAAAATAGAGCCGAACTCCTTCACACAACTGCTGAGATATCTCTGGTACAAAGTAAGCATTGGGAGAGGCAGTCATGTGCGACATTAGAAGAGGGTTGGGGCCCAGGTTTTCTTACAAAGAGGTAAAGCGCTCTGACAATCTGTATAGGTCATATCTCTTTGTTTTGGGAGTATCTTTACATGTTCTGGGTTTGACCTTTGTTGTTCTGTGTGAGCCTCTGTGTCACGGGCACCTGGCCAAGCCCACTGCTCTCTCTGTTCTGGGCAGGCAGGGAATGGGGTCCTTCACCTGCAACACGGAGGGTGCCTGCAGACCATCCCCCTGTGGCATCGTGTGCCCACAGGGAACCCATGTTCTCCACTGAAGCTGACCTTGTTCTGCCTCTTCTCTGTGAGGAGAGCGCTGTTCCATCTATGTCTGTGTGAGTCATGCCTTTCTTGGAGACTTGGACTCCTACAATCCACACAGTGGTGGCAGGCACTGTCATGCCCTATGCCAGTGGTCGGCAAACTCATTAGTCAACAGAGCCAAATATCAACAGTACAACGATTGAAATTTCTTTTGAGAGCCACATTTTTTAAACTTAAACTTCTTTTTTTAATTTTTTAAAATATATTTTATTGATTTTTTTACAAAGAGAGAGAGAGAAAGATAGTTAGAAACATCGATGAGAGAGAAGCATCGATCAGCTGCCTCTTGCATACCCCCTACTAGGGATGTGCCCACAACCAACGTACATGCCCTTGACCAGAATCGAACCTGAGACCTTCCAGTCCGCAGGCGGACGCTCTATCCTCTGAGCCAAACCAGTTTCGACAAAACTTAAACTTCTTCTAACGCCACTTCTTCAAAATAGACTCACCCAGGCCGTGGTATTTTGTGGCAGAGCCACACTCAAGCCACACACTTGCGAGCCGCAGTTTGCAGACCACTGCGGACACTGCTCCACAGAGGGGGACTCCTCCCTCTGGAGGAGCAACAGGTGTAACTTGCTCAACAAATACAAAAACATTCTCAGGGGCGGGGCAACTGGCTTGGCTGAGGAGAGCTCTGGGCTTTGAGGTGTTGGGGTTCAATTAAGAAGATGTCAGCTTTTACTCCAAGGAAAAGGAAGTAGAAATCTTTGAACTGTGACAACCTATTACCTGACATTCCATCAAATAAATTAATTTGGGACTTTACTGAAAATATATTTTCATCACCTAATAAAAAATATACTTGCCAAAGTAATGATGAAAAGAAAATGTGCATTGCTTTCAACAAGGTCATTTCAAGTCTGCTCAAAACTAAAAAAGAAAGATTAGCATCTGCAAATCAAGGCCCACCTTTTAAATCTTGTGTGTCTACTGTATCCTTTTATAACAAAAATAAGTGTTACCTCAGTCCATTAGAGAGAAAGATGATAACAGTGAATAGACCCATTTATCTAAAAACTAATAATGAAGTACCTTTTTTCCCCATGTGACAGAAAAAAATGCAGGAAAAACCAATCTGCTCCAAGAAGATGAAGGAAAAAACACAGAAGAATTTAACCTCTAAGTGCCAATCAAGTTATAAATGCAGCAAGCCTGTACCAAAGAATTCTAAAAATTCCAAGCAAAATCGAATGGCCTGCCAACCCATTCTAGAGAAAGAGAATAGTTATTATTCAGCTGAAAATAATTTAAATGCTCCTTGAGTTCTAAGGCAAAAAGTCGAACCACAAGTAATACTCTAGGGTGGAGCAGCATTTTTTGTTAGGATAAAAAATCCTCTCTTAGAAAATTGTCTCTGGAAAATAAGCCATTTCTGGGACTCATTCAAGAGAATAAATCAGAAGTGATTCAAGATTCTAAGTAGAGACTGTCAATGAGAGATAAAGTTTTGAGACAAGGCACTCGCTGAAGTACTTGTTGCTAGAAAAGGAACTGAACATTGAGCTGCTGGGTATGAGAAGTAAAAATGAAGAGAAATTAATAATAAAGGATTCATCAACTGGAGTAATTTCTTCAAGGGAGCATAAACCTGAAGAAAATACATTTTTTTTTCTTCAGAAGATTCTGACAGTGAAAGCAAGATAGTTTCTTCTGAGTCCACTGTCTAACCCATCTTCAGTGCGTCTTCAGTCAAAACAAAAAGATCTCTAGTTGGAGAAGTCTTCTGTGACATCCATCACGCTTACTAACTTTTTGAAACAGACCAATACACAGAAAAGTATTAATGCCAGAGATGTAAATAAAGAAACAAAAAACCAGCTCATCATTGATGCACGTCAGAAGCCTTTTGGAGCCACCATGTGTAAGCCTTGTGGCATGATCTGGACTGCTTCCAACCCTGAGGATGACCTGCAGCATGTTCAGCGTCACCACAGATTTCTGGAAGGAATCAAATACACAGGCTGGAAAAAAGAACGTGCCCGGCTGGCGTGGCTCAGTGGTTGAGCATCGATCTATGAACAGGAGGTCACGGTTCAATTCCCAGTTAGGGCACATGCCCAGGTTGTGAACTCGACCCCCAGTGGGAGGCGTGCAGAAGGCTGATCAATGATTCCCTCTTATCACTGATGTTTCTTCCTCCCTCCGTCCCTCTTCCTTCCTCTCTGAAATCAATAAAATATACACACAAAAAAATAAAGAACCTGTAGTTGCAGAGTTTTGGGATGGGAAAATTGTGTTGGTGCTTCCACATGATCCAAGTTATGCTATCAAAAAGGTAGAAGTGCAAGAACTTGTTGATAAGGACAATTAGGCTTTCAGCAAGTTGTTCCCAGGTGTCCAAATAAAACACTTCTCTTTATATCTCATGAAAAGAAATTAGTTACTTGGGTGTTTAAGAGCCTATCCAATAGGCCTTCCATGTCCTGTCTAAACCAACTAGTCCAGAACCTCCAAGTTCTAAAGAATGTCATAGGACTTAGTAATGTTCAAATGTACCAGTACCTGCAGTCTGTGGAATAAGTAGAATCTAGGTCTTGAGGTTCAAGAGAAGAAAGCACATTGCAAGACAACTGATAAGATATGCTCAGGAATCACTTCATGTTTGGCTGTTTTCTCAGCACTAATGAAATAGCATTTTCTGACCCAACACCAGATGGCAAGTTATTCGCAGCCAAGTACTGCAACACCGCTAATTTCCTTGTATACAATTCTAATAGTTAAAGCCAATTTCAACTATAGAACAGTTACTATATGGATGAGCGAAGACAGTTTCTTATCATATAATAACTACTTAGCAAATGTCAAAATAAAAATACTGAAACGCGCGTGCGCATACACACACACACACACACAATCTGGTTAATTCTTTATGAATTGAAAAGTGATGAATAGATTTGTTGAAAATTATCTGGAGATTCAAAGAAAGGAAAAACCTTTGGATGATGTACACTGACTAACACTCTGAATCCTTAATTATGAAACTTTGCAGATATAACTGGAAATTACTTGCCCTTACATAGGAACACTGACATGCTTTCCATAGGAATGTGACCATTTACATTTTATTAAGCACTTTTGAACCAGGATTATTTCATGTTTACTCAGAAGCAAAAAAAAAAAATTTAAAGACAAATAATTTCGATGCCCAATTTTTAAAGGTAATTCCTGAATTCTGTACATAGAATTCTTACCTTATAGGTAGCAGCTCAGTTGAATATATTCAGAAAGTGTTCTAAATTTCTAGTTGGTAATGGGTTAAGATGATAAAGAATAAGATATTCCTATAGAGCAGAATTATATAGCTTAATGTTTTGATCTTTTAAAAAATCTTTACTCAAAAGAAATTCTGCCGAAACCGGTTTGGCTCAGTGATAGAGCGTCGGTCTGCGGACTGAAAGGTCCTGGGTTCGATTCCGGTCAAGGGCATGTACCTTGGTTGCGGGCACATCCCTGGTGGGGGATGTGCAAGAGGCAGCTGGTCGATGTTTCTCTCTCATCGACGTTTCTGGCTCTCTCTCTCTCTCTCTTCCTCTCTGTAAAATATCAATAAAATATATTTTTTTTTAAAAAGAAATTCTAAACAGATTTAATTAAAATTAAACTTAGTAATTGCACTACTATCATTTAATTTTTGGTGTATGAATATGTTAATTATGCTACTTATATTTAGTGTACTTATTACTGTTAATTGAAATCATCAACAAAATGGATGCCCAATTAGGATTAGATGATTCATATCACATTTTAAAATTTTTGCATATCTAAAATACATCTTACTTGTTCTAAGACATCTAACAAAATGTACAGTATCAGAAACAAGGTTAGTGAATAAATATATCTAGGTTGATGGGCCAGAGAATATGACATTATGTAGATATACCCAAATGTGTTAATCTCTCTAAAAAATCAGTTTTCTAGTATAATTGTTGGATACTTTGAAAAACAAAGAATTATTCAGATTGTTGATTCTAAAAAACATTTAATTGCTATCTGGCAATAATACTCTAGGAAAATAGTTTTCCATGTTATAACTTTATGTAGAATACATTCATCACATTCTTTTATTTGCCTTTAAGTTAACATGGTTCCAAAATTTAAAGGCTTGAGTTCCAAAAAGAATTTGAAAGTGTTAAAATGTGCATAATTATGCAAACATCTTATTTTCTGCACTGCTGTTTTGTTTTAAATATTTTATTTTAAAATTTTTATTAACATTATTTGCTTGTTCAATGTCTTTGCAATGGATCAATTAAAATTATTTTCAATATTAAAAAACAAAAACAAAAACATTTTTAGAATCACATATTTTTCAGTGAAATTCTGAGTGACCGCTAAACCTACTTTCTCCTGTTGTACTAATCCTCCCGTTTCCACTGTTAAACCAGCACAGCTTTCAAACTGCCCGGTGTAGACTCTACAGTTTTCCTAGGAGCGGGTTCCTGGTTCACATTAGATTGCAGATGATGGGGTGAGGTGTTGCTCAGGAAATGCTGCTGAGACAGTAATCCTGGGAAATCTGACCTACATACTAGGATTCCAAACAACACCACCAGCAACTACCATACCACTGTGGCTGTCTGTTCCAGTGAAATTCTCCTTTCCAATCACCTACAACACAAAATCAATATTGTGTATCATCTCACTGTAGCCAGAGTTACTTACTGGGATTTTAATATAAGACTGGAAGAGGAAGTGAGAAATCAGGCAGAAAGACACCATAATGAATGATACCACCGGAGCTTGAAGTCAGACATGCCTGGATCCAAATCCTAACCCTTCCCAGCAATATGATCTTGAAATAAGGAGTTAATTCCTTTAGTGCCTCAAATTCCTCATCTATAAAATGAGGGGACTCGTTCCTATTTACATGCCTACTCTAAGAACTAAGAATAATAAATGAAGCATACATGTAATATGCCTTTACTTATTTTTTCAGCAAATATGTATTGTGCAAAAACAACAAGCTCTGTACTAAGAGCTACTGTCTGTTGCTAGTACTAACCAGTACTCAACTAGTACCATGACCATTACTATTAGTTCTGTTAATTCAAATATCTTAACTAAGCTTTGCTCAGAATTCACAAGCTTACCCTTCAAGTAATTACCCTAAGAATTCATTTACTGAATTCTCAAATTATGTCAATTCCCAATGGATCCAATCTGCTTCTAAAAAAGTAAAATCAAACTATTACTATGTGGTTTTTACTAAAAATCTCCTCCACAAGTCAGTGAATGTGTTTATTTCTCATTATTTCTAAATATAGTGTTTGTAGTACCATAAAAATAATGACCTTCAGGTCCCAAATTTTATTGATCAATTATACTCAGCTCCAAACATGATATACAATGCTACATTTTTTTTTACTCAAAAGTAGACAATTCTTTACAAAATTATATATATATATATATATATATATATATATATATATACATTCATATATACAAACACATATAAACACCTTGAGACATATGTTAGATATATGCCTTTTACACTACTTTCCACCTTCTTGTCTGTCTTTACTACATGAATATTTTGTAGAAGAGGGTGGACTTGAAAACAATGATTCAAAATCAAGTTGAGTGCTTGTTCCAATTAAAAGTTAATATTAAACAAGCTAATTAGAAGACATTTCTTTGTTGTAATTTTCTAGGGGGATTGTTAGAACTGGACTAGTGATTTTTAAAATTGTTTCTCTAATGTAAAATTCAGGGGCTAAATAAAAGCCACTATAAATAAACATTAAATTGATTTGTTCTCAGCACACACATTTTTCTGAATTTCTTTTTTTTAAAGGAATATGAATAAAAACCTTTATGCTTCACACTAGAGAAAAACAAATGTATACTCTGAGGGAACAAAAGATTATGGCTCCAGTAACTTTTATAAAATAACAAACCACAGAAATATTGTTGTGTGTCTACTCAATTTTGATCCATTTCTCCCAGACATCATCTCACGAGACCAAGTTTTTTCACAATAAATACTGGTCAATACTGGTTATCAAACTGTTTTCCAAAATCTTATTTCTGATTTCTAGATTTGTCATTTAATATGAAATATGGCAGTTGAGTTAGGAAGACAATAAACTCTTAGGGAAGTTGAACATGGTGTGTATACTAGACATATTAGGAATATGTCTGCTGTGCACAGGGCTCTATGGAGGCTGAATCTACTGCCTCTGATCAGGTAAGGTCTCTTGATCCTCTTCTTTCCTGAAGGATAAACCTGTGTCCAAGGACATGAGGCCTCAGATGTCTCTCTCCAAGGTCTTCCTGCCTCGTTTTATCTACCTCCTACCTACACTTCACTTTGTCATGCCAGGGATCCTGCTAAATACAAACCTGCCCTGCTGTTCCCTTAAATCAATTATCCTCACTGCCTTCAAGATGGAGTCTCAACCCTTAGCCTGCGCTGCCTCCCTTTGCCTCATCTTATTCAGTCCCTCACCCAAGCCTTCCTCCCCTTAGGCCTGATGTTCCAGCCATTCTGCAAAGCAGCTCTTCCCATTGGCCCAGCAATTGCAACACTTCTGCTCTTTGGAGTCCAGTTCTCCTTTTACACACCAATGCGTCTCCCTGGCAAACACCTATTCATCTTTTCCATTCCCTAAGGGCCTTCCAGGAAACCTCAATCTTTCCTACACCTTAACCTTTCAGCTGAAGATCTCCCCCCCCCCCCCTTGGTGTCTCTACAGTACAAGCTTCTGCTTTGCACACACCTGTCTGCTTGTTGCTCTCCTCCTAGGCAGCAAGCTCCTTTAGGGCAGGGGCCAGGGCTTGTCCATCTCTGCCCCCATAAAAGACAGCATAGAGTTTTCACTCAATAGGTGACTGGCAAATAAAGTAATTAACCTTTGCATGTAAAGATAATATCCTGCACAGGATAAGCACTCATTAGACATCTACAGAATAAGCAAATGAATGAATAATTCTCTAGCCACTGGTAATAATGTGTAGACATCTATAGACACTCAATTTTCCTATAAACTATCTAACGGGGAAACCAGCAATTATTAACAGGAGACCAGGCTGGAGTAGCTCACAGAATCAAAGGAAGAGCGACAGAAAGCAGGAATGGCAAGGTCTCACAGAATAGAGCCAGGTTTTCTGTCCTCCAGCTCAGTTTGGGCCAAGACGTCATACCACCATGACCAGAAGGATGTGAAATTATGATTTCCAGCCTATGTCACATGGTCACAGAATCTGGTCCTGCAGTGTGGATATTTATCTGTCCCTCTACTAACCACCCAGACCGCTAACTCCCTATTCAAGTATCTCCATATACCAGCTCCAAAGTAGCTTGTCTATACAACTTGTAAGAAACTGTGTTTTTTTTTCCAATTACAGCTGACATTTATTATACTAGTTTCAGCTGAACATCACAACTTAAGTAAGAACCCATTCATCAATACTTATTTGAGTACCTCTCCTCCCCGCTTCCACCCCTACCCACCACATCTACAGTCAGAGTTCTAGAAGCTAAGGACATAAATGTGAGCAAGGCAAAAAATCCCTGCCCTTTGGCAGAAACAGTAAACAAATATAAAATTTAATGTATTATGAGATTACGTGCTATAAGAAAAACAACATGTTAAGGGGATAGGATATGAGAAGGAAGGTTTGGGAAGGCAAGGATATTTTAGACAGAACATTTTCTCTTAGAAGATAACTTTTGAGGAGACAGGCCAGAACAAAGTGAGGACACAAACCATATGAGTATCTGGGTGGAGAGCATTCCAGGATGAGGGCAAAACAAATGTAAGGGTCTACAGTGGAAGTCTTCAAGGGAACCACAAAAATCTGGAAAAAGAGTAGTCCCTGAGATGAGAGAATACAAAAAGGTTCTGAGTCAGAAAAATGAGATACAGCTAGAGGAGAGAGAGGAAAGAGTGGTTTCACAAAAAACAACTGTACATACAGACAGGCAAGAATTTTTTATTCTGAGTTTACAAGAAACCATGTGTGTTTTTTCTCATTCCATACACTTATGTTTATGCCTTCTTATTCTAGGGTGAAAAAATCAACTACAACTGCTAATGACATCATAATCCCTACAACAATCCCTACCACTATTATTTATTTTCCAAACACAAGTGTAAATACTATTGTGCATCTAGTTTTAGAATCTGTTATAAAGAGATTTTACGTAATTATCCAAGAGAAAAACACCATTTTTATTTCCCATGTGTTAAAGCTTTTAAGTCTATAAAGCTCAAGCAAGATCAAATAATATTTGTGAACAAGCCAGAAAGTAAATAAATTTCAACTATGAATAGTACCTAATAATCATAGAATCAAGTATTTGACATGGCATAAAGTACCATTAAATCAATGAATAAGATGATACAAAGCCTCGTACTATTGTAAGAATATCAGAACTACTTAATATATTAATTATTTTAGCACCAAACTCAGGCCATTTATTTATTTATTTATTTATTTTTACTAATTCTACATTACAATTTGTCTTCTTGTGCCTTTAGTTTATACCAATGGTCGGCAAACTCAGTCAACAGAGCCAAATATCAACAGTACAACGACTGAAATTTCTTTTGAGAGCCAAATTTTTTAAACTTAAACTTCTAACGCCACTTCTTCAAAATAGACTCACCCAGGCCATGGTATTCTGTGGAAGAGCCACACTCAAGGGGCCAAAGAGCCGCATGTGGCTCACGAACCGCTGTTTGCCGACCGTGGGTTTAGACCAATACTGGCTCACATTTCACTGCAAGTTACATAACCTTACATTGCCAAGAAATAAATATTTTACTTTACTTTTATTAAATATTTAGATGAAACGTTTTAGATGAAATCCTAATTCTTAGTGATTAATGGTAGTATAACACACCACCACCACCTCTCCCAATAATCAGAAACCCTATGTGCAGTACAACGTACGGCATTCCCTTCACTTTCCCATTCCCTTCCTGCTGAGTCTTTTCCTTCTTTTGCCTTATAAGCCTACAGATTATCACAATCTGCGATGAATGAACAGTCAGTATTACAATGCCCAGTGAGCCTTTCACCTTCCCTGCATCACTAAAAAAAATCTACCTAGCTTCTGGTAGACCTGAGAGTCATCAATTTTGTGTTGGGTGTTTTGTTTTTAACTATCATATGTGATTAGTGTATTTCATGTTCACCATCAAATTTTAAGTATAGTCTCTCTTTCTGGCACGATATACAGGTAGACATGTATGTGTCCCTTTTAAACAAACCCACTGACAGGATTCTAAGATATATTGTTTTCGCTGCTGGCACTTCTTTTCACTGCTGCTGCTGCTGTTTAAACATTTAATGAAAGATTTTATTGTACTCATATCCTGGGGCTCTAATCTAAGCAATCCTTTTAAAAATAAATATCCTTGAATCATCCAAAATGTCTGATTAAAAATAAATCTACTTTCCTAAGATCAAAGAAGCCATCTGATGCTTGTCCTCAGTCTCTCTCTTTAAAAATCTGTGTTCCTCACACCCTTCGCCCTCTTCCCTCCTGGCCGTGAAAGATGAATTTACTTTCCCTGACAGAGAGGACGCTTTCTCCCGCCTCTGACATGCCCCTCACGCCCTGCTGCCATCAAGAACCTTTGCTTGTAGCTTTGAGACAACCTGTTCTCACATATATCTTAAACCTTTAATGGTTCTCTTGGTCCCTCTTTTCTCTTTCTGTAACTATGCTTACTTCTCCTGTGTTTAAAAAAAACAACATTCCAAGCTTATTGGTCACATTTATACCTCAGTCCCTTCAGATCTGGCATTTGCACGTACCTGTGAACAGGAAGTGCCCCAACACCTTTCTCCCCCCTTATCTTCCTCTCCTACTGGCTGAAACTCTGCTGACCACCAATGCCTATGAAATTGGTCCCTCCTGTGTTGCCCCTTCCAGATCTCTGGTTGATATATTTCTTTTGCTTACTATGCTTATATCCAAGCAAAATGTGAGCCAAATGAATATCCAAATTAAAAAGAAAATTCAGAGTTATCTATTTTTGTCAAGTGTACCGTGAACTTTCAGTCATAAATCATCAATACCCAAATTTTCATTTACTTTTTCTCTCCATTATCCTTATCTCTTCATTCTATGCAGACATTTGTATCATTCTTTCTGTTTACCTTAGCCAGCCAAAAATCGTTCTGAATTTCCCACTTAAACTAGTTCAATAGCTTCCAAATTCACCTTTCTGTCTCTTTCTATTCTTACCTGTCCAACTCAGAGAAAAAACACAAAAGCAAAAACAAAAACTTCTTGAAACACGTCAATTTCTAACTCAAACAGTATTTGATGGGGAGAAAAATGTTCAGTATCATTAGCCATGAGGGAAAAGCAAATTAAAACCACAGTGAGATTACCCTACACACCTATCAGAATGAAGAAAATAAAAAATAATGATACCAAATGACAGACAGGATGGAAAAAACTTAAGACCACTCTTCCATTTGCTAGTAGAAATGTAAATGGAATAGCCCCTCTGGGAAGTAGCTTCTTAAAAAACTAAACATGCAATTACCACAGAAGTCAGTAACAGAACTCATGGGCATTCATCACAAAGGAAAAAATAAAACCTATGTTCACACAAAAGCCTGTACACAAATTTGATGGCAGCTTCATTCATGATAGCTCAAAATGGAAACAGTCCAAATGTTCTCCCACAGGTGACTGGTTAAACAAACCACACAATGATAAAAAAGGGACTACTGAAACATGCAACAACTTGGGTGGGTCTCAAGGGTATTATACTGACCAAGAAAAAAAGTCAACGTTAAAAGGTCATATACTGCATGAGTCCCTATAAATAATAATCTTGAAATGAAAAAATTATATGGAAAACAAATTGGTGGTTGCCAGGGATTAAGGGTAGAAGGGAGGCAGGAAGGATGTGGGTGTGGCCATAAAGGGTAGAATGAGGTGGATCTTTGTGTTGACTGAACAGTTGTGTATATTGGTGCTCGTGATGTTTACATGAATCCACAGAACTATACACATACACTGTACCAATGTCAATTTCCTGAATTTTATATTATAATATGATTATGCAAGATACAGCCACTGGGGTCAACTGAGTAGAGTACATGGAAGGAACATCTATACTGTATTTCAAACTTCCTATGGATCTAAGATTATTTGAAAATACAAGTGTTGGGTTTTTTGTTTTGTTTGTTTTTTTAAAAAAGGGCTACATAATATATTATTCCATTTATATAAAAGGTTAGAGTTTGCCAATAGTATGGCAGTGGAAAAGAGAGAATAGGTGCAATTTGCCAGGTCTTTATCTAGCATTCCTTTAGCCATCTAAGCACCATAATGAGGACAGTGTTCTGTAAAGGCCACATGTGTACGGGGCAAGATATCTGGAGGCAAGAGAGACAGACAGAGAGAAAAAGCTTTTTTCCCTTGTAAGGTTGTAATAAGAACATGTTAGATTATGCTTAAAAGTCTATCTTTCAGAAATCTCCATGGACCAGCTGCAAATCATCCCCTACTCAGACAGGAAAAATCATTAGTTCTTCCCGACTTAAGACCAGAGAAACACGATGAATCATAAAAAGGCTATGAATAAAAGCAGTCAGCCTATAACTTTCCCTAATCCTGTTTTTTCTGAAAGAATTATTTTAAGTTCTGAAGCCTTTTTTTTTTTTAGCAATCCACAATACATTAACCAAATAAATATGGCCAATCCAGCAATTCCACATGCACTACTGTAGAAGAAAGACATCTGCATGATGCAAACAATTATCAATTAACACTCAAGTAAATCAGTTCAAATTATTTAATTCAGGGGATTTAGTTTCATTTTAGCCATCTACTAAAATTATATAGAAAGACTGAAATAAATGTTTAACCTAGAATATAGCTCAACCTATTCTCTTCACTATATGACAGTCAGTTACAGAGCCATGGAAATGAAGATAACCACTTCACAGATGGGGAAACTCAGGCTCAGAGATGTAAGGAGCTTGCCTCAGGGAACAGTTAGTAGACTGGCATTGCTAAGCTTCAAATCTAGGTCTGTCTGACCCAAAGTAGATACAAATTCTAATACTCCCACCAGCTAAAGTTCACTTCCAAATTTCCAGCTAAGAAAATACACTTTCTTAGAAAGACAAAGGCTAAAAAAAATTAATGTATGTCAATCTCCAAATATCTCATATTTTTGCATATGTCAAGAAACATACAAGGAAGGAACAATATTCTCTAATTTGCTTAATTAACTTGTTACAATGAACATAAAGCATTTCATCACAAGAAAAATAACCCTATTAAAAAAATATATCAAAAAATGGCAGTATCACGGTGGTGAAAAACACAGATAATGGGATTAGTCAAGATTAAATTCTCTTTGGCAAGTTACTTAACTCTGTATCTCAGTTTCTTTATCTAGAAAGTAAGAAATCACTACTCCTCACAGGATTTCAGGTGTTAAATATATGAACAACATCTGGCTTATAGTACACAATCAATACTAGCCACTACTATTGTCTTTTTATTACTTACATTTTACTGCAGTGCATGATTTTGCATTATCACTGATACATTGAGTATCTATTATGGCTATGCACAAGGGATACTGTGCCATCTAAGCTTACTATAAACTTACTTTAAAAACTACTGCCTCTAATCACACATACACACTTCTTCCATCTACGTTATTATCTGGAAGTGTTTTTGCTCAGGAGTCTCCTATCCCCTACCATTCATTCTCACTGCTATAGCTTCCTGTCTATTATTCTGCCCATAAAAACTACAGTCTTTTACTATTTAACTAAAATATCTATTATTGTTATTGCTGATAATAGTATACAGCTTAGAGACATGTAAATGTTAAAAATTACATGTAAATATAGCATAAAAATAGACACTCATTTAAAAACTTTTAAACAAAGCCTGTACAAATAGAAGGCATTTCGGTTACCTTTGAAGAGTGGAGGAAAAGGCTGTTTTCTTTAGATTTCAAGTTTTAAAGAAACACTTTTTATATTTGATGCTATTAATTCTGAAAATATCTTTATACTACTTTGAAATGAATACATATGCTTCAAATTAGAACTATCCAGTACTATTTGTAATAGCTAACATACCTTCAAAAACTAGGGGTAAAATTTTACAAAAATCCTTAAAATCTGACTTACAAAATTAGTAAATAAAATCTTTTCCCAGTTCTTACAGTTTAATATAATGTTTTAAATCATATAATCATATTATTTACACTACATGGTATTTAAAATAAATGATTCAAGCCCGGCCAGTGTCGCTCAATGGTTGAACATCAACCTATGAACCAGAAGGTCACAGTTCAATTTCAGGTCTGAGCATATGCCTGGGTTGTGTAGGAGGCATCTAGCTGTTCAATGATTCTCTCTCATCATTAATGTTTCTATCTGTCCCTCTCTGAAATCAATAAAAATATATTTAAATAATAATAAAATCAATGACTCAAGATGGCCTACAGAGTTTTAGCAGACAGCAAAATAAGTACAGAGAAACATTCATCTTTCACAGCTAATTATTAACACAAAGACAGTGACATTGTGAGTATTTTTATATGATATACAACACAGCATTAACAACAGGAAAGGATGATATGCTAGCTATAAAATCTAAGTGAAGCAGATGAACAGCATTTCAAAATATCCTAAAGAGAATTTCTCTTGTGGATCTGAAGTTCACTCAAGTGGCTACAACTGGTATTTATGCAATGCTTATCAGGGTACGCAGAAGCTACAAGGTTTCCCATCCATTAAACCTGCCTTTAACTTGAATTCCAGCTGAATTAAATAGGATATTATCACTGTGCAATTTTGGTGGCGGAATGTACTTTGCCATTTCTGAACATTTCTGAATAACTTGGTACTAAATGATACTCTATATTTTTAGATCCATTATAACCTATGCCCTTCAAGACTCTAAAAAGAATGTTTATTTATTGGTTTTAAACTGGAAAAATTCCAAAATGACTCAGATTCATGTTTCAGTATTTAAATGTATGGGGGTAGGAGAATGAATTTGTTGAATAGAGCTCCTATATAGGAGACGACTGCCACGTCAGTGGCAGAAAAGGTAATGACAAAATGAAACAAAGGGCCTAGGAGCCAGGAGACCTGGCAACCTCAGATTACAAACAGAAACAATTATTTCCTTCTTCTGAACCTGATTTTGCTTACAACAAACATGCTTACGGCACAGTCAAACATTACGCCATTTCCCTTATAAGTTTATGTATAGCACAGTGCTGTGCACATGTGAGGCACTCAATATAAATGTGATAAATGCACAAAAGAATGAGGGGTTCCATTCTACCCCTAACAGTGCAACTGTGTCTGTTCTCTCCTCTGCTACTGAGAGGCATGGCTCTGGCTGTTATAATCAAAACAATGTTGGGAGTCAGAGGAGAAAGATACAGAAGTCAGAATTATATAACCAATGTGCTGCTTTCATACAATAATTCACCCATCTGCTACATCCACACAATGAAATTATATTAGGTAATAAAGAGGAATGAAGTACTAACTCATGCTACTGCATGAATGAACCATGAAAATACTATGCTAAGTGGGAGAAGCCAGTCACAAAGATCACATATTGTATGATTCCATTTACGTAAAATACCCAGAGTAATCAAATCCGTAGAGTAAGGAGATAGATGGATTGAGGGTGAAAGCTAAACATTATGCAGCTTCTTTTGGGGGTGATGAACATGTTCTAAAACTGACTAAGGTGATGGTTGCACAGCATCATGAATATACTAAAAACCATTGAATTGTATACTTTAAATGACTGAATTGCATGGTATGTGCAATTTATTATATCCTATATAATAAAAGCCTAATATGCTAAGTGTCCAGTTGTCCATTCAACCAATCAAACTGTAACATGCAAATGATATGCTAAGGCTGCTCAACCAATTGCTATGACATGCACTGATCACCAGGGAGCAGACAACCGGTCAACCTGTCACTATGATATGCACTGACCATCAGGGGGCAGACACTCCGACAGGGAGGTTAGCTTGTTGCTGGGGTCTGGCCGATCAAGACTGAGCAGGCCAGACACCCCCTGGAGCCCTCCTGTGGTCCCTCCCTGGCTGGTCAACCTCCCACAATCCTCCCAGCCCCCACCATGCACTGGTGGGGTCCCTTGGCCTTGCCTGCACCCTCTCGCAATCCGGGACCCCTCAAGGGATGTCAGAGAGCCAGTTTTGGCCCAACACCAGAACAACCAGTTGCTATAATGCACACTGACCACCAGGGGGCAGGCACTCAACACAGGAGCTGCCCCTTGGTGGTCAGTGTGCTCCCTCAAGGGGAGTGCCACTCAGCCAGAAGATGGGCTCACAGGCAGGCCTAAGCCGGCAGTCGGACATCACCTGAGGGCTCCCAAACTGCGAGAGGGTGCAGGCCAGGCTGAGGGATACCCACCTCCTAGTGCATGAATTTTGTGCATTGAGCCTCTACTATTCAAATAAAAGATAGCACAGTAAGTAAGTAGCATCATTAGATAATAGACACTAACTCCGTTTTCAAATGGGCAACCTGATATTGTGTAAGATGAATCTGTTCTTGGGCTCCTCTCCTTAAAAAAGAATACATAATACTTATAAATTCCTCAGGCATGTGAAATTTAAACAAGATGGAGTTTAATGAGTAATTTGCAAGAAAGAGGTCATGAAAAACACTATCATTCCTTATTATAAAACTTTCCTAAGTCAAAATGTGATTTTAAATATTCAGACATACACACAAAAAAAATGTCAAAGCCTCACTGAAAAGCAGGTCCCTGAACTGGCTAGAAAATGGTCAAGTTTTAGCAAAGAACCCTTAGATTTAGACGTTCTCCACATGGGTGAAAACAGTGACGTTACAAAACTGGAAGGAGCTGCCAGGGAACTGTTTGCCTCAGAAGAGAATTACACTATGGAAGAGGCCCAGGAGAAAACAATGCAACCTGGCTTTGTTCATTTGTTTCACTTGATCATATTTTCTCCTTGTAGAGGAATATGGGAATATGGAGCCAAAAACAAAGAAAAGAAGAGGAAAGTTACCAGATAGGACTGAATAGATTGTGTTTTCATGCTTGGCTGCTACACATTAGATTCAACAAGGAGCCCTTTAAAGAAAGAGCCACACCCAGTATTTATTTAATTGGGCGTGTCGGGGGAGGGGTGAATGTAAAGAACAGCTGGGGTTGAGAATCACTGAGTTAGCCACAGAGTGCGAGCGAGCCAGGTGCGGTGCAAAGCCTGTTGTGATGTTGAAAGGGTAACAAACATCTGGTGGATAAACACTTTCTGATGAATGCTTTGCCGTTCTCCCTTCTGGACCATGATGGGGGCCACCTCCTCATCAAGGACCAGTATCTCTTCCAGGTATCTCCTCACTCTCCAAAGTTAAACAGCTTCAGCAATGCACGTTTAAAGCCAACGGAGAAGTTCTCACTGCATCAAGCCCTCTGATGAGATTCTAAAAGACAGGACTTTCACTATTTAGCATAAGACCTAATGTAAGCAATTCTTCTTCAAAGGGAGAATTTAGGTTTACTGAAGCAGAAAACTAAGAGCCTTTAATACAAAGCTGTAATTAATGGGTATTATAAATCATAGCAGCCGGATCTGTGATTTCAGGTTTGTGGGATGCACTGGGTGCACCGCACAGTAATTCAACAAAAAGTGGCCTCCCGCATATAATTGCCTTTCTTGGAGAAAACCAATTTGATCCCAAAGAGGTTGGAAAGGAATGCAGATAATTACACACACTTACAATACAATTGCTTCCAGCTCTCCAAAGCCAACTTTAAAATGTATGCTTTTATTTTAAGCAAAATAAATTTTCTTCAGCTATGCCTTTTTATATTCAACCTAATAGAATAGCAGGGCCAAATTGTCACATTTGCCTATTACATATTTAATTAGTTGTTCTGAGACTTGAACATTCCAAGATTTCATACTGATATTCTCCTAATAGAAGGATATTTTTGGTAAAATTGCCCCGACATAAAAATGCAAATCAAAACGGATTTGAAAGACACTATCCTTATGATGCAACAAGCAACCAGGGTACCCTGCTAGGAACCCGCTAATGGTAACACTCAGCAATGCCCACACCACACCTCACCTTCACTTAGGAAAGGCAGCCCTAGGCAGAACTTTGCTTTAATGCACAAGGGGCCTCTTTAGAGAGAACCCTGTCAGCCCTCCTTAGCAAAACTCCCTTATAGCCTCAAAATCTCTCCCACTATCCCACACCCAAGCCATCTCACTGGTCACTGGCTCCAGAATATCTCCGGTTGAAGGTAGGCCTTGTTTAATTTTAAAGTACCACCTAGTCAATAATGACAGTTCTAAAAAACAAAAACAAAAAACAAAAAAACAGCACACCTCAAAACAAAGGCTCCAGAATAAATTCTACCAAAGCTGTATGCAATGACTTGCATCATTAAAAACACTCAGCTTTAAGTTTTCTGTTCTTTCATATCTTGAATGAAATATGGAAAATTCAGCTTTTATGTATGTACTAAACTATTGTCATCACTCAAAGAAGCTCCCTTACTGAAAAGTATGCTTCATTTTTTTCCAAAGGAAAAGAAGGTACAGTAACTTGAGGATTCTCCTAATTCAGGTAAAGTTTATAACTTTGCAAAAGTGAAAATACGCACATCTTCGGGAACGGTGAAGGACTGACAACCACTGCACCTGCTGGGATTCTACCTTCAACAGAAGTCATCAGCAGTGTCTCCCACCTATTTAGCAGGACACTGGATAGAGCGTCTGTTGTAGGCAGACAGACATGAGCAGAGCAAGAACGATGGGTCAGGTTCAGAAGGCCGCCAGGGTGGAAAGCCCCAGGTGCCCAGCAATGGTCAACTGTAGGGTGGGACCCTGCCCCAGGGTCCCTTTGCTCCTCTAGCATATCACTGGTCATGCAGCTTGGACCCCCTGACCTTTCCTCCCTAGAAATAACGTCTAGGTCTCAGTTGTATTTCAGCTCCAGACTTAGAAGAAAAGCCACAAAACCAGACACGGGATCCAATGACTCCTCTGCCCTGGCGCCAACCAATCCATCAATGGAGACCCCAAACCTGAAGGACATACCTGGAAAGTTGCTGAATATTCTATAAAGATCTTCCCCAGGGACCTCCCCTAAAATCTTCACCCTTAAACCCCATAGGAGGAATACAGCTTGCTCTCCTCCCAGGAGCATGCCCACACCTTTCCCTTTTCCTTCCCTGGCTCCCTACCTCCCCCCACCCCTGCACCCACACTCCCTATCATCACCTACCTCACTCCCAAGCTTCAAGGGCCCTTCCTTTACCTCCATAACTTGTTTCCTAAGCCCATTTCTTCTAGGAATTACTTTTTCTATCTCTGTGACTTACCAAATACACATTTTCTTATAGCTTGGGTCTTGGCTCTGAATTCTTTCCTAACCAGAACTCAAGGACCGAGGTTACTGAACCCATAGGTCTACTCCTGCCTCCTACAATAGGTCCATCTCTGCTTCCTCACCATCCTTCTAGCCTATGTCACCTTCCCTGACTTTGTACCTCCTACTCTCCCTTAACTGCTCTTTTATCACTACTTTTTCTGCATTACTTTCAATCCATTCAACTTCCACTGCTTTCACCACTTATTTTCCTCTAGAAACACTCTTGCTTTCTCCAATCTCCTCTCTTTCTCCATGCTCCCTCTTCCAAACCACCCCCCACCACGGCTTTTTCTTCTTGGCCTGATAACTCTCTCGCCTTGGTCTCTGGCTCTCACTGCTGCCTTAGCCTCCTCTCTCCACTGGTTATTTCACTCCCTGTCCTAGTCTCCTTCCAGGAGCTCACACCTCATTTCACTGTCTAAGTACCTGTACCTGTCCCAAGACTGATGCTCCCCGAAGAAAGGCAAGAACTAACATTCTGCCGAAACCGGTTTGGCTCAGTGGTAGAGCATCTGTCTGCAGACTGAAAGGTCCCAGGTTCGATTCCGGTCAAGGGCATGTACCTTGGTTGCAAGCACATCCCCGGTAGGGGGTGTGCAAGAGAAGATGTTTCTAGCTCTCTATCTCTCTCCCTTCCTCTCTGTAAAATATCAATTATATATATATATATATATATATATATATATATATATATATATATTAAAAAGAGCTAACATTCCAATGAACTAGAAACTCCAATCTCTGGATTTAAAAATAACAACACTAACATCTCACACTATAAATCCTTGTCACATCGGGCCAACTCAATTACTGCTATCACTATCATTTTCTGCCAATATTCTTTCAAAAACTGAGTAGAGAGAATTCCATTCTGATCCCATAAAATCAAATAAGTGGTTTTATTCATCTCTGTAACTGTACCCTGGAAGCTATTACTGCGACTCATTCTGGCTTCCCCTTATTCAATCTTTGAAGCTCCTATGAGAGGGTAATTAGTGGGGAAGAACAACTGGAATGCCAAGCACTAAAGGAGAAAGCAAGGTGTTCATGAAAGCCTAGAATCCAGGAACTATTTGAACCATAAAATGGAAGCACGAGATAATAGGCCGCAACTAAAGCTAGCGGTAACTGGAACCCAGTGTGATGTAAAAGCTGGCTGTAGCTGGAACCCAGTGAGATGTAAAAGACAAGGTAGGTTCATCCTACCAAACTAGAGCCAGCATCTGCTAATGGTGAGGCTCCGGGCAGTTATTCGGTAAACCCCTTTTCTAGTCCAAATCCGGAATGGCACTTAAAGATTAAGGCAGAATCCTGGGATTTCAGGTTTCCAAAAGTCATTCTGAAATATGATGGTTCATATTTACTCTCCACACATTATTCTACTAAAGCAGCAAAGCTCCTGTCCTAAGCTTTGCTAGAAATTACCTAAAGACTACTACTGAAATTACCTAAAGAATATATATATATATATATATATATATATATATATATATATATATATTCTGAACCAAGGACAATATATATATATATATATATATCGGGGGGGGGGGGGATGCCCCTTTTATTTAAAGCAACTAGCACACTAAAAACCCAAGCCTACTAATTTGTGATGGAATTTCCATGAAGAGCTGACTGCAAAACACAGCCCCCTCGAGAAAAGGAGGTGGGAAGGGCAAGAGGGCTACTCAGACCTAGGGATTCAAGGTGTCTTCAAATATTTGTAAGATGTGATTAAAAAGGCTAAGGGAAAATGGAAAACACTTCTGATAAAATGCCACAATGCTCAAATAAAAACCTTTCCGGAAGCAGAATTTAGAGATTATTATTTGTCCAAAAGACGATCTGTTTAAGTTAAAATGGAAAGGCTTCTTTGACAGGTCAGCTTCCAATGTACTACAAATTGACCGAAAAAGCTCTAGATGGGTAATTTCACAAAAGAGCAAAATTTAAAAGTATGAGAACGCAGAAAATAAATATATTCAGATGTAGGTAGAGGAAATTTAGAACGCTGTGTGGCTAGGGTCTTTACTATGATATGTTCTTAATAACAGCATGTATTTATTAGTTAAATATCATTTTCAAAACAAACATTCATATTTAAATATAAATTATTTTGTATTAAACACATAGCTATAAACACATGAGAAAACGGAATATCCCTTCTGTTAAAATATTAAAAATGTATAAACGACTCAACATAAATTCAAATCTACTACATAGGGCCCTGGGTCTCATTGCTTATTCTGAACCAAGGACAAAAACTCATACCATTTTCATACCTTGCATACAAAACAGCCTGCTTCTCCAGAAATCAATAAGTCAAATATTTGACTGCTCTGTATGCTCTGATTAGAGAATTCACATCCCTAAGGTCACAGTGTTCTACCTGCTTTTTCAAGTTTTTCACATTAACAGTCAGCACCAGGGTGGAATTTTCCTAGGTTTAAATGTCACTGTCTGTTCTCATTGTAATGGTGACAAAACCATAAATGTGCTTCAGCAGTGTTTCCATACTGAGGATGGTAAGAATTTGCCTGCTATGAAAATACCAATAGTTCACCTTGCATGACATATTCCCATTTGAAAGTATCTTCTTTCCAAACTGAAAGTGAATGTGCTGGGAGGCAGTGTGCTCCTTGGCAAGTAAAAAGATTCCAGGGGAAACTCAGCACCCGGACGGGCCTCCACTCCATCGGGTGGGAAGCGCATTCATCAGCCTCTGCACAGACAACACTGCTGAGCAGCAACAGTGTTTGCGAGATCAGCGGGGCAGTGGGGATGATGCAATCACTACCTGACAGCGCCCAGCCTCACACGACGCCTTCCTCACAACTGGTCACCATCATGGAGACCCTCTGTCTCAGAGTTTATAGACAAATACTGCACTACGCCTGGCATCACAGCCTGAGGCCTTCAATGAAATAAGTCAATGCAAAGAGACTCCAGAGCAAGTGAGTTAAGCATTTTAATAAAAAATTATACAGCCCTAACCAGCTTGGCTCAGTGGATAGAATGTCGGCCTGTGGACTCAAGGGTCCCAGGTTTGATTCCGGTCAAGGGTGTGTACCTCGGTTTGCAGGCACATCCCCAGGAGGAGGTGTGCAGGAGGCAGCTGATTGATGTTTCTCTCTCATCAATGTTTCTAACTCTCTGTCCCTCTCCCTTCCTCTATGTAAAAAAATCAATAAAATATATATATTTTTAAAGATCATACAAATTTTTGGCCCTGGACACACAGAAGAAAATGGTTCTTCCATATATCCTTCTAGAAAATGAAACACCCGATTATACTATACCCCCACGCAGTTACCATTCATAAGTGTATGTTGTATCAGTCAGGGCACCAACTTGTAAATAATCCTCCAACTGATAAATACAAGCAGAAAAATAATCTGTTAAAAGATGCATATGTTCAGAGACTATCCAGAGGGTCCAAGTACAATGACAGAAAACACTAAGACACATTACAGTAAACATGCAGCCACTGCTCTAAGAGTTTTACTTTAATTAACTCATCTAATCCTCAAAGTCTGCGAGGTCCATGCTGCCATTTCCCCTTTCACACCTGAGGGAACTGAAGCACAGAGAGAGGAAGTAAGCTCCTCAAGCAGAGGCGCGGGGCTGGGGAGTGGCAGAGCTGGCGTGCAGCAGGGATGCGAAAGCAGTCAGTCTGGACCTGCGTCCATACTCCACACTCCGGGCTGCCTCCCAGACAAGCAGGTCAGAAACAAAGTCCAGGAGGAGACCCCTGCTCTCTTTCTGGGCACAGACTCTACAAACTCTACCAGCTCTGCACCCTGGACTCGCTCTCTGGCATGACTGGCAGTGCAATTTCTGAAAGCCCGATATAGCTCCCGTTCCCACCTAATCCTCAGCAGAACGGATTCTCTCTGGTGCCTTCCTCTCTGTGTCACGAGCTTCTGACTTGGAAACTAGGGCAGATGCATCATGTTCCTGTACCTTAGCTACAAGAAAAGCAGGGAAGGCAGGTGTCTGACATTTTCTGCTGTGTGAAAAGAGAGAGGTCTGTCCTCGTGGGCGGGAGAGGATTTCCACACACAAAGGAATTTCCCAGGAGATCAAAGTTATGGTAGCCAACTAAACGACAAGATCTCTGCCACGCTATGAAGGTAGTGGTGGAGACAGCAAAGAAGAAAAAAGATGTACGGCCAAAGGACAGGACTTGATGTGGGTGACAAATCCACAGAAAGCCTCTGATCTTCTCCTGTGATATTCCCAAGTGTGGAGCACAGTTGTGGAGGATGTGGATTCCAGGGTCTGTGCCTGGGTTAAAATACTCAAGAAATCGTGGTAGTGACTATGAAAAAGATGGGGATAGGGACAAGAGCAGAGGAATGGTGGCTGGCACTCCGGAAGTACATAATACATAGCCTCTGCTACCAGGGTTAGTATGAGCATCATTATTTATCCCAAGTCAGGAGGCTCAGTAGGTTAGCTGTGCAGTCACACATTAGGTGCTGAGTGCCTAGTAGGTTCCAATTACTGAGTCAGGCTTTAGCAAAAAATACAAAGACCGCAGAATGCACATGATCTGCATTCTCAGAGTTTATGGTAAGTACATAGAAGGAAATGAGTAATCAAATAACCCTACAGATAAATGACATAATGAAGGCAAGTGCTACAAAGGAGAGGTACGTGGCACTGTGGCTGTGTGAGGAAGACTGGCCTTTTTAAAGTGATTCTTGAGGGAAGGCCAGAGAGTAGGAGTAAGCCAACTGAGAGAGGTGAGCCAGCAAAGAGCATCCCCCTGAGGAAGGCGGGCAGCAGAGAGCAGTCCTGGCAGGGAGAAAGGCAACCATGTGTCCAGAGAAAACACTGCATTCCAAGAACTAAAGAGTGTGGCTGAAGAGAAGAGGCAGGAACCAGATGATATAAGACTTCCAAACCCCATGAGAGATGCTTATGATCCCAAGGCCAGTGAGTAGGACCACAGCATCAGAGTTTGCTTCTTTAACCAGCTTTTTAACCCACCTGGGATGCTGGAGTGTCATCACCACGTGAAATAGCTTACGTGGGTTTAAGATATTGTTAATACCTAACATTTAACAAGCAGTGTTATGAAGGCCTGAATGGTTTAAGATCTCTGAAGATGCTTTAAAAAACACATGTTGGAACTTCTGCCCTCCACTTCTTCCAAAAAAAGTGTTTTAAATTATAGAAGCAAAGGAAGATAAATTAAAGAGAGAAAGGATATACCCGCTGGTGTGGCTCAGGGGTTGAGGGTTCGATCCCCAGTAGGGGGCATGCAGGAGACCGCTGATCAATGATTCTCATCTTTGATGTTTCTATCTCTCCTTCCCTCTCCCTTCCTCTCTGAAATCAATAAAAAAAATATATTTTTGAAAAAGATAGAAAGGATAGAGACGTTCTCTAGCCTAATGTCCCTCACTTTCTAGAAGAAGAAGTCATACGGGCCTTAAGTGACAAAGCCAGGACTAGACCTCAGTCCTAGATTTCCAATCCAGCGCTGTCCCCCGTCACTCAGGAAACCCCATCTCCTTAACCTGCCCAGGAGCCAGCACTGCCTCAATGCACTGAGAAGGCTGGCTCGCTCCACTGCTGAGCACAAGCCTTTAACCAGTCACACTATAGCTTCTCTTTCATGGCAGAATAACGTTTTTTTAACCCTTAATGTTTTAATTCCTCCGGTGTCTTTTTCTGATTTGCCAGATACTGTTCTATGTAAACTGATTGTGATTGCTATCATTTTACACACATGCTATTCCACAACTGGCTTATTGAATCCTATCAAGAGAGAAAAGCAGGCATTGACTGCATCTGAATTATACCAACATTTTTATACACAAATTTTTTTGTGTGAATTTCCTGTTGTGTTATTAAAGGTATGGACCCTCGAAATTAACCAAAGTTTATCATGATTAGCACAAGATAACCACAGCAGCCCATCTCGGTTTCTAATATTTCTCCTCTTCTAAAAGCTGACTTGCACTGAATTCACTATCAGATTAAGTTACAGACAAACTGGGAGGTGTGCTTTGCCATTCGGACATTCAGAAACACAGAAAACGCACATGCACACCTGCCAGAAGCTTCAGTTGCCAAAACTTGTCGGAGCAAGAATGATGCAGTACTAATTGCGGTGCCCTTGACAGTCCCGAACCGCAAGGTTCATCCACCTCGGGAGGAGGGAGCCGTGTGGCAGCACGTGAGGGCAGACACAGGGAGCTGCGCATCCTCTGACAGCTGGACAACAAGGCGGTGAGGAACAGTGCTCACCTTTCCACACGCCCGCAGAGCCACCACCCAGGTTTTAGGTAACGCTTTGCTAGCTGCCCAGGTGATTCCTCCTCCTCGTCCCACAAGCCATTTTTGAAACGACATCGCTTGCTGAGCCTTCCCTGTTCACCTTCTCCCCGTCCACAGTGCTTAACGGCACGTGACTGTCCTTCTCTTTCATGGATCGCATCACCCTTAAATACAGACTTTCCGCTGGCGCAAGATGAGACGAGAGGACCGTGGGTTCCTGGATTCTAATCCCTCTGCAACAAGGCACATCTTTCTCATCTGTGTCATTAATCAATAAAGGTGCTGACAAAAGAGTCACTCAACATTATGGGTCATTCAGTTGAGGTGTAACATCACTCAGGTAAGATTCGGAATAGGAAGTCGTCAGGCTTCATAAAATTTATCTTACCCCAATAAAATGTCGTTAGGAGCCCTTCATTTTTCATAAGGAAAATCCAAGAGCAAGGAAAACATGGCTCAGAAGCAGTTTTATAAAATTAATATTACTTTTGCAGTAAATCAAACCCACAGGGGGATCTCAGAAGTTAAACCTAGAAGTCATCCTTAAAGTTCAATTTAAAGGCATTTTTTTTTTCAAAAAGTAAAATCAGGCTGACAGCCATAAGCCAGGTCTACCAAAAGGCTTAACTCAGTAAAATCTTAAAAGGACACTCTTTAAAAATGGCACAGATTTGCCGAAAGTGGTTTGGCTCAGTGGTAGAGCATCGGTCTGCGGACTGAAAGGTCCCGGGTTCGATTCCAATCAAGGGCATGTAGATTGGTTGCGAGCACATTCCCTGTAGGGAGTGTGCAGGAGGCAGCTGGTCGATGTTTCTCTCTCATTGACATTACTAACTCTCTATCTCTCTCCCTTCCTGTCTGTAAAATATCAATAAAATATTTTTTTAAATGGCACAGGTTTAAAATGCAGTAGATCTAGTTAACCTGCTAAAGAAGAGAGATCATAACAAGCCTTATAGAACATCCCCTTGGCGGTTTTCAGAAGTACTGCCGTCTGTGAAATTGCAGAGATTGCTCAATTGTGAAAGGAGGTGCTTACTGAGACCCAAGTAGTATATTCCTGAATACCTGGGAACGCTCTACAAAGGCCTCCACAAAACTGCCACTGAATTAAGCACTCCAGCAAATTGAACGTGCTCATAACTTTTCTACTGGTAGCAAGCACTTGGTCAGCAGCAGCGGAAATGTCCCCATCCTCCCTCTGATACCTGACAAGCTACTTTTAGCTCTAATTGTGAACAAAATTATTTTTCTTTAAATGTAAGTTTGAAAAACTGAACCCCCAACAGTTTGGCGACCACAACAGAAGCCATTCACACTGGCTTTTGTGTTGCTGCTCCCACTACGTGGCATCAAATGTCCTAGAAAAGCAGGGAGATGGGGTGCGACAACCCTCATTGAGGGAGAGCCGGCTTTGGGTCTCTGTCCCCCTCATGGCCTCTTCTGCTTCAGGAAGTCCCTTGGCGCCTGTACAACATTTAATTTTATGTGTCAACTTCGCTAGGCGATGGTGCCCTACTGTCTGGTCAAACAGTAGTGTAGGTATTACTGTGAAGGCAGTTTGTAGGAGTAATTCACATTTTCAATCAGACTTTAAGTAAAAGAAATTATCCTGAATAGTGTAGGTGGGCCTAATCCAATCAGCTAAAGGTGTTAAAAGTGAAAACAAGTTTCCTGGAGAAGAAAGAATTCTGCTTCAAGATTGTAATACAGAATTCCTGCCTGGGTTTCCAGCATGGTGGCTTGCCCTGCAAATCACAGGCTCCAAACTGCAACTTAAATTCTTGCCTGAGTTTCCAAGCTTACCCCACAGATGTCAGATCAGACAGTCTCCCCAATCAGAAGAGCCAATTTCCTTAATTTCTCTCTCTCCTGTCACCCCCTTTCTCTCCCTCCTCCCCTTCTCTCATCTCCTCCATCCACCCCCCTTTTTGTCTCCTAATATCTCCTCTGGATTCTGTTCCTTTGGAGAGTCAGGAAAGACACAACTTGTTTTAAGTATCAGGCTTAGGAAATACTCAGAAAATCATTGGGGTAGAAAAATCAAACAAAAACGAACCACCAATAACAGTTTTCAGATAAGTACTTTATACTTTTTTTTCAACAAAGGCTAAGCTTTTCATCCAAGTACCCTTTTTAGATATGACTTCTATTTTTGTTAAATGTTTTTATTAATTCAAGAGAGAAAAAGAAAGGGAGAGGAAATCAAGCTCGAAACTCTGATCAGCAATCAAACCAGTGACCTCTCGGTACCTGAGATGATGCTCAAAGAATTGAGCCACCACAGCCAAGGCTCTCTCCCTCTTTTTTTTTTTTTCATTTTGTCCAGTTGAAAGGACACACTGTATATTAAAAGGATCTACTGGGTGTCACTAAAAAGATACCGTATTTTCTCATGTATAAGATGCTATTTTTTTTTCTAAAATCAGACTGAAAATCGAAAGGTGTCTTATACATGGAAATCAGCTGAGGAGTGGGTCTCATGGGTGCACAGCTGCCCATACCTTGTCAAACAGGCTTCCTCCAATCACGAACCTTATTGTTACTGACACCAATGATGCTGTAATTGGAGGAAGAGGTGGAGAGTGTGCAGATGCAACAGGAACCAGAGTGTTCTGAGCCCATAAAAATGTCAAAAAATAAAAAGATAAATACTGGTAAGCAATTGTCTTACTCTGCAACATTCAAACTGAATGTAATCAGCTATGCAAAAGAGCATGGAAATAGAGCTGCAGAGAGACAATTTGGACCTCCTTCCACTGAGTGTATGATCAGACAGTGGAGAAAACAGGAAGAACAACTCCTAAGATGATGATGATGATGAAGAAGAAGAAGAAGGAAGAAGAAGAAGAAGAAAAGAAGAAGAAGAAGAAAAGAAGAAAGAAGAAGAAAAGAAGAACAAAGAAGAAGAAAGAAGAAGAAAGAGGAAGGAAGGAAGGAAGGAAGGAAGGAAGAAAGGAAGGAAGGAAGGAAGGAAGGAAGGAAGGAAGGAAGGAAGGAAGAAGAAGAAGAAGAAGAAGAAGAAGAAGAAGAAGAAGAAGAAGAAGAAGAAGAAGAAGGAAAGAAGAAGAAGAAAAAAGAAGAAGAAAAGAAGAACAAAGAAGAAGAAAGAAGAAGAAAGAGGAAGAAAGAAGGAAGAAGAAGAAGAAGAAGAAGACGACGACGACAACGACGACGAAGACCTTAATAGGAAAACCAGCAAAATGTTTAAAATATTAATTTCTTAATTTTGGATTTGAAAAGTGGGGGGCATCTTACACTTGGAGCCGTCTTATACAAGGAAAAATACGGTACTTTATGTATTCAGAGATTTCACCAAGCATTAATGATCCACTGCTGTGTAATAAGTAACTCTACAATTGATTATCTCACACTGGCGCTGAGGGTTGGGAATCCACATGTGCCTTAGCTAGGTGGTTCTGACCCAAGATCTCTCACTAAGTTGCAGACAAGCTGGTGGCAAGGGCTGCAATCATCTGAACATTTGAGTAGGGCTGGTGGGGCCAGAGATCTATTCCAAAAAGGTTCGTTCACCTTGGCTAGTGGCCTCAGTTCCTCCTAGCTGTAGGCAGAAGGCCTCGGTTCTTCCTCCCTTGTACTTTACACAGGGCTGCTTGAGTGTCCTCTCAACATGAGCAATCCAAGAACAAGGAGGATGCCACAGTGCCTATGACGAGCTAGTCTTGGAAGTCCCCTGCCATCACTTCTACTATATTCTGTCCATTAAACAGCCACACTCCACCATTTAACAGGAACAGGAACAAAGTGTTTTTGGACATATTTTAAACCCACCAAAGGGCGTGAAACCATAATCTTGATTTGATCATCGAGCTTTAATTGGTCTTTATTTCTCTTAGTTTTAGCCTATTGTTGGAATCGACAATTAGTTTGTCTCTTTCCATTCTACAAGTCTCTAAATGTGTAGACTCTATATACTTTCTTTTCCTACTTGTGAACTGGACACTTCATCGCATTTTAACAGCAGCCAACATGCACACCATTAGCATTCTGTTTTGTTTTAGCTCTTCCTCTATAAGTACAAGTTTATTAGGTACATAAACTCGTTATAGATGTCTCAATTCACAGGGGCGAATCCTAGGTCACTGGCCGGCTATTAGGCTAATTGTTCTGGCTTCAGTGCAGTAGGTCCACCTACATGGAGGACGTTGGTGGTGGTGATGGTGGGACTCTTCATGCAACCTGACCATTCCACAAGCAGAGGGAGTGTCCCTTTGAAGTGTTGTAGGTTTGGTAGGCATGCTGCATAGAGGCCTATTTAGCTCAGATAAAATACTCATTACTTACCACTGTCTAGGAGCTCATCATTTGTGGAAAAGATCAGTAATAAGAGCATCTTGAGCTCAGAAGGAAATGTTTAAATTGGGCCTAAAAAGGTCCACTTAAGCATTCTACCCAAGCCCTATTCTCACAATTGGTTATTTTCAATTAATTAATTCCTTTCAAATAATCCTATATTTAAACAACTCTACTAATGGAAGAACCGAGGTGCAAGGTAAAGGGAAGGGAGATGGCATTTTTTAAACTATTCTCACATACTGAGTGCTATACAAAATATTTTATAAGTCATTCAATGTAATCCTACACATCAGAAATGTAAGATACACATTATTTTCTCCATTTTACAGATGAAAAAACCCAGTCTCGGGGAACTTAAATAACTTACCCAAAATCACACCACTAGCAGCGTTAGCATAAAGCCCCAGTTGTCTTAACTCCAAATCCCACTGTGGTTAAGCTGGCTTTTGCTGGTAGTAACAAACCCAAAATCCCAGTGACCTACCACGTCATTTATTCTTTGTTCATGTGGAATGAAAATTATAGGCTCTGCTCTGTGCTGCAGGTCTACTCTGCATGTCTTCTCATACTGGGACTCAAGGATGAGGAGCAGTCCCCATCTGAAAAGAATTCAAGCCAAATCACACAAACCACACTTAAAGCTTCTGCTCAGAGTTACCAAACATCAGGCTGACTCACATTCCACTGACCAAACAAAGCAAGTCACATGATAAGCCTTACTGTGTGGGGACAGAGTACACTCTGCCTACTAGAAATTACTGGAAACCAAATAGCTAAGGATATGGATACACATGTCCTATAACATTTTTAAATTCCTTACTCCACATAAGAAAAGGAAAGTGAATAGCTGATAGCTAGAGAAGCCAATTGCAATAGTCACTGGTGTTGCACACCAAATAATTGTAGCTCTCTTCCAGGGCACATGGAAGAATTGTACATTCTCATCCGATTAATGTCATGGGTGGCTGGGTAGCTAGCTTTGGTCACTGAAATATGAGCCAGTGTGATATGTCACTTCTGGGTGAAGCTGTATAAGATGGTGCATGATGGGGGCACTTTCTTTTCTGACAGTGTTTCAACTGGTGACTATAGCTTGAGTCCAGAATGAGGACAATAAAGGGACAAAGCCCAAACCAATCCATGATGAACACATGGCACAAATAAGAAATTATATGGCCATCTCTGTCACCTCCATATAAATTAGCTTATTCTGACTGCTATAAAATTCAATTAGAGTATTTCCCTCGAGAATTTAAATTAAGAAAGAGAAAAAAACTGGGTGATAAGCAATATATGAAAAATGCAAAGACTTTATGACAAGCCAAAACTAAATTATGAGTGAGCAGAAGCTGAGACATAAAAGAGAGACAAAAGATGACAAATGTAGTATGCAGTTACAATTCTAAAAATGGAAGAGACACACAAAAAAACGGACTCACCAGGAGAGGTCAAGTGGCTCATGAGTATATTGATGAATTTCCAACCTAAAGCTGCCTTTATCACTACAGCTTTCTGGCCATGTTCAGGATGAACAAACCATTACAATCCCCTATTTTTCTTAAACAGCCTAAGTTTTCAATTTAAAAAAATAAAATCAAATAAAGCAGGACTAAATGAGATGTATCAGATGCTCTAGGTAACCAAAAAAAAAAATGTATATGGCCCTAACCAGTTTGGCTCAGTGGATAGAGCATCAGAATGCGGACTCAAGGGTCCCAGGTTGGGTTCCGATCAAAGGCATGTACCTTGGTGTGCAGGAAGCAGCTGATCGATGTTTCTGTCTCATCAATGTTTTTAACTCTCTATTCCTCTCCCTTCCTCTCTGTAAAAAAAAAATCAATGAAATATATATATTTTTTAAATTATATGATAAATCCAATTACAAAATAAAGATTCACTTCCTAATATAAGCATTAATTTTTTACTGATATCAAGTTTAGTTAAGGTAATAAACATTGATAATAAGAAATGTTAAATAGATATACTTACATAAACTCATTAAATATCTCCTACTAAATATCATCTAGGTGAATTTAAGGAAATGGGGAAGGCAAAAATAAAAATAAAATACACTCCCACAATTAAAATGCTAAAACAGAAGCAAAAGAGAATGTCATCTTCCTAAAAAGTATTATTACTTGTAAAGCTAAGGAGAGAGGCTAATTCTTTTATAAACACAGTCTGATCACAGACAGCTTCCCAAGGAAAAACTTAAAACACTGAAAGTGCCTACAGTAATAGAGGGCTAAGACCAGGCATTCAATAAATACTTGGTTGACTGACAGATCATATAAATCATTAGGAAAAGTGCTTGCTTTATAAATCACTAAGTACATACATGCATATTTCATATCCCAGACAAAAAGCTATTAGTGATGATCACATTAGTTGGCTATTGGGCCAAATGCTGCAATTCTAAGATCTAAAAAGAAATTAATGTAATAAATTAGGCAAACAATTGGGGAAAGTGAATAGCTCTAGAGTACTAGTAGATTGAGCTTAATTTTTGTTTATCACATGCCAAGTCTTTTACATCAAAATAGGAAGTACTGACTAAAAAGCTACTTTATGTTTGGCATAAAGCTAAGACTTTTCATAGGGAAGAAGCAAAAAACATCTAAAAATATTTTATAAATTATGGTACAGTTCTGAAGCACTGAACTTTTTAGTAAATTCAAACAGTACATTGGCCAAGGAGATAAACTACAAATTAGTTTCCAACAGGGTTGGGTATTATTAGACACTGAAATGAAGTAATAACCAAAAAGTTGTTTCAGTTGTATTTTTACAAATCAATAAGTTTAAAGTGTCTAACTTTTTGGCAGTTATATTATCATCTGTATGCTTACCTAGTCCTTAAATCTTGTTTTTGTGTCTAATTCAGCTAGGATGATGGACAAATAGGCAAGTAACAAAATTTATACTTAATTGATTTTTAAAAGATTGGCTCCATTTCCACCTTTAAGTGACAGGCTCTGTAGAATGGCATGTGACAAGTAAAAGCAAATGGAATAAAGCTGCCATCATTCTCGTTCCTATGTGCAGTAAGCCCAGTTTGGGAGTGACACATTCTGAATTTTACTACGCCAGCACTAAGTGAACCGCTCCTCCACGTGATAGTCCAGAGCAGCCGTGATGCATCTCCTCATCTTAATTAACCTAATGGTCCACCCACCCATCATACTTGGAGGTCTATTTCATTACCCTAAATTAACATTTTCTCTCCATTAATGCTACAGATAATGGGGAAAAAAATACTGCATTCATGTGTGGCTTACAACACATTTAATCTATAGTACTCCTTTGCTTAGTGATTACAAACCCTTAAATTTTCTTTGAAAAGCACTTAGACTACCAGCAGCCAGTTAATTTATTTACTCGTGTGCAGGGAAGGCCATTAATAAGGAAAATAGAAATGCAATATTTCAAGAAAAAGAATATCTATTCATTAGCTCAATGAAAGTAATTCTAAGAAAGGTGATGATTGATTTTATTTTAAAAGGTGGAATTATTCTCCTCAAAGTAAATGGGTTTGTATTTATGTAAAATAATTGAACACTCTTAACTGACACATTTTGTCATTTTATCTTCCTTACAATTAGAATACTGATTTCTCCAGGTTAGAGTCAAACATAAGAAAAACAAAGTAATTTTAATTGTTCAAGAGGACTATTTAAAGCAAATGTGTGCCAGTTTAATGAGAAATTATTTGGTCATAATTCTTTGATACAAATTCAGCACCTAAGGCCAAGCTGCCAATCAACCCTTGGATAGAAATTTTCATATATATAGCCAGTTATTTTTTAACTTTCCCAATTAATCCTTGTTGATCCAAATACATATATATTATTTGATTAAAACATATTCTCACCCTAACTGGTTTGGCTCAATGGATAGAGCGTAGGTCTACAGACTCAAGAATTCCAGGTTCGATTCTGGTCAAGGGCATGTACCTTGGTTGTGGGCACATCCCCAGTAGGGGTGTGCAGGAGGCGGCTGATCAATGTTACTCTCTCATCGAGGTTTCTAACTCTCTCTCCCTTTCCCTTACTTTCTGTAAAAATCAATAAAATACATTTAAAAAACAAACATATTCTCAAAAGTGTCAACTGTTGAACAAAAGTGCATTCCTTTGAACTCCCTCCCTCTTCCCACCTAATCTCCACCTTACTTCAGAATCTTCTCTCAAAAACTATTCTGTTACCTCAAAGAAACCATAAATTTTAAGTGAAGATTCTATTTTTATGACATTGCAAGATTCTCATTGATTTGAAAATTTAGGTATTTTATAAGAGTGATTGTTTTTAAAATTAATCTATTTTGATTAAAATCTCATTTCAGGAACAGATCTTAGATTTTTCTATAGAAATTTCTGTATAGCAGTATCTTAATAAATAGATGTGTGCACTTTAGAAATATTTGCTATACATCTGAACACAGAATTTTTTAATTCTTTCAAATTCACTTCACAAAGCTGAATGCTGATCGTAGTGCATTTTCCAAAACTTAATGAAATAAAAACTCAAACACTTCAAGATCAACTACCCCCAAAGTTAACCTTGGAAGCCCGGGAATATTTTTGTATCTATTAGGACAATAGAAAAATAAGTGACTATTCATTCCAACTCTTTTTCTTCGGTGATTAATATATAGAACTGTTTTGTCAAAACATACAGTTTGAGCCTACCCTCCTCTGGATTTTATCATTACAGGAACAAATGCATTCCCTTTCCTGGTTAAGTTATTCTGAGGCAAGTGTCCTATTACCTGCAACTAAAAAGAACTGTCACTCATTGGTTTGAGGCACAAAAAAGACTAAGACTGTAGGCTTAAGAATAGAAAAGACTCCTCTATTATCCAGGGTCAAGATGTTGAAGTTCCACGAGAGAAATTTTCAAACGCCGTACTGGCGAGGACTGCGACTCCTTGGCCCCCAGCCCAGGCTGAGAGAGTGAACACCACGGAACGGTTCTGAGTGTCTGTGCAAGCTTAGAAGCTGGAACTAAAGTGCTGGAAAGACGGTGGCTGGACCTCCCTCCACCGTTAGAAGTGAGTGCTGGACTAGCACCGGCAGCACATTGTCTATTACTGTGGGCCATTAGGGGCAGGGAGAACCAGGGACAAAGGCTGCACTGGGCTGCAGGGAACACAACCCTTCGGTAAAATAATGAGATCTTCATGTTTCCTTTCTGTGAAAATAGCAACCAGAACCAACTACAGGAATGAGTAAGCCCTTGGGAGTTCCAGGCAACTACCGAGAGAGGAATCTCGGAAATGAAAGAAATTTTCAAAAAAATGTGGCAGGGCTGAGGGTAATATCTGTGAAATATTAAGGTTATAACCTGCCTTTCCATCTTGCCTTCCTTCCTGTTTCCAGCAAGGAGGAGACAGCACAGTGGCTGAGGTGGCTAAGGACACAGCAGTGAAAAAGAGTGAGGGTTTTATAGAGACCCCAGCCAGTCAGGGCCGTGGCAGGGGTGACCTGGAGGTGGTAGGCAGCAAAGACAGCGATGTGAGAGGGAGATCTAAGTACATTAAGTTATTTTTGGTTGAGCAAAAAAATATACTGAGGATAATAGGTGCTGGGTTTCTCACTGCCAGAATACATATTTACAAAGAACTCCAAGATGCTGGGTTAGAATTAAAGGTATCATTAAGAACTCATAATCTCATTATACACACATAGACAGATACAGAAATGTATACGGATGTGTGTATGTGTATTTGCTTCTTATAATATATATATATATATATATATATATATATCCCAAACATATATATACTACACACACACATACATATACATATATCCCAATCCTGTCCCCAGATAGTCTCATATTTTTTTTAGTTACAAAAATAACATACAAAGGGATATCTTAAAGTCATCCTGAATCCGTTCCAGCATTAAATTGTTGAGAGATCCACCTTTCTGCAATCTGCCTAAACCTACTGCAGATAATATTTCAGGAATACATGTCATGACAGTAAAATATTAGATATTCAACAAGAGAAAGCAGAATTATCAATTATGCCTACCACACAACATGAAGTCGCACATTATAAATGTTCGCTCTCTAGATGTTGTTAGCGCTTAGAGAAGTTGTCACCTCAGCAAATAATTCCTGTTGATGCTAGAAAGACATGACATGAACATTGCTCTGCTTTAAAGGGAGGTTGGGGGGACTATCACTGACAAAAAGCTACCGCTCTAACTTATTTCACTTCCACTTTATGCTAGAGATGAAATTTTTAGAGATGAAATTTTAAATATTAAAAACCACAACACATAACATGCAGAGAGCAGCCAAGGAAAAGCAATTAGAATTGTGAAATATTAATTTTAGTTTTGCTTCTTATAACCTTGATAAATATATCAATCAAAATGTTTACTTTTCTGCTAAAGCTAAAGTGCAAAATTCCCTTGAAAAATAAACATAGTATCTATGAACTCTTCTCTTTTTTCCCCAACTTTGCCATCCACACAAGCAACAGAAACAAATTTAGCATTAGATACCATGATAACCATTCTAACTCTACTCAATGATTCTTATAGGAAATACATATTTATTTTCTATCTAACTCAGAAACATTGTTTTGCTAAATTGCCTATCCTATATCATCCTATATAATAAGGGAGAAATATGCTAATTATCCGTTATACCCTGAGGCGTAATGACCAACCCTATAAGGACTGGATCGCGGATCAGCAGGAGGTTAGGGCTGCAAGCTACAAGCAGGCTGTGGAGAGCTACAGGAGGGGGCAGGGCAGCCAGCTATGAGGTGGTGGTGATGGAAGCTACAGGAGGACGACGGTGAGCTACTGGCGCACAAATTCGTGCACAGGGGCTACTAGTATATACATAGTATCTCAAATGCTATTTGAACCAGCATAACATCTTACTGATTTCCTCATTAATTTCATGAGTTAAATAAAATCTCTGACAAGTTCATTTTATATTTACAAGTTTATTTCATATCTTAACTTTTAGAAAATTATCCTTTAATACAAAACATAAACCATGTCTGTACATAATTATGATGGGTCTATTTATGCAACCACCCTGTTCAATATTAATTGTTTAGATTTTTAAAAAATACTGATGAAAATAAAAACCATTTACATACTATCATATGTTATTGTCTCCCTCAGAGGAATCATAATTTTCAGTATAAAAAACATTAATGTACTGGTTCATTTTCTTCAATTGAATTTTTTTTTCATTTTTAAATTTCTTTTTCAATTACAGTGTACTTACAATATTATTTTGTATTGGTTTCAGGAGTACAGAACAGTGGTTATACAATCATGTACTTTACAAAGTGGTCCCCTGAAATCTCAGTACCCAACTGGTACCATATATTATTATTATTATAGTTATTATTAACTATATTCCCTAAGCTGTATTTTACGTCCTCATGACTGTTTGGCAGCTACCAATCTGTATTTCTTCATCCTTCACCTGTTTCACCCAGCCCCCCCCCCCACACACACACACACACACCTGTCCCCTCCGGCAACCATCAGTCAACTCTGTATCAATGAGTTTGTTTCAATTTTGTTTGTTCATTTATTTTGTTGTTTAGATTACACATATAAGTAAAGTCATGCAGTTATTTTTCTTTATCTGATTGGCTTAAATTCACTGAGAAAAATGCCCTCTAGGTTATAATTTCTCTAGTAAGCTCAGAAAAGCTAGGAAGAAAAGTACTGACCATTAATGAACAACTCTCAGACAAGGGAGCCACAGCTCTGGCAATCGGCAGGAGGTTCTCTTGAGTGAGCGCCTCCTTAAATTATGCTTGAGAATGAACGAGTACGTAGAGAGGTGAAAAACCCATACAAATACATGCTTAATGAGCAATGGGACCTGTACAGAGACACTCAATGCAACAGCACGGTCTATTACTAAATGACAAACTATGCACTTGACTTCAGCAAACAATAAATAGCAACCTGTAATTCCAACCACTCTCACTGAGATGCCAAGAGAGGCAGACATTTCTTAACGTTAGGTTCAATGAGAGGCTCATGCTGCTTATGTCCAACCAGTATGATTTCTTTTCTGCTGTATTTATTTTGCTCAAGGGTATTATTTGAATTTACTGTTAAAAGGCAAGTAGAAGGGTCTTACTTTAAGATTTTTCTGTAGGAAATTCTATAAGGAAAAGATTTAAAGAGAGTGAGCTTCACGGAGAATAAACAAATGAGGCTACTGGGAGGTAATTTAATTTGGTCAACAAATACAGCTACTGTAAAACCTTGCTAGTTGATGGAATCATTCAAAATGCTGCCAGTCAAAAGTCAAACGTATTCCCTAAATGATAAGAGATTTCACGAAGACTGGATTAATCAGAGTACAGGGTATCCTTCAACCCAGAGAAAACTCTGAGTCAAGGGCATGGAGGAATGTATGTATGTGATTCAAAGTAAATGAGCTGCCCTCAACAACTACAATTTGTTTCCAAAAGAGAGAATTAAAGGGAATATGATTCCAACAAGTACTAATCTCTAATTCCTTTTCTTACATCTCTCCTCAGCTGTCAACAAGTAATCAAAACTGTTTACAGAATCCTCAATAGGAAGATTCTCCTGAAGATAAAATACAATTTGAACAAGACAAAGCCATGGCAAGCTCTCTGCCAGAATGTAAATTGTTGTTATTTCTATGTGACGGTATTCTAAATTACTTTAATTTTCTTACTGGCATTCCTCTGTATTCTCTGAAATTTCTGAAGGGAACATAATATTACTCTGATCATCAAAAAAAAGCAAATAGACATAATTAAACCTATGAATATTTGTGGAAATTTAAATATTTTTAAAAAGAACATTGATCATTCAAAAGTCTTCCATTTTAAAATAATTTAGGAAATAAGCTTAAATTTTTAATTAATAATCTTATTAGCTTTTAAAAAAATACTTCAAAAAATTCTACACATCAACTATACAATATTTGATGATTAGAAACTAAAATTTTGAAATCTGGTTTAAATATATTTTACATAATCTTAAATAAAGCACATGAAGTGATAGTATTTACATGAGTACTCAGGGAAAAAAAGTATTGTTCTCAAAGTTTGTGGCAGTAAAACCCTCTCAATGCAGGACAAATAAAATAATTCAAACTACTAATTAGGAAGAAAAATCTGAAAAAGATAAAGGTTTGCCTAGTTTTGACACAAATAAAAAGAACTAAGACTGTCAAAGCAAGACAAATACCATATTATTTCACCTCTATGTGGAATCTAAAAAAACAAAATAAATGAGAAATAATAATCAAACAAGCAAAAAAAACAGAAGCAGATTCATAGATACAGAGAACAGAGTGATGGCTGTGAGAGTAAAAGGTTGGGGTACTAGGTGAAAAGGTAAAGGAACTGAGAAATACAGATCTCTAGTTACAAAATAGCTCAGGGACATAAAGTACAACTTAAGAAATACAGTCAATAATATTATAATAACTATGTATGGTACAGATGGGTACTTGAAAAACCAAAGATTTACTTTGTAAATTATATGATTGTCTAACCACTATGCTGTACACCTGAAACTGATACAAAATGATATTAAATGTAAACTGTAATTTTTTTAATATTTTTATTGATATTTTACAGAGAGGAAGGGAGAGGGATAGAGAGCTAGAAATGTCGATGAGAGAGAAACATCGACCAGCTGCCTCTTGCACACCCCCTACCGGGGATGTGCCCGCAACCAATGTACATGCCCTTGGCCGGAATCGAACCTGGGACCTTTCAGTCCGCAGACCGACGCTCTACCACTGAGCCAAACCGGTTTCGGCGTAAACTGTAATTTAAAAACAAAATTTAAAATAATCTTTTAACTATTGGAGCATGGGATTTGAACCTGTTCTCTTAGGCAGCATGAATTGAAACCCTCTCTCATCATCACTGTATTGCCTCCAGGACTTGAAAGCAAATGGGCACAATGCTCTATCCACTCAGCCAAATTGGCTAGGAACATGCCTTTATTATTTTTTTAATTAATTTACTTATTTTATATTTTTATTGATTTCAGAGAGGAAAGAAAAGGGAGTGAAAGACAGAAACATCAATGATGAGAGAGGATCATTGATGGGCTGCCTCCTGCACAACCCACACTGGAAATCGAGCCCGCAATCTGGGTATGTGCCCCGACTGGGAATCAAACCGTGACCTTCTGGCTTATAGGTCAATGCTCAACCACTGAGCCACACTGGCTGGGCAGTTTTTTAAAAGTTAAAATAAATGTGTAATTTTTTTCCATACAATACTGCCAACTCAAACTGAAAAAACAAAATACCTACAAGCCTTCAATACAAAGTCAAAGTGGCCACAGTTAAAATAAAAAACATAAAGAGTCTAATGTAAACAATATAATAAATCCAAATTATAGCTGAACTTCCTTAAAAAACCAGTAGTGACTGGGTGATGTTTATCCTCACATGCACCATTTCCTCAGAAAGCTCAGAAACAAGACGCTGAGCTCATTAACTTGGGGAATAAACATGGAGAGCCGGGGACCACCCTGCCACGGAGACGATAATAAAAAAAACACACAACACTGCCTTTAACTGAACGCCACAGAATTCTCCAAGTTTCACAGAACTAATCATTTTAAGGTAAATCTGTCGAGGAGCATTTAAATGTATTCCACTTTCCTTCATGCTTGAGGTAATATAACTCCTATGCACTAATCCCCAGAATTATGCTGATTTCTGGAATACCTTAATTTTAAAATATACTCACATATTCATCAAACTCAGAGAGAGCTACAACTGCAGGCCAGGCGTGGGGGGTAATTTCAGAGGCCAGCCCCTTTGTTCACATTGGAAAAGGCAGCCAGTAAAGCTCTTCCCTTATTATTTTCAGTGACAGTGTTCTTCTTCGTGTCCCTGGACACATTCACTAAGATTCAAGAGTATTTGAAACCGGCCCTCCCCTGAAGGGTGTTCATTTCAAAGTAGTAAATGAAAGCTTGTAAATCTGAAGATTTCAACAAGAAGTACTTTTGTCATTGATACAGTAAAAAGAGAATCTTTGCATTATTTAAAGTTTAGGGGGCAATCTTAAAGAGCAAATCGTATATTAGGGGGAAAAATAATTTGTCAAAAGACTACATCTAAAATATTTCAAAATTAAATATAGACTTTTTGAAGCCAATTTTTAGAATGCTGTTAGGAAAACATCTAACTTATTTTGGTGACCAATTCCATTTAAATAGGAAGTGGAGATGGGGGAGGAATATATTTTAAAATCCTTCCCAAGGATTTTTGTTAGTTGCTAAAGTATAAATCATCTCTCTTCCAATAACTTTATCTCATAAAATTCTACACTGAAAATGAAATCTAGGTCTTAACCCTCCCCTCCAAAAATGTTTCCGCACCTCTATCATTCCACCACTGCTAGGCAAAGGGTATGAAAGAAAGCTTGAGCAAGAACTAATAGAGTCAGGTGAAAGCTGATTAACTGAAAAAGACAAAGAATGAGTGAATAAAAGTGGGAAAAATAATGACAGCATCCCAAAATCTCACCTCTAAGCAAAAAAAATAAATAAAATGCCTTATAATTATGTTTTATAAAAAACTGCAATAACAAGAAGTAAAGTAGTAACACTTTCTTTCAATTTCAAAACCAGTGCACAAAATAACTTCTGTTAGGAATATACATATCCACAAGACTATCAGGGCTTGTGCAATTTAATTAAGTAAAAGATTCTATGGGGAAAAATGCCCTGTTTTCATTCTTTCACTCAAATTCTTGGCCAATAGTAAAGTAAACCTATTTATCACAACAACAACAAAGGGTTAAACCTTTACATGAAATGTGCCGTGCAGAAATGTATTTCATTACAGGTCCTTTGCACATCAACAATCAAGCCCAATGCACAGCTCAAGGGCCCTAGGGCTGGGGAAGCGGCATCCAATCTATGTCACGTCAGTCTGTATAACACTCCTCAGCAGTCAGTACTGCCAATGGGAATCCAACTCATTATTACTTATAAGTTCTGTGACTCTAAGAAAGTTGAAAATCACGTTTCCTGAAGACGAATGATCAAACATTTAAATAGGCATTTTTCTCTCTCCTGATTGATGACATCTGCAGCTCACAAAAGGTGACCACTGACAAATCACATTATGCTCTGGAAGAGACTTAGGTACCTTACAAGGATTTAGAAGATCTGATGTAGTTTTTCACACCTTTACTCATTTCAAATCCTCTTCATCAGAAATAAAACTGTCCCCCTGGTTCTTAAAAATTACAACCCAGTCAATAGCGCTGTTGGCAAACTAAGCAAAAGCCATGAAATCAAGCATTACCCGCCTCTCCGTTCTAATAAGTGAAGAGGAGGAAGTGAGTGCAAGGAAGAGAGACGATGGGGACAAAACAAAAGGAAGAGATGGGAGAAGTATTTAAAACTTACAAGCTGAAGGTAGAACTAATTTTATTAATGAAATAGTGACATAATGTTGCTAGAATGTGAATGTAACTTGCGAATTGCTGACAGAGCAATCAATCAGCAGCTCCAGAGAATTCTAAATTAAAAATGATCAATCACTATACTCAAGAAATATAATAAAGCCCATTGATGGATAGAAGAATAAACGCCCACAGAGCAATTGTGGGCGATGTCTAGTCACACAGAGGTGCTACGGTAGCAATGAAAGATCTCAAAGTCAGAATGGACCACAAGTTTAATCAATCAGCATTAAAAGATGATTTAAAAGAAACTTCATGTGAAATACAGCTTGATAGTGGTACAGGAGAAATGTATTTAAATCAACACTATAATGTTGATTAAATATTAAGACAGATTACTATGACAGGTTGTGAAATTGTCTTTCTTAGAAACTTTAAAAAATATGAGACAATAGCTTAAAAGCACAGGCCTCGCCCAAGTCAGGAGCCAGAGAAAGAGCCCCAGCCAGTATTCAGGCTCCTGGCAACACCTTCCCATTCCAGTCCAGATGCACATTTTACAGCCATAGTCATTGAGCAGCTCTCAATTATCCACAATAATGAGGACCAGACGCTGCAGGCCAAAAGCACAACCTTGCCCTTCCCCTAACTGTATCTAATTCTGATGACAATTACACAACAAATCAACATGCAGACAAAGTCCTGTTATATTGTGTATTTCTTTATATGGAGCTTAGTAAAGGGAAGGAAAAGGAAAACTCTTTTTGTGGGAGTGATATTAATGGAATGCTCCAGAAAAGTCAAGGAGCAGCAAATCTAAAATTTATTAGGATTCTTTGAGTATTAATCACCCTTGATTGACAAAGAAATAGCGAATTTGGGGAGACACTTAAAGCTAAATTGAGATTCTATGGAGTCTGGAAACAGTAAAAGGAAACTGGGGAGTAGCCACTTCTTGAAGCAAATGAGCAGAGAGGTGGCCTCAATGTGGTAATAAGGAAAAAGGTACCCCATGGGATAAAGATCGGAGGGGAAGTTTAGCCAGGCAAATTGTACCAGCTCCAGTGCTAGGAGAAAGGGATGTGAGGCTCAGTGATGTTCTCCACTCCTTTCACTAGGAGTCTTAAGAGTAGGAGCCCCTACATCAAAGTGTATTTTACAATGTTTGTCTCTTCTTTTAAGTATTTGTTTTCTACTTCGTCTCCAAAGTTCTTTTGAAATTATTTAGCTGTCTTAATAGGGTTAGCTCAGTGTAAGCACAGGTTAGGCTGGAGGCAAAGGGGGAAGGTGTAATATGAGTGAGAGAAGGGAGTCGCCGGCAAGGACCAACAACACAGAGGCAAGAATGGTCACAGATAGCATGTCCCTCCTGAAGGTTCTTCCTCCACAGTCCCTACTCAACCTCAGCAAATTCTGTGACATTTTCTGTCAAGAGTTTTCATCTCCTCCACAGTCTAGCTTCTAACAAAAAAACAAACAAAAAAAGTCAGAGAACTCAATGGTTTGCTTATTTCAAATCATTTTATTCCCATTTGGTTCTCAAATTTTGGTGCCCATAAAAATCTCCCGAGGGTCAATCCCTACAGATTCTAATTCCCTACGGTCAGAGCAGAGACCCAGGATTCTGAGATTACAGAGCACACCACCCTTTCAGAAACTCAATCTGGTAGAGAAAAACACTTAATGGCATCAGAAAGGAAACAACAGAAAGGAAAAAAGTTCAATCAAGGAATTAAAAGAAACACCTGCCTCAATTCACTTGCTATGCAATATAATGAAAATGAACTGTGCCATACAGATAACTTAATTCTACTGCAGAAACGCAGCTACTTGGTCAGTTCTCAACTCTGATATCTCAAATGAATAGCATCACTTGACAGTTATTACCAGTACAGAAAGAGCTGGGGTTTCAGGGCAAATTCTTGTGTGTGTGTTTTTTAACCTTCATCCAAGCACACTGCTTTCAATTACAGACGCTGTCATCTTGTGACTGGAGGAGCTTCGATAAAATATTATAAAAGCAAACCATTCTGACAACAACATACATTAAGCATTTACAATATACAAGGCACTGTACTAACCTGACATTTATATGTATTAACCCAACAGCCCTCTGAGGTAGGTCTTGCTGCTGTCTCCAATTTACAGGTAAGAAAACTAGGATACAACTTATTGGTGTGATCACTTCGTGAAGTTTATAAATGTCTAATCACTATGTTATACACCTGAAACTAATATAATCTTGTATGTCAACTAGAATTGAAAAGCGAATTGTTAAAATAAAAGAAAGCCTGGGCACGGACATTACTTGCCCACACAGCTATTAAGTGGAGAGAGCAGGATTCAAATCCAAGTCTCTCTAGATACACCACATAATAGACTCACTCGGGCTTTAGGGAAAAATTAAAAATTAATGTTCATATCACAAAACAAATGAACTTGCTATTGACTGTGAAATTACAAAAAACAATATGAAAATAAATAGTTCTAAACACCTGCTTTGAGCGTCTTGTGTAATTTAACTGTTAGCTTCTTAAAGGATACTGGTTTGTCACCTTTATCCAACCACTGGAACTTCGGGCTGCTGTTTAAGTTTATCCATAACTGCTAGTTAAGATAAAGCTCACTTAACAATTTCTGCTCCACACTAAGAGAATAAATTGCCTCTTAAAGGATCCCCACTGTTGCCAACATATGTGCCCTGTTCCCTTCAGTATAGAGAAATAGCTTGATTTTTTAAACCAGGAATGAGACCTAATCTTTTAATACAGTTTAAAAACAGCCACAAAGATTTATATACATTTTTCATGCCATCATCTAGTACTGAGGTCAGCAGTCTGACAGTAAATACGTTAAGCTTTGAAAGCCAGTCTCGCTCTCACAACTAGTCAACTCTGCCACCAAAGCCATGGATAATGCATAATGAATAGGCATGCCTCTTTTCTAATAAAACTTTATTTACAAAAATTAGCAGCTGGCTATATTCAGTCTGCAGAGCCTCAGAGTGCCAATTCCTGGTTTAAAAGGTACTACAGGCAGCCCTCGGGTTACACTGTACTTGACCTATGTCATTGTGTGGTTACATAGCCATCTCCCATTTATTTATTTTTTTTAAAAAGTTCCATCATTTTAACGTATGTACATATGTGCTTTATGTTTTTTATTATTTATTTGCCACAAGTAAAGATCAGGAATTGTTATCTTTCTTTTAATTTTGTTTTTACTGTTTCACTTCATCACTGCTGTGTGTGTTGCTCCATGTGAGTGACGTAGGTGCTTACGGAGGTGGGTTCCAACTCACAGTGAAAATCGCCTTACGTCACGCCATAGGAATGGGTCTCTAATGTAACCCGAGGACTTACTGTGGTTATGATAGAAGAATTTAGAAAAGCTGTGTGACTTGTTTGTTAATTAAAATTCTAACTACTTCTAGTAAATGTCCCTGTTTAAGTTATGGTTTAGGTTGGAGTATCCATTGGGCATTCTGCTAGCACTGATGAGCCACAGCAAAATTTTATTTCTCAAATCAGACAAATATTCAACTACCCATTATGTTGATGACAAAGGACTCATACTCAATTCCTCAAAGTTCTACAATTTTTAAGAGCTTAACACCTGTGAGGCATATTTTTTAAAATATATCTTTTGTTTTTTTACAGAGAGGAAGAGAAAGGGATAGAGAGTTAGAAACATCTATGAGAGAGAATCATCGATCAGCTGCCTCTTACACACCCCCTACTGGGGATGTGCCCGCAACCAAGGTACATGCCCTTGACCGGAATCGAACCTGGGACCTTCCAGTCTGCAGGCCGACGCTCTATCCACTGAGCCAAACCGGTTTTGGCTGTGAGGCATATATTAATGCAAGGCTCTCAAAAAGACTGAAAATACTGTTTTATGTTTCTGTGAATTATAGAAATTCTTTAAAAAATTATTGTTTTTTTAATTTTTTGTTAATCCTCACTGAGGGTATTTTTCCATTGATTTTTAGAGAAAGTGGGAAGGAGGGGGAGAAACAGAGAGAGTGAGAAATATCAATGCAACAGAGACACATGGATCGGTTGCCTCCCGCATGCACGCTGATGAGGACCAGGGATCAAGCCTGCGACCAGAATATGCCCTTGACCAGAATGAAACCAGGACCTTCAGTCCTCAGGCCGACATTCTATCCACTGAGCTAAACCAACTAGGGCTTCAAAATTATTAACTGTCACAGTCTTAAAAAATGAAATGAAAAAATAAATTTTTATTTTAATGACACTATAACTCTATTGTGGAATTGTTTTTAAATGCAAATATTTCATTTGCTACTTGGCTATAATCAAGACAAACAGGTTTTCTTTTCTTTCTTTTTTTCTAAAAAGTTGCTGTGTCCACTCTTCAGTTTTAACAATCCCCATCACAGAATAAACAGAACAAGAGTCTGGCCTCCCAAGATTCCTCATTCAATACCTTTTGCTCTTCCTGCTTCACAAAAATTTCAATATAATTCTTGGTATTTTAGCATACCTACCCCAAGTTTCAAAAAGTTTCTGCTTTACTATTTTCACTAGAATCTAAGCACATTTCTTTCATGAAAGTCATTTTAAAGTCTACCAAAAAAGTAAGTTTTTCTCATTTCTCATACTTCCAAGTTCATTTATTCCAAGAGTTGGCAAATTTAGTAATCTAATTCCCTCTCCTTTCCACAAAACCTCATAATGCCAGTATTTCATTCACCTTACTTTTACAAAGGCTATGTTGGTGATAACATATTAATTAGAATAGACTACAGCCACATGGAGAAAGAAAATGTTTTAATAGCGTGTAATTCCAATGGTGAAACCAAATGCTACTGGAAACCCAAGCCTAGAAAGCCTGCTTCAGTGTTGTGAATTGCACCCACAAATACTCATGCAATTCTATTACTTTAGGTTCAAAATACATATAGCAATAAAACTTGCACACACATATCTTAGAAAAGCTTAACTTATAAAGATGAAACCATGTTATGTTTGAAAGTGGAGAAAGAGAGATAAGAACAGTGAAGGTGTCGAAGTTAAATCTGGGCCACGATACCAACATACACTTAGCAGCTTTTAAATGAAAACTAGAGGCCTGCTGCATGAATTCATGCTCCAGTGGGGTCCCTGGGCCTGGCCTGTGAAGATCAGGCCAAAACCAGCCCTGCAACATCCCCTAAGGGGTCCCAGGTTGTGGGAGGGCGCTTGCCGGGTGACCCACGTGGAATGGGGCTTCCTCCTCTCTGGTTCCGGGTGCGTCACTGGAAAACCGCAGCTGCCAAGTCACCACAGCTCAGCAGCTCCTTCATTAAGCATCTGCCCCCTGATGGTCAGTGCACATCATAGTTACCAGTCAGAGTGTCTGTTCCCTGGTGGTCATTGCATGTCATAGCTACCAGTTGGATGGTCAAACGGTTGGATGGTTGCATAGGCTTTTATACATATAGATAGATATTATTAGGTCCATGATGAGTAAATAAGTTTATCTCTCAATGAACAGCTTACATTTTCTTTTTAAAAAGTATGTCAAGAACAGTCTAGTCACTGGATACTAAAGCAGGCAAATCCTATCTGATCTTTGGGAAGCATATTTAACAGAGCTGAGGTAGCTCCCAGCTGTTACATAAAATGAGGAAAGATGATGTGGTTCTGTGACCACCTGGGAAAAGCCGTGCTTCTCTGAGTGTGCTCTCCATTGTGCTAGAGATTATGACAATATAAGAATAGTAATTTACTAATTTCTGTGTGGACATATTGAAAACGAGGAAATAGAACAGATGAGGACAAATATCCAATAGGAAGAAAAGGAAAATAAAAGGGACTAAAGGAAAACTGTGTGTGTGTGTGTGAGAGAGAGAGAGAGAGAGAGAGAGAGAGAGAAATATTCACTCTTATAAAACTGTCTACTACAAAATCCACAACAGTTGAGAGAGAGAGAGAGAGAGAGAGAGAAATATTCACTCTTATAAAACTGTCTACTACAAAATCCACAACAGTTTTAAACACTATATGAGAAAGTGGTGTGAACTGAAATAATATATCTTCAAAACATGCAAAGGTATTTGTTTTGGTTTTCTGCAATTAGTTCCATTAAAACTAGGATAAGCTTATTTGAAGAAAATGCCTGAAGTCAACAAAAGATGCATTTAAAAATTATTCAATATCCAAATAATCTTCAAAACTACATTAAGGAACTTAATTATATGTATTACTTACCCTTATATAGTCTAATTTGCTTCTCTCAATGGTAGCTTTTCAAGAGTTGAGAAGCTCATGTGAAAAGCTAACATTTTGTATAAAATTGCTTTCTGTTTCCCATTACTTATTTATGGACTCAGCTTTTAATCCAATGTCTTGAGAATCCTGGTCTTTGCTAGCTACTTACCACTAACCCACATAACACTATGAGCAAATGAGTAAAGAGGAAGAAATCACTTTCCCTATTACTTTTTATGAATAGCATTCATGCATTTTAAGTCCCAGCAAAATGGATTTCTCACTCAGGTACTGGTTTTTCTTAGCACAACAGCAAGGACAGAGCCCAATTACAGAATTCAATTCAAAGGACTCATTGTGGCTGAGCTAACAATTCACCAATTCCTAAAATATCCCGCCATACCACCCACTAATGCCAAACATCCTTCAGATACAGCCTCAAATTCAATTTCCTGGCCTTGACTCTAGGTTTACAATGCTCTACATATTTGAACTAAAATAAGAGACAATTACTTCACCAAGGAGCCATGAGGATCACAAATAAGTAAATGAAAAGATGTTAAACCTCATTATGGAAATAGCCATTATAGAAATGCAAATTAAAGCCAAGATGAGATATCATCACATACCTATTAGAAGAGCAATAAAAAAAAAAATACTGACAATACAAGTTCTAAAAAATACTGACAATAACAAGTGCTTGTAAGAATCAGAGCAACTGGAACTCACACATATTGCCAGTGGAAATGTAAAATAGTTTGGCTGGTCTAGAAACCAGCTGAACTATATATATATATATATATATAGCTAATATGCAAAGTGTCCCCTTGGGAGTTTGACTGGAAGACTAGGAGTTCGATCACTATGATGTGCACTGACCACAAGGGGGCAGCGTAGAACAAAGGAATGCCCCAGCCAGCAGCCAGGGAAGAAAGGCCCCTGCCAATAGCTGGCAGACGGCAGCCAGTATAGGAAGGCCCTAGTCAGCAGCCAGAGGCCCTGATCACAGGCCAGGCCTAAGGACCCTTCCTATGCACATATTTCATGCACTGGGCCTCTAGTTTCTTATAAAGTTAGATGTACAATTATCATGTGACTCAACAATATTTTTCCTGAGCATTTATCATAGAGAAATAAACACATGTTCACACAGAGACCTGTATATGAATGTTCATAGCAGTTCTGTTGGAAATAGCTCTGAACTAGAAACCCAAATGTCCACTAATGAATGAATGAAAAACAAGCTGTGAGACATCCACCAATAAAATGCTACTCAGCAATTAAAGGAACTACTGGTACACTATTGGGTGGAGAATTATGTTGTGTTTTTTAATATATTTTTTATTGATTTCAGGGAGGAAGTGAGAGGGAGAGAGAGAAAAAAAACATCAATGATGAGAGAGAATCACCAATCAGCTGCCTCATGCATGCCCCTTACTGGGGATCGAGCCTGCAACCAAGGTATATGCCCTTGACTGGAATCAAACCTGGGATTCCTCAGTCTGCAGGTTGGCTATATAGGTTGGGGTGTTTGTTTGTTTTTAATGTTAAAAGGTTACAGTAGACTGTGTATGTATTAGTTGGCTAGAGCTGCCATAACAAAATACAATCTGAGTGGCTTAAACAACCAATTTTTTCTTACAGTTCTAGAGGCTAAAAGTTCAAGTTCAAGGTGTTGGCAGGATTGGTTTCTTCAGGCCTCTCTTTGGCATGCAGATGGCCACCTTCTCTCTATGTCTTCATGTGGTCTTTTCTCTGTACCCGAGTTTTCTGTGTGCCCAAATTTTCTCTTCTTATAAGGACACTAACTAGTCACATTGTATTAGGGCCCATTCAAACAACCTCATTTTAACTCGATCAACTCTTTAAAGATCTCCAACTATGGTCACATTCCCAGGTACTGAGGGCTAGGGTTTCAACAAAGGAAAATTTTGAGGAGACATGTAACATATGGTTCCATTTCTATAACATCCCTAATATGACTAAATTATAGTGAGCGAGAACACATCACGGTTGCCAGGGTTAGAGGGAAGGCATTACTATAAAGCAGTGATTTCCAAAGTGTGGTACGTGTACCCCCAGGTGTACAGGAAGAGTTTGGTGGGGGTACACGTTGCACCGAAGTTTGGTGGGGATATGCACTGCACCGTGCTTAGCTGCACCTAATTTTACGTTCTCATGAGTCAAGTCAATTTCATCCTTCTCATTGATCCAAATAAATGTTATTTATAATATAACTTTTATTTATATTTTATTATGAATAATTTTATTTTTTATTATTATTTTATGTATGTACCAAAAAAAAGAAAAATATATTTTGATTGTTATTAAAATACATCCTTTTTTTTTTGACGAGGGGTACTCAGCTTTACGAAAATTATAGAAGGGGTACACATATGTCAAAAATTTGAAAAACACTGCAAAGGAATGGCATGAGAATATTTCTTTGGTGTGACAGAGGAGTTCTGTAGCCTGAATGTGGTGGCTCTGAGAATCAGAGTGTGGCAAAATTTTATAAAATACACACACACACAGTACATGTAGAAATTGGTGAAACCTGAAAAAGGTTTTTAGCTGATGATAGTACTGTGGTTATGGAAAATGGTATCTTGGAGAAAGCTGTGAGGGCTATAATGATACTCTACTATTTTTGCAACTTCTATGTGAGTCCACGATCATTTCCACATAAAAAACTAAAAATATATATATAGTCACAGCTCATATAGTCTTTGGTGAAGCCTAGAGAATCATGCTTAGTAGCTATGCTGCCAGACGCAAATATCTCCCTCCAAACACCCCTAAAAAAAATTATGGTCTCAGACTGTGTCCTCTCCCCCTCCCCGACCCATTACACTCAAGTCCCACCACAATATTATGGGTATGCTCTCCAGGGACTGAGGAGCCTGAATAGGAAGTTCTAGTGGAAAATATCTGAGAATTGATGTTTTAGGCAAAGATTATCAATGGCTTTAATTATTTCTTTCTTCAAAGTATATTTACATGAGAATTTGAATGATTTACCCTGTAGGTAGTCCCAGATTTCAAAAGCTGCTTGTTAATTTTATTCTCCCTATATTAAATTTTGGAAACAATGAAGACAGAGCAGAAAGGTAAACAACTTTAAATCTTGGTAGTATTGGTTCATATTCAATTAATGAAGAGTTGCCTCAAAAATAATTATATTTCAGCAACAAGACAATGACAGGTATAACACATTTCTTGTGTGTATTTCTTTTTAAGAAAATCCTTTCCAGGGCATAAATAGACTTTGTATTAAAAAAAAAATATATATATATATATATATATATATATATATATATATATATATATATATATAAATTCCCATTGCCTGGAATTGACAATTTACACCTAATAAAATCATTTTGCCTGGCTGGCATAGCTCAGTGGTTGAGCGTCGACCTATGATCCAGGAGGTCACAGTTTGATTCCCCATCAAGGCACTTGCCCGGGTTGCTGGCTCTATCCCCAGTGTGCAAGAGGAAGCCAATCAATTATATATTCTTTCTCTTTCTCTCTCTCCTCTCTCTCTCTCTCTCTCTCTCTCTCTCTCTCTCTCTCTCTCTTTCTCCCTTCCTCTCTGAAATCAATAAAAAAGATATATATTTTTAAATTCTTTTTTTTTTTAGTTTGTTTTCAATCTAGCTTCTCGAATCCTGTCTAGATATAGCCACAGGATTCCTAAAGTCCCCATAAGAAAAAATCACAGTTTTCGGCATAAATTTAAATTAATTTGAAACAGCTTGAAATTTGGAATTAATCTGCGAAGTTGTGCTTATAAGAATAAGGTTCAAATTTATAGTATTCTTATTTCACGAAAAAGCAGTGTTATAATACACAAACCACATGTAAAGGATTCAAGAATACTGACTTCCTTTTTTAATTAATTTACTTTTATTATTGACAGTATCACAGATGTCCCCCATTTTCCCCTTTTTGCCCTCCTCTATCCAATCCCCACCCTACCCCAGGCCTTCCACACACATGATTGTCTGTGTCTATGAATCATGAATACATGCATATATGTTCTCTGGTTAATCTTTTTTGTCCCCTCCACGACCCTCCCCACTAAGATCTGTTACTTCTGATCTTACAATTTTCTGCCATCTCAATAGAGATCCCTGATAAGACTCTCTCATCATCCCGAATGAATTCAAACAATACATTTGTAAATAAACCCAACACTCCCCAAAAATTATGATTACAATAAAGACAACACTGGCATAAATTCACTATTCACTGAAGCTGAGAATTGAATCTCACTATTAAAATACTATTCCAGAAAAACGTTTGGTTTAAAAGATAATTTAACAGTTCTTGACGTACGCATTCCCAAATTCTTATTTAATACCTATGAAATGTGGAAAATAAGAAAACTTACAACTCAAAAACTAAGACTGAAAGAATCTGAGAAGAATCAAAACAAACCTCTTTATTGTTTAAAGTCAATTTGTTCTTGTAACATAGAAGAAACCCACACCTGAAAACTATATGCTCATGTTGACCAATGTCACCTCAATCAATTTAACAACTATATAAAAAAACTAAAAATAATTTTAAAAAATAAGTAAAGTCCATTTGTGCTGTGGTGATAGTCCACCTCATTTTCTAGAGAATTCAGTTTTACCCCAGGAGAAGGGAACTTCCAGGAGGCAGCTGTTTTCATACAGGCAGGATATGGCTGGGCAACACTTTCAATCAGATTCACTAGCTTATTCTAGGTCACATACACAATGCAGAAATCCACTGCTTTTTCATGTGTTAGGAATAAAATGAAATAGGATTAACTGTGATTTTTGGCTTAACAAAGACTATGCTTTTTTAAAAATGATTTTGAAGAGAGAAAGAGGGTGAGAGAGAGAAATATTGATAGAAGAGTGAAACATCGACCAGCTACCTCCGACGTGCCCCCTACCAGGATTAAGGCCACAACCTAAGCAGGTGCCCTGACCGCAAATTGAACTGACAACCTCTCAGTGCACAGGACGACACCCAATCAACGGAGCCACACAGGCCAGGATGACCTGGCTATTTATTTTAACAATCTTTCTGTTTTAAAATATCTGAAAATTTTACACATTTCCAAGTTAGCCAAGGACAAAGCTCAGTACAAAAACAAAAAGAAATCTACATCAGAATGTATTTCACTTGATGGTGGACATTAGGTTTGTTTGTATTTGGAGCTATTATGCATAAAACTGCTATGAATATTAATGAACAAGTCTATGTGTAGGCATGGTTTGCTCTCTTTGGTGTAAATGTCTAGAAATGAGATTGCTGCCTCACATTGTAAGTATATATTTAATTTTACAAACTGCCAAGTTATTTTGCAAAGTAGTTGCACCATTCTATCAATCCCAATGGCAATGCATGAGAATACAATCTGGTCACTGGGACTTGGTATTAGCAGTTTTTAATTTTTGCCATTCTAGAAGGGTATGCAGTTGTATCTCACTGAGACTTTAATTTTGCTTAGATGACAAATGATGCTAGTATCTTTTTCACATTCACATAGGCCATTAATATATATATAAGATGTCTATTCAAATCTTGTCCACATTTTGGGATATTCACACAATGGAATATTACTCAGCAAAAAAAAAAAAAAAATGAATCAAACATAACAAATGATGAACCATACAGGCATCTTGCTAAGAAACCAGACACAAAAGAGTACATACTATATGATACCACTTACATAAAATTCTAAAATAGGCAAAACTAATATATAATATTCAAAATCACTCTGGTTGCTTAGGGCAGAGAATTGGGAAGACTGACTAAAAACAAGCACAATGGTTCTCTCAGGAGAGATGGAAATGTTCTACTTTGGGTTTGAAATAGTAGTTACATAAAAGTATACTTTTGTGTTCCCCAGGGGGCCGGTGTGTCCTGGGTGAGCCGTGTGCCCCAGGGGGACCGGTGTCCTGGGAGAGCCGTGTGCCCCGGGAGAGACATGTACCCCGGGAGAGCAGTGTGCCCCGGGGAAGCAGTGGGACCCGGGGGGAAGGGTGGTGTGAACCAGAGGAGGAGCGGATTCTATTCGTGTGGTCCTGAGATAGTCACCATAAAACAAGCAGATTGTCAAATGACAGTGGGGAGGGGAAGGAGACCTGGGGGGAGATAAGAGATCAACCGAAGGACTGGTATGCATGCATATAAGTACAACCAACGAACACAGAACTCTGGGGAGGGAGGGCATGAATGTGAGGTGGGCGGGGGGGGGGGGGGGGGGAGGCAATGGTAAGCTATGTACACATATGATACCTTAATAAATTTAAAAAAAATAAAAATATACTTTTGCAAGAAGTTAGAGGTCCATTTATATTAAATGTATGAAGTTCATAATATGTAAACTAGAGGCCCAGTGCACAAAATTCATGCACTGTTAGGGTCCCTAGTGGCTGCTGGCCAGGGCCTCCCTCCCTTACCCCTGCTGGCCCTGCCCAATTGTCGAACTCCTGGACGAACTCCCAGTCAAGGGGACAATTTACATACTATGTTTTCATTATATAGGACTAGGGGCCCAATGCACAAATTCATGCACTTTGAAAGGAACTGTGGGCTGTGAGGCTGCGGTGGGCACAGGGGCAGGTCTAGGCCCATCCTCCATGACCCCACCCGACCCCTCCCACAATGGCCCCCAGTCCCCTGTCTGCTGGCAGCCCACTCCTGCCACTGCCACGCACTATGATGCTGACCCCACTCGCACCCACCGACAGCATAAAGTGATTGGGGCCGGCGGTACCAGCGGGTGTGAGTGAGGCCCGGAGCCATCAGTGGGTGCAAGTGGCATCCGCTGCCCCGATCACCCCTCAGGAGCAGGGGGAGGTGGAAAAGCATTCAGGAGTGATCAGGGCTGGCAGCCACCGCTAGCACCCACTGATGGTGCAGAGTGATCAGGACTGGCACTGGGTATGGCAATGGGTGCAAGCGGGGCAGGCACCAGCCCCAGGTGCGAGTGCTGGGCAGGACAGCAGTGCACAAAAGCAAAGAATTTTCAGTAACCACCAGAGGCTCACCCCTATGACAGCAACCAGTGCCCCGCCTTGGTCTGGCACCCCTGCTCACCTGCTCCACCATCCCACCGTGTCCAATGCCTGCCATTTTCCACACACGCCCCCTGGTGGTCAGCACATATCATAGCGACTGATGGTTCAGTTGTTCTGATTGTTCTGCTGTTCAGCCTATTTGCATATTAACCTTTTATTATATAGAATTATAACTGAGTAAACACTACATGAGACACTTTGCATATCTTCAAACATCATATTTGAATTATAATGTTCTTTGTGTTGTGAATAGAAGTGCTGAGTCATTAGATGTCCACATATACTTATGTTTTAAAACTCCTTTTTAACAGAAAACTGATATCTGACTCTGAGATCTAGATTCAGGGTCCCTTCTGGGCACTAACAAGTCTATATTTGACTAAAAGTCCCTGTCATTCTGGATTTCCATCTATTTATAATCCTTCAACTGATCACTGGGGAGAAAATGAGTAAAAAGGTACACTACTTCTGAGAAACATGATTTACTTTGTCTCTGCCACGGTCCCTCATCATTGGCCTTCTGAGGTACCTTGGAATTGTATTACTAAATGACCCTCATCATTACTCAGATTATTAATGACTTCTAGCTTCTGAAAATTATCTGGTCTTTAAAGAGATCGTTAACCTTATGTTGACCAAATGTTTTACATGCTCAAAGGAGATTTCTAATCTTTGAGTAACATTTCAAACATCTAATGTTATTATAAATTAGAGCACAGTATGAATAATTTAAAATAATTCCATGAAAAATGGGTTTGAAATCCAAATCAAATGAAATATTATTTGCTCAAAGAACTAATTTAAATACATAATCAGACAATTAAATCTAGATAGACATAGTGCATATTTTATGTGAAAAAAGTGTGAAATGTCAAAGTTATTTCTAAGTATAATTCTATAGTTACCTATTTAACAGAGAAAAAAATGTTTTATGTGTATGTATGTTTATTCATTCACTCATTCATTCATTAACTCTTCTGTCTTTTACTTGAGAGAACACTGCCAAGGTGCTTTTTTGCTGTTGTTATTTTATTTGAATAGCATTTATTTGCATATGTATAAAAGGTTTAAAGTGATTCTTATTAGTGCATTTAATAAGTAATGACATATTTTAGTTGCCTCAAATTATGCTGATGGCACCAAAATTAGTAATAATATTTTTTAAAATACATTTTGTTGATTTTTTACAGAGGGGAAGAGAGAGAGATAGAGTTTGAAACGCCTATGAGAAAGAAACACCCATCAGCTACTTCCTGCACTCCTGGTGATGCGCCCAGAACCAAGGCATATGCCCTTGGCCAGAATCGAACCTGGGACCCTTGAGTTCGCAGGCCGATGCTCCATGCACTGAGCCAAACTGGTCAGGGTAATAATATTTTTAATATACATATTTTTATTGATCTCAGAGAGGAAGGGAGAGAGAGAAACATCAATGAGAGAGAGACTCACTGACCAGCCGCCTCCTGCACGCCCCCCACTGGATATTAAGCCCACAACCCAGACGTGTCCTGGTTCAGAATCGAACCCAGGACCCTTCAGTCCCCTGGCCGACACTCCATCCATTGAGCCAAACCAGCTAGGGCAGTGGTCGGCAAACTCATTAGTCAACAGAGCTAAATATCAATAGTACAAAGATTGAAATTTCTTTTGAGAGCCGATTTTTTAAACTTAAAACTTCTTTTAACACCACTTCTTCAAAACAGACTCACCCAGACCGTGGTATTTTGAGGAAGAGCCACACTCAAAGGGACAAAGAGCCACAAGTGGCTAGGGCAGTAATAATCTTTTAAAAGACTGTTGAAAAAAAAAAGATTTGTCTAGCATCATGTGCAAACACTGAACTCAGAAATGCATATTCTAATATCGTCCATCTAAATTTTCCAACTTGATGTCTTCTTAAGGCATTATTCTACATAAGACTCCCTTCAATTATAGACCAATGTTATTAAACATTTCTTTGATTTAATGTTAATTTAATCTCCTAAATATAAGAGTTTCCCAAATTTGATAGTCTTTTAATGAAGCCATTGCAATGAAGCTATATCTATCTAATCTTGATATGCTGTTTACCAATTACTTGATAAGTTAAATACCTTTATTTTAGCACTTACTCATGTTATCTTCTACAAGCAGGCACTTGCTCATATCTTTTGCATCTGTTCTCACATAATTAACTAAATATTTAAAATCTGGTGGTTTGGGGTGTTGTTGGTGTTTTGCAGACTTTCAATTTTGTTTAATCTCTCCCTTGATAAAAATTAAAGAACTTTTTCATATATTCTCTACATTGGCTAAAATTTTGCTATCTTTATGCTAATAAAGTCCATTACTCAAGCACTGTAAGATGTGGATGTAACAAACAATTCAATTCATTTTGGTCTTTTAGTTAAATCCCAGAGAACTAGAGAGCCATGAGTGAATAAACAGAAAAAGAATATTTATTTCCAGTATCTAACGTTTAAATTAAATCCATATTTTGTTTTATTTTTCTTGTAATTTATTGAAATAAATGCACTTTTTCACAATCCATGCTGACTAAAATAAACCCATTTCTACCTCTATATCTATCTATCTACTACTGACCTCTTAGACAAAGATTTCTTGTCAGCCCAAAGTAAAAAAGCGAGAATACCACTCCGAAGAAATAAAGTATTAAAAAGAAAATGTTCAGAGCATGGCTTAAACTAATACTGATTGGGCTTCCATCAGGTGAAACCTTGTGGAATACACACACATGCAGGCACACACATGTACACCCCCCACCATGTTCATCTACAGGCATTAATATACCACACAAGCATGCAGACACATACAAGAAGCTCCAACACATCCTAACTGGTTTGGCTCGGTGGATAGAGCGTCAGCCTACGGACTGAAGGGTCCCAGGTTCAATTCCAGTCAAAGGCATGTACCCGGTTTGCTAGCACATCCCCAATAGATGTGCAGGAGGCAGCTGATCTATGTTTCTCCCTCATCGATGTTTCTATCTTTCTCCCTTACTCTCTGTGAAAATAAATAAATATATAAATAAATATATAAATACTATTTTTTTTTTTTTAAAGAAGAAGCTCCAACGCAGCCAAAAGGTGTAACTCCACCTTCAGACATGGACTTCTAAAGCTTCCGCACTAACTGATGATTCCCTGGCTCATGGGATCGTTAGGAACTAACACATACCCTTAATCAGTCAGTATTACTCTAGCTACACCTGAGATAGAGTCCGTATTAGAACAGCTGCAATTAATAAAAGCTACAGGCGCTGTCAAGAAGAGGGAAGACCACCTCTCCACCCTCCCTAGATTTATGACTTAAAACTGGCAGAGACCAACTCAATCCAATGTGGTGACTAATTTCATCTAAAGGTAACCCCTGGCCTCACTATATGTTCATTGTAAAACATTAGCATGCTAAATGACACACCCTAGACTGCCATGATCAGAAATTAAAAGATCATATAAGAACATAATGAGTTTGTGCACTACGAGGTCACTGGGTCAATTCCCCATCAGGACACATGCCCGGGTTGCAGGCTCCGTTCTCAGTGGGGGCCTTGCAGGAGGCAACCAATGGACAATTCTCTCTCTCCTGCTCCTTTCCTCTACCTCTAAAAACCAATGAAAACATTAAAAAAAAAAAAAAAAACCCTCAAAGAAAAGACCATATAAGGACACAAGTAGCCAAGGAAGCTCCTCTGAGAAATCACCACTCCTTTACCAGGAAGATCTTGAATATTTCTCCTACTTTATTGAATACCTTACGCCCACTGCCCACTCGGATTAAATAAACCTCAATGAAGGAAACAAATTCCATTAAAGGGGGCTGCTCTGTCTGCCCACTCCCTGCTTCACTAAAAACTCACTTTCACTTTAAATTATGTGCTAGCTCACATATGAATTCTTTCCTATGCAGCACCAAGAACCCACAGTGGATGGCAGATGCCCAGAATGCCTGCATCATACCCACCAGATAGCCCTGGATCCTTCAGCTCGATCCCCAGTTGGGGCCTTGAAGGAGGTATCCAGTTGGTATTTCTCTCTCAGTTTTCTCCCCTCAGACAAGAAAACAAGACCATAAATTGGTCAGAGATGTTTATTAAGGAAGCATAGCTTCCCTTGATTTTGCATAACCAAGTTTAGTTTGCTACTTCATCATAATTACCTCAAGAGGACTCGTGACCACATCTTAGACCATGAATCTTTCACTTAAATCCTACTGCCTAGTAACCACTGGCATCTCACCAGACCCTACTTCTGCTGCCCCCAACCTTCCCAACTTTGCCACAAACTCTTCCACTGCACTCAACATCACTCCCACTGCCAAAGCTGCCATTCCCCATTCAGGGCAATAGTATCCAATGTAAAGGGTGAGTTGTCTCATATTTTGCACCGAGGCCTTCTAGATTTCTTTTGTATTAACCATCAACTGATTGATACTGATTAATTTGCAAATTGTCAATTGCAGCATTTCTCTGGCCTAAAATGAAGTTTATATCTATGTTTACCTAACTAATGAAGAAAACTGAACTATGTGAAAGCACATAAAAATCTACTGAAATGTTCCTAAACTTAGAACTTCTCAGATCGGGGAAAGAGGGAGGAATGGGAAAGACCATAAATTGTCAGAAAAAGACCATGGTATATTGCTAATAAAGTAATGAAAATAAGCTTTCTAATAGGCTAACAAGTCAACTTCAAAGTAAAAAACAAAACCAAGAATATCAGACTTCTATTGTGTTTCTAAATTACCTTACTCTACTAACCTTTGAGGGCATATTATAAAAGTCATCCATTTGTGCTACAAGGAATTACCTTGGGCTAACACTGGAAACATAGTTCCTGAAGTACATTCCAAGTGACAAGCTCCTCATTAATCATCACTCTGAAACATCCATGCTTCAGCATGGTTTTTTAGCTCATTGTTTAACATTTTAGTAAACACAACATCCCAAAGATCCAACTGCAAAAAAATGATGTTTCCCCAACCTTTCTTAGCACCTGACATGCTTGCCAATTTATTCTGAAAGGCCACCGTGTAACCAGAGTTCTGCTGTATCTAGGGGGAATAAAAAAACTGTTTAGCATAAAACACTATCATCCTATATAATAAAAGCCTAATATGCAAATTGTTTGACCCAGAAGTTCAACCACTTGTTATGACATACACTGACCACCAGGAGGCAGTGTGGAACATGGCGGGCATTGGTGACAAGGTGCTGACAGCGGGTGGTAGTGGAGGCACTGCTGGCCCCAATGAGAGCAGGACCATGGTGGGATGGTGGAGCAGGTGTGCAGGCAACACCAGGCCAAGGCAGGTGCGAGCGGGGGCCCAATTGCCCCACAGATGATGACCAGCAGCGGCAGCAGGGGACCGGTGCCCAGCTCCCAGGTGCTGAGGGAGCCAGGTGCGGGGGCCTGGCCCCGATCCATCATCCTACAGGTTGGATGGTGGAGCAGGTAAGGGGGTGGTGCCAGACCACGGCAAGGTGTTAGGCAGGTCTGCAGGGCTGCAAGACTGGCGAGGGTGTGAGCTGGGGCCTGATCTCCACTGGCCATTCTGAGGGACCTCACCCGTGCACAAATGCATGCACTGGGGCTCTAGTCTTACTAATAAAAGCCTAGGGGGTCCTCACACAGTCATGCCATGATGCCCTCAAGTGGTCACAAGATGGCTGCAGGCACAGCAGAGGCGGGGTTCCCGCGGCCCCACCTGTGCACCACAGGGGTGGGGCCTCAGCAGCCGCTCTGGGTAGCTTCTGCCAGGGTTCCCATGGCTCCCGCACATGTGCCGGGCTCCCACACTGTGAGAGGGCACAGGCCAGGCTGGGGGAACCCCTTTTCCCCCCAAGTGCATGAATTTTGTGCACCGGGCCTCTAATTTGTATATAAGAGTAATAAACTATAGGGGGAAATGCCATCAAGAAAAAAAAATGTAAATGCTATCTTTGCCATTGAAATTCTGACATTAGTTCAAATAAAGTTATTTTAAAGAGCTGTTTTGGTTTGGAGGTTTTTTTGTATAGCAACTTGGTCTCTAAGTAAAATTCTAAATTTCAGTGGTCAGTTTAGTCAAGAGAGCTGTTGGCAAAAAAAACATGGAAACATTTAATGTTTAGACTATATGAAGTATCTTATAAATAACTGTTGATATAGAAAAATGAACGTCAGCTAGAAATTCAAAATTTCTTCTATACATCCACTCTACCAAAAATTGACCAGCTGCCAGCCAATCTCACTGAGCCTTATTTTCTTTATCTGGGGGTAGAGATAGAAGTAACTCTCCACCAGTAGGATCAAATGAGATTATACTTATCGTGTATGCCGCCTGGAATTACATCATAGATAAAACCAATATAACTCAAAGATATTTTAAACTTTCATTTACACAAAGGAATAATTTAGAGAGGGGTTTAGATTCTGGGCTGCGTGACCACCGAAGTATCCTTAATTTAAAGTTCTATAATATGTAATAATATTCAGGTCATCATCTTGCATAAATTAAAAGTGAAATGCAATTAATTTTAAAAGGCTCTGCGCAAAAAGGACAGAACATTTAAATAAATCTTTAAGAAACCCTTTTTGAATTTCATGTCTTCTATTTGACTACATATGTTAAGGAAAATAAATTAGGATGCTATAAATTGAAACTGTATGTATGTTTTGGTGAAATACCGTAGCTCAAGACACAGCGCAAGATACATCTTTTAAGACTGGTACAAGTCACGATCCCATCTTGCTGATAATAAACCTCTGTAAATTAAGACTGGCATCTCCGCATCTCGCTTCTTGCTCTGGCATCGTACATCTATTCTAGATTATCTTGAAACCTAACTCAAGGAGCACACTTTCATCTTGAGCAGATAAATTCTATCAAAATATCAAACAAAGAGACAGTTCTTTAAAATGAAGAAAATGTAAATGTGAAAAGACAGCACTTCAACACAGAGAAAAATGAAAATCTTGAATGGCAGAGCTCTAACCAATGACAGCTTTTTGTTCAGTAATAATGAAGTCATTGTTAATGAGCATGGGGGGAGGGGAAATGCTACAATAAAAGAAAGAAAAGACAAAATGCAAATAGCTATTGCTGAATAGTTTGGCAAAAATGTAAAGCAAGGTCAAAACATTAACAATGATCATTGTAATACTCACAAAAGAAAACTTCACGTTCACAATAAAAACACAGATGTCACAAACATTTAAATTCCCTAACATTTGTTTATAGCTCACATAATAATGTTTAATGAGCACTAAAATTGTAATGCAAAATATTTTCCCAAATTTTTCACACTATAGAGCTGTAGCCTCATTAAGACAAAAGAATTTGATAACACCAATGTACTTACTCAGACAGATAAACTTAACAGCTAGCTAGCCTGATAAAAATCTGTTAACCAGAAAGATATTGGTTGATCTCTGGTTTCAGAATTTATTTTGTGTTTTGAATTCCAAACTTTCTAACAAAATTTGACCTGAATCTCCACTTAACCTCTTTTGTTCAGGTATTACCTCAGTCTTTGCTCTGCTACTGAAGGTGCTATTCTGTTTCCCATAACTGTCGCCAAAGTCACTACAATACAAGTGGCCGTCTCAATCTTTATTTTTCTGTCCAGGATTTGATACTACTTCCTGCCCCCTGGCCTACAATAGATCTGTCCAAATCCTGTCAGAATTTGGTAAGCACACTTTGATGCACTTGCCATCCTGTGGCCCCAGTCACTTGGCTAGGGCTGAAATTCCCTGCCTGTGTACTGCCTACCACCAGGCTCTGGGAGACCACACCTTGCTCCTAAGACTAACACCCCCTCCACGGGCCATTGCTAGTTCCTTCCCCACACAAGGCAGACCACCCCAAAACCACATCAATGTCATCACAGACTTTAATCAGTAACAAGACATTTGCTGTACCAAAGTGAATCCTCTTGAAAACCAAAGCCAGTCTAGAGTAAGTCTGATTTCTACATACCCTTTGAAGACTAGGACTTGCCAGGCAAATTCCCACACTCTCCTCACCCCATCCTCCTAGGTTAGCCATTCCCCAGCCATCCACTAGCCACCAAAATCCCAGGGCACATCTCTCACAGTCAACCCTCTTTCTACCCCCACTATCACCATTCCAGTCTGGGTTTCTGGTAACTTCTTATCTGAATATTGCAGCAGTGCCCTAACAAGTTCTCCAATGGCAAAGTTTCCCTTGTACCATCTCTTGCACTTGCATATAGAATTCATGTCAAATATTTAATTCTTTGGAAGACGGAATACCTCAGAAAAGTAAACTGTGTATAAATATGAAAGCACTGTAGGAAATGTACTCCGAGGAATAAGATCTACATAACTGGTTCTTCATCATCCTCATCACTTTCATACATGAGTATACGTAGACATAGGAGAGACAATCAGGTTTGGCAAGCAAATAACTAATTTCTTTTCTAACTGATTTGGCAGAACTAAAAGATGAGAAATAGTTTCTAAGTTCCTCTTTACAGACTGTGGATTGAGGAGGCATTCATGAATTATTTAATGAATGAATAAGAATATAAAAGCATAGGAAACATGATGCTATTCCATTACCATCTCTAAATTGAGTTTTTATCCAGACTCTAAATTCATCCATTAACTTTTTAATTTAGCCCTAGACTTCTTTTCTAAAAAACCCTTTTGACTAATAGACATTTTTCCTACTTGAGTTGTCTCCCTAATATTTCCCCTACATTAGTCTAACGTAAATGTAGTCTTCTGCTTAGTAATTTTCTCCATTCAGTCGTATTATTATGGCACTTGTATATGGTCATTTTTAAGCCTTCTTATTTATAAATACTTCCTATTTTCCTTTGTTTGGTGAAGAATTTTTTTTTACACTATGATTTCCCTCAGAGTTGCCTTGTAGCAAACTTCTAGCTATAAATATTCACAATTTGCAATGAGAATATATTCCTGTTAAAATAATGATTTATAATCTTTGTGCTCTAATAGATTAGCAAGGATCTAGATGGCTGCACACATATTTGTCAAAAGAAGGGAAATGCATAGTTCCTTTTCTCTCTTTAGAAAGTGGTTGGATAAATTCATGAACTTCTGTCTTTGTTCTAAAGATTAATCAGTATTGGCTTCATAGTCTTTAACAAGTCAGAGATCTCTTCCTTCTCCTTATTCAATTGGCACAGCTGTTGAGTAACGTTTCTATTTGCCATACTAAGTGTCCTCTGTTTATTTGTTCATGTCAATTTGAAGAGTATGGAAGCCAATCCTACCAAGAATCCTGTCTTACAGTACTTCTATTCCACATCTCCTACGTAGAAACAGTAGTTGACACATTCCCTAAATATTGTGTTGGATACCATGCTGGGTACCAGAAATAACAAAATATTTTACTGTCTAGTAAGCGGACTAGTGATAAACAAAGTAATCAAAAAGCTTTGATAATTAAGAATTAATGCTTCACCAGCTACTATATTCATTAATTAAAATCTGTGGTTTCATTACCAGGTAGGTGACAACATCTTCATATGTGAGACTGTTTTGTAAGTATATACAACTTCCTATGAGTATTGTTTCACTTAAATACATAACATAAACTAGATTTTTACAAAAAGTAATACTGACAAGTTGTCACCATAACTATATTAGAAAAATAAGCAACTCTCATCACCCAATACTTTAACTTTCTTTAAAAAGGTTTCTCTTTTATTTTTTATTTCTCTTATAAATTATTATAGAACACCTTTCTCCCATTTTTCTCTTTTTAACCATTCATTCAATAATCATTTATTAATCCCAGGAGAAAACTCCAGGAAAAGAACTAAGTAAAATGGACACAAGCAATCTACCAGGTACAGAATTCAAAACCCTAGTTATAAGAATGTGCAATAAAGAGAAAGAACATATGAACTCAGTGAGAACATCAACAAAGAAATAGTCAAGATAAAGAAAAGAACATAGATACCATAAAAAAGTCAAAAATGAATATAATAACTGAAATGAAGAATATACTAGAAGGAATAACAGATTAGGTGAAGAAGAGTATCAAATTAGCAATTTGGAATACAAGTAGCAGAAAACACCAAATGGAACAGCTAAGAGAAAAATAATGTATTAATCTTTTATAATATGCAAAATGGCATGATAAGCACCGAGACTTTAAAGGTGACAAAGGATCATTTATTCTTTTCTATCTGTTTCTCACAAGTCATGAAAATATTTATGTTCTTCAAATGAAATTCATTTGTGATCTATCATTTGTGATCATCCTTTACAGAGGATATGAAAAGGGGCCTCTTATTCTCCACTCTGATGTTATTGAGACTGTGATTCCAACATGAACACCAGCTGTACTTCACCTTTACCACAGCATGAAATCTATACACGTCTTCCTTGTCCACAACTTATTTCCCACTTAACCAGATGCTTCTAGAACCTGATCAAGTTAATCCGCACAGTTCACACATCAATGTCTTTACAAGTACCTTTGATCCTGTGTGTAATTATTTTCTAAATGTTTCCTGCTGTTCATTTGCCTTCATGTCCAGAACTTAAGCATTGATGATATAGGGACTACATTAAATGCATCTCTATCCCTTCAAAATCCTGACAGCGTGCTAAGTGGATGGTAGCTTCTCAATGAACATCACATAGATGGACCAGATCCATAAATACCAAGATGTAAAAATAATATTTCATACCATGTCTACTATAGAGTTTAACAAAAGTCTCAAATATAGTGGAAAATTTGAGTATTTTGATAATTTATTGTATTTTATATTAATTCATATATCTTTCATCAGTAAAAATTTTTACTTAACTGGCACAGCACAATCCTTAAGTCTTAGATTACAGAAACATCTAGCCCCTCCCTTCTATGTAAATTATTAGTTTTCTATTTGATTGTATTCCCAAGAGTCAGAAAACTTAACATGACACACAAACACAGCACCCATGTTAACATTTGAGAATTATAACTTGTTCATTAGTCCTAATTTTCATCTTTCTTTCTTCCTTCCTTTCTATTTCAATCAATGTGTTTTATTTTAAGCTGCCTCAGATATTTTGAGGAAACAAACAGGTTAAAAATGAATTTAGCTACTATAAAAAAAGAAATACACCAAGTTTCTATTTTAAAATTCACATTTTTTATCCACCAAAACATACTTCAATTCAAATATATACCACTCCATTTTTCCTTCTAAGTTTTTATCAGCCAACCATGTCCTTAAATTGTACTGTTTAAACTAATCCTACCTAATAGAGTAATATGGAAATTGACCATCACTCCAACACACAAGATGGCTGCCCCCATGTGGTCAAAGATCCTTCCTGCATGTGGACACAAGATGGCCGGCCACTACAGATGGTCAGCAAGGGAGGGCAGTTGGGAGGGACCAGGCCTGCAAGGGAGGGCAATTGTGGGCAATCAGGCCAGCATGGGAGGGCAGTTGGGAGGAACTAGGTCTGCAAGGGAGGGCAGTTGGAGGTAATCAAGCCTGCAGGGGAGGGCAGTTAGGGGTGACCAGGCTGGCAGAGGAGGGAAATTGGGAGTGACTGGGCCTGCAAGGAAGGGCAGTTTGGGGGGGGGGGGGACCCAGGCCTGCAGGGGAGAGCAGTAGTGGGGGACTAGGCCTGCAGAGGAGGGCAGTTGTGGGGGGAGGGGGACCAGACCTATAGAGGAGGGCAATTAGGGGTGACCAGGCCTGCAGGGGAGGGCATTTAGGGGCAATCAGGCTGGCAGGGGGGCAGTTAGGCATCAATCAGGCTGGTAGGGGGGGAGTGGTTAGGGGGTGATCAGGCTGGCAGGCAGAAATGGTTAGGGACAATCAGGCAGGCAAGCAGGTGAACAATTGAGAGCCAGCAGTCCTGGATTGTGAGAGGGATGTCCGAATGCCCATATAGGCCCGATCCTACCTCGAGGGGTCCCAGATTGGAGAGGGTGCAGGCTGCGCTGAGGGACACATGCCCCCCATGAATGAATTTCATGCACCAGGCTTCTAGTTTACAATAAAGACAAAATGTTCTGCCTATTGTTTCACAGTTTTAATTTCACTGCTATTTTCTTTCACTTCTTTAAAATTACTACTTTTGAGTGGCTCATTATCATAGTTGCTTCCATTTCATTTAGGTATTTTCCTGGAGATCTCTTCTGTTCTTTTCATTTGTGACATGTTTCTATCTCGGCATTTTGACTACGTCCCTATGTTTCTATTTATTATGTCTCTTGGAATTGGTAGAGTGGCGTTGTGTAGCAGATGTCCTATAGGGCCCAGTGGCTCAGCCTCCCCAGTCACCTGAGTTGGGCACTCTACGTGCCCCACTGTGTGGGCTGTGAGTACATTCTTGTAGATAAGCCTTGTTTGTGGTTGTTGGTGCCACTGGGAGGAGTTGACCTCCAGGCCAACTGGCTGTGGGGACCAGTTTCAACTACAGTGGAAGAGCTGCTGTGCAGGAGACACCCTTAAAGGAGCAGGACTTGCTTCAGTGGGGCTTTGGTGATCACTGAGTCTGCCCCTTAAGCGTGTCCCTCCTGGATGTGTAGAATTGTAATCTGGTATGGTCTGAAGCTGTCTAATGGGTGCACAGGCTCTGGGGCCTCCCAGGAAGTACAAAGCATCTCAATTGTCATAAAAAAATATTTTTTGACAAAAATTGTTAAAATTTAAAACTCTGAAAGAGTAATTCTTAAAAGTTCTCATCACACACACAAAAGTTGTAACTGTGTGGCGAAGGATATTAACAAGACTTGTTTTGGTGATTCTTTTACAATGTATACAAATAGTGAATCTTTATGTTATACACCTGAAACTAATATGTTCTATGTCAGTTTTATCTCAATTTTTAAAAAATAAAAATCAGTAAAACTCTGACTATGCCAACTTCTGGCAAAGTTGTAGAGTAACTGTAACCAATACACCACTGGTGGGAATGCAAAAGGGTCCAGCCACTTTTGAAAAAGTTTCACATAAAATTAAGCATGCTTTACACATATTACCATACAACCCAGCAGCCACATAGGTATTTACCCAAATGTTCACAGTAGTCATATTCACAGTAGCCCAAAACTAGAAACTATCTAAATGGCTATCAAGTGGAGATTGGATAAACTCTGGTGCATTCACACAATGGACTACTACACACTAAAAATATAATAAGGAACTACCAATATATGAAATGACATAAGTAAACACTGAAAACATCATGCAGATTTTTAAAAAGCTAAACAGCCCTGACTGGTTTGGCTCAGTGGATAGAGCGTTGGCCTGCAGACTGAATGAAGGGTCCCAGGTTCAATTCCGGTCAAGGGCATGTACTTTGGTTGCAGGCACATCTCCAGTAGAGGGTGTGCAGGAGGCAGCTGATCGATGTTTCTCTCTCATCGATGTTTCTGTCTATCCCTTTCCCTTTCTCTCTGTAAAGAATCAATAAAATATATTTTTTTTTAAATAAATAAGTAAATTTAAAAAGCTAAACATAGAAGAATACAGACTGTATGAGTCAATTTATATAAAATTCTAAAATGACAAAATTATCTCAACAGAATGCAAATGAGTGTTGAATCTCTTGATTGGTGATGGTTACACAGCCACAGACACTTGTCAAAACTCATCCAACTATATACTTTAAAATTGGTGAATTTTATGTATGAATTTATACCTCAATAAAGCTAGTTTTAAAATTCAAACCTAATACTAATAAAAAGCAGTCCCAATCATATCATAAAAAATAAACAATTATTAAAAAGAAAAAATAGATCTCATAAACATTAAAAAAATAACCTGTATATATTACTAATCAAAGTATAATGGGGCCATATGTAATTCTAATCTTCATTAAACTTATCTTCCAAGAATATGCTGCAAGCTTTAAAAAGTGGAAAAAAAAACTCTATACTCTTACTTCAAATAGTTTCTATTCTGCTTAATAGTCATAGAAAAAGTGCATCTGATCCTTAAGATTGTGAAAGTAGGACTAAGGGATTTTTAAAAGGATTGGGGCCTAGCTGCTGAATAAAAGGCCCTATTGTGAAGCATTTCTTAACAAAATGTCAGTCTCAATGACTCAGATGCCATGAGTGCTCATAAAGAGAAATACTAAGCACAGTTAAAGTGAACAGATTAATGAGAGCAAAGAAGATAATTGACATTGTTCCTTTAGGGAAACACACACACACACACACACACACACACACAAATATATATATATATATGAATAGTTTTTTAACAATTTCCAGAGAATGACCTAGAGAGAAAAGCCTGCAATGCATATAAAAGATAGAACAGCTTTTTATTAACAAAGCTCACAAGACCTTGCTGATATTATGCTCAGTGAAATACGTCAGACATAGAAAGATAAATAGCATATGACTTCACAAATGTGGACTCTAAAAAACAAAACAAAACTCATAGATACAGAGAACAGACTGGTAGTTGTCAGAGAAGAGGGTGATGGCGGAGGGCGAGATGGGTGAAAGGGGAAAAGAGGCACACACTTCCAGTTATAAAATAAATGAGTCATGGGGATGTGATAACAACTAGACTGTATATTTGGAAGTTGCTACGAGTAAGTCTTAAACGTTCTCATCACAAGAAAAAAATATTTTTGAAACTTTGTATGATGACTATGGTGATCATTTCACAGTATATACAAATATTGACTTATTATGTTGTACACCGAAAACTAATATAATAGTACATTTTAAATCTAGCTCAATTTTTTAAATTTATTGTTAAATTTTTTATTTAAATTCTTTATTGTTTAAAGCATTATATATGTCTCCTTTACCCCCCATTGACCTCTCCCCAGCCACTCCCATCCCCCCAGTACATGTCCTCACCCCACTACTGTCTGTGTCCATGGGTTATGGGTACTAGTATATGCATGCATACAAGTCCTTTGGTTAATCTCTTAACACCCTCCCACACCCCTCCCTTGCCTTCCCTCTGAGCTAGCTCAATTTTTTTTTTTTAAATCTCTTAAGATTAAAAATAAATAAAATAAAGCTTCAATAAAAGCAACAAGGGTATAAGAATTTCTACTAATTCATAGTGTTCTCTACCAGAAGTAAAACATAGTCAACATCTGGATGTTTGTTTAGTGAAGAAATACATTTATATATATAAAAGCCTAAGCGACCATCTGACAGTCCAACCGTTAGCTATGACACTCAATGACCACTAGGGGGTAGATGCTCAACACAGGAGCTGCCATGCTCCTTTCTCTTGATGACTTGGCAGCTGTGGTTTTCGGGTGAAGCACCTGGAACCAGAGAGGAGGGAGCCGGATTCCAGGGCACATCACAGGAGAACCGCCCTCTCACAATCCAGGACCCCTCGGGGGATGTCGAAGAGCCGGTTTCAACCCGATTCCCACAGGTCAGGCCTTGGGACCCCACAGGTGAACAAATCTATGCACCAGGCCTCTAATTATTATATAAAAACTAAAACTAAACTAAAGCTGAAACCGGTTTGGTTCAGTGGTAGAGTGTCGGTTTGCGGACTGAAAGGTCCCAGGTTCAATTCCGGTCAAGGGCATGTACCTTGGCGGTGGGCACATCCCCCGTGGGGGGTGTGCAGGAGGCAGCTGGTTGATGTTTCTCTCTCATCGATGTTTCTAGCTCTCTATCTCTCTCCCTTCCTCTCTGTAAAATATCAATAAAAAATATTTTTTTTAAAAAACTAAACTAAAGATAAAGCTTGTCCATTTGGACTAAGCAACTTTAAAATTACACTACCTATTATTTCTCGAACATATCTTCCGAGAAGTTGCTAATCTTTCTTACCATAATATTGTGACAAACTAGCCAAGTCATGCAAGAAAAATTTTTAAAAATAGAAATGGAGAGTATGTAAATATGTGTGTGTGTTTATACAGTGAACCATGGATTACTGTCCAAAACATACTGAATTATGAATTGAATTAAGTCTAAAATGTGTTAAAGTATTCTAGAAACATTATGAAATAATGAACCAAGAGCATAATTGAATAGTTTGACACTATAATATGAAAGCTTAAAAGGTTCATAACCATTTTATTTGTTTATTTGCTTCTTTGTCTATTTATTAATCTTCACCTGAGGACATGCATAGAGAGAGAGGCAGGGAGAGTGAGAGAGAAAGAAACATCAATCGGCTTCCTTCCCTATGCTCCCTGACCAGGATTGAACCCACGACCCAGGAATGTGCCCTGACTGGGAATCAAACCAGCAACCTTTTGGTGCCAGACCAATCTAGCTGAGCAACTCTAGCAGGACTCTGTAAGTAAACTTTTTAAAAGACACAATACTCTATTTAACACTGATTTTTTTTTCTAAATAAAACAGGCTCAAATATATGATATTTCTCAGAAGTTAAGGACTTACTGAGGCAAAATTGATGTCAAATAAGAAGCACCACTCAGATGTTTTTAATTCATTCATACACTGTGTACTTTTAGCAATGGTACATGTAGAAATTTACAAGTTGAACTAGAGGAACCATAAGTTGTATTTGGTCACAAAAACACAATAAAAGTTGTGATCAAGCAATAAAAAGCACAAGTGTAGTTCATCACCAGAATCAAAAGAAAGGCCCATATGGGTTTCCACAGCTGCAAGATCAAGGCCCGGGAGCTTTCCTCACAGGACGTTCATCTTCCGTGACAATCGGAACCAGGTACAACTTCCCCACATACGAAATTGCAGTGTTTTCAAAATCAATAATTTAAAATATATTGTAGATTATAATTTGTTCTCCCTTTATACTTTTATAAAATGGTAAGTCTTCTGATTTGTCAATTTACTATATATCTTTAATTTATTTTCTCATAGTATTTATTATGCAATATTGTCTGCAATGTCATATTTTGTTTACCACCTTAACTAAACAGCTTATGTTACTGGGTTAAATTTAAAACTGTAAAAACATAGTGGTCATGCTTCCCCTTAGGGCAGCTCTTACTATATTTATATTTATTTCAAAAAATATTGATATATTTATTAAATATAATTACATAATTAATGATATATTGATATGTGATATAATAATACATTATAAATCTTAATATATTATAATCTTTATAAAATTGGGGAAAATATGGATTAAAAAAAGCTAAGACACAAGATACTGAGTTGAAAGATCACGGAGTAGGTAAGTGATAATAAGATGATGAGTATATGAAATACAAAGACATGGAGTGGGTAGACTGTAGGATTAGAGAAAGCAGAAATGAGGTTACAAAGAGTTAACAGAGATGGAAGGTTTGAAAAGTAAGAATATCTATTTAAGTGTCTGCATCCAAGATTAAGTTGGTATAAAATAAATCATATTTTTACACACACACACACACAAAACTATAACAAAGACACTACAAAGTCCATGTCTAAAACAATAATGAATTAAGGGACCTCAGTCAGCAGAGCAACTTAACCTGACAGAATCATGAAGAAAGAAACTTATTTTTTAAAGTGAGGATAGCCCAGCTGGTGTGGCTCAGTGGTTGACCAGCAATCTATGAACCGGGAGGTCCTGGCTTGATTCCCAGTCAGGCCACACGTCTGGATTGCAGGCTTGATACCCAGCAGGGGATGTGCAGGAGTCAGCTGCTCAATGATTCTGATCATTGATGTTTCTATCTCTCCCTCTTCCTTCCTCTGAAATCAATTTTTAAAACATTTTTAAAATAATAATAAAAATAAGGATATACTTATTGGATAACTTATATAGATAAAGCTATCTTGTCATCTGCCAGGTACCCAGGCCCAACAAAGCGGATGACAATAATAACTTTGCATTTCTTCCAACATCTTCCATCGTCTGAAGACTTTTCCTTTACATAGGTGCGCAAACACAGAGGGCTCTAAAACATAACATAGGGGTGTTTTTCCACCTTCCCTTGATACCGTCTTCAGCCATACTTGCTAACTTGGGACATGAGAACGGGAAGGATCAGAAACAATCCATCCCCAAGAGTATCCAGACAGTGACTACCCTCACTCCATCACTCAAGAGAGTAATCAATATGAATTTAGTGATCCAAGTGGTAATGGTAACATCAATCTGATGATCATTTCAAAAACACATGCTATTAAAAAAAAAAAAGTCTGGCTAGTAACTTATGATTGAGCCCTTAACACAAGTCTCACATGGATTCAACACATTCTTGATTTTAGTTGTTCTCACTCAACCCAGTTTATGAAAAATAAATTGCAAACTCCTTTTCTCCCAAAGCCTCTTTTCTTCAGAACTTGCTAAAGATCACCAGCTCATTTAGCTGAAGATGAAAGTATGTTCCATTAACTCATCAACAATGCTGTGTCACCTCCTAGTACTACCGTCCACCATGGAAAATGGCTCATGCACCAGGTACACACTGAGAAAGTCCTCTTCCAACCCATCTGCTGTAAGTGCACTTCGTCTCACCCACATTCAGGAGAGCTCATCAATCTTGATGCAGACACACAAGTTGGCTCCTCAATCACCTAATCCCTTGCCTGCCTCTACCAAAAATGGCTCAAGACATGAAATATTTGCTCTCCCAAAGCTGATGAGATGCAAGTTCCGGCCAAAGAGAAATACACAGCATCTTGCTAGGAAAGAGGAATAAGGAATAACAATTCTGAGAAAACATTTGCCCCCCTGATGAAGAGGAGCAGAGGCAGCTGATCTGGCTAACGAAGGCATGGAAACTGAAGCTAAGCAGCTGGCAATCAGAGGCATAATCCAGAGGGACGTATAAGAGGATTTAGGAGATGCCCTGGTATTACCACGCCACTGCAGTATGGTGAGCAAACTCCTATCTCAGGTTGGGTCAGAAAAATAACCCCTACTTTAGTTAAAAATATCTTAAACAAGCAGTTGAAGATGCTTAATTGATAAAATCCCTAATTCTACCATGGCAATAGAGTAAGGGACTGATTAACACATTTGTGCTCATCAACACTGATCCCCAAAAACGGAAAAAGAAATCCTATCTATACCACTTCCCATAAAGAGGCAGATATCAGTAAAGACCACAGGCAGAGAAGCCATGGATTCCATACACTGGACTTGAATTCTGGCTCAGCAACTAGTATTGTGATCTTAGATAAACTAATCTTTCAAAGCCTCAGTTTCCTCATTTGCAAAAACCATAGTACTAACCACCTCATAATGTTACAGACAGGATCAAATTGGCAATGCATATATAAATGTCATAGTGGCAGGCTTATAGTAAGTGCTTCATAAAAGACTAGAAACCTACCTCCATCACCACTGCCATGACTGCCATCACCTAGCATGCCAATTCTTTAGTTAATACTGGTTAAGCTCAGAGCTTCTTAACTTAAGAAGAATGACTTAGCACCACGTGAAACTGAAGGGGAAAATATACCGTTTCAAATGGAAAGAGTGTAAGAGTGTGAGTGTGCGTGTGTGTGTGTGTGTGTGTGTGTGTGTGTGTGTATACACTCTGTCTCAGGCCTATACCACAGTATGCAATTGATATATATTTGCTGAAGGAAAAATTTCTTCATTAAAGTGTTAAGAACTGAGAATGCTAATGCGGCCATCAAGGTAAAAATGTAATTTCTATGACTTTCAGTATGTCATTTTTTTTCAGCCACCTCAAAAAGAAGAAATGATTGCCTTCTTAATATTTTCAATAAAACTCAAAAGTAGTCCAAAGGATTAATGAAAATGTACTTAACAAAGATTTAAGCTACTTGAGAGAATAGACTATAAATGCAAATTGTTATTCTCTCTCTTTAGGATTATAGCTGCCCTGCCAACATCCAAAGCTATGAAAGTTTGTTTTTCTTTCCCCTCAGAGATTTAACATTAGTTCACCTTCTCTCCATTATTTTAGCTTTAATAATCAATGTGATAACTGGAATTTTTGACGGCAAGGTTGTAAAAGATGTCTAGTTACCAATCCTGCTTACTATTCTGTTTTCAAATTTATGAGAAAAAAAATATGCCTTCTATATCTTCTTCCCATTTCAGTTCTCTATTTTCTAGACCATTACCCCATTCACACCTCAATTTACTAAACTCATTGACACTGTTCACCTAAATGTTTTGCAACTCAACAAATATAATTTGTACATGGACAAAATTATCGTTTCACCAAGGACAACCATAACATTTTTAAAACCAGAGCATAAGTGCTTTCTATATTCCTAAAGACTCATAACTCTATGATAGGCTTCTGATTTAAAATGCAGGCATGAAAACACAAACTCGCCGACTATCATGTTTTTAAATGTACCCTGAAAGAATAAAATTATAAAGAGTAAAAAGAATTTCATACAAACAGCAAGAGCCTCATAAAACATTTACTTCTAACCGTAGTGCCTTTTTTAAATTTCAGGGGAAATCAAACCCGTTCGTTTTGTTTTTCTCAAGTCTATGGTTCCTTGATTATTTCTAGTATCAACTATTATCTCTATCAACTCTGAGACAATGTTCACTTGTTATTTTTATTTCGGTCTGAACTTGCACATTGCTCTCCTAGAACATTGCAGAAACAAGCCTCTGCGGCCACTCCAATTTATTTCAGCACACACATGCTACCTACATGAGTTCACAGGGCTCTCAATGTGTCACTGGATAAAGACATTAAAGCCTTACTTAACAGAGTTTTATTTCCGAGACTCAAGATATGCAATGCATGTAAATCAGAGGGGTGGATCCTACACTCCCTGACAAGTTCCTCAACTATATATGCGCAATTAAATAGACAAGCAGTGAAACTGGAAGGTATAGGATTAGGAGCCGGTCTAGGAACAGTACTCACCGGCCTGAATGGAGCAGGCAGGAGAAAGAAATGTCAGGGCTTGTTATCAGCCAAGGGTGTGGACAAGGAAGAAACGCAGAGGGAACTTACAAATGAAGGAAAATCACAGTGGTCCCATTCCCCATTTCTCACCCCAACCCCAAAAAAGACAAGGTCAAGGGATTATTCACATCAAAGACAGAGCCATGCAAAACCCAGATTGGAGCTGACATCTTTGAGGCTCTCTCTAAGACCCTCACACTACGTGCATCACTCTCTTTTCTATGCTACCTCTGTACTCAGTGTACATTTTTCTTTCATTGGCTGCACTGTGTGATGGCCATCGTCATCTCTCCCAGCTTACTGCCCCCTCAAACATTATGTGTACCCTGAAAACTTAATCATACACTTGTGCCCCAGTGCTTTTGTCTGGCACGTGATAAATACACAAAAACAGTTACTGGAATGAACTTGGATAAACATCTTTTTCCAAATGAAAATTAATTATAAAGGAAAGCTATACATGATTATAACCTAGCACTTCCTTTTAGTATTCATTCATTCTTTGGCACATAGTTACTAGGTGTCATGGGTAAAAGAGCAGATATGGGTGACTTAATATTGGATGTGGCCAATCCTATGAGACAAAGTTGGTTTAATTCATATAGTATTTTACTTTGGTTTAATTTCCTCTGTGTGTGTGTGCATGCGTGCGTGCATGCATGTGTGTTGTGTGCACATGTGTGTCTTGTTCTCCTCTTTTTCTCATTAATGATGAATCAGAGACTTAAAAAAAAATCCAAAGGCGTATACATATCATTACTTTTCAATGTCTGGTCACTATTAAAAATTACACTCTCAACACTTAATCAATCCTATAACATTTTTCATAATCCTAGATCCCCCTGTGCAAAATTTTTACATTGGAAAACTAACAGGTGATGCATCTTTCTTTGTAGTGACTGAACACATTTTTGCTCTATGAGAGTGAAACTGTCACAGAATTGAATTTACAAAAACAAAAACAAAAAAAAAACAAAAAAAAAACTTTTCCAGTATTCAGGTGTTTCCTAGCAACTGAATCTCCTGATATTTTCTCATCACAAGTAAGGAATAGGAATCAAAATCTGTGTTTCAGTGCACTCTGGTGTCAATGAAAGCAGTGCAGCTCAATGAAAAAAATACTATAAGTAATGTGTAAAAATACTAGGTATTATCTAGCCATCTAGGCTGAGGATTTGAAACAAGTAATTATAATGCTTAAATCTGATAAGTGATCTGAAAACTGGGCGTGTTTATATGGGTGAATCTTATCTTTCCTGTGAATGGGGAGAGGTGTGCAGGGGACACAATGTGACCATAAAAATAGTAACTTAAGAATTCCTCTGGAGAGTTAGTTCAACCATGAAGAATGAAGCTGCCATTTTCAAAGTAGCCAGAGTTTAAACCTGGTTTATGCTGCATCATAGTTTCTCACATGCCCCAGAGAAAAACTGTCAAAAGATTAATCATTTTAACTGCTGTAGCCAACTGTAATTCCTTGGAAGTATTTTGAGATGATAAACATTTACAATTGAGATTTCAGGAATATTCTGCAGGTACAGCACCGCACACATCATCGGGTACCTCACTCCTTTATAAATAGTACAGTGAAGGGCAATCCCATTTAACTTTAGTTTTCTCAACAAATATGGAGAATACAAACATGCTGCTCTCACGAGGTAATTCATCAGATTCTAAGCTTCTACTCCTCACAAGGCACTGTGCTGGGCATCAGAGCTAATGAATCTGAATATGGCACAATCCCTATCCTGGGGAACCCAACATTTAAAACATAATAAACTGGTGAACAAAATAGATCCAGAGACACAGAAACATGCAACAGACTGATGAATCTCAGAGGAAAAGGGCGGGGGACGGGGGTGGGGAGGTGCACAGGGAGGGTGGAGTGGAAAGAGATCAACCAAACAACATATATGCATAACCTACGGGCACAGACAATGGTTTGGTGAAGGCCTGGGGCAGGGGTGGGCTAGAAGGGGTCAATGGGGAGTAAAAAAGGACATCTGTAATACTTTCAACAATAATGTTATATTTTATTTTTTTAATATATTTTATTGATTTTTTATAGAGAAGAAGAGAGAGTGATAGAAACATCTATGAGAGAGAATCATCGACCAGCTGCCTCCTGCACACCCCCTACTGGGGATGTGCCCACAACCAAGGTACATGCCCTTGACCGGAATCAAACCCGGGACCTTTCAGTCCGCAGGCCGACGCTCTATCCACTGAGCCAAACCTGTTTCGGAAATAATGTTATATTTTAAAAAATAAAACAAAACATGATGGAAACACCGCTACAGGGAAAGTGAATCAGAGAAAGCAGTGGAAGAGCAGAGGTACGTGGACCTGGGGAGAGATGAGCAACTACTATAGTAAAAAGGGCCTTGAACTGAAGGAGTTACGCAGGGCTCACTCGGGTCCTACACTAAGTAGCTGCCTGAGGTTTGGTAAGCCATTCAGCCTGTCTGGGGCTATGCTTTCAAGGGCAAATGAAGGGCCTACCTGGTAAGTGCTATTGCAAGCCCCTTATAAAATAAAGCCAATAAGCACTGTCGTACATGATAAAGCAAGCATATCCACCGAGTTTCTAGTTGCCAAAAAAAGAGGACAAGGCAACACACAAATGATTAACACAGCTCTAATATCCTTTCCTGCTCTAAAACTCACTATGTGCTCACATTTGCTGGCAACTAGAAAGCAAACAAGTTGAAATAAGTGAATCATTAAAATTCTTGCCACCAATAATTTCCATAAACACAGAATACAGAACCACACTAAGCACTGCAGAAAGAAATAAAAAAAAATCAAAACTTCTTAAAATATTATTCACATAAACTAGCCCCTTCAAATGAAAACCTAAAAAATATATAGCACTATGGAATTTATTATACATTACTGATTTTTTTCAATGAATGAAACTTCTTTTATCAAAAACCTAGAATATTTCACTAAGACAAGTAAATCACTTTTATTTGGTCCTATTCTGTGAATGGTGGCAAAAGCTCCATTTTATAAAATAAAATACATATGGAGAAAGATACTAAGACTCACTTATAATAACTTGTTTGTTTGTCATATCCAACTCATTGCATCTGCCTGATCCCCACATCTTACGTTGAAATACTCAGTTTGGTCCCCTTCTCTTTATATTCTTTTTTCCTTTGAAATTGCATCTACTAGTTAGGCTTCAAATTTCACAATCATGTCAGTGGTCTGCAAACTCATTAGTCAACAGAGCCAAATATCAACAGTACAACAATTAAAATTTCTTTTGAGAGTCAAATTTTTTAAACTTAAACTTCTTCTATCGTCACTTCTTCAAAATAAACTCACCCAGGCCGTGGTATTTTGTGGAAGAGCCACATTCAAGGGGCCAAAGAGTCACATGTGGCTTGCGAGCCATAGTTTGCCAACCACGGATGTAGGTGACTCCCCAATCTACCTCTGAATCTCTAAGCACTCTTCTAAATTTCAACCCAAATTTACCAGGATGTCCTTCTAACCAATAAACTCCAAGACCCAATACCAAAATCATTTCCTCTCCCAAACAGCTCAGTCTCTCATCCCTGTTGCTAACACATCTCCAATAGTCCATGCTTTCTGGCACTTAACCAGTTAGCTCTATTGCTCTCTGCAAACTGTTCATCTCATTTGGCTTGTTGAAGCCAAATAATTTAAAAATCAATGCCAACTCTCACTAATTTCCTTAGCTCAGGTGATACAACTCTGAGGACACCCCCATTTTCTACCTGGTCACTGAGTCCTAAACTCTCCCTACTAGACAAGGGAGTTCTTGAGGGTCAGAGTCCTGTGTCATAAACTTTCCATTTCCCATAGGCACTGTGCATTAAACCTGTTTGTTTGTTTGTTTGTTTTTAATTTGTTGAATGGATAACAAACTGTAAACTGCACATTATTAAAGGGCTTAGCAAACCAATGACTCACAAACAGAGCAATGACCAAGTTCAGCTTAATATCCTCAGTCAACTAGCATGTCTCCAAGTAGAAACAGCATGTTTATTTCCCACCCCCAAAAAAATAAACAATTTCTTTCTGATAGGTTCAAGCTTTCAACTGCAATGTTTTGTTCCCTACAGATTGGTACAATGGGAAAATAAACACGGTGAAAATCTAAAAAAGACGTTTAAATGTTTAAAATTAAAAATAAGCCAAAACATAATAAAGGTAGAGTCTGGTAGCAAAAGTGGGGGTGAAGGTGGAGTAGCCACAAATTGCACGTTGATGGACTGGCTGCAGCACTAACTAGTTCATTGTAACCACTTAAAAGTAGCATGAAATAATCAGGGAGCAATATTAGAAAAGGCATATTAAAAAAACCAAAGAAATCAACCAGTTAGACACAAATAAGACAAATAAAATTCCTATATGATTCCACAGAAAGTAACCATTCAAGAAAAATAATTATATTTAACCACAGTTTAAGGAATTAAGCTGAACACTGCTTTTAAAAAGAGGATAAAAGAATTAAGAGGATTCTGAGTTCTTTATAAAAAAAATTTACTTGATCAAGTGCCTACAAAGAACATTTTTCCACAGCAGCAAACACTTGGTGAGCCATAGACTCAACAAGGATTCCAAAAATGTAAAAAAGGAAATCCTTTTAAAAAAAAGAAGAAGAAAAAAAAAAAAGAAAGAAAATCCTTACTTTTCTCTGTGACTCCAAGAGCTGCTTACTTGCCTGCAAATTATTTCCTTGGGAACTTCTCAAAGTACTTCCTTCTACGTCTAAATTAAAATGTATAGATATATTTTCTGAAAGACTAGTTTTTTTAACGTTTCACTAGAGCCTTTTAAGAATGAGTCTCACAAACAGAAAGTGAAATCAGTCACACTACATGAGAAAGAGAGTCTGCTTTAAAGAAATTCAGCTACATTTTCAGATGTCTGTTTTTGTTTTTGTTTTTGTTTTTGTTTTTGTTTTTGTTTTTGTTTTTAAAGAAAGTGACTCCGCTGCTGAATGACAGAGCAGACGCATGGGAAAGCTCCAGCTCAGCTGTGGGCCCTCCTCTCTTCTCCACTGACACCCACACCCTTCCTGTGCCACCTCAGTCTCAGGGCTTCACACTCTCCTGCCCAAAAATCCAAACTTCTAAGCCTGGCTTCCTGCTTCATATCTCTGTTTGGATGACTAATAACCACCTCCCACTCACCACAGTCAAGACAGAACTCTGGACTTCATTTTCTGTCCCTCTTCCTCTCCGTCTTCAGCATCTTGGGAAAAGGCATTCCCTTTAATCAGTCATTCAGGCCAAAATCTAGGGGGTGTAACATAGTGTTCTGAATACAGACTCAAAAGCCAGGCTGCACAGATTCAAATCCTGTCTGCTGCTCAGGATATCCTGTGCAAAGATATTACAAGCCTCGGAGGGTAATGGTACCCACCAGGTGGGGTTACTAGAAAGATTAAATGTGTTGACTCATGGAAAACATTTAGATCAGTGCCTGGCAAACTCTAAAAGATTCCTCCTTTCCTCTCACACCCAGTCTGTCATGTCAACAATGCTTCAACAACAAAGCTGAGAACCAACCACTAACTTCTCTCACTTGTTACCTTCAGAACCAACCTGTTTCAAGCCACCACTAGGTTAATGTGATAAACTTCCAAACTAATCTTGCCTCCATCCTTCCTATGTCCTCCACATCAGTTTTCAAGTAGCAGCCGCAGTAATCTATTTAAAATATAAGCCAGATCGTATCACTCCCTTATTGATTTTTGACTACACTGAGCTAAAAACCAAACCCTGGTTTATTCAAAGTCCTCCATCCAGCCCTGTAGTCTCACCTGGTTCCACTCTCTGCTAGCTCACTACCCTTCAGCTGCACTGGCCTTTGTAACTCTGCAAAAATACCAATGTTCCCTCCTCGGAGCCTTTGTGTGTATTTTGTGTGCTTGCTTGTTTAATATTTATAGTTGAAAGTATTTCACGTACCCCTTTTTTCCCTCGGGGCCTTTGCGTCGGTGACTTTTCCTGCCTGGAATGCACTTCCCTCAGTCGGTGTTGAGCTGGCTCCTTCATATCACATATTCAATATTGTTATTGTTTATTACTTTAGTAATTGTCTATTTCCCACTAGAATATAAACTTTATAAAAAAGAAAATCTTCCTTTATCTTGTTAAATACTGTGTCCCTAGTACCCAAAACAATACGTGGGTGAACAAATAGAAAGTTATTGAAAAATAAACCATTAACTGATAGAACTGGCCAAAGCTTCTAAAATTGTTTGTGAAGCAAAAAATATGTCTTTCCCTCATTCTTTTCCATAACTGGTTATCAATGTATTGCATCTCAGCTCCCAATTCACCCTTTTCGCCTGCTCTTGTAACTGGACACTAGTAAAACGTACCTTCCAATATTATCTCAGAGTAAGTTTCCTGATAATGCAAAGCCTTACAAAGGAACAGTTACCATCTAAAGAGCCTAGGAATTACAATTAGAAGGCCTGATATTCAGAAATGGCTCCAGCAATAACCTTGGATAAATAGCCTCTAGGAACTGCATTTTCCTAATCTACATAATACAGATTGTAATCTCTATTTCAGAGACTCAAAGGTGAGGGTCAAATGCATAAACAGTAAGCCATGGACAAATAAAAATTAATATTATTCAGCACCTACCAGGTGAACAAAATGTTACTGAGCACTGCCCCTATGGGGTAGATGGAAAATTTTAAGACAGAGCCCTTACTCTCAAAAAGCTCATGTTTTAGTTGAGGAGAGAAACACACAACTGGAATCGTGTCATCACAGCTGGTAGAGAGCTGAGTACTGTGGGAGCACAAAGAAGACGCACCTCACACGGCCTGGAGGCCTGGGGAGGACTCCCTGGAGGAGGAGTGGCCCCGGCTGAGTCTCCACGGGTCGGCACAGTGAGAAAGGGTTTCTCATCGAATGAGAAGCTGATGTCCGTCTTTTACGAGTCCTAGAGCATGTTCAAAAGCCAGACTCGTTCCGTTACCATAAAAATCCCATTAAGAACAAGCTTTCAGGTATCACCTGGGATAAAACTCTATCTATCACCTTAGACTTCCCCCAGCCTCATTAATTTCACCCTCTGCCACTAATTAAAGCATCTCTTTTTCATCTTTAGGGCAATTTTTCTCATCCTACCTTCAGAAGGCTGATATTTTTCAATTATCTATCCCAAGGTCAAAATTTTCCTCCTGGAAAAGGACAGTAATAAAGAGACCACAGCAATAGGTTTAGGTTTTTCCTTCACCATAGCCCTAAAAGATATCCCCTCCCTTCCTTCTGCTTCCTCCCACAGCTGTCAGGTCAAGTTCTCAGGCAATACCCGCCATCCGCTCTCCTGCATGAAAAGGCAAAGGAGCCCTGTCTGGTTTGGCTCTGTGGTTAGAGTATCAAACCCACAGACCGTGGATTCAATTCCCAGTCAAGTGCACATAGTACCTCAGTTGCAGGCTCAATCCCTGGCCCCTGGGAGGCAACCAATCAATGATGTCTCACATTAATGTTTCTCTCTCTCCCCTCTGCCTTCTCCTTTCTCCCCTCTCCCCTCTCCCTTCCACTCTTGCTAAAATCAATGGAAAAAATATCCTCGGATGAAGATAAAAAAAATAAAAGGCAAACGGTTCTTTGGACAATCTTTCAACCCAAAGTGGCCCTAACCCTGCAGGGAGAAGGTCAGGCAGTAATCACAATCCCTCTTCTATCAAATGCAAATACAAGGCCAGAGCTCTCCACAAGCCCTAGCACTCAGGACCAACCCAGTAAGTCTGAATCCACTAAAGCAGAAGGTGGACCAGCCTCCACCCTACAGTTCCAATCCTGGGCACAGAACTAACAGAAAAGTGTTTGCCAAAGAGGTCCTAGAATGTTCAGAGCAGCGGTATTAGTAATAACCATAGGAAAGAGAATAAAACCCAAATGCACATCAGTAACAGAATAGGTAAATAGACTGTTAAATAAAGTCAATCAGAACTGGAATGAATCAAAATCATGTGTCACCTCATAGGATGCAATGAAAAGAATATACCCTCATTTCTATGATATTCCTGCTCAAGATGTATAACTTGCATCTGAACATGCAAAAATATCAGATCAGATTGAGAGCTATTCTGTAAAGTAACTTGGCCCAGAACCTGCAAAAGTAAGGAAATCACGAAAGTCAAGGGCTAAGAACCTATTCCAGACTAAAGGAGACTAAAAAGACAATAGCTAAATGGCACATTTGATTTAGGACAAATACAGGACAGGACTGAGACTTGTGGTGACAAGTGAAAGGGGCCCGAGGATTAGATGGCAGCCATGATCTGGTGTTACTTTTCCTCATTCTGACAGCTGAATTGTGGTTATGGGAGGACATCTGTGTTTCCAGGTATTACACGCTCAAGTATCGGGAGCGATGAGACATAGGTTGAGAACTTATTCTCAAATGATTTAGGGAAAATATTATTGTTATTTTACTTGCAACTTTTCTGTAAGTTTGTGATTACTTCAAAATTCTAAAAAAAAAAAAAATTAAATTTCTTACAGTATGTTGGAAGGGGGAAAGAATGAGAGAGGGAGGTACAAAGCTTAAGAGTAATTTGCTGAAAAAATAAATGTATTCCTAACTTAGGAACTCATAGGTGTTCTGTCTTTAATCTCAGTATATTTATATTCCCCATCTTCTGCCCATAAGAGGTGTGGGGGGGGGCTTGCAAAAATCTGCCGCATGGCCCAGCTGAATATGACTGAGGGGTTGAGGGTCAACCTATGAACCTGGAGGTCCACTCCCAGTGAGGGCACAGCCCGGGTTGCAGGCTAGATCCCCTGAAGGAGGCAGGCAGAAAGCAGTCAATAAATGACTCTCTCTCATCATTAATGTTTCTATCTCTCTTCCTCTCCCTTTGTCTCTGAAATAAATAAAAATGCTTTTTTTTTAATTTGCCACATATCCTTCTTTGTACATAAGATTGTTAGGAAACTAAGTTGACTAGCAAATATGAATGTGCCCATTTTTATTAGCAAGGAAAGCTTTTTTCAGAAGCCCCCAAACAACTTCTCATACTTTTAGCCAGAGTTACATTGTATCGCATGCACAGATGACAATTTGGGAAGGAGGAAGAAACCCACCATGATATGCCCAAGGATGATACCAACACTGCGGAAGCTTTCTGAAATACATGGTGATATTTTTGGTTGTTATGGGACTTGGACCACTATTGGCATTTAGTGGATGAGAGCTAAGGATACTCACTGTCCTGAAAAGTACATGGCTGGCCCACATAAAGAAGCGCTATCCAACATGTCAACAGGCAAAGCGGGTGAGCAAAACCAATAATAAAACAAGGAGAACCACCACCAGCAGGCAAATATGTCTGCTACAGAGGCTGACAGTGTAAAAGATACTATCTTTACCTGTAAATAAATAGATTATGGTCCAGGATTAGTTACAAGACAAGTAAAGAAAATATTGAAAAACATCAACACTATTAAAGATTAAAAACAGTAACAACAACCACAACAGATAGGATTAGGGAAAGAGGAAAAATATTAAGTTATGAAGCAGTCATAATGCTATGTATTTTAATAAAGTGCCGTCTTTCATAAAAGCAGAGTTAACATTTTAGTCTTCCCAAACACATGCTAGTTAACCCAGGAGGGCCAGTAATAAAAATTATTTAAACCAGAAAATAGTACATTTTTGTGTGTATTTTTAAGATGTTATACTTAAGTCTAACAGTTTCAACAAATCTCTGAAAAAGATCATGTTATATATTCAACACAGCTAGCACCAATCTCACCCAGCAGTAGGCTCTTTATTGCAGCACTATCATATCACTGTTTTTGCTATTTAATATAAAGACTTTCTTCTACATTGCCTTCTACTGACCCAAAATACCAATTTAGAACAAAAAATCTAAGGGTTTCATCCACCAAAGGCCACTCTAATGTGAAGGGCCTTATATAAAAATCCATCTCCAAGCAAAGAGACAGGACCTTGAAAAACGCACTTACAAAATTAACCAGTTCTCTGTTAGTATTACCAAGAGAAAGAAAAAATAAGAAAACTAAGTATGAGTAGAAACGAATAAAACCCTAACAGTTCCAGAACTACCAGTACAACATCATAAGCATTTTGAATATCATTATAAAAATTAATTTATTTCTTAAAAAGTAAAGATCAAAATGGACAAGGCTATACAGTCAAACCTCAGTTCTCAAATATCTCCCATCTCAAACAATTCGGTTCTCAAGCAAGTTGTTCACAGAAAAAAAATGTCTGGGTTGTGGAACAAAACTTCAGTTCTTGACCAATAACCCTTCCATGCTGATGCCAAAACATGACAAAAAAACATCTCTCAGGTCACAAAGGAAAGAATGCTGAAAATGAGTCAGTTTACCACTGAACCTTCTATTGGTAACATGTCACAAAATTGTGCTCTGAACTTTTTTGTGTTTTAAGGTTTCTTTTGCTTTTATTGCTAGCCAAATGGACGATTAGCACAATTTTAAAACATAAAGAGGCCATCAAAAGTGCTGCTGTTGCTAAGGGTGTGAAAGTGTTCACAAAACAATCACAAGCAATTGAAGAGGCAGAGAAATTGTTGTTGACTTGGATGAATGAAAAGTAATCAGTCAAATGGGAGCAATCTGGGGAAAAGCGAGGATGCTGCACACTGACCTCCAGAAAGACAGCCCTGGAAACGAGTGCTAAGAGATTCCTTTAAAGCTAGTAGGGGTGGTTCCATACATGTACGAAAACAAGTGTTTATTTACAGATTAAACAGCACATTAGACATGTACTTTTTATAAGAAAGGTTTAAACAGGGCATCATTTGGGGTCTAGAATGGATTAATTCAATTCAATTATATTAATTTAATTTTCATTATTTTAATAGGGAAGAAATCATTTCGTTTTTGAACAAATCAAAATCACTTCCTAAATAATCTTCCAGAAGGAATTAAGTTCGAGACCTGAGGTTCTACTTTATAAATTGAAATGTGAATGTGTGGAAATAAAGTGAATATGGAAATATAGTAAAAAAGAAAAATACTCCCTGGGGAGCCGTGTTCCCCAGGGGAGCGGTGGGACCCAGGGCAGCCGTGTGCCCTGGGAGAGCCTTGTGCCCCGGGGGAGCGGTGGGATCAGGGGGAGCCATGTGAACTGGGGGGGGGGGGGGGGAGGGCGGTGGGACCCAGGGGAGCCATGTGCCCGGGAGAGCCTTGTGTCCCGAGGGAGCAGTGGGATCCAGGGGAGCCTTGTGACATGGGGGGGGGGGGGGGGGCAGTGGGACCCGGAGGAGCCCCTATGTTCATAGCAGCACAATTTACAATAGCTAAGATTTGGAAACAGCCTAGGTGCCCGTCAGCAGATCATTGAATCAGAAAACTATGGTACATCTACACAATGGAATACTATGCTGCCATAAAAAAGAAGGAACTCTCATCATTAGCAGCAACCTGGATGGAATTGGAGAACATCATGCTGAGTGAAATAAGCCAGTCAGTGAAAGAGAAACACTACATGTCCTCACTCATTTATGGTTAATAAAGAACATTATAAACTAATGAACAGAAAGATAGATATAGTGACAGTAAAGCAAATGACAGCAGGGAGGGGAGGGTTATCTGGGGAAGATAAGGGATTAACCGAAGGACTGTATGCTTGCATATAAGTACAACCAATGGACACAAAACTCTGGGGAGGGAGGGCATGTATGGGGAGGGGGCAATGGTAAGCAATGTACACATATAATACCTTAATTAACAAAATGGGAAAGAAAAAAAAATAAGTTGGACTTGCAGAGAAAAAAAAAGAAAAGAAAAATACTTACTGCCAAAGCCTTGGACAGCTTGGTTCTAAATTCATTCAGAATGATTGCCACAATGTCCTTAGGTGGTACATAAGCAAAGCCATCTTGCAAATAGACTTTCCTTCCTCGGAACAAATCCAGAGCGTCAGCAAAAGGGATCTGAATTCAGAGTGAAACGGGGAGAAAAAGCAGCACCTGTCATTTTGAAATCCTCCCAAGTCTTCATACGTACCAAGTCTAAATAAAATTCTTCCTATGACAAATTCATCACTCCCCACAGATCAGAAGAAAAGAAAGATCAATTTGCACTCTTTACAAGTAAGCAATTAGCACAAGAAAGAAGTGGCAATCCAAAAATGTGTTTATTTCAGAGTAGATGTCTTAAAAAGAATTGTCAAGTCAAAATGCTTTCTTTTTACTTAACTAATGAATTTACAAATTCTAATCCCCAGAAGTTCAAACTACCAACTCAAGTCCTCAAAGCACATTGTATTCCTCTCATATGATATACCCCACATTTTATTCTGCATCAAGTAGAATCCTAATGTGTATACAATATGTTCAGTGCTGAAAATTACTAACAAATGAAGCAATACAAATTTCTTCATCTAGGTTTCCTTCTTTCTCTAGAGAAATATATTGCAAATGCTAATGTCAACAATAAGAAATAAAAATAAGCATTCAGTTTTGCTATTAAAATAAGTAGTTGCCAAGTAAATGTTTTTTAAAAAACCAATACTATTATACATTTATAAAATCTTATGGACTATACTAAAAGTTTAAGATATCAGAAATATGTTAGTGAACTGTGAAAATCAGCCTTATTATCCAATCATTTTTCTCTTTTCAAAAATGAGAGAAAAAGTTAGGTTAAAAAAAATGATCCCCAAATTGTCTATTTGCCCAAGTTTCAGGTAAGAGTTAAATCTATCCGCCCATCATTCTTCAATATACTCAACCACATCACAAATAAATAGTAGAACATGTGCTTTTTTTTTTTTTTTTAACAAATAGTTTTTACCATGACACAGTCCTTGTCCTGAAGTAGGTCATCACTTAGGTGAGAAAATAAGTTAGACACAGATGAAAAGTCAAACAGCTCTCTGGGGCAGTACGTGTGTGACATTGCACCAAACAGGTGACTCACACAGGACACATCAGAGGAGGAGGTAAGAGGCTTTATTACAGTAACTCAGGCAAGGAAAGGAGACAGGAGTTTGGAAACGTGTTTTAATCCAAGCTCTATTACTCACTAGACTTATGATTTTGGAACATTTAATTACTGCTTCTAAACCTCAGAGGTAAAGGTTTATAGGTAGAAATTTGAAAGTATATTGAATTTAAATTTTTAAACAAATTTGGCTTCATTAATGACAATATTGATCTAGTAATTATATTAGAGATTATTTGAAATATCGGGGTTTACAAATTTTATAAAAATACAGAATCTTTAAAACCAGGATAGGGCAGGAGGGGATCATCTAAGTGACTCTTAGGGGTTCCTTAGCTCTCATATTCCATGATCCTAGCTTATCAGGGTGGTCACATGGAAATAAAAATGCTTAAGCAGAAGCGAAAGATTACATGAAGGCAGAGTAATGGGAAATGTGTGATGTGGGAGGGATAAATGTTGATTCCCAAACTCTACATTTAGAAGGCTGACTAAATGATGACCTAACTCTGTGGTAGGCAAACTCATTAGTCAACAGAGCCAAATATCAACAGTACAACGATTGAAATTTCTTTTGAGAGCCGAAAACTGACTTCTGCACATGGGCCACGAAGTTTCAATCGCACTGTACGTGACCACCCACACGTGTAAGAGCCACACTCAAGGGGCCAAAGAGCCGCATGTGGCTCTCGAGCGCAGTGTGCCTACCACTAGCCTAACTGGTAGGAACAGGGAAGTCAGAATGGGGAGCTAATGTGGAGGCAGGATTGTAAGCCACTGGCACTCACCAATAATGTTGAGTACATTCTTTTCAAAGGAACCTAGGGGGTTGCAACTATCAAATTTTAAAATGAATTTCAGCTCTCCTCTCTAGAACTATTTAGTCCAAAAACCATTTAATGGATTCAAGCAAAGCAGGTACCTGGGCTAAGGGACAGAGCGCAGCAGAGCTAGCCCATGCTAAATGCCGGAACCTGGGTTGGGTGGGTTAAAGGTCTTTCCACAAGAGAGCAAGTGTGAGTGCCCAAAGGGTATGAGACCATGTTCACACGGGGAGATGGTCCAAGAAGGTGTCAGAGCCCTTCAATGGCAAAGAAGCCTTCCATGCAGAGCCGGGGTCCAGAGGGAGGGGTGATGGGAGCGTCCTTGCAGGGGGCAGCCCAGCATGCAGCATAAAAGCCCAAGCGTTGTGAGGAGAGAATTCCTGTTAGAGAATGCAGGTAATTCCTGTTAGAGAATGCAGGTCAGAGCCCAGGCAGGGTAAGGAGAGTGTCTATGTAGGAAGACATCCCGACACAGAATCCTGGCACACTCCTGGTGTGGTGAAGAAGAAATACACGCAGGAGCAGGAGAGGCTGTGGTGACAACAGGCTATACACATGGGTTAACTAAGCATGTATAGAAAGCTCCATGTGATGTATTTAACATAACCTGGAAAGTAGCTTAAAGCTTACATACCTTATAAACTGACTCCAACTCCAAGACATTCTCATTTAAACTGAATGATGATGAATCAATAATATCCTTTCCTGGAAAAGTCTTCTCATCCTTACTTATCTAAAAGAAAACATATTTCTTATTGTTTAAGGAAGTAAAAGGCTTCACTCAGTTTCAATACAATACTTTCCTTCACTAGAACAGTAAATATTCTATTTTTTATAAAATTTGTAAAGCCTAATATAATCACTAAGTCAGTATTAGCATTAATGAAGCCAAATACATTTAAAATTTTAAATTCAATACACCTTCTAATTTCTACTCTGCCAATTTCTGACAACATTATACCAAAAGAACAGCAAAAAAAATGGAAAGTATTATAATATAAAAGCAAAGGAATTATAATAAAAACTCAGTTTAATATAGACTTAAAATAGCATTATCTGAATTCAAAAGTTATGTTTTTTATTAAAATATTTATTTGTAGTTATGAGTAATTTATTTCTCAATTTTCTAGATACATAAAACAATTCTGAATTAAAAATTCTATTTTGCTAGACACAACTATAAATCTATTATCTCAGACTAATTATGAGTTTAAAAATAAAAGACTGATAGATCTAACTATATAAAAATTATAAACTTCTACACAGAAAAATAAAAGATCTATAAATTAATATGAAATATAAATTACAAACTGAGGAAAATATTTATATCATTTGACATCTGAGTAACTCTCAATAAAACCTTTGAAAGTAGAAAGTAAGTACTAGAAATCCAAAAGTCTCATACAGCTACCATTCATGTAGGTGAAAATAATAAAAGTAAATTCAAACAATAATGCCGTATTGTTTTCTACCTATTAAAATGGCCCAAGTTAGGCAAACTTAGGATACGCAGTGTTGGGACAACCTTTCCAAAGGGCAAAACATTTCAAAAAGCATTAAAACATGCAGACCCTAACAGTTTTACTTCCAGGAACAATTTTTCTTCATCACAATGTTATTTGTAATAATAAGAAGAAAATCTAAATGTCCAACAACAGTTATTTGGTTAAATAAACTACAGTAGGCTTTAATGGCTCAGTAAAGCAGGCTATATTATTCAGATCAACCTCTCACAAAAATCAAAGACACTGAAAAAATTTTTAAAGTATCTCTTTACAGTACAGAAGACTAATATACAAAGTCATGCCCATAAGAAGTAGGGTATCTAGTTTCACTTCATTGAGATCCTCCTGATCAAATGCCATGGGTCATTCGAAATAACCCAAGCCTTAGATTGGTTTTAAAGTGGACCCTGATTCAAATGCCCAGCCACCTGGCAGAAGCAAACTCAAATCATACTTCAAAGAATTCCTACAAATACATTTTAAAATGCAATTGCATTTTCTATAACAAGGCACATCATAAAACATCACTTAATGAGAAAAAGAATAATAATAACAATAATGATGCTAGACTATGAGAATGGAGGTGTATAAAGAAATAAAAAACGAGGGTGACGACAGCTGATGAATGGGAAACTATAATAAGTTATTTGAGAAAGAAAGGAAGGAAGGAAGAAAATGAAAGAAAACAAACTTCTAGAAACCCACAAAAATAAAAAACCCTCAGGAACAGGAATTAAAAACTCAGTGGGTAACCAATGGATGAAGACAATTGGGGGGAGAGGGGGTAAGGGCACAGGGTGGGAAGGGAAATGGGTGGTAGGGAATTTTGGGGGAGAAAAAGGAGAAACAATTGTAATAATCTGATTTATTGAAGAAAAAAAAAAAACTCAATGGAATCATAAAGAAACACCAAGTTTCAGTTCCTGTGGAGTAGGTAATTGAGACCACTCCATCTGCATTATAGGTAAATTACCTAGGAATTTCCAGGCCAACAGCCAAAGCCTGTCACGTAAAGTCCACTGTTACAGCTACTGATGCTGGGAAAGCAGCTTCAACGACACTCCCATTAGAATTAGAACTCTCATTGTTGGTGGGAATAAACATGGTAAGGCCACTTGGAGAAAAGATCTGGCAGTTGCTTCTAAGACTGAAAATATCTGTCCCTATGACCCAGCAATCTCACTCCTAGGCACTTATCCAAGAAAAATAAAAGCATATGACCGCAGAAAGACTTACATGATCCCATTTATATGAAGTTTTAGAACAGGCAGAACTAATATGGAAGGAAAAGATTTGAGTAGCGGTTACCAAGACAGAAATTCATTAAGATGCAGCATGAAGAAACTTCCAGATATTAATTCTCTATGTCTTTTGATAAGTTTAAGTTGCACAAATTTATGCATTTGTTAGAATTCATGAATTAGGTGTATTTAAGATTTGTGCATTTCATTGTATGTACATGTTACTTAAATAAAAAGAGAACTCTTAACAAACACTAAATTCTAGTTAATGATATGCAGGCTATAGTATTCGGTGGGAAGTGTTACAATTTTTGAAACTTATTTTGAAATGGATTGGTAGGGAGACAGAGGAATGGATAATAGATGATAAAAACAAGTATAATAAACTGTAAATTGTAAAATCTAGGTAAGGAATGTGGATATTCATTATAAGATTCTTGCAAGCTTTCTATATGTTTGAAGTTTTTCACAATTTTGGAGGCAAAATAACACAATGAAGATATACTCCCACTGGGACAACTAAAGTTAAATTGGAAAATAGAGGTAAGAATGGAGAGCATTGCACCTGGTTGACATGGCTCAGTTTCTGAGTGTCAACCTATGCATCAGGAGGTCTCGGTTCGATTCCTGGTCAGGGCACATGTCCTGGTTGCAGACTCGATCCCTAGTAAGGGGTATGCAGGAGGCAACAGATCAATGATTCTCTCTCATCATTGATGTTTCTGTCTCTTTTTCCCTCTGAAATCATTAAAAATGTATTTAAAAAATAATAATGGAGAGCAATGGGAACTCTCATAACCTACTGCCAGAAGTGTAAATTGGTAAAACTACTTTAGAAAATTTGGTATTATCTCAGGAGTTGAAGGTAAATACACCCCATAACCTGGCAATTTTACTCCTCCCAAGTATATACATCAAAGCAGAGATAAGCAAACTTTTTCTAAACAAGGCCAAATAGTTAATGTTAAGCTTTGCAAGCCATACTGTCTCTGTCACAAGTACAGCTTTCTTTCCTGTTAGCAACAGCCTATGTAAATAAATGGACACAGCTGTGTAACAATAAGACTGTATTTATGAACTCTGAAGTTTACATTTAAATAATTTTCCTGTGCCAAGGAATTTTATTCTTCCTTTAATTTTTTAACTATTAAAAATATAAGGGGGGCCGAAACCGGTTTGGCTCAGTGGTAGAGCGTCGGTCTGAGGACTGAAGGGTCCCAGGTTCGATTCCGGTCAAGGGCATGTACATTGGTTGCGGGCACATCCCCAGTAGGGGGTGTTCAAGAGGCAGCTGGTCGGTGTTTCTCTCTCATCGATGTTTCTAGCTCTCTATCTCTCTCCATTCCTCTCTGTAAAATATCAGTAAAATATATTTTTAAAAAATAAATAAATAAATAAAAATATAAGGGGAAATAAACAAAATAACAGATTTAATAAAATAAATAAAATTAAATTAAAATATAAAAAAGTCTTAGCTCGCAGGCCATGTGAAAAACAGGCATCAGCCAGGATTTGGCCCATGGGCCATATTTTGCTGATCCTTCTCCTAAGCAATGGATTTTAAACTGTACCACTCACAAGAATCTCCTGGAAGGCTTGTTAAAACATAAATTACTGGGCACCACCCTAGAGTTTCTGATTCTTAAGTATGTGGTGGGTCCCAAGAATCAGCATTTATAAGTTTCCTAGTACTTGCCGAAACCGGTTTGGCTCAGTGGTAGAGCGTCGGTCTGCGGACTGAAAGGTCCCGGGTTCGATTCCGGTCAAGGGCATGTACCTTGGTTGTGGGCACATCCCCGGTGGGGAGTGTGCAGGAGGCAGCTGGTCAATGTTTCTCTCTCATCAACGTTTCTGGCTCTCTATCTCTCTCCCTTCCTCTCTGTAAAACATCAATAAAATATATTTAAAAAAAATATATATATATAAGTTTCCTAGTACCAGGAATGTTCCAGTTCTCATATCAAAGCCATAGGACAACATACAAACAAGTAAACATGAATCAGCATTATTCATATAACCATAAAGCAACATTATTCATAATAGCCCAAAACTGGAAACTCATCATCAAAGGCAGAATAAATAAATGTGTGGCAAATTCAGTGTAGGATACAGCACAGCAACAAAAATAATACAACTTCACACAATGTGCATAACCTGAAATATATACTAAGCAAAATAATCCATGGACAAAATAAAATATACCTGATTATTCCATTTATTAGAAAGATTTGTCTAATATGGAAAATTATATAGTTTAGGGATGAATAGTCAGATGATCAACTAAAAGGAAAAAGGTAATGAGGAAGTTACCATAAAGTCAGATTAATGGTTTCCTTTAAAAGAGAGAGAGAAAGACTGGTTGAAAGGGACACAAGAAGGCATTTCAAGGGTAACAGCAACACTTTATCCCTCATCTGAATGACAGACTAATATTCACTTTATAATAATATATTACACTTATTTTTGTTTTATGAACTTTTCTGGATATGTTTATACTTCTTAGTGTTTAAAAGGTTAAAAAAAGTTTTTTTTTAAAAGCAGATGAATTGTGTTACAACAAAATATGCAGTCAGTAAAATTCTTTTTAAATTATGGAAATTTATGATTACTGTCATAGAAGGATATCTGTGAAATACTGCTAGATGAAAGTAAATTCAAACAGTTAGGTAAAGGCGAAATAAAATAAATCTTTTAAGAGATTCCAAGCATGATTCTGTATAAGCGTGTGCATGGAAATAGTCTACACAAAGATATAACTAACTCTGGGTAAAGGGATTATGGATAATTTCTACTTTCTTCTTTATACTTGCACATATTTTATTAAATTTATTCCTTACATATTTCATGTTCTGGTTATTATTATAAATGGTATTTTCTTATTTCAATTTCTAATCATTCACTGCTTTCTTGCATATCCTTTTAATTTGTTCACTTATTTCAAAATTAAAAATACTGTTAAGTCCAAAATTAAAGGTAGCTTAAGTCAGAAAGCATTAAGGAGATATGCAAAATCTCCACTTTTGTCATTCCGAGTGATTTCCACATTTATCTAAATCTACTGAGTCAAAGACTTAGGCTTTACTACTAGTATTAGTTAAGCATTTCCTTCTCTGCTTTTTCCATAGAAGGTAGAAATACAATAGGAAACTGATTTACAAATGTGTTTTTAGGAACAATAATCTTTCTTCAAAGAAAACCTTGCCTGGAATGATATTACATTGCAGAAATTAGTAGAAAAAAAAATACTCTGGTTGAAGTAAGGCTAGGCCCAAAGCACTGCCCATTCAACCCACCATTACTCCATCTCTGCCCTTCCTTGGCCCATTTCTAACGGGTACGTTCAGCCCTCGCCAGTCTGGCTCAATGGCTAGAGCATCAGCCTGCGGACTGAAAGGTTCCAAGTTCGATTCTGGTCAAGCCTGGGTTGCGAGCTTGATCCCCAGTAGGGGGTATGCAGGAGGCAGCTGATCAATGATTCTCTCTCATCATTGGTGTTTCTCTCTGTGTGTCTCTGTCTCTCTTCCTTCCTCTCTGAAATCAATAAAAATTATTTTTAAATAAATGAATAAATGGTACTTTTAGGAAAAACCCTACAAAATACTTAATTGCACAAACATTACCATAAAGACAATGATAGTAATAAATGGAAACAGAGTCACTGCTGACTGACAAGTATCTCACCACTGTGTGATGGCTCAAAACTTTTGCTTGCTGACTATGTGGGAGATGAAAGACAGCACAGAGGAGGTAGTTTAGATGTGTCAATCTGTAGATTGTTCAAAAGTCAATGAAAGTTGAGCCCCATGCATGCCATCTACTAGTTAATATGCTAACCATTTGACTTATAACATCCCAATTAATTCTACCATTAACCCTACAAGGTAGATAGTATCTTATTTTATGGTTAATTGGTAGAAGTAGAAGCTAAATTGGATTTCCAACCCACAAGGCCAGGCGGTCTCCAATAAACAAAAAAAGTTGAACAAACATGTAACATCAAAATCAATGCAAGAAAAAGTCATCAATTGAAAATTTTCACCTCAATCTCTTTTTGGTAATGAACAGAATTAAAAGAAACTAAAATGTAATATGACTAGGTATCATGAGAAATCTTATAGGTAAAAAGATTTCTTTGAAAGAATGTAGAGTACATATTATATATAATCAACATTCCAGAGTGTTTAAATTATGGTTAACAATAGCAAATATTTCTTTAAGAGCTCACACCAGATTATTATGCTTTAGTGTTTGCTTTGTTTACATATACCTGCTAACAGTAACTTCTCTATTTGACTATTTACCTTTTATTTTGCATTCCATAAGAGAATTCCTTCAAAACTGAAATAGACAACAAGACACACACTGCCGATAATATCTGAGAGAAGGTAGCTATGTCTTAGACTACTTTTAGAGCCACCTGTAATTCTGAAACAGCACTGATAAAGAAACAAACTAATCGGGAGAAATGGTAAACGGAGAAAAAGAAATCTTCCTGTCTTCATGACGGTCTTTTCATTATTTTTAAGTAAATTTCCAATTTAAATGTTACAATACATTTCAAATGTATTTGATGGACATTTATTTGAAATTAGATAAAAGCTTACTATTCTCTCTACCATTAATAAGGGTAATCATAATTGCTTGTACAATTTTTGCCCAGTTTTAACTGAATCTGAAAAACTTAAATTGAGACCAATTGTGTTAACCAACCATGGCCCTGTTATAATCACTTACTACAGCAATAAAGAAATAGGTAACTTTGAACATACAGATGCTTATCCTAATAATATTTGGAGCTCTAACCAAACAAATCACAAGGCAATATATAAGTAATGCTAACACTTCTAGGATAATACTCTCCTTCCCCTAAATTCAATTCAAATACTTGTATTAACAATACCATAGATGTTTACAAGCAATTACCTGCTTACCAAGTAAATGTCAGGGCAGCAAAGGAAGCACACATCAGATCCACTTTCATGCAACAGATTACATTAGTTACAAGAGACTTGACTTGTCAAATAGTCTTCTGCCTTAGAAATTCAGTCAAGACTCAAATAAAGATAATCTCAAGAACTTGAATAAAAACTAGGGTAGCTTACTAAAGAATGTAATGTAATAAGATTTTCTTTCATTGAAATGTACTTTGTCCTGTTTCCCCCCCCCCCCCCCCGAGGAGGGGTGGGGAAGAAAATTATCTAGTCTTCTTAGATTAGAAATAACAGATAAAATTCTAAGGAGATCAATATATTTCTAAACCATTAATCCAAAGTAGCCACATGCATTCCAAATCACATGCATGCTATCTAAAATTCATGTCATATCCTGCATTCTAGCCTTTCAGTAATATTCAGTATTTCCTTGGTGTGTTAGAAAGTTCATCCATGCTCTTTCCAGCCGGTGCTAAGCTATGGGCATCTCTTGAAACAACAAGCGCCACAAGGGAGCAAGAGAAAACCCTACCACAAGAAGTGAAAATATGAGCTGAGACATCGAGCTGCCAACACTAAGATTGGACCCCGCCTCAAACACACAGTCCGTGTGTAGAGAAACAAGAAGTATTGAGCCTTGAGTCTGGGCATGAGCAACTTCTCCTGGGCTCAGAGTAATGTACACGGAAACAAGGATTATTAATGTTGTCTCCAATGCACCCAGCAGTGAACTGGTCCCCACCAAAAGCCCAGTAGAGAACTGCACCGTGCTCACTGACCGCAGACTGTACCCACAGAGGTAGGAATCCCACCAGGCACTGCGCCTGGGCTGCAAGCAGGGGGCCACGCTAACTCCGGAGGAGGAAGAGATTTTAAACAAAAAACGATCAAAGAAAATTCAGAAGAAATATGAAAGGAAAAAAGTATGCAAAAATTAAGTCTTTTTAAGGAGCAGTTCAGCAGGGCAAGCTCCTTTGCATGAACTGCTTCAAGACCAGGCCAATATGCTCGAGGGCAAGGAGCTGGAGTTCGCTCTCAAGAAATCAAGGCCCCGAAAAGCAAATAAATCCTCTTCCCTCCTATCTTAGCTCATGTAACAAAGGTGTTTATTCTAAAAAAATAAATGAATAAAATTTTTAAAAGTAGTTCATCCTTGGCCCTGGCCAGAGCACTGACCTGATACACCAAGGTTTGATCTCCAGTCACACAAGAAGCAACCAATGATGCAGAAAAGGCAGGGGGGAAAAATATATCTTCTAAAAAATTTTTTTTAATCAATAAAGTTCATTGACTTGTTACACATATTCTAAATCGTCACATATCTATTTAGCTAATTATAATCAAAATTCAAATTTCAAAGAATTCTCACTGAAAAAATGTAGGATGATTATATGAAACTTTACTAATTAGTGTAAACTGCTATTGACTTCATTATTTCAATTTTTTTTTAATAATCCTTAGTATTCTCTTCTGCTTTCTGGCTAAAAACTACTAGGAAAATATAAGCATATTTCATTTTCTCTGACTCCCTTAATGAGGTTACCCAATGCATGCCTCAAAAATATCCTCTAAAAGAGCAAGACAAAATTAAATGGCTTCCTGCTTCTATTAACAAAGAATCTCCTGTACGAAAGTAAAAACACTTATTATAGAACAATTATAGAAGCAGAGCAACAGAGTGGAAAGTATATAGTTTTTGTAATTGCAGAAACCTAAGTTCAAATTTTGAACAAGTTAATTAACCTCTTCGTACCTCTCTTTCTACAATAAAATGAAGAAAACAATACCTACTTCATGTAGCTTTTAAATTAAATAAAATACAGAAAGTTCTAGAACAGACATAACATATAGCATGCCCTTAATTAATAGTAAATATTTATTATTACTATCAACAATGTACATTTTTATTACCTTCTGTTTTCCCAGCTTTTTTCCCAGGAATAAAGTGAAATTTTTCCTGCATCTAAACTGGTTTCAATAAACTTTTATTAGTTGAAACTACTACTTTGATTAGTAAAACTAACATAAAACTGGTCTTTAGTGGGGTGTTCAAAACTAATAAAATAAGCTAGGTTATCACTAAAACATCTCTTACAATCAAAGTACAGTAAGTCCTCACCATCGTCGAAGGCTCTGTGACTTTAAGCAAAACAACTGATAATGAAGGGAATGTTACCACAGACTAATTGACATAAACTGGAATTAAGTTCCTCCAGCATTATCTTCAGCATCATCACTGACTGACACTGAATGAAACAATGTTATTCAAGGGCCTGCTGTATATCATGTTTCACAAAATAAACGTCTTCCTAAACGGAGGTATATAAACAAACTGCTCTCTCTGGAATCATATGGAATCACATGTCTGGATGACTTACATTACTGTGCTGGAGATGTTCAACCTTCACTCTGATTAACTTTTCAACCAGCAAAGACCCTGGGCATTTGAGCTTTGAAATTCTCTCTACAGCACTATTCACAAATCCCCACACTTCAATCCTTAGGATCTATTCTATATCCATCCATTCAATGGTCAGTACTGCTTCAAATGGCAGCATATAATGGTATAATCTTTTTGTCAAGCACAAACCACAATAAGCTTTAAAAGTATGGGGAAAGTTTTATTTCTATTGTTACAGAAAAACCGGAGAAGAACCAAGCAATGCGTAGAGAGATGGAGTTACATTTATTATTATTATTATTATTATTATTATTACTATTATTATTACTATTATTATTACTATGTGCGGGCCCAAAGAAAAATGGCTCTCAAATTCTGGGCCAAAAAACATGGAGGAAGTTTCCCTATTTATATCTTTTTACCCTCCCAGAGAGTTATTCTATAACTCTCCCAAATATGGGGCTTGGTGGTCCCCTCTGCAAGTTCTTAAAGAGCCCTATGTGCTGGGGCTTTGAGATCTCAATCAAAGGCTTGTCTGGCACCAGCACTGATCCCTTCATCTGGGGAAGGTTTATGGCTTCTCTGGAATGGGAGTAGTCTTATTTCTTATTATTTAAGCAAGTAAGTATTTACAGAAGCCAAAATAGCAGGGTTAAAATTTCAAACAGCAGTTTTTATATAAGATGGATGCTTCACCATATTTTACAAACATATTACTTTACATGTTACCTTACTCATAGAATTAAGGATCTGGGCTGTGTGGAAGTTTTCTTTTTCTTTCTTATATTCTTCATCAAACCAGCAACTGAGAGAGCAGTCTCACTCTGCCAAGCATTCCGAACAAAGTCAAGAGTGGCTCCGGAGAGGCAGCGTCCCACACAGTAAACTCACAGGTGGAGATTTCCTGTGTAGACCACACTGCTATTCCCCCTGTGCAGAGCCCCTCACTGAGGGGGGTCATACAATGGCCAGTGGAATTTAAGAGAAGTGATACGTGTCACCCCCAAGCAAAGCTTAACAAGTACATAGTTCACCTGCGTCTCTCCACCCTCTGCCACCACACCTGGTGAAGTTCCAGATAAACTAAAGGCTGCTCAATCAGCTGAGGTGAGCGCCAATACGACACAGAGCAGGGCTGGAGATGGCCCACAGGAGATACTGATAAGCTACCCTTACTGGCAGAGTCATCTCCAGCCTCTTTGGGTCAACATTTTTATCCATTATGCTGAGCACATACTTCCACTATATGCATACTTGTTTATAAATTACACACATGTATTACTGTACATTATGTATGCGAAATAAGCCTTCCCCAAAATGTGTTAAAATGAGGTTAAAAATATATGTTGTTTTATTTATTTATTTCCTATATTCCTAAATTACGGGTATACTACTTTGGAACCTTAAACTATTACGCTGGCTTCTAGAGTAAAGATATAAATAAGGCTTCCCAGAGAGTTATTCTATAAACTTCCAATCAATAATATTCAATCATGTTTATAAATATTGTGATGTTTTCTAATTGAATGCACATAGCTCGCTTTCTTTCTCGCGCCTTGGCCCTTAAGCAAGAATGTGCCTTGGATTTGCATAGGAGCTTTTCAGAATTACAAGTTCTTGGTGCCACCTAGCCCTATGGATCAAAGATCAGCTGTACAGTTTTTTAAAGTCCATTAGTGACTCTGACACACGTCACCAGTGTCACATGAATCCAAAAAAAAAGAATTACATTTTCTAAAATATACTTGCCATGTCCTGAAAATGCCACCATTAATTCTAATATTCATTTTTTTATGTAGAATTCATTTATTCTTTCTAAAGCACTGAAGACCTACTATGTACAAAGCACTACTTCCAGCAGATGGAATCTATATATATATATATATATAAAACCTAATATGCAAAGTGTCTCATCAGGAATTCAATCAACTGGGAGTTTGATCACTCGCTATGATGTGTGCTGATCACTAGTGCGTGATGTGGAATGAAGGAAGGCCTCGGCCAGCAGCTGGCAGCCACGGGGGACCCTACCCATGCACACATTTTATGCACTGGGCCTCTAGTACAACTATAAACAAAAACAAAACTTGTTCTCATGAAGCCTACATTTTAATGGGGTGAGACAGACAATAACAAACAAAAAACTATCAGCGAGATAATTTGAAAATAAAACAAGAAGTGCTATAGATGGACAACAGATTTATACTGTAAGTTCTGTGATCAATTAAACCTCTCGGAAGAAGTTACATCTTAAATGAAAACTTGCACGAAAAGGAGCCAGCTCTGCAAACCCAGGACAAGAGCATCCCAAGCAGAGGTAACAGGTCCTTTTTCCTAAAGATATGGAAGGAACAGAGAGAAGGCGGACGAAGGGCAGTGGCAGGCAAGGCGTGGTGTGAGAGGTGGTTACAGAAGTACATGGAGCCCCAGCCCTGGGTGAGACACTCTTATACTGAGATCTGGGCATTAAACAAAGGCTTCTGGAAGAGCAAAGCTCAGATCTGATTTACTGCTTATGCTTAAGGGGCTATCTTAGTAGTTCAGGAAAAAGGCGATAGCAGCCTGATAACAGAAGCACGGTTGGAAAGAACACAAGGGACAGATCTGGGATAGATTTGGGAGGTGACACAGACAGACAGATTGCAAAGGAAGGGGTTCTGGAGAAAAAGACTTCTAAGTTTGGTGCTTTAGTCACAAGGCAGACAGTGATGCCATTTATTTGAGGTTTTTCCTGATCCTCATTATGCTATTTGTGTTTTACTTTTATACAGATTTGTCATGTGTGTCTTGTTATAAGTCACCTCGAGTCCTTTGTGGAAAGGGACATGCATCAATAAATGTAAATAAATGGCTTACTAGTAAGTATCAGTTTTTCTTAAAATGAAAAATATATTTGTACTAGCAGGTAAAAATGCATGTTAACAATTCAAGCAATATTAAAACTGCAATTAAAACAAATAATTAATGAAAAGACTGTTTTAAAAAACAATATATAATGAAATCATTAAGAATAATTTATTTTACAATGAAATTAAAAAATTGTGGAGGAAAAAAATTTTTAAACAAAATGGAATAAACAGTTTGTGGAGGAAGGCCGTGGCCGGATAGCTCAGTTGGTTAGAGCAGGGTCCCTAAGTTTCAGGGTCCATCCCCAGTCAGGGCACATAAAAGAATCGGCCAATTAAGCATAAATAAGTGGAACAACAAATCGATGTCTCTCTCTCTCTCTCAAATCTATAAAACAAAAATTTTTAAATAAAAATTTGTGGAAGACCCCAATGAGAGCAAATATCATGATTTTTAATAGAACCTATATTTATTAGAACCTTACTAGTTCTAATAAATACAGGTTTTATATTAGTAGTAAGCATTGTGCTCTATAATGGGCACCTTGTTTCCGCGAATACACTGTGACCTAATCATTACTCCCCCTCTGGAGATTAAAGGCTGCAACTCTCTGGCACTCCTCCCATTGAGCGCTGAGATCTATTTCCCCTCCCCTTAATCTGGGCTGGCCTATGACTACTTGGACCAACATGGCACGAGTGATGCCATGCCAGTCCCAGGCACAGGCTTCTGCCTTGTTCTTGTGGAGTCCTGGGTCACTCCAAAGAAGAAGTTCAACCCCCTAGTTTGTGGGATCACATGGAGAGGATCCCAGCAGAGTCCAGCCTTCTACAATCCTCACCTTGGCAGCAGCATGGGAGTAGAGCTGTCTTGTATATCTTAGGCCAGATTGCCTGCCAACCAAGTAACCACACGAACACCATATAGTGCAGAAGTGGCCCATTAAGCCCAGTCTGAATCCCAGCCCTCAAAATTGTGAGATCCTATAAAATAAAAGCCTAATATGCCAATTAACCAAACAGCAGAACCAATGGTCGCTATGACAAGCACTGACCACCAGGGGGCAGATGCTCAACGCAGGAGCTGCCCTCAGCCCACAGGCCCCAGGGGGCCAGCCATGTGGGTGCCAGCACACCCCCGTCCCCATCGCCCTGCTGAAGGAGGCGACCAGCAGCGGCAGCAGGGGGTGAGGCCGACAAGTGGGGGGGTGCCAGGCTGGCCAAGGTGGGTGCCAGCAGGCACCTCCCCCAATTGCCCCACTGATCAGCTGGCCAGGCCTAGAGACCCTATCCATGCACAAATTTCGTGCATTGGACCTCTAAGTAATAAAAAGGTTATTGTTTGAAAATGTTAGTGTTAGAATTTGGCTTTAATTTTTGATATTACAGTTTAGAATCATTGTTTTAATTTTAGGGTAGTTGATACATAATAACTAATAACCAGAATACAATCAACCTAAAATAAAAGTTTGTTGAGAACAATTTTCTATTTACAATTCAATGCTTACAACACACTTTCTTCATTTAAATGTACAAAAGAGCCATACTCAAGAGAAATATTTCATTTATTTTTGTTATTTTACTTAATCTCACTGGAGGATATTTTTTCCATTGCTTTTAGATAGAATGGACAGAAGGGGGTGAGGAAGAGAGAGGAAGGGGGCAAAGGAAGAAGGGAGTGAGGAGGAGGGGAACATTGATGTGAGAGAGACACGTCAATTGCCTGCCTCACACATGCACCCTAAATGGCGCTAGGAATAAACCTGCAACTCAGGTACATGCCCTTGACTGGGAATCAAACCCAAGACCCTCAGTGCACAGGCCAATGCTCTAACCATTGAGAACACTGGTCGGGGCAGAAAAAAATATTTCCATTACATTGTTAATAATTGGTAAATCTTTAGGAAAGATAGACGGGAAATTTAAAAAAGGAAATAATTACCCCTGTATAACTGTTAATTACCCAAAACTGACAGGATAGTATGTTAACTCACTTATAGATTCCTTTATCATTTATTATCATCCACAATATTAAAAGTTAGAAAACAAACAGTAATTTAATATCCTGACATTCTAATTAGTATGTTGATGTCTCAGTAACTACGCCAAGCTGATCAATGTAAAAGCAATCATCTGATTACTTTATTACTGTTTTTTTAAACAGTACAGGCATATTTGAAATATATTAAAAATTACACTAAAATGAAAGATTAATTACTTATATTCAAGCACATTTCTTCTTGTCTACAAGAAAACAAATCTCTCTCTTTTTTTTAAATGGTTAATTTAAACAAGAGTTCTTCGTAAAAGTCTCCTGAATAAATCAAAACAGCAGTCATTCCCCAGCTAGGGATGACAGGACCAGATACATGTTAGTTCGATACATTACAATCCGACCGGCCACATCAAATACACATCCCATTCCAGCCCACCCCATTCAACAAACACTTCTGCAGCACTTTCTATTAGCCAGGCACAGCACCGGCAGATAATTCAAACAATAGTTAAGATGCTAATCCACAAGTTAACTGTAATATTTAATCACAGCAAAAAGCTTATAAAAGAAGACAAGTTGAGTCCACTCACGAGAGGGAAAATGCTGGTGTCCAGCAAGCTACTGAGCAAAGCTGAGAGTCTGAATGCCCACCAGGCCTGGGCTTAGGCTGGCTTCTCAGTCATGGATGAGCAGAATGAGGGGAAGCACGCTCGTTATAGCAGACGAGAGGCGGCGGGTGATCCTTCCAGGAACCTAATTTCAGAGCCCAGCTCAGCCGTGCTCAGACTACTGTGATAAACTGGGCTGAAAGTCACCGATGGCACTGCTATGGCGGTAACTACTGCCGAGGCTCAGAGAAGAACAGCGGTGCATAGGTACTGGGCAGCATTTAGAGCATTCAACATGAAGATTTACTGACAGTAGCCTGGTGCCACCCCAGAGACAGGGAAACCTGGGAAGTCCAATGGGGCATGAAGATGAAAGTAACTCCCTTCCAATTAACCAATATCTCCCTCCCCCTTCTCTTCCTTCTACCTCTCTCCTCAGAACTGAAACAACGTATACCACAAACCTCAATGAGTCTTTTGTTCACTTATTTCTATGTATCTCATTCTTGCTCTCAATCAATCCTTATGACAGTAGACCAACAAGCAGAAGCAAAATAATTCTAGAATACTGTGACAGAAATGGAAGAAAAAGATAACCAATTAAGAAGATGGAAAGTTAACACCAAGAAGTTACAGATGACAGGCTCATGCCTGAGTGGTTGTAAGAATAGCAGTGCCTCTAATAAAAATGGCTTTCCCTGACACAGTTCCTCCAGACAAGCACATGAACAGTCAAGCGGAGTAATATTACCCTAAGAGCCTGCTGTCTGCAGCCCAGCCTTCACAGAGGCTGCAGAGCATATGCTGCGTGGAGGGGGCCACGGTTCACAATAGCATTTCCAACAGCCCAGCAGTAGATTCCGGCTCTCAGGTTCCAGACCTGGGCAGTTTCTGATTTCTTACATTATTCAGATCTACTTCCCACAGGAAATAATGAAACCCAATGGATAAATTGTAAAAAACAAATATGCGCACGCTCGCGCGCACACACCACACACACACACACACACACACACACACACACTCACTAGAGGCCTGATGTACAAAATTCGTGCAAGGGACTCGGCCCTCATGGCCCCACAGCCCTGCCCACTGATAGTTCCAGAAGGTCATTCTGCCATCCAGTCTAATTAGCTAGCATATTAGCTCTTTATTACATAGGATTTGAGAGCACTAAAAAATTGACGAGACTAGGGGAACTGCCAGACCAAATTTTGAGGAAAACCTAAGCCCAGGAGAACCAAAGTCACTTTTGCCCTGAGGACATCAGCCAATGCCACGGCTACACTTCAGATGCTCATCCTCAAGGGCAAGGTGGCAAAAGACAAGGACGCACACCTGCCAAACATGGGATTCTTAAGAAGGCACTCCCTACATACAATCACGTTCTCTTACGCATTAGTTACTTATATACTTGTGTTGTAGTTCCTCACTAGACCAGAGGGACAGGCATCACGAACTATATAGGCTTCCCCAGATCTCCCTCCTGCTCACTCAGAGCCACACTGCACCCAGTTTGGGAAATATTTACTGACTGCTGGGACAGTCAATAGTTTAAGACTGAACTCTTACGATAATTCATTTTCATCAAAATATATTTGGAATTTTAGTTCCACAGTTTAACCTAAAATAGTAGATTAACAATCTCTCCAATTTCACACAATTCCACTATAACCAGTAAATATGTTGAAGCAAACTGGAATGAATAGGAAGTATGCTTTGCAACTAAAGTAGTCTGAAATTTGTTCCCCTCTCCTGTTTTCCTATGAACTAAGTGAATCAAGCCTTTGAAATTTGCAACTGTTTCTTTAACTCCAAACTATTTATTTCAAGCACCCTGTTAATTGGCAGGATGCCTATTTCTTCGCAAGGCTTCCTACGACTGAGCATCAAATTTCCTACTTTATGACATCTCCCTTATGTTAGCTTCTGCAATAACCTTTCGGTGCACAATTCAAAGGCCTCCAAACTCAATCTTTCTCAATGTTCCAACTGGCAAATGTCTTCCAAAAAAAAAAACAAAGAGTAATTTGACCTTCCCACTTTACAACATAGCCCAGTAGAAAACTGTTCAACTTTACTTAGTTCTAAGTTTTTAAACTATGTGTCATTTTGGACATTTTCAAGATCATTAGAAGAGAGGCAGCCAAGCTCTGATTCATGAAATAGCTGATGAAGACGAAAGCTTCCCAAGTTAAGCAGCTAACAGTAGTAGTATATTACAGAAATAGGGCTTCACTTAGCGGGGAGGAAAGGGGGAAAAAAATTGCTTACAGTCTACTAGTATACAGGCCAATAGCTTATTCAAGCAAATGAAGAAGGAAATGAAAAAGTAGGAAAAAATAAGGTCAGAAAAAGAAATTGATATGTTACATTTTCTCTTATAGGCCATGAGAAAAATCAAATATTTGAATATCAAGTTTTAATGTCAGCCGTTTTTTAATTTATATTTTCATCATATATTTCAAATTCAAGCAGATTAATAGAATACTAGCTATTTTTTGTGCCTGGAGTGAAGGGTAAGAAGTGTTTATTCCAAGAGATGCTTAAATCAATTTAAAAGAAAAAGTTAAGTCCTTAGCTACCAGAATTCTGCTTCTGAGCCCGTCCTACATGGAAGCTCTGTATTCACCTTGTCCTTGATGTTATATATATATATATATATATATATATATATATATATATATATATACCTAAACGACTGTTGCGACTGGTTGCTTGCTATGACATGCACTGACCACCAGGGGGGAAGATGCTCAATGCAGGACCTGCCCCCTGGTGGTCAGTGTGCTTCCACAGCCAACCTCCCATGGCCGGCCAACCTCCCCCGGTCCCTCTGGCCAGCCCCAATGGGCCCCCATCAGCCCTGATCACTGGCCAGGCCAAGGGGCCCCACCTGTGCACAAATTTGGTATAACTGGAAATAAAGCAGCTTTATGGCTTTGCTAAAGGTGTCCTATTTGTTGACCTAATACAACATCTTTAGTTCCTCAAAAACTTAGTCAGATACTTGAAGTTGAAACTGGCACAAAATCTCTCTACTACCTTTCTGCCTTCTTTTCTTTTCCAATTCAGATCCAATAATACTATTAGCTCAATGATGCCTTCCTAGATTAATCCAGCCCCTAGTAATACCCTCTTTTACTTAGCTCTTACTGGCTATATCAAACATTCTGGCATGCAATTATTTTACTTGTTCTCTGTTTCATGAAAACAGTCTCTTCCTGTTCTCCCAAACTAGCAGAAGCATATTAATGCAAATCCTCCATGACACACAGCATAATGCTGAAGACACATAAAACATGTCTTAAACATTAGCTATAAAGTAACATCAAGGACAAGGTGAATACAGAACTTCCATGTAGGACGGGCTCAGAAGCAGAATTCTGGTAGCTAAGGACTTAACTTTTTCTTTTAAATTGATTTGAGGGGAAAAAAATCAACTTGTTGTTCCACTTATTTATTTTTAAATATATTTTTTATTGATTTCGGAGAGGAAGAGAGAGGGGGAGAGAGATAGAAACATCAATGATGAGAGAGAACCTTGATCCGCTGCCTCCTGCATGCCCTCTATGGGGGATTGAACCTACAACCCAGACATGTGCCCTGACTTGGAATCGAACCAAGACCTCCTAGTTCATAAGTTAACACTCAACCACTGAGCCACATTGACTGGGCTGTTCCATTTATTTATGTGTTCATTAGTTGATTCTTGTATGTGCCCTGACTAGGAATCAAACCAGAAACACTGCTGTATTAGGATAACACTATAACCAACTGAGCTACTAGGCCAGGGCACTAAGAATTTATCTTAAACATACATTGAGGAGGAAAAAGATGCTATTCACCCATTTCTCTTACTTCAAAGTTCATCAATATCTTCCTCCCCTTGGTAATACCCCTACTCAACCTACAGTTCTATCCCTAATTACTGTCCTAAAACTGTCCAAGTGCTTCACTGGCACTTACTGTACAAATTCATATACAGGAAGATGCCTCGATGCCACTCAGAAGGGTTGGCTTTGTTCAGGGACATCAGTTCCCAAGGACTAGAGTAGGACAGGAAGCAGCACAGAGGCCACTCTTCCATGCCCCATCACCTCACAGCCGTCCTCCACTGCTCTCCATCAGGGATGTGGGGAGAGCTCATTTCAGCCTGGAGGCACCTATAACATTAATATGAACCTCCTGTGAAAGCCATCATATTCTTGTAATATTGTAATTATGCATCTCACCCACATTGGGACACAGTAGCTTTTCCTTCCAAAGCCTGAACTCCTACCATACCTCAATGGGGCCATTTGAATTCTCTGCCCTCATATTTGAAAAAAGAGAAAATGTTGAATTCATTATTCGACATCCTTCATATTGTTTTCTGTAATGACCTTGACATGATCTCTTACTCAAGATATCTGTCAGTTGGTTCCTTATCTATATTCTCCTTGCTGTTAGTTTTAAGTTATGGGGGAAAAAAGGGCAAAAACTATTATTTCTGTTTTGTAGAAATAATTACAAGCAGTCTTAGGAAACTTAAATTTTATACTGCATCTTGTTGACTTTCTTTCTTGCCTCCAGCAAGATCATTACAATCCAAATGTGATACAGCTTAAGGATCCCAGAAAGCTGAGCAGCAAATGCAAACAGCTGTCTGTGTGTTTGCATCCACCCATGATTCTCCTGTTCTTTAAGCAAAGTGTTGTGACAGCAATCAGCTGTGTTGTCTGACAACACAAAAGGGTTTTATTAGGCTTCAACTGCCCTGTTTGCCTGGACTTACGAAATGGCTTTTTAAATATATTTTCAGTCTTTCAATAACAAGTAATTTCAATAGATTTTCCATATGAATTAAAATCTCCCCCTTACCTAAGCCCAAACTTCACAAAGCAAGAGACAATACAAGCATTAAATGTTGAAAATAAAAAAGTAAAAGTCAACAACCATTTCAAAGGGGCACACAAAAACTCAAGGAGCCTACATGGTACAGCATCTAGAGTAACTTATGATCGCTTTTATTCATTTATTTATGGTTCTTTCTATTTAAGAAAGTGCTTTTAAATCCCCTGTAGCAACTATACAGTGCCTTGAACATATCTCTTAGTGCACCATCTTTTACTTGAATTGAATTTAGTAAACAATAGGACTATCCACAATCTATGCTATGAAATAAACTCATTAATTCGGGCTACTTTAAATTTTTGCAAACTCTGAGGGGGTAGGAGCACTGTGTGACAACAACTACTTTACACCTTAATACCTTACTTCCCAGGGTCCTGAAACATAAAAGGTTTCTTTGGAAATAAAGAAGACACATAGGACCCCCAGACAGGTCTCAGACATGTGGTAAGCCTCTCTTCTTCAAAATCAAAAAGTGGTGAACTTTTCAACCAACTCTTTCTAAGCAGCTTCACCAATCACATTTATGAATGATTGAAAACATGTATCAACCATTTCCCCATTCCTTTCCCTTCTGATTCATCTGAGCTCCCTCAGAGTTAGCTTCTCTATTCACCTAATTATCAGAATTTCATTTTCCATATTACCCTGTTTCCCCATAAATAAAACAGTGTCTGATATTAATTTTTGCTCCCAAAGATGCGCTAGGTCTTATTTTCAGGGGATGTATTATGTTTCCATGAAGTAGGTCTTATTTTCGGAGGGTGTCTTATTTTCAGGGAAACACGGTATTAATCATAGTTTTTTACTTATATAGGTTTCTTTATATTCCATAAAGTCTTTTCAAATCATGGCAGGGTGTTTGAGAGCATTTGGGGTACACTGTTTTGTAGTGTTCTCAGCTCAAATTGAAGAAGCCAAAAGCTCTGGCTTAGCTATGGATTCTGATTACTTATTACTGAATAACAAAACCTAGCAGCTTAAAACAGCAACCATTTTATTAAAGTATCCCCCAATTTTGTTGGTCAGAAATTCAGAAAGGATGTATCTGCCTATCTGCTCCTCGCAGTCACTAGAGGTACTGAACTCACTGCTACGAAGAGTCTAAGGTGACTTCACCCCCAAGGCATCCGGCACCTTGCTGGACGGCTGAAAGGCTGGGCTCAGCTGGGGCTGCTGGGAAATGCTGAGACACAGCGGCCAGTCTGCAATGGCTGTTCTGTGCCAGGTTTCAGAACACATCTCTCCAGCTCAAAACATAAAGAGCAAGTAGTGTTGTTGTTGTTTGTTTTTGTGGGTTGTTTTTTGAAATATATTTTTATTGATTTCAGAGAGGAAGGAAGAGGGACAGAGAGACAGAAACATCAATGATGGAGAGAATCATAGATCGGCTGCCCCCTGCACATCCCCTACTGGAGATCAAGCCTGCAACCTGAGCATGTGCCCTTGACCAGAATCGAACCCAGGAAGGACCCTTCAGTCCGCAGGCTAACGCTCTATCCACTGAGTCAAAAACCAGCTGAGCAGCAAGTCTAGTTAGACTTCTTACATGGACTCAGACTCCCAGAGTAAGTGTGCCAGATATGGAAATGGAAGTTGTCAGTTTCTTAAGGTTGCATCCAGAAATTGGTACAGGGTCCACTCCACGGTATTCTATTGATCAAAGTAGTTACAAAACCCACAACACTCTATTTCCCTTCATCCTAGTACACAGTAATTTGTTTTTAATCTTCAGGAAGCTACAAATAACTGAATTGCAAAGTAACTTCTCCTTTTATCCTTTGTTTTTTGCTTATTTGTTTTTATCAATTTCAGAGAGGAAGGAGAGGGAGAAAGAGATAGAAACATCATTGATCAGCTGCCTCCTGCATGCTCCACACTGGGGATCTAGCCCACAAGCCAGGCACATGCCCTGACTTCCTGGTTCATAGGTTGATGCTCAACCACTAAGCTACACCTGCCGCGCCTCCTTTTACCCTTTGAATTAAAATGTAAAGCATGCTCATAATCAGGAATGGTCCACTTGTTAGTCTAGCACTTATCTATACCGTCCCCAATTCCCTCACACTACATAAAATGCAAGATTTGGACTAAAATCTGTGTTTGTTTATTTTAATAAAACTCTAGTACTTAAAATTCTATTAGCTTATCTTATACAACTGAAGTTCTTGTAAGTTTTTATTGTACATGTATTTGTAGCAATCATTTTTAAATGACTCAAAGGGATACCGGGGAAAGAATCCAATTTCTCCATATATACCATCTTTTGCAAATCTCATGAAAAAGCTAGAATGGCAACAAATAATAATAATGTTAACATTTATTGAATGCTTACTATCTGCCAAGCATTATCCTAAGTACCTTAAATATATTAACTCATTAAAGTCCCCCAATCTTATGAGGTAATACAATTATATTTTCAGTTTTGCAGGCAAGGGAACCAGAGAAAAAAACTAATACGTGACTGTCCATACCCCTAGAGCAGTGTTTCCCAAACTTTTGACATATGTGTACCCCTTCTATAATTTCGTAACGCTGAGTACACCTCGACAAAAAAAAAGGATGTATTTTAATAACAATCAAAATATATTTATTTTTTTGTACATACACATAATAATAAACGAAAAATAAAATTATTCATAATAAAATATAAATAAAAATTATATTATAAATAACATTTATTTTCACACCGGACCATCTCATGCCTCACAAGACTGTCTTGACTTGACTCATAGAATGTAGAATTAGGCGCAGCTAAGCACGGTGCAGTGCATATCCCCACCAAACTCCAATGCAATGCATACCCCCACCAAACTCTTCCCGTACCCCTGGGGGTACGCGTACCACACTTTGGGAAACACTGCTCTAGAGGGTATGGCACCAGAGCCTGTGCTCTTCACCCCAGAGCATATGACCCATAGGTTGTCCCCAAGGAAAAAGCAGCTACCTCACCTACACTAGCCTTGATCAAAGCAGGCTTCATATGTCTCCACCTCAGATCTCCTGACCTAACACCCTAGGTCTCCAACCCCAGACCCCAAACATTTATATCTGACTTTGATTTAGGGGACATACAATTTCTGATTTCCCTAGTCTTACCCCTAAATCAGCTACAGACACTTGACTAAATAGTTTTCTGATTTCACTCTCCCTGAGAAAAAGCCAAGCCCAGAAGAATACAAAGGCTGGGAACATGGATCAAAATTCTTGCTCAGTTACTGAACTAAGATGCTTCCCCTTCTTTCAGGCATCAATACTGACTCATACCTATTGACTGTTTCTTGACACATCTCAACCTGTTGAGTGCAAAATCTGTTACCTTTGAGGAGAATCCGGCATATCTATCTCTAATACACCTGCCTGCTTCTGAGCCTGTTTGGAATGCACGTGTCTCAGCTCCCTTGTGCTATCTGATTCACAGCAGAAGGAGAAAGGAGCCTGGGAAAAAATCAAACACCCAAAGGACCAACAGAGGTACAACTAGCAAATCTAATGAGCTCAGTAAAAAAGTCATAAACTTCTCATAAACTTTGGGAAAACTAAAATGCATGACGCTGTTTACACCCTGTCTTTGGTGTACAGCTTTGTGGATTATGCTCCCCTGTGCTGCAGTGGAAGTCTACACGTAACTACTGATATCTGTTATTCCTTAAGTTTATGTCTTAATTAGTCTGACAAGTTGATTTTAAATAATGAAAGCCATCTCTGAAAGGTCCATTTAGACTTGTGCAGATAATCAGCATCTGCTTCTAATCAAACTGAGATGATTAGCAAATTAAACCCTTTAATTAGCATTTTGCATAATTTAGGCAAATTATGCTTCTTAAGTTTAAGAAGGTGAAATGGGGTGAATTTATCAGTTAGATATTCCTTTACGTCTTTATTAATTATCTAATTTTACCACATATACAGAAAAATAAAGAAATACAAATCAAGCTCAGTTCAGTATGCTAAAACCTAGTACTTCACAACATTTAAGCTAATTCTGTCATTTAGGGCAAATTACGGTAATAGAAGAGAAGAGAAATATGTTATATCAGTTTTCTCTATTAACTCTCTCAGAGGTCTATACCCAAATTGGATTCAAATGGCATTTTTTATGAAGGATGGAAAGAATGGAGGAATGGAGGAATGGAGGGAAAGAAAGAAGGAAGGGAGGAAAGGAGAGAAAAAGGGAGGGAGACTTTCCACTTTTGCCATTCCATACTGCAGAAGCCAAGGTTAATTTCAGGTGCTCAATCATACAGTTTTTTTAAAAAGCACTCATAAAAAGGTAAGTAACCTGTCAATTTTCTTTGTTGAACAAAGAGAAATCAGAAGACAATAAAGTAGCAAAGCTACCATCACAACAAACCCAGCTAAGACATTACTTTTATCTACAGGAACTGCATTTTCACACACTGATGCTGACATTTCTTTCTTTAAAAAAAAAAAAAAAAAAAAGATATTCTCTTCTAAATGACCCAAAACACCCCGTCAGCTAACAAAAGCAAGCAACTCTGAGATTTAATGAGCAAAGTCAAGTAATAAATTGCAAGAGCTTAAGGGATGGTGGAGGAGGCATCCAGTCTTTCCTTTCTAACATACCCTGAACCCCAGTTTCTGATGAAGACATGGTCTTGGCAATAGCCCCCGTGTTCTAGAATTAATCCTCTTATTTAATAAAAAATAAAAAATAAAAAAAGAGGCAGGGAAATTCAAAGGTAGATTTTTCTCATGACTACAGACAGCAATCTACTCAAAACCTCAAATAAATTGCATCTTTATCCTGCCATAAATTCTACCCAAAATACAGCTCTTTTTTATGTGTGTGTGTCAGAGGAAGTCATAAATAAAAAGAAGAGAAAAAAAAATCATGCCAAGGTTTAAGAAGGGATGCTAAAATGAATTCTAATCCATTTTAAAGGGAATGCAACAAACTCGATGGAAACCGGGGCAGACTGAAATGGAGGAGCTATTCTTGCCAAATGCAAATTCCGCTCTCTCTGTATGCAGCTCTGACTGCACCCTGGACAACCTGTAACTAGAGAAACAAACAATAGCCCTGGTGCACACTAATCAGCACACAGTACCAAACTGTGTCTTCGAGGACTCACTCGAGTGGCAATATTTTTAATAAAATTTACAGTGCTTCGCATCTACAGCACTCAGAAAATATCAGTCAGCTCACTGACTGGAAAACTCAGGCCTGCATTCCAAAGGCTGCTTTTACAGGCATTTCAGAGCGGGTCTCAATCAGACAAGGAATCGGCAGCCTAACTTGGAGCAACTACAGCTCTGAAATGACATGACATACATCCAACTGAAAATACTAATTCCTCTTCACCCTTACAACATCAACAGGGCAACTGAAATGCAGATATAAAAAGGTTGAACTCTCGGTTTATAAGCACCTAACATTTAGTCTTATTCACGTTCTATTTAATAAAGCCCTTTAGCCATTCACTCTTAAAGCAGAAGGAAAAAAAAAAAACATAAACAACTGCAGAGCATGACCATCCATTCCTCTCACTATTTTTCCCTCCTCCACGGGCGGACGGTTGGAGCTGAAGTACAGTACTCTGGCTCCCCCACGTGACGCTGTCAGGGAGAGGAGAAAAGAGGCCACTGCATCTGGCTTCCTTTACCCGGCCTTCATCAAGGAATCTGCCAAGTACTAGATTCAGTTTTACCATCATCACCCCTCACTTACCCCACTCTCTACCCCATCAAAGGAAAACATTACATATATTCTACCAAGAGTTTATCACTAAATCCCAATAGGTGAAGGAACTGTATAATTAGGAAACAGATGAGAAAAGTACAGGTGAAACCACTGCATCCAAGTTTGCGTGGTAGAGGAATTAACAGTCAAGAGCAATGAGAGCTTTCTCTTAAAACACCTTCAAGTGAATTAAATAAATTATCACAAAAGTTAGTTCCCGGATTACAATTGACCAGACATTCAAAAATCTGAAAGTCCTAATTTGAGAAATAAAAATATCACTGCTAATAAGGTCATTTGCTTCATTTTGAACATTCAACACAATTTCTAAAGTTAGAAGTATAATTCAGTTCTGTTTTTAGATGCATAACCAAAGTGCTTAATAAATAATAAGGTAGCTAACCTTTAGTAGCATTTATGACATGCCAAGCACTATGCAATTTACACAGAAAATTTCATTCAGCTTCACAACAATCCTAAAAGGGATATACTATGATATTCTGAATTTTATGAGGCTGTGAGAGGTTAGGTAACTTGCAGGGGGACCATAAGAAATCCCCTATAAAATTTATTTTCCCAGCTCTTCTCACTCATGCTCGCTCCCTTTGGAATCTTCTTTCCCACAATTTCAAATAATACTGTTATATGGTATTTGATTGTATAATTTTAATGATGACCTCTTCACACAAACATTTTGAATTATCCATTGTATATCTCCATTGGCTCACCAGGACTCACAAGCAATATTTTCACAACCAGATATAACAAAACATACTCCTATTCCTATATTCCCTACCGTCACTAACATCACATTATTCTCGTACTCTATATGCCAAATAGCTTGGAGTCGTCCTCAGTTCACATTCCATTAGCCATCAAATCCTCAGGCTACTTCCGTACTATCTACCAACTCTGCCCACTTCTTTCCGCTGCCACAGCCACTGATAGAATTCAGACCCTCATTCAGTCCCTTCATCTGGTCAGTCTTTCACTCAACAAACTCCCCATACATGACATTAACACAGAAATTGGCAACATCCTAACAGAACTCTGCCATAAGCCTCCACATTCTATTACTTGGCAATCCTTTTTTTTTTTTTTTTTTTTAGCTTTTAATTATAAAATAGTTATAGACTCACAAGAAATTGCAAAAAATAGTAGAGAGGTCCCAAGTACCCTTTACCCAGTGTCCCTCAATGGTTGCGTCATACATAACTATAGTTATATAACTATATATAAACCAAGTACATATCTAAACCAAGACTAATGATGGGACGTGTGTATAATTGCATGCCATTTCCTCACATTTGTAGATTTGTGAAACAACCACAATTGAGAGTAATTATGTTTACCCTGAGGGTCTCAGTGCTAATTAATTAATCTCATTAAGCCTTTAATAGACTCTGCCTCATGTTCGCTTAGTAAGCAGGTTCACCAGAAGACAGGTGAAGTGGTATCAACTCTCCAACTCCTTATCCACTCAGATACTGCAGTTATTTTCCTCACACTAAATTATGACATGTCAGTCCATGCCTCAAAAACCTTCAACAACTCCCTTCTGCCCTGACCCTAACTTGCTAGCCTCATCTCCACTCTTCCCCATGATTTAATGCCAAACTTCCTTGCCATAAAAATGGACAAGTAAACCAAGGTTAATGTGAGAATCAGTACACGAGTGTATTTCCTTGAAATAAAAAAGGAAAGCATTAAAATAATGTTAAATGAACAGAATGTATGACACCAGTAGGCCTCCAGAGGGGTTGGAGTTACACGATGATTAGGAAAAATTAGATGGAATTCTGCTTGTGTTCAAGCCAGAAATGAAGAGAAAGACCACGCTGCACGAAGAGAGGGCAGCTGCTGTTGCTAAGGGAGAAAAGAAAGAAAAGGCCTTCCATCACCAACTCGTCCTCAGAACAGAACTCCAGCAGCCACTGAGTTCCACAAAGAAGAGAAAGACATCACCCTAAGCCACCCATCCCATCCCAAAGCACCCCTCAGGTTTTACCCGCAGGACCTGTAGGCTGACAAGTTAAATACATCTCAGGGGTCCCGAAGCCAAAAGGCAAAGTTCTCTCAATGGCTGACAATGCTTTGAATTCCACTCTGGCATTATTGACACACCACCAACATCATTATGAACTAAAATATAAACAAACTGAAAAAAGTAGAATTCTTTTGGTGATTAACATTCCTCGAGACTGGCTATTTGAAGTCATAATCATAAATATGTACTTTCTAGGGATTATTTCTATACAAAGGTGATCCTCGCTATAAGGGCAGCACAATCTAGGGGAAAGGCCCCTTCGCTCCGCTCTGTGTTCTATGAAGACAGCCCAAGAGGAACAGAAAGAACCGAGAGTCCTGCCAGGCCCACCAAAGGATCTGTGAGCAGACAGCCAGTCTCCATTCTCTGCATCTCAGAAGTGTGCCTTCGCTGTTCCACTGGAAAATTGGGAAGCTCTGCTTTCATAATTCATGAAGAGCTTTCAACCCTGTTTGGTAGGGACCACAAAGAAGTACTATTGTGATGCCGCTTTTGGCTGTTTCCTTCATCCGCTAGGCTCACAAGTTGTTGTGGGTACTGGGAGCATGTGACACTGAGGGTTTAACTTCAGAAGGTGGTTTTTTTACCAAAAAAATAAATAAATAATAGGAAGATATCTAGATATAACTTGTGCCTGGGATGATAGCCACTTTAGAATTAGTGAGGTAAACACTGTTTTTTTAAAGGGGTCATTCCAAAAACAAAATATAAAAGGAAAATAAAAGCAGAGTAATTTAAGACAAAATAATACATAAATGATCACGCAGAGTGCATTCAGTGGCATGGCCAACTAGTCAGATTCTGTACCCATTCCCAGAAACACTGAAAGGCCCAGTCTGAAACAGCCAATAAACCTCCATAACTTTTCTTTCCCGACTTGTTAAATTAAATTGTTCCTATCTCAAGCATAAATCTTCTCTTGGATTTTGGTTTACACCCATCATGAACATTACATGAGTTATTGTTGAACATGAACTAAAACATACAGTGTAAAAAAAAAACTTTTAAAAACAAAACAGGTACCAGAGAAGAAAAGCAGCAAAGGGTAAAGAAAAGCCATGAACTAGAGAATGAGCCCCTCAACCATGAAGCTGTGGGAATAGAATGTTTTCCCAAGAGGCATAGCACATATTACATTGGGAAAACGGCTTAGGGTATATTTAATGTATTTGGTTTCTATTTCTGCCAAGAACTGTCTGCTAAAATAAAACATCTTAGTAAAATTACACTTAATGCTTTAATTTCCTACATTAATGTAAACCTCTAATTTCACACCTGTGTTTGCATATTCCTCTTGATGGGCCCTGTCACCTTAAATGTCAGCATCGATTCCACTTCATTGCAGCACTAGGTGAGGTCTAGGTGGGAAAGAAATCTGCTCATAAATTTCGTTAACATGCTCTGTGATTTGCACATTTCAAAAAGCCTAGAGGTCTTCTTTGGGGTTCCAGTTCTATCACTTAACTCTGCGGAGGTTACTTAACCATCCGGAGCTTCGGGTTCTCATGGAGCTGTTGTGAGGATTATTATACAGTCCATGTGAAGCATTTAGCTGAGTGTGTGCTACTCAGTAACTAGATAACAAACACTAGCTACTAGGGACTAACTTCTCCCCTCTGTCTCCTTGTATCACGGGGCAGACCAAAACCTTAATAGGTCCACCACTCAATGAGTATTCAACAAGCATTCCTTCCTTGGTGAATGAGAATCCCGTGCAAGTTCCAACACGGTCCTCTAAAAGGAGCTAGAAAATATCTTGCTATTAGATGACAGGAAGATTCCCTTGCCCAAAAGCATCATGGGACACTGGATCTGGCAGAGCACACTTTAACCAGAGACAACAGGTAAAAAATCCAGACATTTGTCAGGACTCAATGGCTCAAGTATGGCACCAGGAGTCTGAGAGCCAAAGAAATCAACAACCAGTAGCAGGTAGAGAATAAATAGAGAGAAGTTCAGAACAAGAATTTTAATTGCTCTGTCTGTAAGCCTTCAGAGAAGTGGGCAGTAGCAGGATGGATATACTGACAGGGCCTGGGCTAATTGCCTAACTGTTGTTATTGCAACTGCTTCTTCCTGCCGTTGGTAAATCAGATTTAGCCACTCAATACTGAGAACACAAAATGATTTTCTTTACAACTCCATTAGCTCTCTATATCCCTGGTTCTCGTTCTCATTCACAAGTCCCAGGAAAAGGCAGTCTGTCCTAGGCTCTAAACTGGTCCATGACATGGCTTCAACCACAAAGGATTACATTTTCAGGGAACTTGAGGGGAACAGGAAAGGTTAGGAAGATTACAGAATGAAAAAAGAATGTATACATTAAAAAACTCATTATCTTTTTTTGCAACATCTTCAGAAAACATCCCACCTTACAATGTAAATGTTTAACTACAGAGAATAGGAGAATGCTAACAATGCTATTTAGTAAAATTAATTTCACCATTTTAGGATCTAAACAGTAACACGTGTGATATTATAAGACAATTAGGCAATAGCTGTATCTGTGGGAAATTTCAGCTAATTCAGTCATACATTTTTTCCAAGGGCAAAGTCATAGCCCTGGAGTCACCAACAATGAGAATACAAGGAATTCTATATTCAAAAGCTGTATGAAAACTTTAAAAGAAAGGAATGACTTTACAAGTTATTTCAAAAAATTTTGCATATGTTAATTTTAGCCTTCAAGGGTAATTCAGCTTGAAGTTTCACATTTAGCTAGGTTTAAACTATCTTATAATGAGCAGAATCTAATTTTGTAGCTTGATAAGGAAAATCCAAAGTCTGTGAACTTCTAAAATATTGCCAGTAAAGACCATCTGCCATGGTGTATTTTTACAACTATATGCATAAATGGTTAGGCCTCAATTAACTAGAAAATTCAGTGAAACTTTTCCTCATTCTCTAAATATAATACTATAGCTACCCAAGAAACACATATAAAATAATACAAGGTTGGCTTCCATAATTATTTCATTTGAAAAAACACTGTGAGAGTGAAAGTATTATAGTGTTTGTAGATTCTGCTTATAGAAAGAAGCCTCCATATTAATGCCTTCTAATTTGGAAAGAAGTTAAAGTTATGTAATTGTAACAGAAACACATAAAGAATTCTGTTTAAATCATAAATTTCCCTACATAAAATACAAAACAAATTGAAATTTGCTAACTAGCATAATCCAGCAAATTCAACTCAATAGAAAAAGCTCATCCTATCTAATAAAAAAGTAATAAGCAGATTGACCATCATTCCAACACACAAGATAGCTGCCCCCATGTGGTCAAAGATGGCAGCAAGGGAGGGCAGTTAAGAGTGACCAGGCCAGCAGAGGAGAGAAGTTGGGGGCGACAGGGCCTACAGGGAAGGGCAGTTGGGGGGGACCAAGCCTGCAGGGGAGGGCAGTTAGAGGTGACCAGGCTTGCAGGGAAGGGCAGTTAGGGGCAATCAAGCCGGCAGGGGAGCAGTTTGGCATCAATCAGGCTGGCATGAGAGTGGTTAGGGGGTGATCAGACTGGCAGGCAGAAGTGGTTAGGGGCAATCAGGAAGGCAGGCAGGTGAGTAGTTGGGAGCCAGCAGTCCTGGATTGTGAGAGGGATGTCTGGCTGCCTGTTTAGGCCCAATCCTGCTGGGACTGGGCCTAAACGGGCAGCCGGACATCCTTTGAGGGGTCCCAGATTAGAGAAGGTCCAGGCTGGGCTGAGGGACACACACCCCCATGCATGAATTTCATGCACCAGGCTTCTAGTTTCATATCTCTCTCTCTCTCTCTCTCTCTCTCTCTCTCTCTCTCTCTCTCTCTCTCACACACACACACACACACACACACACACACACACATTTTACCCAATATTTAGCCCTGAGAAAGGATAAGTATTCCATGTTACTGTACTCATCTTAAGGATTACCTAGCAGTGTTTCCCAAACTTTTGACATATGTGTACCCCTTCTATAATTTTTGTAATGCTGAGTACCCCTCGTCAAAAAAAAATGGATGTATTTTAATAACTATCAAAATACATTTTTTCTTTTTTTTGGTACATACACAAAATAATAATAAATGAAAAATAAAATTATTCATAATAAAATATAAATAAAAGTTGTTATAAATAACATTTATTTGCACACTGGACCATCTCACACCTCACAAGACTGTCTTGACTCATGAGAACAAAGAGTTAGGCGCAGCTAAGCACAGTGCAGTGCATATCCCCACCAAACTCCGATGCAACGCATACCCCCACCAAACTTTTCCCGTACCCCTGGGGGTACGCATACCACACTTTGGGAAACACTGACCTAGTGCTTGTAAAACAGAATAGAAGAAAATCTTTTTTTTTTTTTTAATTCATTTCAGAGATAGGAAAGGAGAGGAAGAGAGAGAATCATCTATCAGCTGCCTCCTACTGGGGATCCAGCCCATAACCTGGGCATGTGCCCTTCGAGGAATCAAATCATGGCCTCCAGCTTCACAGGTCGATTCAATCACTGAGCCACACCAGCCAGGCGAGGCAAATCTTTTTAACTGACTGTGGTAGGCAGTTAAGACACAGAGCAAGGATGAAAGGCCAGGTACAAAGGATCACCAGGGCAGAAAGCCCCTGGTGCCTAGCAACCAGCAAATCTAGGAAAACAAAAACCTCCGCCCCCAGGGTAACTTTTCCTCCCCTAGCATATCTCTCTGGTCATGCAGTTTGCACCCTCCCCCGACCTTTCCTCCCCTGACATGTCCCTAATCATGGGGATTAGACTCCCTTAGAGGGGGACGGAACAAGGGGACCTGAGAATAGTCCTCAGACATTAATCCCAAGGGATAACAGGCCCCCAAAGGGCAGCAAAAACAGACAAGTGAGGCTATGGTTGGCATCAGAACCAGTTGCATTGACTAATGCCCCCCTGCCCTGGCACTGACCAATCAGTTGAGACCACAGCCCCACCCCACTCCGCCCCCCCCCCAAAAAAAACACCTGGAAGGTTGATGAATATTCTATTGAGATCCTTCCCTGCACCCCCCCCCCTAAAATCTCCACCCTTAAAAGCACTTAGGAGAAAAGAATATATATACATATATGCACATCCCATGGACAAAGACATTAATGTAGTGAGTGCCTAGGAGGGGCCAGGGGCAGGAGTGGAGGGAGGCAATGGGGGGTAGAATAGGGGACAAGTTTAATAGAGTCAACAATAGATAGATAGATAGATAGATAGATAGATAGATAGATAGATAGAGATAGATAGATAGATAGATAGATAGATAGATAGATAGATAGATATTGCCCTTTAAAAAAAAAAAAAAAAGGCCCTTAGGACAGAGGTTCCACACTCTCCCTTTTGGGAGAAGAAGGCAAGAAGCACGCCTATCCTTTCTGGTCCCTCTCTTTTTTTCCCCACAGACACCTTACCTTTACCCTCTCTCTCCTGAGCTCCAAGGGCCCTTCTTCTACCCCTGTAATTTGTTTCCTGAGCCCATTTCTTCTACTGCTCATTTCTACCTCTGTGACTTTCTAAGTAAACTTTCTTTTATAGTTTGAGTCTGGGTTCTGAACTCTTTCTTAGCCAGGACTCAAGAACCAAGGTTGCGGAGTCAAGGACCAATCTCACCCCACTAACTCCTGGTGCCATTTTTGCTTCTGCCAACATGACTATTATTTTCCCCAGAAATTAATTCAAACATTTACTCAATACTCAGAGAGCACCATGCTTAGAACTGGTAAGCAATCTAAATCAAACTGGACTACTTCATATTCTTGGAATATATAGTGATTTACACTCCAAAAACAATCTTAACCCTTCATCTGATTATTAATTATTTCCTCCTCAGTGCCTTTTAGGTCTGAAATTTGCACCAAGAGTGTTAAGAGTGTATGTCTTACCAACCCACTTCACTCTTGTCCAGACCCCCCTTTTCCAATCCTGTCAAAGCTGATGGCTTGTCAGAAGTCCTATGAAAAGCTTCTAGGCTCATCACTCATGTCTGTCCTCTAGTTTATTACACTTTTACATCTATGTGTCCTGTCCCAACTATATCATCAGACTCCCCTACTGCCTGAAATTAAAAGGAGAGATTAAAGGTACAAATATTTCATTTTGCAGGAACCACATTAAAATCACTTTGCATATTAACAAGATTATCATTTATAAACATATCCCAGAGCGTAGGTATAAAGAGAGTAACATATATCAGATGAATGTCATTTTCACTTTTTTGTTTTTATTGGTTTGAGAGAGAGGAAGGGATGGGAAAGAGGTAGAGAGAAACATCGATTGGCTTCCTCATACATATGCCCTACTAGAGATTGAGCCAGCAACCAGGGCAAGTGCCCTGATCAGTAATCGAGTTACCTCTCGGTGCATGGGAATGTAACTCCCCATGTTCAGCATGGGAAGATGCTCAACTAAATCACAACAGCCAGGGCAGCATTTTCACATTTTAAGTCATAATCACAATGATGCACGCACATTCAGAAGAGCTACAACCCAAACTAAGTCAACCCAAACTAGGTCAACTAACCATGAAAACAATACAGGGTGGGGCAAAAGCAGGTTTACAGTTATGAGTATTCAAAACAAAAAGTTTATTCTTGTATTATTTATTAACTATTAGAGGCCTGGTACACGAATTCATGCATGGGTGGGGTCCCTTGGGTGGTCTACAGGGATAGGGCCAAAACCCACAGTCCAATGCTGCCTGCAGCTCCCACTCATCCCGGCCCTACTGTGCCTGCCGCAGGCTCATGCTGTCACAGCAACACTCACCAGCCATGAGCCCTGCAACTGGTGCCCTCCCAAGGGGAGTGGCCTGTGGGAAGCTGAAACCAGCTCTCTGACATCCCCTGAGGGGTCCCAGATTGCAAGAAGGCACAGGCCAGGCTGAGGGATCCCACCAGTGCACAATTAGGCCAGGGAGAGACATCAGGAGGGCTCCAGGGCATGTCCAGCCCATCTCGCTCAGTCCTGACCAGCTGGATCCTAGCAGCAAGCTAACCTACCGTTGGAGGATCAGCCCCCTGGTGGTCAGTGCACATCATAGAGAGTGGTTCAGCAGCTGTAGCATTCAATAGCATATTATACTTTTATTGGTTGTTCAGTTGTTCTGCCATTCAGTCTATTTGCATATTACTCTTTTGTTAAATAGGATTGTTTTCTTTTCCATACAAACACCTATAAACCTACTTTTGCCCAAACCTGTACAATAAGAGCCAAAATTATCAGAAAGGCATTCTAGCTTAAGGTCAACTTACAAATATCTAAGAAATAATAACACCAGTAAACATCAAAAACTATTTTAAAATCTACACACATAAAACTATTAAAATCAATGTAAAATCAATGTTAACTGAAAAAAAAGGCATCCAAAGGTTTCTAATAAATTCATATAACTGACATTTTCAATTACAAAAGACAATCTAATTCATGTGCACTGAAAAGAAGTTATCAGCCAAAAATGACATGAAATAATTTCTAAGACAGAAGAAATTAAGATTTCAAACTATAAGGGACAAGAAACAAATTTTAAATGTCAGGTTCGGGATACGGAAAAACTATTCTAAACTAAGCAAAAATAAGTAATTCAGGGTTTCACATGGACTTGTTTTCACTGAGCAGGGTGATAAAAGGTTACCAGCTGCACTTGCCTTCACTCAAAACCCTTAGTTCCTGAACATATTTGTCAATTGAACAACACTACTTCTCTTTAATATGCAGCAGAGTTTTCCTCTGCGACACACAGAATCCTCTCCACATCTTTTAGGATGCTTACCTTCACTGTCCCAGCCATTCTGTACTATTCTAACGAAAACATCCTGCCATTAGCTCTACCAGTATTTCAAATCCATTAAAAACAAACAAACAAACATGTTTTGACTGTCCCGATAAGGTTTGAAAACATCGAGGTAAATTATAAGCTGCTGTCAAGACTGTGAACTGCAACAGCACAGAGACCTTTTGTCTGTGAGGCTGACAGCTGCCAAAGCCTGACCTTTCCCTAACTGGTCAACTGAAGACGCCCTAACAGGATCTGTTTAACCTTCCCCATCCGCCTGTCATGTGACACAAGGGCAAGTCAATCAACCCAGCAAGGAGAGCTCCAGAATGGTCCCCACAGATAGTAACATTTATTCACTTCTAAACCTTCCTAGAAATTTCAGATTTAAATTGCAAGCTATTTACACCTAAGTTCAAAACCAAATCTACCAGTTTTTCCTTTTTGAATATTTCATATTAAGGCTTTCTGTTGTATGTCATAAAGATTCAAATTCTAGTATCCACTGGAAACCCACATATAGACTAAAAAAGGCAAAGTTTCAGAGAACTGCCAGAACCCAAAATAGAACACAAGAGCCCCCGGATCCAATAACTGGGCCCATTCACCTCTTCCATGTTTTTATAAAACAAAATTACATCAGCCATGGCAAGCTAAACAAAAACAAAATTTAAGAGGAAAAAGAACTATACAAAGAATGAATTCTCCCTTTTCCTGTACATATTTCTCCATCAAAGCAAACACAAGGCAATTTAGTTATACCAGTGGATTTCCTCCTAAAGTAAAAGCATTTATTTTACAGAAGTAGATCAACATAAAAGTCATTACAGTTTTAATGAAACTGAAATGATAGAGAAATGCACACACACACACACACACACACACACACACTTGAATTCCAGGTACCCTCTAATATGTGTGTGCCAGCAATCCAGCTTCCAGGACATGGAGACCAGGATGGCCCCATGGCCCTCCACTCCCCACTGTGTCCTTCTGCCTGGACTTAGGCAACATGCACATCAGAGACCAGCTTATGGGACAAATGCCAATAACTTTTCCCTAACCCTTGTTTTGTCCTGAGTCTAAAAACATCTATGTTATTGTGTGTAGATCTAAAAACATCACTGACACCTGTTGTAGCACATTAGTTTTCAAATGCAATCCTAATATTCTAATCGAAGCGAAGAAAATGTGCATGTTCCTATTAATGAAAAGGTGAAAGCTGGGAAGTGGGAAGAGCTAGGGGCCAAGGGGCAAGCCCACCGACAGCACCTGAATTCAAGTTCCTTAATCACCAGACGCCAAGGGGGAGAGAGCCAGAGGAAGAGGGAAAAGCTTTCTCCCAGAGAAGAGGAGGGAGAAAATGGGAGATATCTTTAATACTCAACAATAAAAAATATAGTTTTTTTTATAAAAAGGAAATAAAAGGTTTCTCCCAGGAAAGTTATTAAAACTATCACAGGAATGATTTTCATGCCAGGCCCCTTGCAATGATTTCTCACTCTCTAACTTCCATGAATCCTCACCAGCTACAAACACTTGATCAAGTTTTACATTCTCAGTGTTTACTGCAAAAACACACGGCATGATGTTTTTCACACTCTGCACACTTCTAGTTCTGATAAACCCCGAGAAGGATTACCTGTATCCTATCCCCCACTGAGAATCTCTGAACCAGAGAAGCCAAAACAGTCACACAAGAAGCCAAAACTAGTGTTCCTTTTAAAAACTGTATAGGACACCCCCCACCCTGGTGACGTAGAATGTGGATATTTTCTCCTCAATTTCTGAATTTTATCCATATTCCCTACACTTTAATTTAAGTTTATTATCATGCATCTTAAATAGCCCACAGAATAAAACACAAAAGAAAGGAAGAGAAAAATCATAGCATGCAGGCTAACCACTAGAGTAGTATGAAAAACCATCATCACAACCAACACACTAGATACAAGTACAATAGTCTGCCTTTTCCAGTTTTGCTTTCCACAGTTTTTAGTTAGCCATGGTCAATTACTGTCCAAATATATTAAATGGAAAATTCCAGAAATAAACAATTCGTAAGTTTTCAACTGTGTGCCATTCTCGATGGTAGCACGATGAAATGATGAAATGTCATACTATCCTGCTCCATCCCATCCAGGATGTGAATTACCCCTTTGTCCATGTATCCATGCTGCATGCACTCCCCACGCATTAGTCGCTTAGAAACCGTCTTGGTTGTCAGATCAACTGTTATGGTATCGCAGTGCTTGTGCTCAAGGAGCCCTTATTTCACTTAACAAGGGGCCGAACGCGCAAGAGCAGTGATGCTGGCACGTCAGGTATTCACCCCCAGTAAATCAGTGTCTCACGCACTTGCCTGTGTACAATAAAGCCCATTCGTCCAATCTACTTTTCAGCATCTCAATCTTAACCAAAAACAAATAGTAAAGGATCATCATACATTCCAGATGAAAGACTATCTAAAACAGATTAACTAAATAAAGAAATGAGAGACAGTCAATGAAAGGAGAGAAATACAAAGTGGAAAATGCATGGGGTTTGGGGAGGGGGTCCCGGGCTTGGCACTGCTCTGTGCCCAGGGAGATGTAATTTAGAAACCTTGTGGGGCTCTTCCGGAAAGTGAGATAAACTGTGGGAAGTGCCTCCTGAGCACATAATGGACACTAAATGTCTACCAAACGTTTGTTTACTGCCCTTCCTGCAATCTCTTTTTTTCCAACTCAATAACCCACACTGAGTCTTACATCTTCCACTTCTCAGATAGGACAATGTCTTTTATCTACTCTAACTTCTATTTTTTTTTTTTACTTTATTTTGGCTTCAAGCCACCCATTCTAACACCCAAGTAGAGTCTCAACCAGTCCTACTAACCACCTGATTGTTCTAAGTCTTGCAAAGCAGAATTACTGGAGTACAGAGCCACCTACAGGACATACATTCTATTTCCACCCACAATGAATATCCCTGCTAAATATGTCCCACACACTTCTTTCTTTTTATTTTTCTGCTTTTAAAATTTACTTTAATTAAAGTTGACTTATAATATTGTATTAGTTTCAGGTGTACAACATAGCGATTACACATTTACATACCTTATGAAGTGGTCACCATAATTCCAGTAACCATCTGACACCACACATAGTTATTACGGTATTACTGGCTGTATGCCCTGTGCTGTACATTACATCCCTGTGACTTATTCTATAACTGGCAATTTGTACTTCTCAGTCCCCTTCACCTTTTCCACCCATTCCCCAACCCCCTGGAATGCCTACACTTCTTTTTTTTCCCCTTCTTTATTAAGGTATTATATATGTCCTTATCCTCCCATTGCCCCCCCCCACCCCCAACTCATGCCCTCACCCCCCTGGTGTCTGTGTCCATTGGTTAGGGTTATATGCATGCATACAACTCCCTTGGTTGATCTCTCCCCTTTACCCCCACCCTCCCCTACCTTTCCTCTGAGGTTTGAGCATCTGATCGATGCTTCTCTGTCTCTGAATCTGTTTTTGTTCATCAGTTTATGTTGTTCGTTATATTCCACATATGAGTGAAATCATATGATATTTATCTTTCTCTGACTGGCTTATTTCGCTTAGCATAATGCTCTCTAGGACCATCCATGTCTTTTTTACAGCAGCGTAGTATTCCATTGCATAGATGTGCCACAGTTTTTTAATCCGCTCATCTGCTGATGGGCATTTAGGGTATTTCCAAATCTTAGCTATGCTAAACTGTGCTGCTATGAACATAGGGGTGGATCTATCCTCTCTAACAGGTTTTTTAGTTTCTTGGGATACATTCCTAGCAATGGGATCACTGTGTTGTATGAGAGTTCCATTTTTAGTTTTTTGCAGAAACTCCATACTGTTCTCCACAGTGGCTGTACCAGTCTGCATTCCCACCAGCAGAGACACTTCTTATATAACTAGAGGCCCAATTTGTGCACTCAGAGAGCGGGGGACAGGGAGAGGGATGGGGAGGTCCCTCAGCCTGGATTGCAAGAGGATATAAGCCAGACTGAGAGATCCCATTGGTACGACTGGGCCGGGGAGGGACGTGGGAGGGCTCCAGGGCATGTCCGGCCCATCTCACTCAGACTGATCAGCCAGACCCTAGCAGTAAGCTAACCTACTGGTCGAAGCATCTGCCCCCTGGTGGTCAGTGCACGTCATAGTGAGCAGCTGAGCAGCCTTAGCATATCATTAGCATTTTACAATTTAATTGGTCGTTTGGTTGTTCTGCTGTTCAGTCTATTTGCATATCACCCTTTTATTATATAGGATTACTATATATAAATCATCCAGATTTGTCTGCAAAATTATTATTTAAACTACTCAAAGATTTTAAAGTATTACCCCTCTAAACTTCCTTATTGGATATAAGTACTAGCACTTCTCTGTTTTCTTTAATAGGTTAGCTTTAAATTTGGGGCCTAAAAGATTCTGGTTAAAGATGAACTTTTATAAATTAAACATTTTTGTGCTTTCACTTATCACATATTTATTAAAGTAACTAAATGTGAGGCTCTGGTACTAAGGAGCCCCTTCTCTTCTAGTCAATGAAAGGAAAAGGTTCACCGTCATGCCAAGCCAATAGCTGTTCTCTCAGTCAGGTTCTTAGGGAGAAAACACAAAGAGAACAAACGCCACACATCAATACTAGCATTTAAGGTGGGATGAATACTAGCACTTAGGAGGAATGAGTGGTGCAAACAATTGGAAATGACTACAAAAATATACTCACAGCCTCAAAATGCAAATGACTATCCTTTAAAAAATCTTGAATTTTGTCCTTGGGTAAAATACTGAATCGAAATCGAAGGAGATCCATTTCTTGTTGAATAAACCAGCGTCTAAGATCTTCGCTAAAATGTAGATAGGAAAATTACAAGTATAAATTATAAGTCCAATGATTATTTTAAGTCTGCCGATTATTAAACCCAAGAAGTTTCTATGAAACAATATTCAAACATGACGAAGATGCCAATAGACAGAAGTTAAAAGTGCTCTAAGTGTATGAATAACACACCCACAATCTTCCAGGGATGGTCTGACTGTGGGGAAGGAGGTGTAATGAACATAAAATTAAAATAATTAAACACAGAATACTTTAAGCTTAACTACATTATTATCAAATATTATAAAAGAAAATAGTTCGTCGAAACCGGTTTGGCTCAGTGGTAGAGCGTAGGTCTGCGAACTGAAAGGTCCGGGGTTCGATTCCGGTCAAGGGCATGTACATTGGTTGCGGGCAAATCCCCGGTGGGGGGTGTGCAGGAGGCAGCTGGTCGATGTTTCTTTCTCATCGACATTTCTAGCTCTCTATCTCTCTCCCTTCCTCTCTGTGAAATATCAATAAAATATATTTTTAAAAAATAGTTCACTGCATCTAATGTAACCACAAAATAACTATTACATTAGAATATAGAATATTACTTCTAAGATGATTTCATCAATGCCAAATAAACCCAAATTTTATAAAGGTAATTTACCTCTGAATAGATTATGATCAGATAAATTTCACAATGTAACCTTTGCTTTCAGCTTTTTTGTTTATAATTTCACAAAATTTAATATGCATGGTATACTTCAATTTTTCAAAAGCCAACACACAAATACTGTATATTACTTTGCAAGACAGAACCATAATCAGCATTACTGTTGTTACACAATGATGCTGATGAATGTACAATAGGATTTAGTTTTTTACCAAATGGTCTTCACTGCATAAGTTGCATAAACTACACATACTTTTTTACCAAAGAAAATCTCTAGGACCAAAACTAGTCAATAATTTCTAGTTACTATCTTGGGATAGTAAATAACTTAATGTTCTCATTTGATAAGCCTATTAATAAAAAGAAAAGGAAAATAAACTTATAAGTATGTTCTTTTGCCAGAATTAATACAAGAAAAAACCACCACAGAGTTTAAAAGGCAACTAATTCCTTTCCCTCTGGGAGGCACTACTGACTTATAAAAAACCAACTTCCAGAGGAAAATATCTAAGTCTAATGGGCACTGGTCCATACATCTCAACTTCTAAAAACCTGCATCGAATTCAAGTTGGTATTTGATTCATTATTTCTTAGAAATATTACCAGTTTTTTTCTGGAAGGAAAAAAGTAACAAAAATCTTTCTAATAAAATTTCCCTCAATTTTAAATCCCAAATGAAGAATCTCTCCATAAAGGTAAAAAGTGTTTCAACTGGCAAAATTTTTCAGTAGGATTTTTGGGGGATATTGCATAGTAAACAACTTGTTTCCAACAATCTGCTGCAATAGTGTTTATCTCATGAACCACTGGTTTCTGTTGTTCTGAGTTTTCCTATGTTCAGTACATGTTAACTTTCCATGTACCAATGTATAACCCAAGACATCAAATTTGAGAGTATAAATGTGTACTCACGACTGGCAATAAGCAAGACGCAAAATAAAGTGAGAAATGTGATCTTTTCTTCGTGCTTCATATTCATCTTCTAAACTTTCCTTAAAAATAATAGATGAATAAAATGAATGCATTAGAATAGTAAGAGGTATAAAGAAATATTGAGTCAGCATAAACTAATGTAAAGTAAAAGTTTCATAAGCACAAATTTCATAATATGCTTTCCAGGATAATGATCATTTTTCATAAGTTAGCAATCAGGTGAAACTGAGAACTGAACTCATCTCAGCAAAATCTCCTTGGTTTGAACCCTGCTATTTTCCTAGCCTTCTTTGCAATCCATCCTATACCTAGGTAGTCACCACTTCCAACAACTTCTTGCATCAACCCTCAACTTCTTGCTTTTTAACACTGCAGCAAAATCTAGATTCTAAATTAATCTACAGCTATACTCTATAGTCTATTGAAAATGCTGAAACCTCTGAAGAAAAGATATTCAACTCTGGGAATTTGGAATATTGAAAATTTACAGCATCTAACCCCAGCGGGACCTTTACCAATACTAAGGAAACATTATCCAAGTCCAAAATAGTAAGAGCAAACATGTCTTGTGCACTTACGAGTACCAGGCACTATTTTAAACATTTTTCATCTATAAACCCATTTAATCCTTTAAAACACCCTATTAGGTAGACTCTGCTATGTATTTCTATTAGAAAGACAAGGAAAATGAGGCACAAGAAAGTTATATAAGTTGTCCAAGGTCACAAAACTTTTAAGCAGCAGAGCTGGGATCTGACACATAACTATCTCTGTTCTCATTTCTTAAAAAAGTTGTTTCAGTTCTTCTGCTATGTCAGAGCTGGTCCTCAGGGTCAACTGGCCTGGGGGGTTCACCCCATGATGCCAACAGCAATCAGGCTCAACTACAATAGGACAGAGCACACAGTCCACACAGGGATGCACCTAGAGAGCCCAGATCAGGTGACTGAGGATGCTGAGCCACTGAGCCCTATAGGACACTTACTACACAAGGCCACTCTACCAATTCCAGGAGACATAACACAGGGAAGCAGCAAAAATGTGAAGACAGGGAAACATGTCATAAATGAAGGAACAGAGGGAATTTCCAGAAAAATAATTAAATGAAATGGAAGCAAGCAAACTACTACATAACAAGTTCAAAACAATGGTTATAAAAGTGCTCTAGGACCTTGATAAGAGCTTCAAGATAATAAGTGAGAATTTCAATGAAATTAGTGAGAACATCAAAGACATGAAAAAGGAGCAGTCAGAAATTAAGAGTACACTAACTGAAATAAAGAATAATTTACAGGAAATCAACAGTCAAGTAGAGGATACCAAGAATCAAACAGCTATTTGGAATATGAGGAAGCAAAAAATACCCAATTAGGAGAGCAAAAAGAAAAAAGAACCCAAAAAATATGAAGAGATAGTGTGAAAGGAGCTTCTGGAACAACTTCAAATGTACCAACATTCACATCATCGGGATGCCAGAAGAAGAGAGAAAGCAAGATATTGAAAACCTATTTGAAGAAATAACAACAGAAAACTTTCCCTACATGGTGAAAGAAATAGACTCACAAGTCTAGGAAGCACAAAGAGTCCCAAACAAGAGGAACCCAAAAAGGCCCACTCCAAGACACATAACTCCCCTCCTCTTCTTGTCTAGATCTTTCTGCTCGGTTTATAAATGTTTATCTCCTTTCATATATGTATATACATATATACATACATCTGTGTGTCTTCACTTGTCCCTATACTTCCTCCATATTCAGCTCTATTTATCCCATCTTTTTTCAGCTGAACATCTTAAAGAATGCATATACCATCTCCACCTCTCAACCTCCCTCGTCCAGCCACTGTCATAATTCAGGCTTCTACCTCAATATACGAAGACTCCACCCAGTGGACAAATCAATGGATTCTGTATAACTCATCTTACTTGATCTATCCAAAGCTTCTGAAACTGTTTGAATCTTGTTTTGAATCTTGGCTCCCCCACTTACTATCTCATGAGTTTGGACAAGTTATTTTTCCTACCTATGATTCAATATCCTCATCTATAAAACAGGGATAATAACAGTATCTACCTCATAAGACTGCTGTGTGGATTACATGGGCTAATATATATAATACACTTAGGACAAATCCTATGGCACAGTAAGCATAATACAAATGCTTGCTGCTATCACTCCTACAATATCACTATTAATATCATTATCTTTATTACTGCAACTCCAGCCTTCTTTAGCTGCTATGACTGTCATCCTAACTGATCTCCTGCCTCTCAGGCAGCTCCTTCCCATTCTCCTTCCAAAGCTCCTCCAATTCTACTTCACCTTAACTATTCCTCACATCCTATCTTCCATCATCCTCTCTTCTCATTCAAATATTTTCCTCCAGTGCTCTCACTTACTCCCGATGATTGCAACCTTCAGGTTAAATATATACTCCTACTCCAGGTATCTCCTAAAACCAGACCTTCATCAATATTCAATTGTTCACCAGACATCTCCACAGGCAGCTCAACTCATGTCTAGAACTAAACATCTTCTAAGTCTTGCTTCCCTTCTAAGTCTTCCTTCCAAGTATCTATGCACATCTCAAAACATCACCACTATCCACCTTATTGTCCTAACTAGAAACCTGGGTGTCATTCCCAACTCTTCTCCCTACAACCAGTCACTAAAATCTTTTGATTCTACCTTCTTCATATCTCTTCAATCATTCTTCTCTCCACTCATTTCCGCTCATCATTTCCAGGGTCTAACTGGTTTTCCTCCTACCAGTCATTTGCCTATCCATCTGCTAATGGCAGTCATCTTCCCAAAATAAAAATCTAATCGTATCCATCAAGATGCAATTCAGCACTACCTCCTCTGGGAAGCCTTCCCAAACCACCCCACTCTGAACGGGGTGGTTATTTGTGTTACTGGAGTTCCTGAAGCACACATCCAATAACAGCAATCACCACAGCATTCATCACTCTGTATGCACAGGGTATATATGACAGTGTTTGGAAACATGGAGTGGGTAGAAAACAGGAATGCTACTGGGCATCCTACAATGCACAGGACAGTCCCTGAAACAAGGAATTAGCATTCCCGAAACATCAGCAGTCCCAAAGTTGAGAAAACCTGCTGTATTACAATGGTCTGACTACATGTCAATCACCCCCAAGAGACTGTAGGTATCTTCAGGCAGAGTCTATGCTATATTAATCTTTATGAAGGCCTTGTGTCTAATATAAGACCTTTTCCACAACTGAGACTCAGTACATGAATATATAGAATGATATAATGAACATTTGTTCCCCCTTTTACTTACTCTGTAAGAAAACTTGAGCTTTCGAAGCTCAGCTTCCATCTTGCTCCGGTATTGCTCATGTCCTTTCACATAGCTCACACCAAGATTTTCAACTGCTTTTAGCACTGAAAAAGAAAAAAAAAATTAATAAAAGAAAAATATATAAATGCAAGATAATTTTTTAAAACTAAATTCAAGACATAAAATCTATGAATGGCAATTGAGTAATTACTTATAAAAGATAAGTTATAAGTTTTCTGCAAGTACATAATATAAATTATATCCTATATAATAAAAGCCTAATATAAAAATGGACTGAACAGCAGAACAACGGATGGAATGACCAGTTTCTATGACATACACTGACCACCAGGGGGCAGACACTCAAGGCAAGAGCTGCCCCCAGCCCGTAGGCCCCAGGCCAGCCAAGGCATGTGCCTGCAGGAGCCTCCTGATCGCCCCACCAGTAACCCCACAAATGGGCCCTGTTCGCTGGCCAGGCCTTTGTGCACTGGGCCTCTAGTATGTTTGTAAGAAGCTAACTTCCATTCATGTATAGAAAAGATCAAGGTCCCACAGCATAATTTAATAGTCAGGTCTCAACCAGGGGGAAGAGAGGAATGGTTAACCACTGCTGTACTGAGCCACTGTGGTTGAGGAATGGAAAAAGATGTCCATATGGAGAAAAGACTAAGCACCCCTTGTTTGCATCCCTCATGTGGAACTGCCTGTTAGGCGGTCTGCTTCTGTTTTCTCAGCATATACTCATCAGAAAGATGGCCCTGCGGAAACCGGTTTGGCTCAGTGGATAGAGCGTCAGCCTGCGGACTAAAAGGTCCCAGGTTTGATTCCAGTCAAGGGCATGTACCTTGGTTGCAGGCATATCCCAAGTAGGAGGTGTGCAGGAGGCAGCTGATTGATGTTTCTCTCCCATCAATGTTTCCAACTCTCAATCCCTCTCCCTTCCTCTCTGTAAAAAAAAAAAAAAAAAAAAAAAAATCAATATTTTTTTTTTAAAAAACTAAAAAAAAAAGAATAAGAAAGATCGCCCCTCCTTTCTACTGAAGCAGAGAAGACACATTAGTGAAGAAGCAGGGCCCTCGGATCCTCCAAGCACGCTCTAAATAGATGCTATATCCTGTTTAAAAGTTCCTACAGCCCCTTGTCAATCCTTCCTCAGATGAATTCTTCTTCCATCAATACAAAAAGAGGTGTGTTTTAATTCAAGAAGTAAAAACTTCTCAAATGACTCCTGAACATAAACCCATGGCCCTTGGATACCTCTTTTTATGGCATACCAAAGCAACTAATAATCTCCTCCCCACACCCCCCTTTCCTGCTATCCCCATCTTCATTAGCTTCAGCCACTACTAGAGCCCTTAACAGACTAAACTATGATTATTGTTTTGGATGTCTGCTTCCATGTATTAGGATATAATTTCGTCAAAGATGAGAATTACAATATTCATCTCAAAATCCCTACCACCTGGACTAGAGTGGACTCAATAAACATGAACTGTCCGGTAAATGAATGAATAGCAAACCCTCAATAAAGATTGGTTAAAAAATTGCTTAATAAAGGAAATATGTTATCACACTCATTCTCACAAAGTATAGAGATCCTCAAGAATATGTCAATTCTAATTCAAATATCACTCACATTTAACTCTATCGATAGCCAAGTTTTCAAACTCTATCAAAGATATGTTTTCAGTAGGTGGCTGCAGGTAAAACTGAAGGCTGTGAGGATAGCAAGCATTCTTCTGATCGCCTGTCAACTTCAGTTTCCTCCTCTTTGGCCCAGAAAATTCCATCTCGTTACCTTATAAGGAAGCACCTAAAAAGACTGAAATGATGGAAAGTGGTGTTGAAAACAACCAACCAAAAATATAAACAAAAATAATAAGTCTACACGCACAGGGGAAAAAAAAACACACACTGAAGTTCAAGGCGCTAGCCACCACACCCGACCGACAGCTGTACCTCACTTTAATTCCTCCCACCCTGTATTAGACACATAACTTACATCACCTGGTCTAAAGAAGATACCTGAAAGCATGAGACCTGCCTGGAAAAAAACTGGAACACACACCATAATAATATATACATGAATGTTTATTTGACCTCTGGATAAGAAAGGAAGCTAGCTAAAACCGGTTTGGCTCAATGGATAGAGCGTAGGCCTGGGGACTGACAGGTCCCGGGTTCGATTCCGGTCAAGGGCACATCCCCAGTAGGGGGTGTGTAAGAGGCAGCTGATCGATGATTCTCTCTCATCGATGTTTCTAACTCTCTATCCCTCTCTCTTCCTCTCTGTAATAAATCAATAAAATATATATTTTTTTAAAAAGGAAGCTAGCAATGTGTCCCAAACTTTTGACATATGTGTACCCCTTATATAATTTTCGTAACGCTGAGTACCCCTCGTCAAAAAAAAAAAGTGAATGTATTTTAATAACAATCAAAATATATTTATTTTTTCTTTGTTTGGTACATACACAAAATAATAATAAACGAAAAATAAAATTATTCAATAATAAATATAAATAAGTTATATTATAAATAACATTTATTTGCACACTTGACCATCTCATCCCTCACAAGACTGTCTTGAGTTGACTCCTGAGAACGCAGAATTAGGCGCAGCTAAGCACGGTGCAGTGCATATCCCCACCAAACTCTTCCATACCCCTGAGGGGGACGCGTCCCACACTTTGGGAAACACTGAAAGGTTAACAGTAGCTATCCCTGGGCGATGTTTTTCTGTCTTTTCCAGATTTTCTCATTGTGGTTGGGGCTGGGGGACGGGGCTGCCAGGGAAGATGCAGGTGGTGATCCTAACTTCCAGCAACCGGAGAGCCAGGGATGCTGCCTGCGCCCTGGAAGTCTGTGCACCTGGTCTCCGGGTCCCGCGCTTAGACCAGGTTTCATTAGGGACTTCCATCCTGAACTCCTAGGAGAGCGCGGCCGGTTCTAACCAATAAGAAACTTCCCGGGCCGGATCCAATTCCTCACCTCCCATCTTAATGGCCCCGGGAAGCGGAGCTGTGTTTGAATCCAGCCTTTCAAACTCCGGTGAGGGAGCATCCACACGTTCCTTATAAAAGTCCTCTCTCCCTCCACCCCACTCTCCCTCCTCCTCCTCCTCCGGCCAAGCCGTCCCTAGAACTCACTGACACCTGAGTCTCAGCCCCAAATAACGGATACCCGGGCCAGGTCAGCCCCTCCGCTCCCACCACCCGCAAAGTCTCCACCTGCAAGTCTCCACGCCAGGATCGCCGTCCGTCCTAAATCCACGGGAGTCGCTCTTACCTCAGCCACACCGAAGGCGAAGAAACACCAACGCCGGCTGCCGGGTTTCCCGAGTGGCGGGAGATTTCACTTCACCGGAAGCGGAAGTGACCGGCACAAGTCCCGCCCCCGAGTCCCCGCCCCCGAGTCCCCGCCTCCGCAGCACCGCCCCGCGCGGGCCGAGTGCGCCCACGCGGACGCGGGCTGGTCGCGGGGAGTTGGTAGCTTTGGGCGGTGGGCACTGGGGTGCCGGAGGCTGGTGGCCCAGATGTCCGCGGGCCAAAGAGGGGAGCCCCGGGAGCCCTGGGCGCGCAGCGGGGATTCTCGGAGGTGAAAACGGGGCGCCCTCACCCGCAAGGCTGGCGCTCCCCACCTTCGCTCGGGGAAGGTGGAAGAAGCGGCCTTTACCGGGTTCACTGACTGCACCTGGATCACTATTAGGAGCTCTAGTTCGGTTTTTATTTTTTGTGTGTGTTTTTTTTAAGAACTTTACATTTCATTTTTCGATTACAGTTTACATTCGACATTGATTTGCATTAGTTTCAGGTGTACAGTGTCGTGGTTAGACAATCCCATACTTTACAAAGTGTCCCCTTCTTCCCCCCGCCCCGCCCCCAGAAGCTCTGATTTCTCTTTAATATTTCAAGTAAGTGGTATTACTCCACTTTACGGGCGAGAAAACAAGTAGCTAAAAGATCATTGTTCGTTTGCCCATCTATGTACAAGGCGTTTTGTTGTGGGGTTTTTTGTTGTTTTTTGTTTTTTTCTTTTCTGTTAGAAGGCAAGTCCATCAGGATAGATCCTACCTTTAGTTCACTACCCTCACCCTCCTCCCCACCACCCCCGCCCCCCCCCCCCCAACCCCAGCTCCGCCCCAACGCCTCCCGCACAGTGAGCGAGCGGGAAAATGTCTGGAATTGGAATGAGTACATGAGTGCACACACACACACACACACACACACAGGCGTCGCTCTGGGGTCTACAGAAATTGGAAGAAAGCGGGCTCAGAGGGAAGAAGCCGGTGAAAGAAGTGGACCGCGCTGGGGAGCAAGTGGATCTGGGACTGCGGGCCATTTGTTGGAAGTGGCGGGCCAGAGCTCTGCAGCGCAGGGTTTTCAAGAGCTGCAAATAAAGCACACTTGTGTCCTCTTGGGGGCGTGTCTCGCTAACAAAAGAAAGCTTAGTCGTCGGAGGTGAAGGATGCTTGAAAAGTTCAAGTTTTCAGAAATGTAAAGTATTAATGAAACAATATCAAGCTTCGAAGGACCTACCTACCCAGCATGGACCAAATTGTGACTGGCCCGGACTTTGTGCCAGGATGTGTTCTAAGTGACTTACATGCGAACTCATTGTATTTTCATGACCATGGGAGTTAGGTTCTATTAACTCATCTTACAGATGAGGAAAGCTAAAGTGAAGTTGTTACTTCAAATCACATAATAAGTGACAGCTGAAAGGTTGTAAGGTCCCGACGGAGAGGTTTGTAAGATCCCGGCTGAGATGTAGGCGGCGCAGAAGCAAGACACGGAATCCAGGCCATTAAGAAGGGGGGTTTAATCTGCACTCCCGGGCGAAGCTCCCTGGTCGAGAGTGGGCCAGGGAAGTTCGCGCCCAAAAGCAGCCTAGGTATCTCTTTTATACAGCTGTTTAGGGAGGGGAGGGGGGAGGACATGAGAGGTGTGGAATTCCTGCCTCGGGCCAGGGGTCTAGGAAGGCCCTAGGAAGGCGCCAGCTAGCCAGTTATCTTTGTCACCATCCATCCTGCAGATGCTTGCATCTGCCCTGGGCTATACCCCCTGCCTCAACCTAACAACAGCCAAATTCAAAGTCAGAGGGATTGACTCTAAACCGCCGCGCTAACCACCACACACCCTACTGACAGCTGTACCTCACTTTAATTCCTCCCTCCCTGTATTAGACACATAATTTACATCACCTGGTCTAAAGAAGATACCTGAAAGCATGAGACCTGCCTGGAAAAAAAAACTGGAACACAGACCATAATAATATATACAAGAATACTTATTTGACCTCTGGGTAAGAAAGGAAACTAAATATAATAAAGTACAAAGAAAAAAATCTAAAGACTTCACTCTAAAAGTACAAAATTGTGCATCTAAAAAGAAATTTACTAGTTGGTTTGCTCAGTGGATAGAGCCTCCTCCTGCGGACAGAAGGGTCCTGAGTTTAATTCAGGTCACAGGGACATGTCCAGGCTAGATCCCCAGTAGGGTGCGTTACAGCTAGATTCCCAGTAGGGGGCGTGCAAGGTGTGGCTCAGTGATTGAGCATCACCTATGAACCAAGAAATCATAGTTGGATTCCCAGTCAAAGGGGAGATGGGGAAGGAGGATGGGAGGGGAGGGGGTGTTTCTGGCTAAATCCTCAGTTGGGAGCATGCCGGAGGCAGCCAATCCATGATTCTCTCTCATCATTGATGTTTCTATCTCTCTCCCTTCCTCTCTGATATCAATGAAAAAATGTATTTTTAAAAAACACAATAGGCAAAAATTTTACAATGAAAATATTCAATGTTGGGCAAAGTATAGTGCAATAGACTTACATAGGAATTGATTGTGGTGTTACAATCCTGTGGTACAGTATAGTAAATGTGTATTATAATCTCAAAAAGAATTTATACATTTTGACCAAGTAATTTCACTTACATAAATCTGTCCAGAAATGGACACAAAAATTTGTGTTTGAGGAACTTCATTGCACCATTGTAAGAGGATTAAAGAATAAGTAAATTATGGCATATTCATACAATGGGACATTACACAGTCCTTCAAAATTTATATGTTTTGAGCCCTAGCTGGCTAGCTTAGTTGGTTGGAACGTATTCCCTTATACCAAGAGGTTTCAGTTAGATTCCTAGTCAGAGCACATGCCTAGGTTCTGGATACAGTCCCTGTCGGAGCAGTGGAGGAAGCAACAGATCAATATTTCTCTTGCACACTGATGTTTTTCCCCATCCCCCACTTCCTCTCTCTTTAAAAAAAAAATCAATAAAAGAACATATCCTCGGGTGAGGAATATGAAGAATATCAACCTGGGAAAATGCTGAGGATACTATTAAGTTAACAGAGCAGAATACATAAAACCATATATGCCATATGGTCCCAATTTTGTAAAAACATTACTTGATAATATTAATTTTAAAATTCCTTTTTTTCCTAGTAAATAAAGGTACTGTATACTCATTGTGGACGTTTTAGAAAATATCAAAAAGAAAAGAAAATCCACCACTGATGTTACTATCCACTGATACCTTTCACCCAGTGACAGACACTGTTAACATTCCGCTTCAAGCAATAAAACTTCATGGTTGATGAGAACTAATGAAAGACAGTCTTGCCGTAGCATTATTTTTCTTCGATTCCTCTAACTACTATGAGGAGGCTGCCCTCTGCAGCTCCTTCTTCCCCTCCAAGTGTGCACCAATCCCTCCTCCCTTAGTCTTAAAATCAGGACAGATATTCTTCATTACAACAGAATTTTAGGTGCAAGACAGCAATACCTATTTTCATTTAACTTTTCTTGGCTTATCCTCAGTCTGGTCATAAACTGTCCCACCTTTAACTTAAATGCCAATGCCCTTTTCTCTACAATACTTGGTGTCCATTAAATATTTCTTTGGGTAGTTAAAAAAAAAATAGTCTAGCCCTGGCTAGTTTGGCTCGGTAGATAGAACATCGGCCTGTGGACAGAAGGATCCCAAGTTTGATTCCAGCCAAGGGCACATGTCCATGTTGTGGGCTCAATCCCCAGGAGGGGGCATCCAGGAGGTAGCCAATCAATGATTCTCTCTCATCAATGATGTTTCTATCTCTTCCTCTCCCTCTCTGAAATCAATAAAAACATATATTTTTAAAAGTAGTCTACCACAAACATAAAAATGCTTACATTAGTGGCAACTAGGACTTTGGCAGTAGAGTAAAATAGATGAGCATTTGGTAATATTTTTAAAGTTAGATTTAAACATTCAACAAATATTTGAAGCCTTCCTGCTGTGCTGGTACCTGCCGGCAACGAACAGTACCTGATTGAGGGGGTGAGGATAAGAAAAAAGACAGACAAGAACAGATGGTGTCAGAAGGACTGAGACTGAGGTCTCTAGGGCAGAGTTTATTTCTCAAAACCTTTTTATACCAAAGTGTTTTCTTCAGGCAAGCACAATGAGTTTAGAAATCCACCAGGTTCCTAATCTTTTCACGCTGCCAACTTTCTTAAACAAACACGCTATCTTCCTCTGGTTTCTAGGTCCTTCTAAGTCAACAGTCTCCTGACTGATCTTTGACCTTCTGAATAAGCAAGGCTGTCTGCAGTTAAGTACATACTAGCATTCCTAAAAGTAGCAGCTATTTCTCACTTAGATTAATAGGAAGGGCACATGGAGAGCTGTGTCCTACACTTATGCCTGCATTCAGGCACGTAGGATCCCTGCGTTCAGGGCAGCTCCCCACATGCTGCATGGTCCCAAGATTTGGTCACTTTATTACCTACACATGTCCTCCAGCTTGACTACCAGACTTCCCCAAAGAACACCTTGCCCTTTCCTACCTTGGTCTCTCTCTGCAATAATATGTCCACTTCAAGAGCTCTTTGCCCTCCCAACTGCCCTTCAGTAGTCAAATACTGCCTTCATCCCACTGAGATTTTGCTTATGCCATCAGGGTTGCTTCTCGTTTAAATCCCCGTGATCGTTGTAATCCCCATATAGTAAACTCTTTCTCTAATTATATTTCTCTACTTCATTGGGTCTTAATTTTTTAGGAACATGAACCACCGGATGATCTGAAGTACACACTCCTCAGAAAAGTGCACCTACACACCAAGTTTGTACACCATTTCAAAAGGTTTGTCAACATATACGCAGCAAGTTAAGAAGAGTAGCACTACCAGCTTTTAAGCTCTTTTTGCACAGATCCTTTTTGTGTGTGTGTGTCTTTGTGATCCCTAAACTTCCTACCATACAAAATGTCTTCCAAATTAAAAAATGAAGTACTCATCCTTGCCTATGAACATCACATTTCAATTCCTGGTCAGGGCATATGCCCGGGTTGCAGGTTCAATCCCCAGCGTGGGGCATGCAGGAGGCAGCTGATCAGTGTCTCTCTCTCATCACTGATGTTTCTACCTCTCTCTCTCCCTTTCCCTTCCTCTCTGAAATAAATAAAAATAGATCTTTTTTTAAAAAAATGAAGTACTGATATTTTATGAACAGTTATGAGAGAAGTGGGGGAAAATGCTCATGTTTAACATTACCAATATCTTACTAAACATGTCCCATAATGGCTGTCTTTCAGCATTTAAAAAATCCATTTTAAATCTCAGAGAATGAAATAGTCTCTGTCAGTAGGCTATTCCATCATCTTTATTGTTTCCTAATGCCACTTTGAGTCATTCCCTCCTGTGAAGAGGGTTTTCTGCATCCAGAGGCAACTACAATACAAATCTACCAATCCCAGCACCAATAATGCTCAATGTTACTCATTTCAGTAGCCATATTTGGTAAGCCATGCAAGCTCTTTATTGTATTTCATCAGCAAAAGTGTATTGACACAATGTTCAGCCCTGGCAACTGAGGTGCACATAAATCACAAACCCTGACCTCACAACTGAAGTTAGAAAACACTTGGGAACTAGAACTCTGACTTCCACTAACCATGGTAAGTATCTCAAAAACAGGAACCACTGTGTTGTTCATCTTTGTAATCCCAGCATCTGGCACTCCGTGGGTCCTCAACGAATATTTGTTATACTGAACTGACAAAATATGAGAGATGTGTGAGGAAAGTGATGGGCTCAGCTTGACATTTCAACAGATGGTTTGAATCAAATGTGACTCCAACCAATAAAACTTCCAAGTCCTCATCGGAAAACTTCTTCCACATTCCTTCCAGCATGACTTGGCTCCCCAGTTTATCCTGTAATAAAGCACAGAGTACCTTCTCAGATGGAATTTCCATGAGTCATTACTGCTCAGTGCCAGCCCTGGGCATTCCCCAGCTGCAGACAGAGTGCACCTTGTGGATGACTCCACAGTACTAGGAGCTCAGTCCTGTGGTGGGTCATACTTACAGCTGAGACTTTAATTGCCAAATCAAAGTGGGTGTTCATTCTCCCCCCTTGTGCAGGGTGTGTCACCCTAAAAACCAAAGGTGTGGTACCCACTGAGGACGATAAAAGCTCTAGATCCTGCCTGCTCGGCTCACCATGGAAAGCAAGACAGGGGCATTTCCAACAGGATAGCCGACCCATAAAGACGAACGTACGGTGAGCCAACCTCTGGTCCCTCCACCTTTTCCATTTCACTGCCCATCTCTGGGACATGGCTGAAGAAGAAACCTCAAGGAAAACTTCATTCTTTCTCCCTTTGCTCCAGGTTGCTTTTATCAATCTAGCATCAAGGAGCAAGAGAACTAGAGAAAAAGCATATTCTTAAAGGGAAGGGCAGGGATGTAGTTATCTTTTAATACACCAACATTATGTGATTTATGCCAGAAATACTAATTGAGCACCTACTAAGTGCCAGACAATGTTTTCTATGGTGAGGACACAAGAATGATGAAACAGCCCCAGGTTTTTGCCTCATAAACCTTATATTCTAGTGAAAAAGAGATAATAAGATATATTCTAAGTTAAATAATAACTTCTAAACAGTAAATATAAAGCAGAGAAGGAGGATATAAAGTTTTTGGAAGAGACACTGAAATTTTAGGAAGGATGGCCAGGAAAGGCTGGCTAAAAATATGATCATGAGGGCAAGACCAGAAGAAAATTAGTGACTTAGTAATGTGTATCTTAGAGGAGAATAGCATTTCAGGCAGATGAATGGCTTATCATAATTCCATAGAATTTAAGACAATGCCATATTGGCATAAGAATGGACAAATCACCCAAAGGAACAGAATAGAGAACCCAGAAATGGACCCACACCTATGAAGAAGCCTGGTATATGACAAATCCACTGCACAAATCAATGGAGGGCAGAATGGACATTTCTAAATGGTGCTGGGAAAATTGGCTTTCCATATGGGGGAAATGTATTTCCTACCTCCCGCTATAAGCAAAAATCAATTCCAGATGATTTACTGACTTACATACGAATGGCAAAACTTTAAGAATTTAGCCCTGCCGGACGAAGTCAAGACAGTCTATAGATAGAAGTATTAATTGATCCAGTTTGGCTCAATGGATAGAGTGTCAATCTGCGGACTGAAAGGTCCCGGGTTCGATTCCGGTCAAGGGCATGTACCTTGGTTGCAGGCACATCCCCAGTAGGGGGTGTGCAAGAGGTAGCTGATAGATGATTCTCTCTCATCGATGTTTCTAACTCTCTATTCCTCTCTCTTCCTCTCTGTAAAAAATTAATATATATATATATATATATATATATATATATATATATATATTTAAAGAATTTAGCCCTAACCTGTTTGGCTCAGTGGATAGAGTATTGACCTGGGGACTGAAGGGTCCCAGGTTCGATTCTGGTCAAGGGCATGTACCTTAGTTGCGGGCACATCCCAGTAGGAGGTGTGCAGGAGGCAGCTGATCGATGTTTCTAACACTCTATCTCTCTCCCTACTCTGTAAAAAAAAAAAAAATCAATAATATATATATATTTTTTAAAAACTTTAAGAATTTAGAACAAATATACAGATGGTCTTGATATAGCAAAGAATGCTTTAAATAAGACGTTAAGAAAAAGCACAAGCAGTTCTGGACATGGAGACAGTGGTAGTTGTACAACAGTGTGAAAATACTGAATGCCACTTAATGAACTGTGCACTCTAAATTATTAAAATAAGTTTTGTGTAACATACATCAATTTTTCTTAAAAAGCACATAGGATACATTTTTAATGAGCCACAAATTGGAAAAAGAAAGTTGTAAGTTATAATAACACAGTTTTAGTGTCAGAATACATTGAGTGGCCAGATTATTATGATCTCTGAACACATAATAACCTGGCCACTCAGTGTATATCCTATATAAAAAAGGCTAACATGGCCAAAACTGGTTTGGCTCAGTGGCTAGAGCGTCGGCCTGAGGACCGAAAGGTCCCAGGTTCGATTCCGGTCAAGGGCATGTACCTTGGTTGCGGGCACATCCCCAGTAGGGGGTGTGAAAGAGGCAGCTAGTCGATGTTTCTCTCTCATCGATGTTTCTGGCTCTCCATCTCTCTCCCTTCCTCTCTGTAAAAAAATCAATAAAATATATATTTTTTAAAAGGCTAATATGCGCGGAGGACTGAGAAGGTGGGGCAGTTCTGTACCGTGCTGCCTTCCACTGGTTAAGACCTCCAAGAGCAAAGGCCTACCAAGGTGAGGATGCCCCTACTGTCACCTGTAGAGGGGCAGCACTGAGCTGGCCAATATTTGTGGTGGTGCTGCTTGTCCTGGCTCAGGGGAAGCGTTCCACTAAGTCTGAAAGACTAAGACATCGCGGGGACTCTCCGTCACCGCCCGCGGCCTGCTCTGCCAGGCCTTCACGTGCGCTGAGCTGGCGCTACACTTTCCATTGGCAGACCCGGAGAATCCTCTCTCCGCTGCCACATGGCCAGGCCAAAGCATCAGACACTACCGCCATGCAGATTTTAAAACTACAGGGGAAATTGAGCCACAGGAGCTACCATCGCTGCCGCACCCACCGCCGCCCCCAAGAATGGGAATCCACCGAAATCAGAGCTCACTACGCCCCGGGCTCACAGGGAGTGTGGCTTCAGAAATTAGCCTCTGCATCCACAGCAGCTCCACATCCGCACCAAAAAGGACACCATTGAGGGCGGACTCTCCCCATGCAGCCATCACAGCCCACCCACAATCTTCCCAGCACACCCACCATGCTGGGAGGGAGATGGAGCACGCTGGTGAGGAAATGGCACGGTGCCTTGCATTACCCACCCAGGCGAGCCCATCCTCCGATAACACATGGCCAAGCCGAAGCTCTCACCACCACCGCCATGTGAACTTTAAAACTACAGTGGTAATTGAACCACAGGAGCGACCGTCAATATTGCACCTGGCACTGCCACCCGCCACTGCCGCCGAGAATAAAGGAAATCCACCAAAAACAGAGCTCACCACGCCTTGGGCTCAGGGAGTGGGCGACCGCAGAACTTAGCCTCCATGTCTGCAGCTGCTCTGCTCCCACACCGAACGAGACACCATTGAAGGTGGTCCCCCCGCCTGCAACCATCTCAGCCCAACTGCAGCTGTCCCAGCCTGCCCGCCATGCTAGCAAGGAGCTAGTGCGGCGCCTCCAATATGCGACCCCAACACCCTAGAGGGGCCGAGTGCCCCGGGTGAGCCGAGTGTCCCAGGGGGCCGAATGCCCCGGGTGAGCCGAGTGTCCCAGGGGGCCGAGTGCCCCGGGTGAGCCGAGTGTCCCAGGGGGCCGAGTGCCCCGGGTGAGCCGAGTGTCCCAGGGGGCCGAGTGCCCCGGGTGAGCTGAGTGTCCCACGGGTCCGAGTGCCCCGGGTGAGCCGAGTGTCCCATGGAGCCGAGTGTCCCAGGTAAGCCGTACCCCCCAAAGGGGAAGGGTGTCCCTGGTGAGCCGAGTGTCCCAGGGGGCCGAGTGCCCCGGGTGAGCCGAGTGTCCCAGGGGGCCATGTGCCCCGGGTAAGCCGTACCCCCCCCAAAGGGGAAGGGTGTCCCGGGTGAGCCGAGTGCCCCAGGTGAGCCGAGTGTCCCAGGGGGCGGAGTGCCCCGGGCGAGCCGTGTGTCCCAGGGGAAGCAGTGGGACCCAGGGGAAGGGGCGGTGAAAACCAGAGGAGGAGCGGACTCTATTCATATGGTTCTGAGATAGTCACCATAAAACAAGCAGACAGCCAAATGACAGCGGGGAGGGGAAGGAGACCTGGGGGGAGATAGGAGAACAACCGAGGGACTGGTATGCATGAACATAAGTACAACCAATGAACACAGAACTCTGGGGAGGGAGGGCATAAATGGGAGGTGCGGGGGGTAATGGTAAAATATGTACACAGAAAATACCTTAATAAAATAAAATTTTAAAAAAATAAAATAAAATAAAATAAAAATAAAAGGCTAATATGCAAATTGTCTCCTTGACCAGGAGTTCAACCAGCAGGCAGGCCAGCCAACTGCCTATGTCTTCTCCCCCTAGCCAGGCTGGCCAGACTCCACCCATGCATGAATTCATGCACCAGGCCATGAATTCATATACATACATACTACACACACACACACACACACACACACACACACACACACACGGAGTGGCCAGATTATTATGCATTCAGGGATCATAATAAACTGGCCACTCAGTTCCTATTTATTAAATAGGAAAAAAAGACAAAAACACAATATAAAAGGGTTGAGGGGACCTAAATAGATTTTTCATAACAAAGGAAACATAATGAATAAGAAATATACAAAAATATGTTCAGCCACATTAGTAACTGGGGAAATGCAAATTAAAATAATGGTAATGTACTATTCTACACCCACTGGATATACAAAAATTTCAAGGTCTAAAAATATCAAGCATTGATGGGAACTCATAGTAGGTAGAAGTATTAATTGATTCCTCTACTTTTGAAAACAATTTGACATCACCTGCTAAATTTGACCCTTTGTCTCAGTGCAATTATTCTACTCTAAATAAACCCTCTAAAGAAATTCTTTTACGGCATATTTCACAGACCTAGAAAGAACTCTCCAAAAATTCATCTGGAACAAAAAAGATCCCAAATAGCCACAGCAATCCTGAGAAAGAAGAATAAAATAGGAGGGATCTCAATACCAGATTTTAAGCTGTATTACAATGCCACTGTTCTCAAAACAGCATGGTACTGGCACAAGAACAGACATAGAGATCAGTGGAATAGAATAGAGAATCCAGATATCAACCCAAATCACTATGCTCAATTAATATTTGACAAATGAGGCACGAACATACAATGGAGTCAAGACAGTCTCTTCAGTAAATGGTGTGGGGGAAATTGGACAGATACATGCAAAAGAATGAAACTAGATGACCAACTTACACCATACACAAAAATAAACTCAAAATGGATTCAGGACTTAAACATAAGAAGGGAAACCATAAAAATACTAGAGACATCCACAGGCAGCAAAATCTCAGATATATGCCTAAAGAACTTCTTCACTGATACTGCCCCTAGGGCAATGGAAGCTAAAGAGAAAAATGAACAAATGGGACTACATCAAAATAAAAAGCTTTTTTACAGCAAAAGAAACCATTAACAAAACAACAAGAAAATCCACTGTATGGGAGAACACATTTGCAAGTGATATCACTGTTTAATCTCCAACATCTACAGACAGCTTATACAACTCAATAAAAGAAAAATAAATGAGCCAATTAAAAAATGGGCAATGGACCTAAAGAGAATCCTTTCAAAAGAAGACAGAAGGAAGGCCAAGAGGCACATGAAAACCTGCTCAAAGTCACTAATTATCCGAGAGATGCAAATCAAAACAACAATGCGGTACCATCTCACACCTGTCAGAATGGCCAACATCAACAAATCAACAATGACAAATGTTGGCAAGGTTGCGGAGAAAAAGGAACCCTCGTGCACTGCTGGTGGGATTGCAGGTTGGTGCAACCACTGTGGAGAACAGTATGGAGCTTCCTCAAAAAACTGAAAATGGAACTCCCATTTGACCTAGTAATCCCACTACTAGGAATATATCCCAAGAAACTAGAAACACCAATCAGAAAGGATATATGCACACATATGTTCATAGCAGCACAATTTACAATAGCTAGGATTTGGAAACAACCTAGGTGCCCATCAGCAGATGATTGGATCAGAAAACTATGGTACATCTACACAGTGGAATACTATACTGCCATAAAAAAGAAATTCTCATCATTTGCAGCAACCTGGATGGAATTGGAGAACATCATGCTGAGTGAAATAAGCCAGTCAATGAAAGAGAAACACCACATGACCTCACTCATTTATGGATAATAAAGAACATTATAAACTAATGAACAGAAATATAGATATAGTGACAGTAAAGCAACAAGCAGACTGTCAAATGACAGCGGGGAGGGTAGGGAGATCTGGGGGAGATCAGAGATCAACCAAAGGACTGGTATGCATGCATATACCGTATTTGCCGGCATATAAGACGATTTTTTGGCCCTGAAAAATATGCCTCCAAGTGGGGGGTAGTCTTATACGGCGAGTATATAACAAACTCTGTATTTTTAGTGGAAATGTTAGGGGGTCGTCTTATACGCCCAGTCGTCTTATACGCCGGCAAATACATATTTTTCAGGGCCAAAAAATTGTCTTATAGCCGGCAAATACGGTAAGTACAACCAATGGACACAAAACTCTGGGGAGGGAAGGCATGTATGGGAGTGGGGGAGGGGGTAATGGTAAAGTATGTAGACCTTAATAAGGCATATAATACCTTAATTTAAAAAATGAGAAAAAAAGAAATTCTTTTACATAAGTATTAAAAAACATTAACAAGAATGTCCATAACAACATCACAATTTCCAGTAAAACAATGGGAAATACCCATCATCAGAAAAATGAGTAAATTGCAGTCAATTCACACAGTGCAATATAAAAAAACACCATGCGAATGAATGAATTACAATTAAGGTAAACATGTCAACATGGGTGAATCTCGAAAACTTAATGTTAAGTGAAACATCAGGCACGGAAGAATACACCAGTGTGCTGTGTATCTTCCATTCCACCCCTCACCCTACATGCTCGTCCTCAACCCTGCCCTCTCTCTGCTCCTGGCTTGTATGAACCACATATATGTCTTCCTATGCCTGCTGTTTCTAGAACTTCTAAAGTCAATTAGGAGCTCCAACAGCCAATGGGAAGGAGGAGAGAAAGGGAGGCCAATGTATTTATTACCTTGGCTGCCTCCCTGCAAGGCTGCCTGTGTCCTCGACCTGTCATTGCTCCTCTCCAGGGGACTGGCTCTAAAGGACTCCCTCACTCTAGGTCTGGTAATACCGTGTTTCCCCGAAAATAAGACATCCTCCGAAAATAAGACCTACTTCATGGAACATAGTACATCCCCTGAAAATAAGACTTAGCGCATCTTTGGGAGCAAAAATTAATATAAGACACTGTCTTATTTTCGGGGAAACAGGGTAGCTCCCTTCCTTCTACCCTCGGGTCTCAACACAGTACCCTGTCTACTTTAATGAAATCCTAGTTGACTTAACTGTATTCCTTATAGTTTCCCACTTCCACACCTTCACCAACAGTTTGTGCAAAACAAACAAATAAAAAAAACCTGTCTTTGAATTAACCTATATTGAGTGTGCCATCTGTCTCTCTTGTTGGACCCTGATGGGTACATTCGGCATCTATATAAAAGCTTTTTAAAAAAGTGAAATAACATATTGTTCAGGGATGCATACTACAGATAGGAAATTATTTTTAAAAATCAGGACAGTGGTTAACGCTGGGGAGGGAAGAGGATGCACAGCTGGGGCACGTGGAGCTTTGAAGGTTCCAGTTTGCTCCATTGCGTGGCTCAATGGTGAGTACGTGAATGACCCTTTTATTCGTCTTTAAATAGTACAGAATGTATAGGGGGAATTTTAAAAGGAAAAGAATAAACACAGTAAGGACAGCCCAAGAAACAGGAAAGCACAATTAGTCATCCTCCACATTGGGGAGCTGTGAAATGATTTTCACCCTAACTTCCTCCTCCCTCCACCCCACATCTCATCCCCACTTCCTAGCCCCCCTCCCCCCCCCCCAAAAAAAAACCTTCTGTTCTCTCCTTTCTCTATTAGACCCAAACAGATCTGATGTTGTAATGGGGACTGAAATTTCTTTCAGAGCATGGACTGCTGACGGGTCAGTGTGAAAGTTTCTTGCAGACAAATATATACTTGAAGTCCCCTGACACGTCCATCCATGGTCCTGGACCAGGCGCTCACCCTGACAACACAAGTTCTCTTCCTTTTCTGTCTCCCTTATCTCTGAAGTGTTCGGGTGCCAAGATCCAGAGGTCCTTTTTGCTGGACCTAAATTCTCACCCCCAAAGCCAGTGTTCATCCCTCGCTGTGAGGACCTGGTAGGAGGATCGCCTGACCCCCTTCAGCTTGTCCTGCCTGGAGCTTCCAGGCACCCTGCGTACATCTGGGAGGAGACGGTGTTCTTAGATGCACCAGTCTGGCCCTCTCACCTGGGGTGGGGTAGTGCGGAACTGAGCACAGAACCCTGAATCTGGGCGGGCCCAGGAAGAGACGTGGGATAGGAACTACATAAGGTTTGATCCAATACTTCTGCTTCGAGTTTATCCATTTGGGAGGGTGGGGTGAGGACCAGGGAAGGATGAATAGCACCGTGAACATATTATCCAGTAAAACTGTTTGTTCTGGGTGATATATACAGGGGTGGGCAAAAGCAGGCTTATAACTGTTTATCTGAAAAAGAAGACATGCAGATTATGATTATCACAATAGCTTTATTAACTCAAAAGAATGTCACTCACGCCGAAACCGGTTTGGCTCAGTGGTAGAGCGTCGGCCTGGGGACTGGAAGGTCCCGGGTTTGATTCCCGTCAAGGGCATGTACATTGGTTGCGGGCACATCCCCGGTAGGGGGTGTGCAAGAGGCAGCTGGTCGATGCTTCTCTCTCATCTATGTTTCTAGCTCTCTATCTCTCTCCCTTCCTCTCTCTAAAATATCAATAAAATATATATTTTTTAAAAAAGAATGTCACTCACTACTATAAACCTACTTTGCCCACCCAGTATATGGGAGACTAATAGAAAGCATAGGGGGGGAAAAGCTAACCTTGGGTTAGCCATGTGGAAATCATTTTAAATACTGTTATCTATAAGCACCACTTATCATTTATGGTCAATTACACCATAATTTTAGGCATTTCGTGACTCTGTGTTAAATTAACTTTTGGCAGGATTTATTTTTATTATAGTACTAATTGTTCATGCCAGCTCAGAACATTCAAAATTATAAAGAATACCTATTTTAGGTAAGCACACACAACCCAATCTGGTGCCTAACAATTTAGTAGAATGTCCCTGATTCTTTCCCTATTTAAACTTAAACTGACTGGAATCCACTGTGCCAGATAATAAGGATCACCTTATTGGTGCCACAAGGAATTTCACTGAAGAAAGGGAGCATGAGAAAAGAAAATCTAGGTAATCAAGGAATTAGCCTCCAATGTAATTTTATGTTATGCTCTATAAGTAATGACATTTTTCTATGTACTGTCTGTATAACATGACAAATGAGAACTAAAGTGAACTGGTTATTTTGCATGAATTCAATTATGTTCTGGCTATTTCCATTGGTTTTTGTGCCTGAACTACTCTGAGTATTTGAATTTTTAACATGAGACTGGTTTTGAGATCATGCGTTCCTTGAGACCAAGCTGACGATCTCATCCATTTTCACGCTCCTGCCTCTACCACAGCTCCCGGCGCAGGGCAGACACGCCATAGCTGTCTGCTGAACTGAACTGAACCCTTCCGTATTTACACTCATTTCCAGATGGGCTTTCATGCGCTTCATGATGTAATCTTTCACAGAAGATGTGTTTCCACTTTAGATGTTGGCTTGCCCACTCAAATTCCTAATCAAAATATTTTCTTCCAGTTGGCTGATTTTTAGAAACTGAAGTAGGTGTAAATATGATCCTGTTATGATGCCCAGATGCAGTTCCAACCTGACCGAAAATCATGTCCAGAACTTCGCATTCTTCACTAGAAAACGACTTTACCATTTCAGAAAATGGAAATAAAAAGTAATAATCATAAATCTACCTTATTCTGACTAATCTAAACACTTCAGGACCACTGTTCAGGGTTATCCTAAGTGCAGAGAGAAAAAGAGAACTTCCTAACACAGAGAAAATCACCTTATCTGCATTTTCTTCTCTTTGAACAGCCAAACACATCCATCAGCCACACAACCATGTGGTAAAGCTTCATCCATCTAGAAGGACACGATTTTTTCCTGTGAGGTTAAATATTTCAGGGTCATGTCTGAGAAGCAGCATTCTATGGACTTGGGACTTCCCTCTAAATGGGCTTCTCACTTACTGCTTTCCGTCTGTCCACACCTCTCTGCTCCAGGAAGCCTAGGCCATGAGCCCCCAAATCAAATGCTACAAGCTCTTCCAGCGGGACAGGCTCCATTCCCTCCCCATTCAATACCCCCTCCTCACCCAACCCACACAGATACCCAGGCCACACGGGCAACTTTAGGACCAAGGTCAGTCTCCCGCAAGGTCATTCATGAAGGAATTAGGTTGTTTATGTGCTCTTTCCAGTAGACTGATAGGAGCAGCTGTTTTCCCAGAAACTCTGTTTAGGGATCTTCACTGGGAATTTTCTGTCTGCTGTGCAGAGCTAATCCAATCTTTTTTATATTAACTCCAGACTTTTCCAATTAGCTTTGTTTCCTAATAATAATAGTATTGGCATTTGTGGAGCACATTATAGTTTTCAAAGCAATTTTATTTATATGATCTAACCCAGGGTTTCTCAAACCAATTGAATCTCTAGAGTCTCTTCACTCAACAATAATTTCCATTTTTTCCTACCATTTTTATAGTAAGCTTTAAAAGTTGAATAAAAAGCATAACAAGTGTCTTCTGGGACACTTTGCGATTTCCAAATAGTGCTATATGACTTCAGTGACAGCCCTTGCATGTAACACCAAGCTCATTGGTATCATACAATCATCTGCAATCACAGTGCGGCTTGCCATGTCTAGCTGTCCTTAGATTATTAGCACATTCTAAGGTCAAAGTTTCAATCATCACCTTGCCTCACCAGTGTTGTTAATTTGGATTTTTAAAAACAGTTATAAATGCAAAACTATCTTCTATCTTGCAGTCATAATTTGCAAGTGCAAGACATTCTAGTCTCATGAATAAGTCATTAGTTTCTTAAGACATTTAATAAGTTGAAGTTTGATTTGCTACTGTGAAAACAAACCAGTGTAGAAAAATAAAGCACTATTGAAAAGGTGAACTTCAACATGTAAAGGATTCATTAAAGCCAAATACAATAAATGATACTTCAGTTCATTGAACAAAGATTTCACAGTAATTTGCCAATGTTATTGCCAATAAAGATTTAATCTCCAACATTTACAGGGAGCTCATGCAACTTAACAACAACAACAACAACAAAAAGATAAACAACCCAATCAAAAAATGGGCAATGGACCTAAATAGATACTTTTTGAAAGAGGACATAAAGAAGGCTAAGAGACATATGAAAACATGCTCAAAGTCACTAATCATCCGAGAGATGCAAATCAAAACGACAATGTGGTACCATCTCACACCTGTCAGAATGGCTATTATCAACAAATCCACAAACGACAAGTGCTGGCGAGGATGCAGAGTAAAAGGAACCCTCCTGCACTGCTGGTGGGAATGCAGACTGGTACAGCCACTGTGGAGAACGGTATGGAGTTTCCTCAAAAAACTAAAAATGGAACTCCCATTTGACCTAGTGATCCCACTTCTAGGAATATATCCCAAGAAACCATAAACACCAATCAGAAAGAATATATCCACTCTTATGTTCATAGGAGCACAATTTACCATAGCTAAGATTTGGAAACAGCATAAGTGCCCATCAGCAGATGAGTGGATTAAAAATCTGTGGTATATATACACAATGTAATACTATGCTGCTGTAAAAAATAAGGAATTCTTACCATTTGCAACAGCACGGATGGAATTGGGGAGCATTATGCTAAGTGAAATAAGCCAGTCAGAGAAAGATAAATATCACATGATCTCACTCATTTGTGGAATATAATGAACAACATAAACTGATGAATAAAAACAGATTTAGAAAGAGAAGCTTCAGACCATCAAACCTCAAAGGGAAGGTAAGGAAGGGTTCAGGTAAGGGGAAGAGATCAACCAAAGGACTTGCATGCATGCATGTAGCCTAACCAATGGACACAGACACCAGGGAGGTGAGGGCATGAGTGGAGGGGCCAATGGAGGGATAAGGACACATATATAATACCTTAATCAATAAAGAAAAACTAAAATAAGATATCACATTAACATGTTTGATATTGATTATGTGTTGAAATGATAAAAATTTGGATATGTTAAATAAAGCATATTATTAAAATTAAAAAAAAATATTTCACTGTAATTGGAGTAGATATTTGTGGTAGAGCACATGGATTTTCACCAGGATTATAATTCAAAAGACATTTAGTGATTCCAACGAAACTGCTGAGCCCATTTAGCCAGTACTCAGTTGGCACTGCAAGTAGAAGTATTGCTCTGATTCTGCCTTTGTGTATACCATTTGGCAACAGCGAACAAGCAGTGTAAATTTTTTCTGTTATCATTTTGCAGGGGACAATTAAATTGATTGGCCTTCCAATCAAGTGTAGTGGTTAAAAACAAATTTATTTTTTTAATGAAAAACTAAATAAGCAAACTGGTAAGGACAATGATTCAGATAATGAGTTACTGTTGTCAAATAAAAAACATCAGTCACCCTGGCATGTGTGGCTCAGTTGGTTGAGCATTCTCCAGTGCACCAACAGATCACCTGTTTCATTCCAGGTCTGAGCACATGCCCGATCTCTAGTAGGGGGCATGCAGGAGGCACATGATTATTTCTTGGATTAGTGTTTTTCTTTCTCCCTCCCCCTTCCTCTCACTCTAAAAAAGAAAATCAATAAAAACATGTTTTTTAAAAAATATCAAGTAACAAAGTGACTAAATCTTTCTATAATTAACTCAACACGTGTTCTTTAATTTTAGCAAAACATCACCAAGAAAATTAAATTCATACTGTTAACTAGAATTGTATTGATTTTACTATTTTATGTTTAACATGTAAATGTATTTAGATTTTATGTGGGTATCTTAACTTTACACATATAAAAACTTATCATAATAACAATGACATCAAAATTATACTCACCAACTCCAGATATCCTTGATAATTTTCTTAAGGGCTTCTTTATATTACTCAAGTTTGGGAAGTACTAATCTAATCATAAATAAACAGTAAACCTTTTTATTTATAATGCTTCTCAGAATAAACACTACCTACAGGAACTTAATATGGTTTTTGACAAATTTACAAACTTAAAATCAATTTATATTTTAGAAATTTAAAAACCAATTATTGCTTTCTGTTGCAATAATTATTTTATTTGAATTAGAGACCATGGACTTTTATGACTAAGTCATTTCCAGAATGCAGTAGCTTAGGGATATAGTGTTTATTTTATGGGCTACAGACAATGTTGTTTTCTCTTCCAAATGGTTTAGAACATCTGTTAACTCTAATAAAATTGCAAAATATTAAGGGGGGAAATGTGCTTTAGTAGTTGTATATCTGAGAGACAGAGATAAGACATTTGATATATTTATATCTAAGCCATATTGTGGATAACCAAGCAACAATTTTCATATCTCTGTTGAAAACATAATTTTTAATGTGCTATTTAAAATTCAATAGCCACCTTGAACTCAATGAAACATATGGCAAAGTGCTGGAAGAAAATTTTAATGCCAAAAATGTTTGATAATGATTCAAGTATGTACTTAAATGGGATACTTAAAAACTCAAGAGTTAAATAACCTTGAATGAACATATTCTACATTCATATCTTTTCAAGTATGACTCTGCTCAAAAAAAAAAAACCTAAATAATAACTAAGCTATTTGGCAGAGATTTATATTTAAAGTGAGTTTTCCCCAAAATAATTTTATATTATCATAAAAGGCCCATTTGAGGCAATGCATCGTAGTTGGTGGTTTCAATTTGGAAGTAAAATTAGTTTGAATTTGGAAGTATTTTGTGGAACACACACCTCCCACCCCAAGGGTAGAGATTGAACATTTATCTCAGCTTTTGATCTCCCAGCCAGTCACTAGGAATGTCTTCTGAAGTATCTTTCTATAGTGGGTGCCATGGAGAAAGCAAAGGAAAATAGAACCAGAGTTGTCTTAGCATTCAGTCTTAACTCATTCTTGATTTCAACATATATAATCAATAATCAACAAACATCTTTATATCCTTTTATGTTAGTACACATGTGGAGAAAATCAGATTCAGGCTGGCAAACTTTCTCCACTTAATACTTAAGACTAATTATTTCAAATCATCAGGTATGAAACTTCCAGGTCTGTTTCTTCCATTCTTAAGACCACCAACCCTGACAATGATCCGAACTCGGGGCCAGCACGAGTTTCAGCTCTTGCTGCAATCTTTAAAAGGAGAGTTGGGAAACACAACAAAGCTCAGAAGAAAGGGGGTCTTTTTAAAATATATATATTTTATTGCTATTTTACAGAGAGGAAGGGAGATAGATAGAGAGCTAGAAACATCGATGGGAGAGAAACATCAACCAGCTACCTCCTGCACACCCCCTACCGGGGATGTGCCTGCAACCAATGTACATACCCCTGACCGGAATCGAACTCGGGACCCCCTAGTCCGCAGACCGACGCTCCACCACTGAGCCAAACCGGTTTTGGCAGAAAGGGGGTCTTATCCACAGCAGGTACTAAAACCATTGCTATCCTGTGCTTAAGGTAGTCAGATATTCCTTCTGGTTTTTTTGGTGTGGTTTTTTTTTTTTTGCGAAAAAAAAATTATATATATATATATATATATATATATACACATTTATTTATGCAAAAAAGACCTAAAATATCATGTGTTTGAAATCAACTACTTATTTTCCAAAATCAGCTTCTCTCCCACCACTATTAATAGCAGGGCAGAAAAGGTAACCCTTCCCTATCCCCTTTGGATAAGAGGAAAGCTCTTCAAATCAAGATGCTTTCGAAGGAGAGGTGGAGAGCATTAGGTGCTGCTTCCGATGGGACGATACTGGAAAGAAGTCCAACTTCACGTCTCAGCATAACGACAAGGACTATGGTCTCCGAAGGCAGAACCCCAACTATGCTGGCAGGGAAAATAGGAATTCAAGTTTAACCTAAGATTTATCCAGAAAATTAATATCTGTCTTTGAGCCATGTTACTCATTTGTTGTCAGCTAATCAAGAAACCAACAGCTTTATTACTCTTATTGACAGAAAGATTGAACTCCAACTAGAAGATACAGATTAAAGCACAATCAAGGGACTGGAGCCCATTCTCTAACCAGTCCCTACGCCCCAACACACACACACACACACACACACACACACACACACACACACCAGACAGTAACATACAACTAATATATTCATACACACCAAGATCTGGAGCCCAGGGCATTATTCTAATCTAGATCTTTTCTTGTGCAGAGAGGCTTAATTTTTCCCTGAGGAATTAAAGTTGCTGGACCAAGACACAGGAATCCAGAGATGCTAGTGAGGGTGGAGGGAGTACAAGGTGCAGGTGCAAGTGTAAGAGCCTAAGACCCACGTCCGAAGTGGAGGAAGCATTGCCAGCACTTGGCTCCTGATGCAAGAGAAAGTCCACGTTGGCTAAAAATGTAACACTCCTCCCTCCTATATTGTAAGGTCCTTTTGAAATTACCCTAATCCTTCAGTAAAGGACTTTATGTATAGATGTATAGGGTTGAGTGAGTGTGTGTGTGTGTGTGTGTGTGTGTGTGTGTGTGTGTGTGTGGTGTGTGTGTGTGTGTGTGTGTGTGTGTGTGTGTGTGTGTGTGAAGGTTTCTACCTCACTCCCTCCTGGGTCTTCGTAGAGAAAGGACATTAGCCCACTGTGGATCTGCCAACTGGTGCTTTGCAAAGAGACCCACATACTATAGCACCACCTTCACTGCCTGCAGAACAAACTAAACCTAAACCCCTGCAGATCTGAGGAGCATCTCAAACATAAGAGTATCCTGGCTGAAACCGGTTTGGCTCAGTGGATAGAGCGTAGGCCTGGGGACTGAAAGGTCCCAGGTTCGATTCCGGGCAAGGGCATGTACCTTGGTTGCGGGCACATCCCCAGTAGGGGATGTGCAAGAGGCAGCTGATCGATGATTCTCTCTCATCGACGTTTCTAACTCTCTATCCCTTTCTCTTCCTCTCTGTAAAAATCAATAAAATATATTTATAAAAAAAAGAAAGAAAAGAAACAGTGTGAAGATGGAAATGACATGGGAGAACCGAATAGGGGAGGCAGAGAGAATGCAGAATCAGAGTGATTCAGATTTTGGTGAGTATGTTTTCTGTTTTGTTTTGTTTTGAATTGATTTCAGAAAAGAAGGGAGAGGGAGAGAAAGATAGAAACATCAATGATGACAGATAATCATTGATCAGCTGCCTCCTGCATGCCCCCTACTAGGGGTCAGCTCACAACCTGGGCATGTGCCCTAACCAGTAATCAAACCCTGACCTCCCTGGTTCATAGGTCAATCGATGCTCAACCACTGAGCCACACCAGCTAGGCTATTTTTGGTATTGTTGTTGTTTACTATTCTAAAATACATTTTCTATACATGATTTTTAACTTCTGGAGCAATACACAAGTTTCGGCAACTTGACAGTCATCTTACACCAATGAAATTAAAAATAGCTGAAACCTGTTTGGCTCAGTGGATAGAGCGTCAGCCTGCCGACTGAAAGGTCCCAGCTTCAATTCTGGTCAAGGGCATGTGCCTTGGTTGCGGGCACATTCCCAACAGTGGGTGTGCAAGAGGCAGCTGATCGATGTTTCTCTCTCATTGATGTTTCTAACTCTCTATCCCTCTCTCTTCCTCTCTGTAAAAAAAAAATCAATAAAATATATTTTTTTAAAACAAAAAAATAGAAATTAACAATAAAAGGACTACTTTTACTGTTTAAAGAGAGCAAATGCTTTTCATAATTTGGAGGGGGAGGAGAATGAAGGGGAATCCACTGCTTTGCACAAAGGCCCGATTTTATAGCTGTTAAAACTCTGCTCTCCATGGTGACATCTGACCCCCCTCACATGTGACTCTCACCCTGATTCCCAGATCCCCTCCCCAGGTGCACTGCCTGTGTCCAGCATCCCCAGCAGTTATGGCTTCCACCCTTCATCTCTCTGCTCTCGACATCCTATCAGCCCAGAGTGCCAGTCTGCAAATTGATTTTTTTAAGCTGGTGTTTAAATTTTTAAACTTTTCACTTTGAAATAGTTCAGGCTTATTAAAAAAAGTACAAAATAGCACCCAAAATTACCTGTCAACCTTCCTCAGCTGACTCCAACAACCTTGCCCCACTGATGTCTTTTTTTCTCATCCAAAGTCCCACATCACATTTAGTTGTCATGTTTCCTTAGTCTCCTTTATATTGGACAGTTCCTGAGACTTTTTTTTTGTCCTTCACATCCTTGATGCTTCTGGAGAGTACTAGCTAGTTCTTGTGTACGTGGCCCATGTTTCCTCACGATCAAATTCAAGGTGTGCAATTCTGACAGGAGTATGCCCTTCCAGGGAAAGATGATGTCCTCGCTCCTCCATTCCTTTCATCCAATCCACATGTTATTTGAACCTGGGTGTTGGTGATGATGTTTTTGCTGTTAGGTAAGTTGGGGAAACAGGGATAGAGGGCATATGTGTGGGAAGAAGGTGAGCCTTCACTTTTGTAAATGAGGTGTTAAAGTGCTTGTGGGCCTGTTCACATGGCAGTGAGCATCAGGATTTGGCAATTAAGTTTGCCACGTAGAAGAGAATTAAAACAAGGAGAGAAACAAGTCCTTCTTTTAAGTTCCTGGAAAATTTGTATTTTCTTTTATCCCCCTCCTTTTCTTTCTTTCTATTTCCCTAAAATCAGTCAGTTCATTAAGAACAAAGCTAAAGATTATAATTCTATCTCGTTAAACTACAATATGCTATCAACCAAACATGTAACTGGGCTTTTTTCATGCCAAATATTTCCTTTGGCAGAAGAAACATTTATGTCTTGAAGAGTCTTCTGGAAGGACTCTTTTTCTATAGAATTAATGTAGACTAACTAGGTTCAAAGTAAAATAGTGATTTACTACTGGTTAAACCTCTAAGTACTGGATCAGTTATTCCACATCTAAACTGCTACTAAGATAAATGCCTATTCTTACTGATAAGAAAATCTTGTTTCAGAATGCAGATGTGTTTGATATGTAGATGTACTTATTGGCACCAAAATTGTTGGCAGCATTTCCTCACACCAGCTGGGGGGAAAGAAGCAAACAACTCTTAAATGGATGGCTTATAAATAACATTTGGAAACTGGAATTCTACCAATTTTTTTAAACAAAAAAGTTTTTTCTGATTATAAAAGTAATATATCTTTATTATAAAAAGTTAAATTGATACAGAAAATATGACAAAGTAAAAAGTTTCTAAGACTCTATCATTTAGAAATGACTACTTTAACTTTTTGTATTTCCCTTCATGTATTTTTTATCATATATATATAAATAGTAAAAGTCAATTATATATATGTATATTACCTGCATATATAAATGTATATGAATGTGATTACACTATTAAACTGTTTTTCCCAGGGGGCCATGTGCCCCGGGTGAGCCGTGTGCCCTAGGGGGCCGTGTGCCCTGGGTGAGCCGTGTGCCCTGGGTGAGCCGTGTGTCCCGGGAGAGCTGTGTGCCCTAGGAGAGCCGTGTGCCCTGGGGAAGCAGTGGGACCTGGGGGGAGGGACAGTGTGAAAAGAGGAGGAGCAGATTCTATTCATGTGGTCCTGAGATAGTCACCATAAAACAAGCAGACTGCCAAATGAGGAGCAAATTCTATTCATGTGGTCCTGAGATAGTCACCATAAAACAAGCAGATTGTCAAATGACAGAGGGGAGGGGAAGGAGACCTGTGGGGAGATAAGAGAACAACCGAAGGACTGGTATGCATAAATATAAGTACAACCAACAAACACAGAACTCTGGGGAGAGAGGGCATGAATGGGAGGGGGGGGGCAATGGTAAGCTATGTACACAAATAATACCTTAATAAATTAAAAAAAAAAACTGTTTGAGTCTGCTTTTGTTCATTTAGTGACATATTACGGACCTCTCTCCCTCTTATCAATAAATGTAGCACTAATATTGTCATCTTTAATGACTTCATCTTACTCCACTGCATGACTGTACTGTAATATATTTAATCAATTTTCTATTAATAACACATTAAGTCTTTCACTATTATAAACTACATTGCAATGAATATCCTTGTGTATACATCTTTCTTTGATTATTTTTTTAAACTGAAATTGCTGAGTCAAAGAATATGTTTGACATTTTTATGTTTTTGTGAAATTCTCATTCTGAAAGGTTGGACTAACTTAATAAAATTGCTAATTTGTTGCATCTATAAAATGTTTTAATATTTATAATTTATTTATACTCAATTTTTATGTTGTGTTGGTTTTTATGAAAATTGATTTACATATGGAAAAGTGAGATTCAGTGGATGAGAGGTACTTGGAGAGGGAAACATTTTTACTCTCTATAAGTTAATATCATTTTAACTAGGCACAACAAAATTATATACATATATTCCTTGGGTAATTAAAAACATGCACTATTGCCGAAACCGGTTTGGCTCAGTGGATAGAGCGTCAGCCTGCGGACTGAAAGGTCCCAGGTTCGATTCCAGTCAAGGGCACATGCCTTGGTTGCGGGCATATCCCCAGTAGGGATGTGCAAGAGACAGCTGATCGATGATTCTCTCTCGTCAATGTTTATAACTCTCTATCCCTCTCTCTTTCTCTCTTTAAAAAATCAATAAAATATATATATTTTTAAAAACATACACTATTAAAATCAGAACATAAACTACATCTTCAACTTTTGACAGCACACATTTAAACAATATGATTAATAGCTTGTTGAGCTGCATGGCATCCAAGTGTATCTGCCAAAAGTTAAACTCAAAGACTAAACTTGGCAGAATTGCCATGAAGTACAGCTGGTTTATCTTATCTGACATCCAGACATTTAAGGAAAAAATAAATTTACCCACAGGCTTTAGAATGTCTATTAGCTGAAATAGTCTCCCAAGTAGAACTTTTTACTTTTAGATTCAACTCTCTTTATTTTCAGGCTCTATTTCCTTCAGAGGAAGTTTGCCCTGTGGACCTTATATTTTCATGAAACAAACAACTATGATTCTGTCACTCTCCTCTGTGTGAACCATATGTTTTATTGTCCAAATAAGCAGGCTTTTGCGAGTGGGAGGGTGTGCTATAATAATTATGCTGAGTAACAAGAGTAAACCAGAAACAACACATACAAAGTAGATTGAATAATCACCCTACTTATAAATAATTTTAACTACTGTGATTTTAGGAATTAGATTTATTAAACAACAACTAGGTGCTGTAGGACTCAGAAATAATATATGACCCATGAGCTGGTTTTTCAAGAAAGTTAACAGGCACTTATGAATACAGGACCAGTGACAATAAAAGACACTCTGGCAAATGTCAAGAAGGCCAACAACAACAAATAACACCAAATACTGCTTTCTTAAGACCTTACAAATCTTTCAGACACTTAATCTACTTTTCTTCATAATACACAAGTGAAATTAAATATTATATTCATTTTAGAGTTGAGGCTGAAAAAAGTTATAAAGTTCTCCCAAAATCCCAAAGCAATTATAGACTGAGACTAAACCAAAACTCTAACATAACCCTATGTTAATCTTCAGTACCTGCTACCTGTATATGTGGCTTACTACATGGAGAAGCACCTCTTTGATTGCAGGGGTTGCTCAATGTTAATTTAATATTTTAAACTATAGCTGGTGTAGAAACAGAGCAGAGAGACAGGTTAGGAGATTGAGACATGCCAAAGTCAGAAATATAGGTCAGATAAAAGTTTAGCAAGAAGGCAGGTTGTTATATGTCCAGATCTACAAATCACTAGGCCTTAGGGAAGAAGAAAAAAGGTCTCCCAAAAGATAGTCAACCACTAAGTGTATGCTGCACTCAGAGTTCATGTGGGAGAGTTTCATAACAGAGAAATCAGATACTGAGATCTGTGTAGAAAGAGAATTGTGTTGAGGCTATTAAAAAAAGAATAAAAATTTAGCTGTACTCGAGTACTTTTGTTTTTTTCTTTCTATCATCACAAAAACATTTTGTGATGATAAAAATGAGTTGAGAGTATTGGGGAAAAGGACCTCCAAATATTTATGCCTGAGAGAATGTTAGTAAGTGACAAAAATGTGGAGGTGCGCTGGAAAAAGCCAGTTTGTAATTCAGGTAAAGGAAGTATATCTGTTTGCTTTAGATAACCATAACCAAGTACCACAGACTGGTTGGCCTTTGTTTCCTCACTGTTCTGCAGGCTGGAAGCCCAAGATCAAGGTGTCGGCTGAGTTGGTTTCTTCTGAGGCCTCTCTCCTTGGTTTGTCGATGTTTTCTCTCTCTGTCTCCACATCATCTTCCCTCCAGGCCTGTGTCCTAACCTCCTCTTCTTATTAGAACACTCATAGTAAATTAGGGCCCACCCATGTAACCTCATTTTAACTTAAATCGCCTCTTTGAAAGACCCTGTCTCCAAATATAATCACATTCTGGGTTACCTAGGGACTTCAACATTAGAATTGGAGGAAGGGGGGTGGGGAGAGAGACACACACACAATTCAGCCCATCAGGAGAAGGGACTGAGAAGAAGAATTACTTCAATATTAGCTTTCTGGAGTTTGCAATGAAATTAAGTTATTGAAGTAGAACCATTTAGGAAGCATTTTGAGATACCCAATAAAATTTACATACTAAAAGATATTACTTGAAGCTGAGAGACTTCATGATTTCTACAAGAGAAAAGCGCAGAAAATTAATAAATTTAAATTTTAAAAGATTTATTTAGGATGTAATTATAGCAAGGCACTGTGCTAAGATCTAGTGCAGAACATAAAAATGAAAATACAGCATTACTCTCAAGAAATGCACACTATACTAAGCAATAAACACAACTTATGCACGTGAGTGGCATAGTATGAAAATGGCCCTAAAAGGAGACAAATGAGTATTGAGGATTTTTTAAAATATATTTCAGAGAGGAAGGAAGAGAGAAACATCAACGATGAGAAAGAATCATTGTTTGGCTGCCTCCTGAATGCCCCCTGCTGGGGATTGAGCCTGCAACCTGGGTATGTGCCCTTGACCAGAATGGAACCTGGGACCCTTTGGTCTGCAGGCTGGTGCTCTATCCACTGAGCCAAACCAGCTAGGGCAATGATGTTTGAAAAAGAAAGAAATAACAATGTTGAAAAGGAACAAGCAGCGGCTATAGGACTAAGGCTTAGGGGTAGTTTTTTTTTCTGTCATTAGTAGTGACCTTTGCCTGCATTTGATGTTTTCCTTGGATGATCTGTGAAGACCAAGTGATTTAACCGAGATCATAAATCAGCTCTGGCTTGAGCAATGCAAGTGAATGTTGGATCAGACTCAGGGTTTAAAGTAGTCAAGATAACAACCCAGAAACTCAGTTTTATTACTTTTTTTAAAAATATAAAAGGAAACATCTGCAGATCACTTATCAGTATCTCACTGAGTCAGAAATCATTGGAAGTAGGGTTCACAGCTGCTCCCACAGGCAGGCTAAGCTGTAGGGTCCTGAAGATCCCACCTACCCAGGAACCCCGCCCTACCCGGAATTCTGCCAGGATTCCCACTCCTCCAGCTTAAGGCCCTGTGACTCCAGGAGCTCCTGTTCAAGCACAATTCTGTGTCAGGCCGAGAATGTCCACCGACTCACAGTACGATGGCCGGTTGTCCAGTTTCTCTAGTAGTCACTTTAGAAAACTCAGTGAAAACAGAAGAGAAGTAAGTGCGTTCTGACAGAGATGGAAGGTGAAATGTAAACCTCAGGGAAAGCCGGGTGAAGGGCCGGCTGGTGGGAACTCTTGCACTCTCTTTGGAACTCTTCTGTAAGTCTCAAATGATTTCAAAATTATAAATTTATAAATTTAAAAAAAGAATATAAAATAAGAAAATGTCCAGGAAATAGTGTTAATGAAAAATATATAGTTTTATATATAAACTGCTCACAAGTTTGTATAGTTATATACCAAAAATGCCAAAATATTAACAACAGTCTCTGTGTGATAGAATAAAAATTGATTTTCTCTCTTCTCTTTACACCTTACTATAAAGCCTTCAAATTTTCTTCAACGTGTACTTTTAAAATTTACACATGAAGAAAATAAAAATTAAAGAAACGAAATAAAATAATAACCTCTTTCTAAATGCTCTCAGCCTCAGTGACCCCTCCGTGTCTCGGTGGCGTGTTGAGGAGGCCGTCCGGGTTTCTTAGCGTGTCCAAGGAGGGCCTCACGGTGGAAGAGGACCTCCCTCTCCAGCCTCATCTCTGGCCTCCTTCCCTTGTCATCCTGAAGCACTTCCAGGCCTCCCACCTGCCTCGGGCAGTAGAATGTCCTCAGTTGGAAAGCGCTGTCCCCCAGGCTTCTCCTGGTGAAGGACTGCTCCCTCAGGGTCCAGCCCAGGCCTTCCTTGTCATCCACTCAGCCCACCCTACCACAGGACCACGCTTGGGCTGAGGTTAGCATTTACCGCCATTGACCTGTCTCACCCACTTGTCTGGGTGCTCCTTGAAGGCAGAGCTCTGTGCTACTTCCCACTTTAGAGCACAGCAGTGCTGGCACCTACTAGAGCCACAAGCATTTTTCTGAAGGACACTGATTTTATTCAATATATTCATTATCCCCCCCCCAGCCCACCCCATCCCACCTTCCCCTTAGTCTCTATATGCAAAGAGAAACCTGCCTCAATCTAGTCATACAGTTCTCCAAAAAGGGGGTGACTCTCTCCCGCCTGGGGGAGACTGACCCAGAGATCTTGAATTCCTGGAAGTCTCTCAAGGGCACAGCAGTTATTGACCCACAAAAGGTTTTGTGTTCAAAAAGCTGCCCATTTTTTCCCCCTCTCTGCTATTTCCCTATAGCTTAACAGCAAGCTGCCCAACTTGGGAACTGAAAAGGGGTGAATCAGGGGTTTCCTTTTCCTCCCAGACCTAGCAAATGCAGTTTCCAGAAGTTAACATTTAAAAAAGGTGTTTTAAATAAAAGGAAACCAGCACAGTAAGCAGTCAGATTTTCCAGCTCTAATGTGTAGTTTCCGTCACATAAAACGTTTACAAGCTCAAGTCCTTCTTAAGACTGGACTTGGAGACAGGATTTTAAACCATGTGAGAAGCCAAACCGCAAGTACCATGCCTTCAATGCGTCGGGTTTAGGGTTTCACAGGCCATAATTTCCCTCATTCTGGGAGCAGAGCAAACGCTCTAAGCAGTCACAACCCACTGCCTTTAATGGACGTTTCAGGCCGGGCCCCAGTGCCTTTCTCAGAGCCTGGTGCATAGTTGGCAGGTAGTAAGCACAAGTAATAATTGAGTGAATACACAGTCTCTCTCTCTCTCTCTCTCTCTCTCTCTCTCTCTCTCTCTCTCTCTCTCTCCTTTTACTTCATTCATTGTATCAATACAATTATCACGTGGAGAGGGGGAATATTTTAGGGTTCCAGAGCAATGTTGATGGAAGAGGCCTCCTAGTGTGTTCCTTGATTCATAACCAGGCCCCCTATTCCCTCCCCAACTGCTGGGTGCCTTTTCCTACCGCCTTCATGGGTCCTCTCCTGAAGCCATGTCCACATCCACAGCTCCTCTTTTCTTTTCTTTTTAAATTTTATTGATTTTACACAGAGAGAAATTGAGAGGAATAAATAGTTAGAAACATCGATGAGAGAGAAACATCGACCAGCTGCCCCCTGCACACTCCCCACTGGAGACGTTCCCGCAACCAAGGTACATGCCCTTGACCTGAATCAAACCCGGGACCTTTCAGTCCGCAGGCCGACGCTCTATCCACTGAGCCAAACCAGTCAGGGCCAATGTGCTTATTTTCATGTGACAACATGGAACTATAGCTCCTCTTTGTCAGCGCTGTATAAGATAATATTCATTGTACACGTATATCACAGCTGATTACTTTGTCTGCTACTAATTGATGGGTAGGTGGTTTTTCATTTTCTGCTATTACAAATACTATTGCTATGGACACTTCTGTTATCCTTTAGGTTGGAGTAAAGGTGGGTTCCAGTTGGCCCCTGGACAGAAAGTCCGGTTGGCTTTTTCATGAGGGCTCAGACAGAGCCAGCATCCGCCAAGGCCCTCAGACCCAGGACCTCAGGGGCTCCGAGAGGGTGCTGTGTTGGTTTGACAGGGGCAATGAGGAGGAATGCAGTCATTCAAGTTGCCATCTTTTCAGAACCTCCAGCCCTCTGTACAAAACCTTGACTTTGTAATAGCATCAAACTCCTCTGTTATGGGATATTTCTTTAGCATCCTGACAGGAATAGAGGAAGCAAATTTTTGGATTGACCCAGGATAGGGTTTGGAAGAAAAAAAACTATTTTAAAATTGTGCTTTAGCCAAAACCGGTTTGGCTCAGTGGATAGAGCGTCAGTCTGTGGAGTGAAGTGTTTCGGGTTCAATTCCGGTCAAGGGGCATGTAGTACGTTGGTTTCGGGCACATCCCCAGTGGGGGGTGTGCAGGAGGCAGCTGGTTGATGATTCTCTCTCATCGACGTTTCTAGCTCTCTATCCCTCTCCCTTCCTCTCTGTAAAAATTCAATAAAATATATTTTTAAAAAATAAAAAATAAATAAAATTGTGCCTTAGGTAATCTAAACCATTCAGTAGTAACAGCGTCTACTTTTAACTAAAATAAAGTCTTGGGTTTTTTTTTTCCCTCAGCAGTTAATATTTGATTCTGCTTGCCTTTTATTTCTCCCCCCCCCCCCCCAAATCACTGCTCTTGACATAAGTATTGATCCACATCTTATATTCTTTGGAGATGACATTTAAGGATGAGATATAAATGTAGAAAAACTTTTTAACAGAATATGGTAGCCACAAGATATAATAATATAAACTGAAATAATCATAAATGCCTCCAAATCTAGTGGGTTAGATTTCTCCTTAAAGCTTTCATTCAATCTCTATTGAATGAAATCCATGTTCCTACCAACAATATTAACCCTGACTCTGAGGTAGCATTTTTTTCACCTTTTTTGGGCAAACATTTTTGATAACGCATTGTATTTTAAAAAGCATTGCTAGTCCTCTAGATGTATGATATCTTCATGTCTTGAGGCTGAAATCCTAGGCAGAATGCCTTTCAGTTTTAACAGTTTCTATCCTTATATCCTACTAGAGGTCATGGAATTCTATACAATTATTTCAGCACCACCTAGTGGGCATTCTGACTACATTCCTGACTTAAAGGAAAGAGTAACAAAGTGGTTTCCTGAGACTAAGAAGGAATGTGACTGGCCAAATGCCTCCCCTCCCTACTGTGGGGGACAGAAGTAACAACTTACATAATTCATAGAAATTCATAGAACCTTTTACCCACCCACCCCCAACACTTCAGTAACGATCACAGGGTTCTTCTAAATCCATATGACTTCAAATGTAAAGCCAGAAACAAAAGCCTTTATTCTTTTAGAGCCCAAACAATGATGGGCTCACTAAAAGAACTATGCTTCTGTCCTGGCTGGCATTGCTAAGTGGTTAGAGCATGGGCCCACACACCATAGGGTCCCAGGTTCCATTCTGAGCCAACTGCATGTACCTGTGTTGTGGGTTCAATCCCCACCCCCAATAGGGGTATGTGCAGGAGACAACCAATTGATGTAGGTGTGTGTCTCTCTGACATCGATATTTCTCTCTCTCTCTTTCCATCATCCTTCCCTCCCTTCCACTCTCTCTGAAAAGCAAAGGAAAAAATATCCTCATGTAAGGATTAACAAAAATAAATACATGAATACATACAAACATAGAAATAAAAGGAGTGTGTTTCTGCTCCCATACACTCAACTCCTATAGCTCAGCAACCCCTCCTTATAACAGGTTTCATTTTGTGCAGCTCTCACATCTTTTCTGGTCACAGTTAAGCATAATATGTCCTTTATTTTCTGTGTGGACTTCATTTATCTTTCTATTTCTAGCCTTTACTAATTTACAACCTTTTCTTGCTTCACTTTTTTAATGACCTCTGGTTCCCTAAACTGTTATTGATTCAAGCAGCATATTCTAATATAATTAAAGATGCTAATAATAATGCTTTAAACGATTAACAAAATAGTTTGTATTAGTATCAAATCAAAGGTAATTTAAAAACATTTAATGGGCCCTAGCCAGATTGTCTCAGTGGATAGAGCATCAGCCTGTGGACTGAAGGGTCCCAGGTTTGATTCCAGTCAAGGGCACATACCTGGGTTGTGGGCTCCATTCCCAGTAAGGGGTGGGGATGTGCAGGAGGCAGCCAATCAATGATTCTCCCTCATCTTTGATGTTTCTATCTCTCTCCCTCTCCCTTTATCTCTGAAATCAATAAAATTATTTTAAAAAAAAACATTTAATGATCCAGCTGATGTGGCTCAGTGATTGAGCATTGGCCAGAAGGTCACATGCCTGGTCAGGGCACATGCCTGGGTTTCAGGCTCGATCCCCAGTTGGGGGCATGCAGGAGGCAGTCAATCAATGATTCTCTCTCATCATTGATGTTTCTGTTCCTCTCTCCCTCTCTCCTTCTCCCTTTCTCTTTGAAACATATTTGAAAAACATAAATAAAACATAAAAACATGTAATGGCTATTAAAATTAACAAGAACTTAAATTCCTAATTTGAGAAATAAACAATTTTACATTGAGGGTCTAGCTGACTCTAGCATATGACAGTTATTTCTCAGTACTATTAAATTATTAACAGCAAAAAGCTTGACAGTCATCTGATTCTGTACCATGCTATAGGAATCCCTCCTAATTTCCAAGTAGGCAACCCATCTCTGCTTGCACACTTCCTGGGAGAGGGAATAATTTAGTCTGAAATGAAGGAAGGAGAATGGGCTCCAACATCAAACAAATTTGAGGCCTAATCTTTGCACTTGGCGGTAACCAGCTTTGCAACCATGGGTAAATTACAAAACCTCTGAAATATTCATTTTGTCATCTGTAAAATAGTTTAGTTGTGGGCTGAGGGGAAAAGTAAAGATTCCAATTCACATGATTCTTGCAAAAATTAAATGAGATAATGCACTGCCCCTCACAGGCAGTCCAGCTTACTCAGTGCTTTTATTTGCCTCCCTGTGGTTTCCAATTATTGACACTGCTTTTACCGGAATTTCTCTTTCTTGGACAGTTTTTCAAGTATACAAAAACCCCATGTCTCCAACTTCTGACCTCACACCCTCTGACCATACTACTTAACTTAAATGTTCCTTTCTCCAGATTAGGTCTCTACATTTCTCTCAATGATTCTTTATAGCAATGCTTCCCAAACTTTTCATAGCAATGCTTTTCAAACTTAGAAAGTGACAGGATTTGTAAAGTACGGGGTGAAATGGATGAGGTTGCTCAAAGTCAACAGGTTTATGCAGACCCCAGGAGGATGGAGCCCACTACAGTAACCTGCTTATCAAGGTACCTTAATGGCATTCTTCTCTTCCTATTCCTGATCATGCTTGCAGAGAACACCTCCCAAACAAAACTATTTGCACCCAAATTCTTATCATATCATCATAGATAATGAGTACCAAAAAAAAAGGAAAAATTGCCATAAAAATAATCTGAATTATTTTTATGTGAATCTTTGTGCATCAAGCTCTGCTGCAAAGCATATATAAATCAGAAAGGTAAAGAAGGTCTAGAATAATTAGTGAGGGTAATTGTTTAAATTCTATATTTCACTTTGAATATAGAAGCACTATATCCATTATAAGAGCATTTGCAGACTTATATCCAGACATTGTTTTTCATAACTAAAGAATTAACTACAAATTTTAATTGGCTTCCAAGTTCACATCTTTAATAGTAAAAGTAAAGGCAGGCAAGATTTATTTGTTTTAAATATGTTTTTATTGATTTCAGAGAGGAAGGGAGAGAGAGGGAAAGAAACATCAATGATGAGAAAGAATCATTGATTGGCTGCTTCCTGCATGCCCCCAACAATCAAGTGGGCAACCAAGACATGTGCCTCTGACTAGAATCAAACCTGGGACCCTTCAGTCTGCAGGCTGACGCTCTATCCACTGAGCCAAATCAGCGAGGGCAAGATATGTAAGATTTATTGAGCACTTACTATATGCCAGGCCTTGTGTGAAGTTTTTTGTGGGTTTTTTTTGGTGTGTACTATTCCAGTAATCATTGCAATAACCTCATATTATTTCATTTTATTTTATTTTATTTTTAATATATTTTATTGATTTTTACAGAGTGGAAGAGAGAGGGACAGAGAGTCAGAAACATCGATCAGCCACCTCCTGCACACCTCCTACTGGGGATGTGCCCACAACCAAGGTACCTGCCCCTGACCAGAATCGAACCCGTGACCCCTCAGTCCGCAGGCCAATGCTCTATCCACTGAGCCAAACCGGCTAGGGCAACAACCTTATATTATTTTAGAGGTGTTATTTTATCTTCTCCACAAATGCAGAAGTTGAATCATAAAGAGATAGTTCCAAAGTGGTACCAATCAAAAATGAGAGAGAAAGTTTGAAACTGGAAAATGGAGAAAGCTGTGGCAGAGTAAACTATTTTTACCCTGCAAATAAAGTCTGCATAAACACCCATAGTGAAGCTAAAGATCAGGGCAGGTAACAGATAATTCAACAGCAACAAATTATTTCTTTCCTCAGCAATTTATGAAGAACATTTTTGGGGTAAACCATCCACGTGGTTAAATCAAATGTGTGCTATATATTGCATGTTTAACTAATGCTGGACTTTATCTTAAACGAATGGTCACTTTTGTCAGTTCCATAAAGAACTATGGTTGCAAAAATTGTCAAGACGATTATTTAATTAGTTAAAATGAAAATTCTGTTCTTTTTTAGAGCTGGCATTATTGGCACTTTTGTAAAATGAATTCTTCATTGTTGGCTTTGAAACTCTTTTGGTTTTATTTTCAGAGACAGAGATAGAATTTACATAAAAAATCTAAATGCAGAGAAGCACGCCTGAGCATATGGCCCAGTTTTCATGCTGAGTTGCCTAAATACTTGTCCACCCACACGAAACTACGCTTGTCTTTCATGAAGCCTTGGTTTCTTGATGTATTTATACTGACTCACAAGATAGTTACTTGATATTTAAAGTGAAATGAAAATTCTGTTGCATTCTACTCAAAGCCATGCAAATTGCAGCTTTTTCTTTCATTTCTGGGCGGCTCATTTATTTAAGTGTCTCATACTAATAGTTTTTGGAAGTAGAAATTCAGTTTCTTCTTATAATTTAAAAATCAAATTATCTGACTTCTTTCTACTTTTGTAAGAGTGGGCAAAAAGCCCAGTTCCTGTTAATGATGAGTGGACCATGTTCTGACAGCACTTTTAGGAAGAGTTGGACAACATGCTGGCAGGAGACAGTCAACGGGGGCAGCGGGGGCAGATTATACTTGTATTTGGAAAATGAGTCAGTTCTAGAAACCAACTGCATTCAACACACAAAATGTGCTCCAAATGAGCAAACTGAAAATGCTTCCATAACCAATGTCACCCCAATATATTCAATAAAAAAGGAGAAATGCTTCAAGAAAAGCTGCATAATAAATGTATCTAGAGTTGTCAGGCAGAATATACTTCATTAAGAATTGTTTAATTGTAATGACATCAATTTTTTTAGCATCTCCAGAATAAATTAACAGATTTTTAAAAACTAGGATACATGGCATCAAATCGCTATGTGTATTCAGAACTTCTCCCTAGAATTGTCAAAGTCTGCGTGCCTAAATGTGTTCTAGTAGGTGGCTGAGTGTCTATCCTAAACCAAAGTACATACCAAAAAAACACACACAACCATGCAAAGGAGCAAAATTACAATAGCACATGCTAATATGCCAAACAAGTATAGATGCATCAGAGAGACTTGATATTAAATAACTTGAAAAAGATATCCAAAAAAATCAATATTTTTCCTCCTTTTCAATCTGATAATTAAGGATGTATTATCCCGTCCCTTCTGAAAAGAAGACAGTAGAATAGAAGTTAACACATAGATCCTGATGACCTTGAAAATATTGCAAAATGACCTGAGCATATGTTCAGATTGTTTAGTGAAGAGGCCAACTCAGGTCTTCATCAGAGATGTGTGTGTGTGTGTGTGTGTGTGTGTGTGTGTGTGTGTGTGTGTGTTTGGGTTTTTTAATTGAATTAATGGGGTAGCACTGCTTGGTAAAATTATAGGATTCTGATGTATGATTCTATAATACATCATCTGTATATTGTATTGTGTGTTCACCATCCCAAGTCAAGTATCTTTAGGATATCGTTTATGATCCTTTACCCTCTTTTATCTGTCCCCACTCCTCTTTCCCTCTTATAATAACCATACTGTTGTTTGTGTCTATGAGATGTTTTCTTTTTTGCTTAATCACTTCACCTTTTTTTATCCAACCTCTTAATGCCCTCCTTCGCCCCACGCCTCTGACAGCTGTCAGTCGGCTGGCTCGCTATGAGTCTGTTTCTATTTTGTTAAGGGTTTTTTTTTTGTTCATTTAATTCCACAGATAAGCGAAATCATATGGTACTTATCTTTCTCTGCCTGGCTTATTTCATTTAGCATAATATTCTCCAGGTTCATTCATGATGACAAAAAAGTTAAGATTTTCTTCCTTTTTTGGCCAAGTAATATTCCATTATGTAAATGTACCACAGCTTCTTTACTTATTCATCTACTAATGGACACTTGGGCCACTTCCAAATCTTGGCTATTGTAAATAACGCTACAATGAACATAGGGGTGCATATATTCTTTTGAATTAGTGTTTCAGGTTTCTTCAGATGTATTTCTAGAAGTGGAATAGCTGGGTTATAAGGTAGTTCCATTTTTTTTATTTTTTAAGGTAATTCCATACTGTTTTCTACAGTGGCCACACCAATTTGCATTCCCACCAACATTTCATGAGGGTTCCCTTTTTTTCACATTCTTGCCATCACTTGTTGTTTGTTGATTTATTGATGATAGCCATTCTGACAGTGTGAGATGATATCTCATTGTTTCACGGGAGATTGTTACTTCCCATGGTCAAAGGCAGAGCTAAGACTATTAAAATTCTAGTTGAGCCCTAGCTGGTTGGGCTCAGTGGATAAAGCCTGTGGACTCAAGGATCCAGGGTTTGATTCCAGTCAAGGGCACATGTGCAGATTGTGGGCTTAATCACCAGGAGGGGGTGTGCAGGAGGCAGCCAATCAGTAATTCTCTATCATCATTGATGTTTCTCTCTCTCTCTCTTCCTCTCCCTCTTTCTGACATCAATAAAAATATATTTTAAAAAACATTCTAGTTGTGATTCACAATGACATTTGGGAGCATTTATAACACTGTACAGCTTATAAATTGCTTTCACATACATTACTCATGTGGCCTTTAAAACAATCCTATTATGTGGGTGGGACATGTATTACTATTAATATTACTATTTCCCTTGTATAGAAGCTACCAAAGTCCAAGTCTCCAGATAGCACCATTTTCTTTCCTCCTATTACTCAGTCTCAATTCTGAAACTGTACATCCTTAAAAGATTTCAAGTGCTTTGACAAGCCTGCATAGTCCCTCACCACATTGATATGGAGGGACTGCATCCATTCACTGATTCAGTGACAAGAAGATGGGGCGGCCCTGCCATTATATTCTGTGATATCATAGGCTGAGTATTTAAGAAGAGGACGAGTACTCCAGAACCAATGAAGAAGAAAAAAATCAGTGTGATAAATCAGGGGACCAAAATAAATGTATATCACTCCCTTGATGACAAGCAATTACTAAGCTATAAAATTAGCAAATGAAACCCATGGCTCGGGCATTATCATAAATCTGCACTGAAGAGGACTCCAGACACCACCCCACCCAGCACTGCAGGAAACTCTACTATACTTCCATAGCAACTGTAACTAAGGACATCATCAGGATGCTGAAAATGTAAAAAAAAAAAAAAAAAAAAAAAAAAAAAAAAAAAAAAAGAGAGAGAGAGAGAGAGAAAGAGAGAGAGAGACATAAACTGGAGACAAATAAGATTATTTCCCCTGGTAGAGTGAAGTTTGCTGTTCATTCCCAGAAAACATAAATATTTAACCACCTAGATAAGCTAAAACCAGCTATTTCAGCTAGCCAAGTCCATCCTCCTAATCTATGTTATTTCCAGAAAAGAAACCAACCAAAGAGCCAAAAACACAAGAAACTCAGGAATGCACATACTGCCGAGACCGGTTTGGCTCAGTGGATAGAGCATCGGCCTGCGGACTGAAAGGTCCCAGGTTCGATTCTGGTCAAGGGCATGTACATTGGTTGCAGGCACTTCCCCAGTAGGGGGTGTGCAGGAGGCAGCTGGTTGATATTTCTCTCTCATCGATGTTTCTAGCTCTCTATCCTTCCCCTTCCTCTCTGTAAAAAAATCAATTAAATATATTTGGGGGGAAAAAAAGAAATGCACATACTAAGCAAGGTGTCAGTCTACTTCAGTCTAATGGATTGGTTGTGAGTCAGGAAAAGAGCTCCAGCATTTATTAACTATCAAACCTATTATGGCCAGGCAGGTATTGTCAAGGCACAAAAACAGATTCTGCCCTAGGAGTGTTCAGTGTTGTAAAGGGAAAGAAAAGATAAATTACTAAAAATGAAGCTAGAATATGATAGATGTCAAAAGAGAAACAAGATTGCTGCTATTAGATTTTAGATTATTGAAGAGTACTAGGAGTTGAATTATGTCCCTCAAAAAAAGATATTTTGAAGTCCTAACCCTAATAGCTCAAAATGTGTCCTTATTTGGAAATAGGGTCTTTGCAAACATAATTACGTTAAAATGAGGTCCTTGATGTGGGCCCTAATCCACTCTGACTGTTGTCCTTATAAGAGAAGAGAACATCCTGTGAAGATGAAGACGAACAAGGAGAAGACATCCATGAGACAACAAAGACAGCGTGGGTGATGCAGCTACAAACCAAGGAACAAGAAGTTTGCAGAGAACCACAAGAAGCCAGGGGGAGGCAAAGAAGCAACGTCCCCTAGAGCAGACAGAGAGAAGATGGCTCCGCCAACACACTCATCTCAGACCTGCGGCCTTCAGAGCCGTGGGAAAACACAGTTTGTTGTTTTGAGCAACCCAGTGTTTGGCACTTTATACTGCAGCCCCGGGAAACTCACACAGAGGGAGAGGCCACTTCATTCTGAGGGGGTTACAGCCAGGATTCTTGTAAGAACTGACATCCAAACTGAAACTGGAAGGACTTGTAGCATCTGAATGGTTGGAAATGGGGTGTCTTATTTATATGATAATTACCCTTCATTGAGAATATACCACATTCCAAGTATTGTTCCAGGAATGATTCACAGACCAAGGACATCCAGTCCTCTCCTCCCTACTTGACTCTCCCTGTTCCATCCCACAGTGGTTGATGTATGTAGCAGCTTTAGCGTGGAAAATGGAAGAAGCAGGAGGGTGTGGGGTTTGTTTGGGGGAGCGTTGTGGCAAAGCATCTGTTCCCATTCCAAGCCCTGGCCGAAATATCCCTTTAGCGGAGAGGATGGAAGCCAGTTCCAGAACCTCTGTGAGTGGTTTTGTTTTTATGTGACAACAGGTGAGGAACTAGTTAGAGCGACTCTGAGAGGCTCTGCATATTTGGGACTGAGACAGCTTAGAGCCAGAGCAACCATTCTCTCCTCCTCACCACAGAAACAGCCACATGGAGGCCTCCCAAGGACCGGGCTCGCTGGGAGCATTAAGAGTCAACACCCTTGGCATGGGCTGCGTTATCCTGATGGACAGTGACCCTGGATAAACTTCAGCCTTGGCGAAACCTCAGCAAGTGGCCTTGCAAGCAGATGCTAGACAGGAGGGAGCTGGGGCAGAAAAAAATAACAGGACAGAAGCCCATAGCAACTGCAAAAGAAACAAGTTGGCAAGGGAACTTCTTTGAGGATGTCTAGAAATAACTGGAAATACTTTGAAGGGAGTTAATCTCCTGAAGTCAAATTCATGCCATAAAAATTGAAATATAAAAATAATGTGAGCCCTAGCCAGTTTGGGTCAATGGGTAGAGCATGAGCCTGACGGGTCTCAGGTTGAATTCTAGTCAAGGGCACATACCTCTGTTGCAGGCTCTATCCCCTCCCAGGTAGGGGAGCATGTGAAAGGTAACTGATCAGTATGCTCTCTCACATTGATGTTTCTCTCTCTTTGTCTCTCCCCCATCCTTCCACTCTCTAAAAAATCAATGGGGAAAAAAAATATCCTCGGGAGGATTAACAACAACAACAAAACCACACACACAAAAAAATAATGTGAGATCTTGTTCTGTGATAACAGGCGGATGATGACCCAGATTTTCCCATGTAACCCAACTGAAAAACCGCCATTATCCCCTCTACAGAGGCAAGAAAAGGAGAAGCCAGGGAATTTCTTCCCCGGTCTTTGTGCTTCAGGCCTTATCTGTGGCAATGACTGTCTCTTGCAGCAAGGCCTGCCATCACCCCAGCTTCTGCTTGGGTGAGCCTGGATCATTTTGTCTTTTAAGCTTTAGGCGGTGGTAGCGCCTTCCTGCTCTTACTCTCAAGGATTTCACACCATCCACCTTAGGCTTCTCAGCTCTGTCATCTCCTGTGTAACCAACCTTTGAATGAAATTCTCTGCTTAAAATATCAGGAATATTTTCTGCACCCTGGCTGATATAGTGAACATATCAGAGAGTCACAGCCTTCTGAGAGTAGGACAATGAGTGTAAACATGACTTGCATACCAAAAGTACTGAATAAATGTTTGGTGGATCTATCACTCTTCTGAGCTTGTTGCTTCCTGACATGGGGCCTCCAGCTCCCCAGCCATCAGTGTTCTGACATGCTTTCTGGCCCAGCTTGTCCTACTCATGCCTGCAGATTACAAAGTGCGTGTAGGCAATATTCCATTGCAACGCTTGATTTTCCTACTGACTTGTTCATCTGCTGTAGCTGTTTACTCAATACCTTCACCCAAGTCAAGTATCTACTTTCTATGTTCCTTCTTGTTTACTGTAGAAGCACTACTTGGGCCAAAGTTTCTTCTCCTGGGCTGTTCATCTGCTTTACTCATTATTTCCATAGTACCCATGTCCAACAATCCTGCCCCCAGATCTTTCCAGAGTCCCTTGAATCAACTAAAATTCATATCAGTTTAAAATTAATGCAAAGGAAATCCACTAAGAATCAGAGCCCAAAATTAAATTTGTGAAAACATGCTATAATTTCACACACAGAATTATAAAAATCTGAAATGGCTTTATAAAAATGAAATAAAGTGCTGATATATAAAACCTGACATAGAAAAATCAATAAGTTATTAAAGTAATTATCCACAAAATAATTCATTGCATTTTTCACTTTAGAATAGCAAACTCCTACCAACACTTGTGATGTAATTCAATTTACAAAGTTTCCATTTGCCCACAACTCTTTAGGACTACCTGCCTTTACAAACTGAGTTTCATTTCAAATATATTTTGAAGTCCAATATCATTGATTTAAATACATATTAGGGCATTTCAGACATAGATTCAGTGTTCTAATTCATACTTCTTTTTTTTTTAAGTTGGCATGCATTTTAGCCTAGTTGTTAACTGCAAAGGTATAGTAATATTGTATTAATAGAGGCCCAGTGCATGAAAATTTGTGCACTGGGAGGGGGGTTCTCAGCCTGGCCTGTCCCCTCTCACAGTCTGGGAGCCCTCAGGGGATGGCCTACTGATGGTTTGCCTGGAGCAGGCCTAAGCCACAGTCTGGCCTTCCTCTGCGGGAGGTGACCAGGCCAATCAGGGGAAGGCGCCACCATCATCCCTGCTGCTGCTGCCACTGCCAGCCGCCGTGGCTGCCTGCCCTCCGCCCTCACAGTTGCCATGGCTTTGTCCATAAGGATGTCCAGAATGACATTCAGCTGTCTAGTTTAATTAGCATATTAAATTAGCATATGCTTTTTTTTTATTACAGATTGGGCATGATTCTATCCTATACTCTATCCATGCCCCTGGCCATTGTCATTGGAATTCCTCCCAAATGGAAGGTTAGATTTGCAGGTGATAATTATTGAGGAGTGCTCATGGGAACAGTACTTTAACAGAGTGAGGGAAGCAAGGTTAGAGAGAAAAATGGGACTGAGGCTTCAGCCAACCCAATGAGAAGCCCTGGAGTTGGGAGAGCCCTTCAGAGATGTTTTGAGTTGAGGCAATGGGTTTAGTCTTTGTGCCCTCACATATGACCAGTCATTGCATGAGATTTGCTCATGGGGCAGCTTTGGGCAACGGAGTAGCCTTCAGCTGAGGGCAGTTCCTGGTAGACAGTGGGGGTGGGGAACCAGAATTGAGGGTTGAAGTGGGAGGATGAGAGTGAGGGGTAGAAATATCTGTGAGTCATCATCAACAAACCTTCCTGACAGCTGAGGGGATAAGTGCCTTAGTTCTGAAAGGGGATGAGGAGGTGCAGCACAGCACCCACAACAACCCATGAGGTGGAATATATCTCTTTGCTACTTGACATTGGGCTTGGGCTTGTGATCAATGGAATGGGGCAGGAGTGAGTATGCCAGTTCCAAGCACCGGCCTTAAGAAACCTTGTGCATTCCCAGTTTCCATCTTATCCGTGTCCAGGCTAACCTGCTGATCTCAGGCAGAACGTGAGAGGCACATGGAGCAGAGCTACCCTGGCCAGCCACCTAGCCTACATCAGCCAGCCTAGATCCGCCAGCCCACAGACACTTTAGCAATAAATGTGCCCTTTGTATGATATGATCAGTTATTCATTGATATCAACTTGATATACTAGGCTCGATGCAATGGTCAAATCTTTTTCCAACACCCGCTACCTCTGGCTAGTGATGGTTAACTTTATGTGTCAATTGGACTGGCTTCAGGATACCCCGATTAAACATTACCTCTGGGTGTGTCTGTGAGGGTGTTTCCTGATAAGATCAGTATTTGAATCCGAGGACACAGTAAATTGCTCTCCCCCGAATGGGAGGGCCAGAATAGAGCAAAAGCCAAAAGAAGCAGGAAGTCATCCCTCTTATTTCCTGCCTCACTACGTGACTTGGGGCATCTCATGACCTTGGCTTGGGACTTCTATCAGCTTCTCTGGTTCACAGGCCATTGGACTTGGACTAAATTACACCACTGACTTTCTTGGTTCTCCAGTTTTCAGACAGAGGATATAATCTTCTTATGGGACTTCTCAGCCTCCATACATGTCTGATCCAATTCTTCATAATAAATATGTATTTCCTATTGTGTGTGTGTTGTGTGTGTGTGTGTGTGTGTGTGTGTGTGTGTTTAAAAAAAACTGACTAATACAATGACTTATTTGTGACCTTGAATAATTTATCCAACTTTTTTTTCTAAGCCTCAAGTTCACCCTTGCTATGGAAAGAATGATGTCGGCTCTATGACAGTGTGAGTTTAGTATCAAACATGGCACTCATTTACTATGAGTTATGGTCAATATCCGTATGCTTTCATTTCTAGTTGCAAAAATCATGAACTTAGAAGATATTTATTTCTAGTTGCAAAAATCACAAGCCTATAAAATATTGGTAAGTGAAGGAGGGTAGCAAAGGAAGGGTAGCTCCCACTGCTCTCCAATTTCTTAGGCTGCTCCTGTCCTAGGGGTGGCGATGGCAAAGTAGGGCCCAGGAATGTCAATGGTAAATGGAGGATCTAGCCTCTGATTCTCTGATTCCTGGACCACTGAGCCAAAGATAATATCAGATGGAAGAGGCAAGAAAGAACAGGGGACAGTGCCTCCCGTTCTACACTGTCTTTTCCTTTGGCTTCCAGGCACTCAAGCCTTCTACACTTTACATGACATGATGTTTTGATGCGTCAAAAATAGCCTGTGGGTCCCCCACTGTGCAGCTACTTCAAACATTGCTGAAGGTGGAAACTCTGCTCTCTGAAATTCTTCTGCCAAGTTTTGGCAGTGTGACAGGGTGCTTTGCTTTTTTTCAACTCCTTTTAAAGCTGACAAGGAAAACAAACTGCAGAAATAATGTTAACCAAATAAAGAGACACTATGCTTTTTCTTTTAACCTCATTTGCGTCAGAAAATTTATTCCCTAATGAGCCATAACCAGATGAGACTACACATATCCCAAGTCTTACAAGAGAAAGTTTCAATTACAGACTTCATATTTTATGACCAGTGTGTCCAAATATTGGTCCCCAGGAGAGTTGAGCCTTTGGAAATTTTCACTCCCCTACCTCTGAAATCTTCACCATGGCACACTGCTCCCAATTATTTCTTTATTTTATTTTAAACATGAATGAAACTGAGGGTCATTCCCCTTCACTTTACAAATTCCTAAAACAGCTACTCTTTGTTTTTTAATCATGTTGCAAAACAGGGGGGGAAGAAAGAAAGAAAACAATACATTCCTGAAACATTACAAAAAACCAACAGAGAGAGGCAAGTACAGCACATTGGAGAGACTCCTGGGGAAGGGCTTCTCAAACTTTTATGCCAAGCTACCTTAACAAAAAAGGAGAACAAAAAAGAAATTTGCCCCTGGGACATCAGGAAGTATAAATCAAAATGAAAATAGGTAACATTTGTGAGAGCTCACCGTGTACCAGCCACTGTTCCAACATTTAATTTATACTTGTAATTTATGCTCATAACCCTATAAAGCAGATGATATTATGATTTCCATTTTATAAATGAGGACACTGAGAAACTAGACACAAAGAGGTTTAAGCCACTTGCCCAGGAAACACAGTTAGAGAAAAATGGAGCTAGGATTCAAAGTCTTGCTCCAAAGTCTATGGTTTCAACCACAAGTTGCTATCAGTGGTCTACCACCAGCTCCAAACTTCATAAAACTTTACCTTAACTGAGGCCGGTTTGGTTCAGTGGATAGAGAGTCAGCCTGCAGACTGAGGGGTCCCGGGTTCGATTCCGGTCAAGGGCATGTATCTGGGTTGTGGGCACAACCCCAGTAGGGGGTGTGCAGGAGGCAGCTGATAGATGATTCTCTCTCATCGATGTTTCTAACTCTCTATCCCTCTCCTTTCCTCTCTTTAAAAAAATCAATAAATTTAAAAAACAAAAACAAAACTTTACCTTAAATATACAAATGAATATCTCATCCTATTCCATAATCTTTTCACATTTGTTTTAATATAACTTTATTTCAAGGATTTTAATCTATATTTTTAATGCACTACTTCTTCTTTAAGTAAAACTTATGCTAAGTATTTGAGGTGGAGTTCTCCATTTGATAAATATTGGTCGAGGGGAGATAAACTGCTCAATAAAAATTAAAATGTCTTTATTGTTTCAGTTAGAATTAATGTGTCCAGTTAACCAAATATTTAAGAAAGAAGCTTAGTTTCTTCCCCAGTGTCAAAGCAACTGATGCTGAAGGGTTGTAGATAAAAGGGAATTGAGCAAAATAGATGAAGTGAGTAATTTAGCAGGAGAGAGAAGACTCACACATTAGTTAGATGAAGTTTGCCAACTCAAAATAAGTATAAGACTTGACATAAGGCAGAGCATCGTATGATCATGATATTTATAGTTTATATTGGAACTTAAGACCATGCAAGAGAGAATGAGAGAGGAAGAGAGAGAATGTGTGTGTGTGTGTGTGTGTGTGTGTGTGTGTGTGTGTGTGTGTAAGAGGGAGAGAGGAAATTTGGAGAAGGAACAAAAAGTCTGTTTTTGTAACATAAGGGAAAGCAATTTACTGGGGGGAAAGTACAGGATTTAGACCTAATCAACCATGAATGAGAATATTATATGTAATCTATATATATAAAAGGCTAAATGACCATCTGCCCGACCAACCATGCGAACGATAGCTATGACACACAATGACCAGCAGGGGGCAGACGCTCAACACAGGAGCTGCCAAGCTGTAGTAACTTGGTAGCAGCGGTTCTTGGGTGACACACCCCAGAACCATAGAGGAGGGAGCCCGATTCCTGGGTTTATCACCTGAGAATCGACCTCACAATCTGGGATCCCTGGGGAGATGTCATACTGCTGGTTTCAGCCTGATCCCCACAGGCCAGAGAGAGGGACCTCACCTGATGGAAGGATCCCCTCACTCTGCAGATGCTGGTGCTGCCCCAGGTGCAGCCAGCCAGGGAGGGACTGTGGGAGACTGGTTCCAGGGTGCCAGCCCCCATCTAATTAATTGCCTTTCAATTTGCATGAATAATAGCACAATTTATGTTTTTTCATCAGATCTAGACATCATCATTTATGATATTCATTTACATTTCAAAGATTCAAAATGTGGGTTTTTTTATTTGATCTTAGAACTGATGAAATGCAATAATTTGTTTGAATCCCACTTGCAAAATGAAGATAATGCATAATATAGCCCTGCAGAGTACTGATGAGGGGTAAATGAGGTAACATGTGCCTAACATATGGTAGGTCCTCAGGAAACATAAAAAGTATTATTATTTCCACCTCTTCTTGCCAAAAGCAAGTTAATATCCTTCTTCCCCAAAATAATATTTTAATTTTTTAAATATATTTTATTGATATTTTACAGAGAGGAAGGGAGAAAGATAGAGAGCCAGAAACGTCAATGAGAGAAACATCGACCAGCTGCCTCTTGCACACCCCCCACCAGGAATGTGCCCGCAACCAAGGTACATGCCCTGGACTGGAATCGAACCTGGGACCTTTCAGTCCGCAGACCGACGCTCCACCACTGAGCCAAACTGGCCTCGGCAATATTTTAATTTTTACTGCAAAAATTTAGATCACAAAAAGGGACATTCACCTCATCACAAATGAAAACAACATGCCAATGGATAAAGCAAGAAAAATCCTCCCCAGATTTTTCTATGCTTTTAGAACAAATAAATGTGTGTGAGAGTCTGCACATATATATAAAATGATAAATCTCTTCAAAATACACTTTTAAATGTACTTATGTGAGCACTCTTATAGCTTTTTGCACTGCATAATGAATAAAGAAAGACATTAGAAGAGACACAATTTATTAATTCTTTTTTAAAGGTATAAGGCACTCTCAGTGAAATGAATATAAATTCCAGCATTCCTATACTTAAGAGCATTAGAACTAGTATTTTATTCATATCTGTGTCACCCATAATAAACTTGACACGTTTTCTGATCATCTTAACTAGATGAAGTCTTCCTCACCTTTATAACAAGTTCAAGGGTTTCTACTGTATATTATTCTTATAATTTTCATGGGACACTACTGCTTACTGTGGTTCCCAGACCGGCGATATTACCATCACTAGGAACTTGTTAGAAATGTAAATTCTAGGCTCCACTCAGAATCTACTGAATCAGAAACTGAGTGGAGGGCTCAGAAATCAGTGCTTTAATAAGCCCTCCCATTGATGCAGATTCTTGCTTACGTTTGAGAGCCACTTGTTCAGAAGTTGCCATGGAAAAAAAGGAACAAGTCAGCCCCCACCCATTTACCATCGTAACCAATTTTTGTTAGTCTACTTTGATATTTAGATTTCATCAAAACCAAGATCTGGAAAAAGCGTTATGGAGAAAGGCTGAGGGATAGAAGAGAGTGTTTACAATGGAACAAGGGTTCCAGAGACCACCAGATATTGACTCTCTTCCATCCTATCCTAAGCCATTGTATGGGTTCAGCCATCCTTGATAGAAACTAGTAATAGGTGTATACAGGGAGATATCTGGGTTAATAATTATATCACTATTTTAAAATTACCTTAATTATACTATTAGTAACTATATAATTAATACCTATTAATCCATTTTCAATTCTAAAAAATCAGTAGGAGGACAAGCTCCATGGTCTCCCAGTGCTGACGGTGGAGCATTCATGTGCACAACTCCACTATCAGATGGAACGGGTATGACCCTATGAACTAACAGTTTTTCAATTTATTCTCAGACTAACCAAATCAGTCCACTAGCATATTAAATCCACAGAACCTAAGAAGAACTTAGGCTCACAGAGGTAGTATAAACTTTATGATTTATACACCAAGTTTTTTAAATATATATTTGTATTGATTTCAAAGAGGAAGGGAGAGGGAAAGATAGAAGCATCAAAGATGAGAGAGAATAATTGATTGGCTGCCTTCTGCATGCCCCTACTGAGGATAGAGCCCACCACCCTGGAATGTGCCCTTGACTGGAATCAAACCCAGGACCCTTCAGTCCACAGGCCGATGCTCTGTCCACCAAGCCAAAGGGCTATATACAAGTTTGTACTCATGGCTTCTCCTCCTTGCTGTGATGCAAACCCCTCCCAAACCACCACTAAGATCATTCTCCAAATGGAGCTAACTCTACGGTAGGTGACTTCAGCCCTAATTATACAGGTTACTTCACTCTTACTACTATTTACTTCATTTGTATGTTGTTTTTCTTAGGAAATTGAGGTGGGGATCCTGAAACCCAGACAACTGATCCTCTTGGCGAAACTTCAGCTTTGCTCTTGGTTCTCAGCACTCCTGAGTCACAGGAATGTAAACACTGGGAAACCTCAACCTCTTTGTCTTGTCTCTTATTTCCAACGTCCCCATGAATTTACTGGCCTAGCATATCTTATTTCTAATAACCCCTAAACCAAACACATTTCTTTCCTTCAATAAAATAGACCTCCTTTCTGATCAATGCAACCCAGAATGAGCCAGGCAAGAAAATGAGCTGAGGGATCCGTAGTGAAAGGGGCGAGGACTGAAGCAGTAGAGAGCTGCAATGGGAATGCCAGTTTAGCCAATTTACTAAGGTGTGTCAGTATAGCATTTTGGTTGAGGCAAGAGCTTGGAAACTTAGACAGACTTGGGTTCCGGAATTAGATAAGCTAGTTCTTAGCTGTGTGATCTTGGAAACAATAATAGGTTCACGGGCTTGTGAAGATTTATGCGTGTGTTGTTTGGCTGGTTTTGACGATTAAATGATAATGCACATAAAAATGCATAGCAGAGCTCCCAGTACATGGCGAACCTCAATAAACAGTAACTTGGGAGTTTCCATTTCTTATGAATCAACGACACCATCCCTTACCAATTAAAAGACAATGCACAATACAAGATTTAAGTGATAACTGAGTTTTTATTGCCTTCTATAAACATACAAATATTCCCGAGGAATAGGATTCAGGAAGGAATTAGTCACCACTGTGTTGTAATGAATCCAAAGGAAGAAGAGATGGCCTTCATCCTCAGTGGATGAAGACATGGAATTTTTTTAAGACTTTATTTTTCAGAGGAATTAGATTTCAGAGGAATTGCGGGTATGTATAGAGATTTCCCATATATTCCCTGCTACCACACATGCATGGCCTCCCCCATTTTCAACATCACTCACCAGAAGGGTACATTTTTTTACCAAGGATGAGCCTATATTGATAATTACCCAAAGTGTGCAGTAGCCGACCATGAGCAGGCATCTGGCTGAGTGGAACTCCCCCTGTGGAAGTGCACTGACCACCAGGGGACAGACAGCTCCTGCGTTGAGCATCTGCCTCTGGTGGTCAGTGTGTATCATAGTGACTGTGCATTCTGCTGTTAGGGTCAATTTGCATTAAAAATATCCTTTTATCATATAGGATATTTACACACACAAATATGTGTGTGTGTATATATGTGTGTGTGTGTGTGTGTGTGTGTGTGTGTTTACTTAAAGTCAATCTGTCTGCCTAGATTATAAATATAAGGACATGCTATTTATGATATTATAAATATCATAAGGACCATGTCTCTTTTATTTCACTCTTGTATATCCAATGGCCAACATAGTACCAATACTACTAAAAATCTAATAAATATTTGATGAATGAATTTCTAGATTTCTAATCTGAAACACTGGAGAAATAATATACACTGTCTGGGTCAGTCTTTACGTATTGAAGAATAGCAGTATTTGTAGAATCAAACAATTAAACTTAGAGAATAAAAACAAATCAGTCAGGAATATCAACTGTCTGGCACAGTGTCCAGCACATCAGGTCAATCAACAAATTTTACTTTCATTCATTATCTCTTAGAACTTACACCCCAAACCACCAGGCAAACCATCTGCCACAGTGGAACTTGCACTGAAACAAAAAAGATAGACTTTAGTGACTAGTCTTCCTAACACCAGAAAGGCCAATACATACTCCAGGCAGGAGGTAATAGTTTGAGGAGCATCAGGCCCATAAAAGAGTCACATTCCACCTGTCAATAACCAATATTCCATTTAAAGCATTCCCATTCATCTTGGGTCTCACACTCATTGTGCCAGCTCTAGTCTCTGCCTAACCTGTTGGCTCCGAGCCTTCAGCCAGCACATTAACCTGAGCATTCCTTATCTCTCATTAGTAACATGTATCTCATCTTGGCAAACCTGACCCTACTCTGACCAAGCAGACTTGTGCATTTCTGACTCCCAATCATTAAGAGAGCTTAGCTTTTCAACAAAAGCCAGCTGGCAAAAGGGCTTCTTTCTTTCATAGCTGACCTATCTGTAATAATAAAAGGGCAATATGGTAATTAGACCTTCCGGATATCCTTCCGGACGTCTTTCCAAGGCGGGAGCCGAGACAGCCAGGGCTGCGAGTGGGACCCTCCTGCCTCGGTGAGCCCACGGCCCCAGCCCGCTCCAGCCGCCAACTCTGCACATGGTTCCTGGGTCCCACAGGGCAGCGCCTGCCTCTGCCAACCCTGCCGGGCCTGGTGCCACCCTACGCCACTGGCCCGGAGTCGTTCCTGCATGCCCGCTGGACCCTCTCTTGCAGCCCCACGGGCCACGCACCAACCGGGCAGGAGCCAGCGGCCATGGCGGAGGGCAGCTCTCTCAGGTGGAGAGCAGAGCAGAGGAGGACGCGGCGCTGCCGATGATGATAGCTGCTGTTTATCAACCTGACAGCAACTGTGCCGGGCTCTGGGTTGAACCCTTTGCGTGTGTTCATCCTCGCGTTAGCCCTGTGAGGTCACCACAATTGTTATCCTTATTTTTCAGAGGCAGCATTTGAGATTTAGAAAGGTCAAGCGACTTGCAGTCAGAAGGTGGTGAAGTCCAAAGGCAACCAGAATTTTCGTGACAGCCTACCTGCTGCTGAACATAAAGCTGTGACAAGCACCGCGGCCTCACTGAAGTTAATCAATCCCTCCCCCCCCCCCCCCAGTAGAAATAAAACAGCGGTAAAGAAGGGGAATGTGTGGGTGAGAAGTGAGAAGGAAACACTGGAGGTGGTGAGGGGGGGCAAAGTATTTACTGCCGACTCCCTAGATAGCAGGAGAGTTGCCGGTGGTCAGTCAGATCAGTGCCCCAGAGGCCATCAAGGATCATGAGTGGGAAGGTTGCCATCCAGAAACCCTCTCATAGCTCATTGTTTAAGACAGAGATTTTTTTAAATATATTTTATTGATATTTTACAGAGAGGAAGGGAGAGAGATAGAGAGCTAGAAATGTCGATGAGAGAGAAACATCGACCAGCTGCCTCTTGCACACCCCCCACCAGGGATGTGCCCGCAACCAATGTACATGCCCTTGACCGGAATCGAACCCGGGACCTTTCAGTCCGCAGACCAACGCTCTACCACTGAGCCAAACCGGTTTCGGCTAAGACAGAGATTTTAATTTATTGTACAGCTGACTTGAGATGGCCTCAAGTAATTAAAACTAAAGGTGTTGAAATCAAGATTTATTCCTTTGAAGAACTTTCACTGGCATAAAAAAAGAACCCCCTCCACGCTAGCCCATGCACATGCATACTCACATCCACCCCAGTGAGCCGCACCGCCATCTACTGGTTTGCTTCAGCCAGAAACTTCACGACCATCTTTGACCACACTTGCGCTTGACTTTAGGTGAAGATAAATGTTTTCACTTTTTATTATGGAAATTTAAAAAATATAGATGAAAGGAAAAAGAACAGTGTAATGAACCCTACTCATATACCCATCACTCAGTTTCAACAATTATCAACTCCTGGCCAAGAGTTTATTATTACTTGACAAATATCTATGCTATATGAATCATGCACCAAGTTACAAACTAGGCCCTAGGGATCCAAAGATGTATCAGATTTGACTGTAACCCAACCTGGAGGCTATAACATCTGGCCTGGTCCTTGATAGGTGAATAAGAGTTATCCAGAAAAAGAAAGTTGTCCTTGTCGAGGTCGGTTTGGCTCAGTCGTAGAGCGTCGGTCTGCGGACTGAAAGGTCCTGGGTTCGATTTCGGACAAGGGCATGTACATTGGTTGCGGGCACATCCCCGGTAGGGGGTGTGCAAGAGGCAGCTGATCGATGTTTCTCTCTCATCGACGTTTCTGGCTCTCTATCTCTCTCCCTTCCTCTCTGTAAAATATCAATAATATATATATATATATATATATATATATATATATATATATATAAAAGAAAGTTGTCCTTATTCGTTCATTCTCTTTCAACAAATAATTATGTGTGAGGCACTGTCCTTGGTGCTAGGAACACATAAGGAAACAAGATTGCGTTTCTACCTTCTTGAAGCTTGAATAATGGGAAAGAGACATTAAACATCAAATTAGAAATGTGATGAGGCCGAGACCGGTTTGGCTCAGCGGTAGAGCATCGGTCTGCGGACTGAAGGGTCCCGTGTTCGATTCCGGTCAAGGGCATGTACATTGGTTGCGGGCACATCCCCGGTAGGAGGTGTGCAAGAGGCAGCTGGTCGATGTTTCTCTCTCATTGACATTTCTAGCTCTCTATCTCTCTCCCTTCCTCTCTGTAAAATATCAATAAAATATATTTTAAAAAAAAGAAATGTGATAAGTATCTTTTGTAAAATATATTTTTATTGTTGAAAGTATTACAGATATCTCCCATTCCTCCCCCCCCTCCCCACTTCCCTTCCCCAAATCCCTACCTACCCACCCTCAGGTCTTCACTACTCTATTGCCTATGTACATGGACTATGCATATCCCATATAATAAAAGGATAATATGCAAATGGACCGAACAATGGAACAACCGGTCACTATGATGCACACTGACCACCAGGGGGCAGCTGCTGAATGCAGGAGCTGCCGGCCAACCTCTTGGTCCCTTCCCCACTGACTGGCAGGCTCCAATTGCCTGATGGCAAATGGGGAACCGGGGTGGGTAGTGGTGGGTGGTAGGGCTGGTGGCTGGCAGCTAGGGAAGATGGCCAGGCCTAGGGACCGTACCTGTGCACAAATTTCATGCACTTGGCCTCTGGTTCTATATATCTATAAAAGACTAACATGCTAAGTGTCCATCCAACTGGTAGCTATAATGCATACTGACCACCAGGGGGCAGATGCTCAATGCAGGAGCTGCCGAGCTACAGTGACTTGGCAGCAGCGGTTCTTGGGTGACACCTACCAAAACCAGAGAGAATGTCTGATTCCTTGTGGGGCCATGCGATTCCACCTTTGGCAGTGGGTTATGTTGTTGCTGGGGCACTGTCAGCCCTGACTCTGGTTTGCTGCACACTGTGTTTGCGTTCCACATCCTGTACAACAGCAACTTTGCAGAGTGCCTTCTCAAACTTAGAACCCCTCAGGGGATGTCGGAGAGCTGATTTTGGCCCAATCCCCACAGACCAGGCCAAGGGACCCCACCTGCCAGAAGGACCCCACTCACTCTGCAGATGCCCTTTGAGCCACAGTGCCACCCCAGGTGCGGCTGGTTGGGGAGGAACTGCGGGAGGTTGGCTCCAAGGCATGTCTGACCCATCTGGACCAATCCCACCCTGCCGGCCATCTTCTAATTAATTTCCTCTCAATGTACATGAATCCGTGCACCAGGTCACTAGCTTTTTATAATAAAGAAAAATCGCTCAGCGTGTTAGAGATGATAACTTTTCCACTTGAGAACTACTTTATGTTTTACTATAATTAAAATGTTTTTGTTCTGTTTGTTATTTTGCAAAAGAAAGTAGTATTTATAGGTGGCTTCTTTTTTAAAAAAAAATATAAAGCAGAGATATATATATAAAGTATCATATTGTAGTTGTAGAGAATTAGCTTTGATACTGAATAAAGAAAGCTGTTTGCAATTTTAAAATGCCTTACTGATATCAATTAGAATTTTTTTCTATTTTTTTATCTACTTAGAGCTTTATAGAATTGTAAATGACAGGATTTTACTGTGTTTACAAGCAAGTACATTTAACAAATGTTCTATGTGTGTAAAATAATATTTTCAACTAAAAAGTGTTGGCTAGTGTAAAGGCGTGGCCTTTCTCTGGTTCCCGTGGTCTTGCCTACACTGCTAGACTATAGTTTAATGTTGCTGTGTATCATGAGGCCAACAGACCCCATATTGTTTATAAACAGAACAATTTAAACAGCAATTAACATTTAATGAACATAAGAAAAAGAATTGCTCAGCAAATCTGTAGTAAGGGTGGGACATGCTCTTGTAGAAACAGAGGAAGAAAAGGAAATTCTACTTTAGATTTTCTACATTTCATTCCTTATAAAATGTTCACTGAAACGGGCATGACATATTTGGAGGACAATTTTTTTAATTAGTGGTGTCATATTCTAGCCTTTTAGATTCACATGTTTTATAATATCCTTTCATCATTGTTCAAAGCTTGAGTCTGTTACCCAGCATATTAACATGGCTTCAAAAACGAGAGGAGAGAGTGGAAGCCATCAGTTCTACAGAGACCAACATGCTGAGCAAATTGATATAAGTGCTATTCAATGAATTCTGTTATTTTGAAGTAATAATTTAAAGATATTGAAAAGAAATCATTAACCCACTGGAAGACACCTTTCAAATATTATATTCCATGTCAAATGCCTATCAAATGAAAGTTAAAAGAGTACAAGGCTGAACCTCATACTGCTAGCTAAGGACAATTAGGTAAGTTAATAGGTATGATGTATCTCTCTCCATGGATAGCAAAATGAGTTTAAAGATTGCTTTGGAATCTAAAGAGCTTGGCTCAGCTTCAAACTGCTCCTACCATCTGTTTCCAGTGTTAATTCGCTGAGTGTCTGGGGACTACTCTTTCCTGAACAACTCTCTGCGGTTACAATTCAAAGCGGCATGTAAATAGACTTCGATAATTTCTTAAGCCATGTGACATTTATATTATATGATTTTTATATGCCACATGATATGCATGATTTTTTAAAAATATATATTTTATTGACATTTTACGGAGAGGAAGGGAGAGAGATAGAGAGCCAGAGACGTCGATGAGAGAGAAACATCGACCAGCTGCCTCTTGCACACCCCCCACCGGGGATGTGCCCGCAACCAATGTACATGCCCTTGACCGGAATCGAACCAGGGACCTTTCAATCCGCAGACCGACGCTCTACCACTGAGCCAAACCGGTTTCGGCTGATATGCATGATTTATGTAATGCATTTTATGTATGTTCCTTAATTCCCCACCTGGTCTCATTCTAAACATTGGCCCCTGAAATGGGTTCAATTCTTTTTTTTTTAGTTAAACTCAAAATTCCCAAGGATAGATTGAATTAGATGCTGTTTTAACTAGTGTCTTGCTTTTCCTTTAACCTCACTATTCTGTAAGTATTTCAAAATAATCTCATACTGGCCTAAAATGCCACATTAGACCAAACTGTCTTAATAGATATTTTTAGAACATTTCATCCAAACAGGTTGTACATTTTTTTTTCAGGTGCACATGGAACCAAATTTCCAGGCTAGGCCAAAAAACAAGCCTCAATAAATTCAAGTAGATATATTAACCATATATTTTTTACCAAAATGACACGAAACTAGAAAATATAGGAAGAAAACTGGAAAATACACACAATTAAACAGAGATTAAACAACTTGCTAATAAACACTCAATGGGTCAATGAATAAATAAAAAACTATCTTGAGATAAATGAAAACACAGCTTTAAAAATATTTATGGCATGCAGTAAAAGAAGTAAGGCCTACCTCAAGAAGTAAGAAAAATTCCAAATAAAGAACCTAATTTTAAACATAAAGGAAACAAAAAAGGAAGAACAAAGCCCAAAGTAAGTAGAAGGCAAGAAATAATAAAGATCATAGTGGAAATAAACAAAATAAAAGACTTGAAAAACAATAGAAATTATCAATGAAGCTAGGAGCTGATTCTGTGAAAAGATATATTAAATTGACAAACCAGTGGCAAGGTTCATCAAGAGAAAAAAGACGAGATCCCAAATAAGTGAAATCAGAAATGAAAGAGGAATGATCACAACCAATACCATAGAAGTACAAAGTATCATTAAAGAATGCCATAAACAATTATATGCCAACAAATGGATAAATTTCTAGAAACATATAGCCTTCCAAAGCTAGACCAGGGAGGAAATGAGAATTTGAACAGACTGATTACTAGCAATGAAACTAAAGCAGTAATAAAAAAAATAACTCCCAACAAACAAAAGCCCAGGCCCAGGTGGCTTTGCAGGTGAATTCTACCCAACATTTAAAGAAAAATTAATACCTACCCTTCTCAAACTATTCCAAAAAAAGTTGGAAAGAATGCTTCCAAACTCAGTCTACAAGACCAGCATTACCCTGATACCAAAATCAGACAATGACAACATAAACAAAAGAGAATTACAGATCAATATCTCTAATGAACATAGATGTAAAAATTATCAGCAGACTGAGTTCAATAATACATTAAAAGGATAGCCCATCCCACCCAGCAGGAGTGGCTCAGTGGTTGAGTGTAGACCAATGAGCCAGGAGGTCACGGTTCAATTCCTGGTCAGGGCACGTGCCTGGGTTGCGAACTTGGTCCCCAGTAGGGAGCATGCAGGAGGCAGCTGATCAATGATTTTCTTCCATTGATGTTTCTATCTCTCTTCTTCTCCCTTTCTCTCTGAAATCAATTTAAAAAATATTTTTTTTTAAAAAAGGATATACAACATGATCAAGTGGGATTTATACCAAGGATGAAAAGGTGGTCAATATCCACAAAACAATTTATGTAATTCAACACGTCAACAATACCAAGGATAAAAATCATATGACCATCATCTTAACAGATGCAAAAAATTTGACAAAATTCAATATCCACTTATGGTTAAAAAAAAAAAAAAAAAACTCTCAGCAAAGTGGGTATTGGAAGACCTTACTTAAACTTGATAATGGTTGTATATGACAAGGCCATGGCTAACATATTCAATGGTGAAAAGCTGAAAGCTTTTCTTCTAAAATCAGGAACAAAACAAGGATGCCCACTCTTCCCATTATTATTATAATAGTACTGGAAGTCCTAGACACAGCAATAAAACAAGAAATACAAATAAAAGGCATCCAAATTGGAGAGAAAGAAGAAAAACTTTCACTATTTACAAATGACATATTATATATATAGAAAACCCTAAAGAATCCACAAAAAAACATTGAAAATTGTTAGTATCCAAAACAACCTCCTAAGATAGAATTTTGGTAGCCCTGTGGAACACTTTCTCACACAGACCAGCCATGCGAAGAACATTTCCATTTTGTCTTGCAGCAGCTATCAATGTGAATTTCAGCAGTTTTTACTATTTTTTTTATTGGTTTCTTTGACATTTATCTGGTGTTCAAAATATACTAAAAATAATGTTTCTCTGAATAAGCCTCACTTATAACTGTCATTTACTTCATAATGGTTTTTATCTTCTTTCAAAGCTTACTCATTTGTGGATAATTATTAAGCACTTTGCAATATGTGGGGTGTGAAACAGAGCCTTGAAATTTGACAACCCCAAAAATTCATAACAATCTTTCCAGACCAGAGGAATGCTGAATTATTTTATACAACTCAATCACTGTCGCCCCTTGGATATAATGGCAATGAAGGAAGTCTAGCCTGAAAGGGATAAGGCTAGTTTTTCAACAAAATGGGAAAGACTGATACCCCAGGTCTAGGCAATCAACAAATCATGTCCAGGAACATCAACTGGGCAGGAATGAGCACATGAGGACTATAGGGCAGATGTAGGAGCAGACAGGTGAGAAAATCAGCAGGAATGGTTACCTCAGAATGCATCTGCCTCACACCCCTGGCAATGGTGAGCTCCCTGTTGCAGCCTGGTGGTTTTGGCAAGGGCCGCCTCTCCTCTCACCATTTCTCATCTACCTGGGCACAGGTATGGGTTTATTAAACAGGCTGAGCAAGTCATAGTACCAATACATTGGGGGTAACTGTGCTCCCTATTTTTGAGGTGGCATGGCACGATCGTACCTTTAATTACTGCTCCTCTCCCATCACCAGAACAAAGTGTCAGATGGATGAACAGAGATTGGAGGGGGAAGTTTTTTTAAGTGAAGCATTTCTTCTGCTGTATCTCATGAACATCTTAGGAAACCTAGAAACCAGTTTAGGTAGAATAGCTTTATTTCTAGTTTCACAGCCATTTTCTATTAGCCTATGGGAGAAAGGAAATTGAGTAACTTTCTATTATCTTCCACTTGAAAATGTAAGAAGTTATACAGGAATCAAAAGATTTCATGCGCCGAAACCGGTTTGGCTCAGTGGATGGAGTGTCGACCAGCAGACTGGGAGGTCCGGGTTCGATTCCGGTCAAGGGCATGTGCCTTGCTTGCAGGCACGTCCCCAGTGGGGGGTGTGCAGGAGGCAGCTGATCGATGTTTCTCTCTCATCGATGTTTCTAGCTCTCTATCCCTCTCTCTTCCTCTCTATGAAAAAATCAATAAAATATATATTTTTAAAAAGATTTCATGCTTTTAAAACACATACCAAGAAAGCCCATAATATCCTTTCACCCATAAATAGCCTACAGAACAAATAACAGCTTTTTGTCACACAAGTTAACATTTTAATTAGTTATTAAAAGACATCTTAGACTAAGAAAATAATTTATTTATATAAAAATTCAATTTTTTAACAGTGTTGAGATATATAAAACATAGATGAATAGATATAGCTGTGATACAATAGGTGAGCAACCACTAAAATACTAGTACTCTGACATAAAACCACGACTAGATACTAGTGTTTTTTATGACTGAGGTGACACTATAAACAATCATTTCATCTTTCTCAATAATTTAAAAATTGTAATTTTCAATAAAAAATTCAATGTTGTTCTATTGTGTTCTGTATTTCAGGAATATTCATGCCCTACCATTTATAATCAAGTACTGTAATAGAACATCCTGAGGAACAATTACTCAGTGTCAATTATTTTTTGCTACTACAAATTTGAAACTAATTATCTACCATAACATTAAAAAAGAGTGAATAATTGTTCTTTTTCCTTTCTTTTGTTGGATCCTAAAAATCTCAGTGCTTAATTAAAGTAACCATATTAGCTGAAACCGGTTTGGCTCAGTGGATAGAGCGTCGGTCTGCGGACTGAAGGGTCCCAGGTTCCATTCCGGTCAAGGGCATGTACCTTGGTTATGGGTACATCCCCAGTGGGGGGTGTGCAAGAGGCAGCTGATCAATGATTCTTTCTCATTGATGTTTCTGACTCTCTATCCTTCCCTCTTCCTCTCTGTAAAAAAAAATCAATAAACTATATACAAAAATAAAAATAAATAAAGTAACCATATTAGTCTGATACACTTACTGCTCTCCAGGGATGTATGTGGGGCAACTGATCAATGTTTCTTACATCAATGTTTCTCTCCCTCTCTCCTTTCCTTTCTCTCTAAAATCAATAAAAATGATATCCTCAGGTGAGGATTAAAAAAAGAAAAAGCAAGCAGAGAAGAGCCATGTTAAACAATGATGGAGTTTTCTCTGCAAAGAATCTCTTTTTTTAAAAGTCATAAAAGAGCTAGCAACCCTATATAATAAAAGCCCAATATGCTAAGTGCCCAGTCATCTGGTTCTTTGTTCAACCAATCAAAGTGTAATATGCTAATGATATGCTAAGGCCACTCAATGGGTCGCTATAACATGCACTGATCACCAGGGGGCAGATGCTCCAACTGGTAGATTAGCTTGCTGCTGGGGTCCAGACAATCAGGACTGAGCAAGACAGACAAGAAACACCCTGAAGCCCTCTTACGATCCCTCCCTGGCTGGCCAATCTCCCAGGTCCCTCCCTGGCCCCAATTGTGCACCAGTTGGGTCCCTTGCCCTAGCCTGCCCCCTCTGGCAATCCAGGACCCCTTGGGGGATGTCAGAGAGCCAGTTTCAGCCCAAACATGGCTGAAAAGTAGGAGCTTCCCCCTGGCAGTCAGTGTGCTGCTCAGCCAGAAGCTGGGCTCACAGCTGATGAGTGCAACAGTGGTGGCAGAGGCCAGTCACTCGGACATCCCCCTGTAGAGGGCCAAATGGGAAGATACCTGGACATTGTTTAGATTGTTGCTGACTGGGCCCGGGATATTGGCAGAATCATGTCAGCTGCACTCCCACCCTGGGAGTAAGGAGATGTTCTTAGTTCCTGGTTTGTGTTTGTCCTGGAGGAAGGAGTGGGTGGGACCTAGGCCCTCCCAGGCTCCTTGTTTTTCTGTGAAACCCCCTTGTTAGATTGGAGTATAAATAGATGTGCCGTGTGGCTCAGGAGGTCGTCAGTCTGCCTCTCCAGCAGAGGAGGTCAGAGGCCCTCCCAGCTCCCAGCTTAAAATCTATCTCTGTGTCTTCTCTCTTTATTTCTAATATTTCTCAATCCCTGGCCGCCTCCCCTTAGAACCGGTTCGTTCATCTCTCTTTCCATGCAGGACGAGGAAAAGAGAGATCCCGCCATATCAGGCCCCCACATCCCCCAAGAGTTCCAGGATTGCAAGAGGGGACAAGCCAGGCTGAGAGACAGTCCCCCCCCCTCCTCCCCAAGTGCATGAATATTGTGCACCAGGCCTCTAGCACGATATAATAATATATGATATTGTCTTTCTCTTTAGGTAAGATTATGGGCAGCCATAACAGTCATAAACTGATTGGTTGGATTTGGCAGTCTCAACAATGAACTGAGTAATATTCTGAAAATATTCAATAACAGATCATGGACTTATTGTTAACAATGAACAACTACATCCAAACTGCTGTTATTACAACCAAAACAATACATGAGTGTTTAAGGGGATATCTCTTTCAGATGTCTGAGCACTCTCCCATTTGGGAAAGAACAGGTCATTACTTGTTGCTTATATTTTCTCCCCATAATCAAAGGAATTCACAGCAATAAGAGACACTGTATTGACCTAAATGAAATGCAAAAAAGAAAAGATAGTCTAAGAAGTGCCTTGTGTTAACCATGTCTTTTTATTTTCTGTATCTTAATGCTTTGAAATCGGGGCCTTAATGGCTCCAGAGGGACTGCAAACCAACCAATCCAGAGCCACACCCCAACCACCTCCTCCTTGCTCCCACACTCCGGGCAGCTGTTCCCCTGCCCTACTCACCTCAGGGCTGGCTACCAGACAACTAGGGGACTGCCCCTGTGCTCCAGACCCCACTGGAATTATTGGAATTAGATAATCCTAAACCTGTTTCTTCTTTGCAGAAACCACAGTAAGGCTCTTGCCAACATTTCCCCCTACTCCCTCTGCCTCTGACTTACCCATGCTCCCCTGTGTGACCCTCATGATGGGGTGTGCCCTTTCCTCTGGGGATCTGTGAGCATAATAAATTTTCGTTTTCATGGCAGTCATCTCCTGATCTGTTGGCCCTGCCATACCTAAATAACAAGGAAACCTACATTTTAAAATACCCCTGAGAACTTCAACTATGATTTTTCTTTACCTAAACATAATATATTAGAGTTGAAAGACACTATATAAATAATGTAATTCTGTTGGAGGTGAAAATGACACTGAAATGTTATCAGCAAATGGACCTCAGTTCAGCAACCTCAGTCCCCCGAGTTCTGGCTAAGAAAGAATTCAGAACTAAGATGCAAATACAAGCAAAAGTTTATTTAGGAAGTCACCGAGGTGGAAGAACTGAGTGGTGGAAGAAGTGAGCCAGCTGAGCTGCATGGGCTCAGGGAACAAGTTACAGAGGCAAACTCAGGAGAAAGAGAGGCAAGGAAAATACTTTCAGCAGAAGAGGGTGAGGAAAGGGGCCGGTGTGCTCCAGAGAGAGCTGGGTACTGGGTTCTCTGTGTTAAGGGTAATTTAGTATCTGTTGATCACAGGGGATTATCCCAATAAATTACTCATCAGCTTTTCGGGTGTGTTCTTTCAGGGTGATGGTCTCCATTGACTGGTCGGTGCCAGGATAGGGGGTGGTCATTTATCAACACAGCTATTCCTGGTGTCAGCCATAGTGTCTCCTTTCCTGGTTTTGATGCTTTTCTGAGCCTTGAGCAGAAACACAACTGAGACCTAGATATATTTTATTCCATCAGAACCTCGTTGTCCTGGGTACTTAATATTTAAGGGCTATTTTCTGGCCCCCTTTTCTGTTCCTCCTCTAAGGGGGTCTTACCTGCATGACTAGCAACATGCCAAGGGAGGAAAGGTCAGGGGAGGGTCTGAACCGCACAACCAACCATATGCCAGGGGAGGAAAGGTCACCCTGGGATCAAAGTCCTTGTTTGCCCAGTTTTGCCCTTTGCTAGCCACCCAGGGCTTTCTGCCCTGCTGACCTCCTGTACCTAGTCCATCGTCCTCGCTCAGCTCATGTGTGTCTAACTGTCTATCACAGTTCAACCCATATCACTGATAAATTTAATAATAGACTCCAGGGTGGCCACTAGCAAAATCATGTTCCCATTATGGCATGCTTTCCTGCTGAATCCAGATGTGACCAAGGATAAAAGCTGCACTCCAGGCAGCTTTTATCAGTCAGAGATCTGGCTTAAAGATGAAATCTATTTACCTCCCATGGACTAGCACAGCTAGTAGCAGTGCCCTGACTGGACGAAGGTTTTCTGATCCTTACTTCAGTACCTCTATGGCATGTCATCATCTTCTTCCCCCTCCCTCACAGAGAAGAGTAGGTGATGGGGAAGAAAAACTTAATGAAGAAAAATACACTTTACTGTTATTTCCCTTTAGATTTCATGGTATGTGAGATTTAAATTTTTAATATATAAGTACATAATTATATACAACTAGAGGAAAATTCATGCACTACGGCGGTCCCTCAGACTGGCCTGCACCCTCTCGCAGGCCAGGAGCCCTCAGGGGATGTCCAACTGATGGCTTAGGCCTGCTTCCCAGCGAGTAGGCCTAAGCCCCAGTCTGGCCTCCCTCTGTAGAAGGTGACGGCAGGCCGATCAGGGGATGGTGCAAGCAGTGAGTGGCCAGCCCTGCCCCCCATTGGGCCACCGCCACCAGTGGCCTCCCTCTGTGGGAGGTGACCCTGGCGGACTGTTCGGGGGACAGTAAGTGGCAGGTCCCACCCTGAATCACCCCACCATTGCTGCCACCCATGGTGAATGGGAAGGCAATCAGAGGATGGTACCGGCCCCCACCCATCCGCCGCTGATCACCACTGTCCCCTGTCCCCCCCACCTCATGGCTATCCCCTCCCTCTGCCTGCTAGCACTCATCTTGGCTGGCCTAGCACCACCTGTTCTCCAGCCCTGCCCCCGTTGATGGGTCATTCCAATGTTTAGTTGATTTGCATATTATGCTTTTATTATATGGGATGAACATACACTACATTTAAAATTAGAAAAATAAATACAACAAAAATATCTGTTATAATGATAGCATAAAGACTTAATAATAGATTTGTCTCATGTTCTAACTACAAAAGGTGTAAAGCTTGAAAATTTTTTTCAGTTCAACAGGAATTTATTAAATGTCTACAAAGTACAAAGCACTTATATAAGTCTGCTGAGGGACTTGCACCACACTCTCCAAACTTTATGGCTATGGTTTTCAATAGCTTTGAGAAAATCTAATAGTCAACAAAAATGAATTCAATTTCCAAACATTTATTTAGCTTAGCTAATAAAACTTCTTTTATCCTTTTTGTCTTCATTTCTGGATTCTGTACATTTTTTCAAGGTCTTGGATTACTCCTATTTACATTTTAGCTAATACAGATTTTTAAATTATTTATATTTTAATATTTATTTCAGGACTACTTCTAAGTCTTTGTGAGACAGGTAAGGAAATGACCAAATAAAAAAATAAACCATGTAAATTACAAAACTTGAAAACAAGTCTTTATGCAAATGTACTTTTCAATTTATATGTGCTACATATTAATTTTCCATTCTTTTATTATTATTATTTTTATCAGAGTGTCTGTACTACCTCCATCCTCTGCAGGACATTATTTTAAATGTGTCTGGTATTTCAAATAAAGTCAATGAAACTGCGTCTATTATAAAAGGAGATATATAAATTTTGAACCATTAACCAACACAAAAACTTTGAGAAACCCTCCTTGTCAGCTTCATGTTTAGTCAATGGATGGACCATTCATAGTGTGTGTGGGGGGATGCCAAAAATATAGATTTTAGTGGTTTATTAATTATATTACTTTTAATCAATGTTAATTGAATTAATTCTTTTTCCTCATTCTCTTATTATAAATGTGGCTCCTTTGACCAGTATATCGATGATTGTTGTCTACAAAATAAAACAAGACAAAAAGCCTCTGGCCTTTTCTAAATAAAGGAGACAAATGTCCATCTACATAGTGTGTCATTTTCCCTCCGAAGCCTGCCACGCAGTGCCACCCTCCTGGCTAGAAAAGCCCACTGTTAATGAAATGCCCTGTCATTGGGCAAATAGAACTTGACTTTGTGTTGCAAGATAAAGGGAACAGAGCTGCACAAAGCAGCATCATTCCCTATGTTTCTGAAAATTGCTCCCATCCATCTGGAAATTGCTCCCATCCATCAAAGTGTTTCCCAGGCATTCTGCAGGTGTGAGCTGTGAGGGCTGCGGGCATCTGCAGGACAGATACAGCAGGGACCACTGGTGCCCTAGCTTTTGCTGCTGATTGGATAACTCTTTGTTCTAATGAGGCAGGGACCCTACCCTGTTTCCCCAAAAATAAGACAGTGTCTTATATTAATTTTTGCTCCCAAAGATGCGCTAGATCTTATTTTCAGAGGATGTCTTATTTTTCCATGAAGAATACGGTACACATTTATTGTTAAATGAAAATAAAGGAAATTTATTACCTGTATACGGTACGGTAGTACGGTAGTTGTCAACACAAACCAGACAAACTGTGAATCCTACAGTATCAAGAATTTACTCATTTATTCAATGACAATCATGTCATCATCTTCTGGAACATCATCATAACAATCCAATTCCTGAATTTCCTGGTGAATTTCTTGTGACTCCATTTCTTTCAGAATCAGTGGACCGAATCTCTCATGTTTAGCAATAGCACTGTCTTTAAATGAGTACTTCTTGTCAAGGTAGCCTGCTTGCAGTGCATTTACAATGCAACTGTCAGTGCTTTTTCTCCCATGAATTCTTCACCCAAGTCACAACTTCTTGCAGTTTAGGTTTCACAAAGTTTCCACGCTGATTTCTCTTGTCACATAGCAGTGACGTCAGGACTCCGAGTGTGTCACTGGTTGCTAGATGCCAGTCAGGGCGACTCTAGCGACCAGTTTACGGTAAATTAATTTTCATTCTGAGACAGAGCCTGGGGGCCTTATTTTTGGGGGGATGCCTTATATTTCACTCAGAAGGAAACCTGTAAGTAGGTCTTATCTTCGGAGGATGTCTTATTTTCGGGGAAACATGGTATTCTAAGGAATACAATTCTCTCTCTCTCTCTCTCTCTCTCTCTCTCTGTCCATCTTAAACTTTGTCTTAGGGACCAGCACCCTTCTTCCCCCTTTCCCATGTGCACAGCATCCCATTTTGTGCTCAAGCTCTCTGTAGCCAACCACCATCGCTTACACACACACACACACACACACACACACACACACACACACTCCTAACCTTTCTCTTCGTCCCACTACAGCTTCCTTTTCTTGATCCCAGTTATTAAGGGGGAAATATTAGGTAATGAATGGCCATCACTATTTGGATTTTTTCACCATCTGTGTTTTAAAAGGATGTGTAATTGACATACGGAAAGTATAAAAATGTAAAATGATGAACTGCAGAATTGTAGATTGCAGATGGCAGCAGACTGAACATAAGGAACCTTCTGAGAGCTCGTATATGAGAGATGGCTAGCTTTGGTAAATGGTATTGATAGTTGATACCAAATTGGGGAACATGGGTTTTGGAACAAATAATACTATACTGTTTGAGAATATTTGTGAAATTCACAGAAGACATTTAAAACAGAATTTCTAGAAAGTTTTTTATTTTCCAGGAGAATTCATTTATAAAACAAAAATTCAAAGCAAACCTCTCTGTGAAATTGCCTGTGGTTATTTCAGACACAAATCCAGATCGGATTACATCACTACTTAATTATAATGTAAGGAGCACAGGCTTTTCAGAGCTCTAAATAAAGTTGGGTAGCAACGTGGTTAAAAAAAAAAAAAAAGCACATGATACGTTACTAATCTTCCTCTGAGAGTTAAGAGAATACAAACCCTAAGATGTCATACAGTAAGAATGTTATAACTGCTCATACCATATTAGGAAAAAAGCTTATGCTATGATTAACTAGCATATTTTTCCTTTTGATTTGGTAACCATCATATTGGTTTGGTGAAACATGAAACATTTTAAATCGATTGTAAGCTATTTGATTTCCATATTGTAGCTATAGAACTATAACTTTTTCTAATATTAAATTATTATTTTTAAAAATAGCCTAGTTTATAATAGAATAATATTTGTTGGTAGTACAAAAAAGTCAAAACATCTCACTTTTTCTATTTGTTTTGACATGAAGAAAGTTTTAGGTACTTTTATTTAAAAGAAAATTATTATTTATTGAGAATTTGCTATATGCCAGTGTTCTGGACACTAATTTGTAAGCTCTCATTTACCTAGCACAGTGGTTGGCAAACTGCAGCTCACAAGCCACATGCGGCTCTTTGGCCCCTTGAGTTTTTAGCAAAGGCCAACTTAGGAGTGCCCTAATCAAGTTAATAACAATGTACCTACCTGTATACTTTAAGTTTAAAATTTTTGGCTCTCAAAAGAAATTTCAATTTTTGTACTGTTGATATTTGGCTCTGTTGACTGATGAGTTTGCCGACCACTGATCTAGCATAAACATTGTACCAGAGCAACTAAAAAAAATAGTTTATTTTCAATACTATCAATAATATAGTCTTTATCCATTATTTTATGATTTACAAATAAACTTTATGTAATTTTATTTTTAATCAGTTTATATATTCATAGTTTTAAAAATTAAGTAGTTCCACAAAGTTGATGAAAAACAGTAATCCAAGAGTTGCATGTGCTTCCCTCCCAAATCTTATTTCCAAGGGCTGCAGGAAGCCACCCATTGCCTTCACTGGCAGAAAGGGGTGGACAAGGAGTCCGGAAGGCTGGCCAACCTTGAGGCTCTGGCAAGGGTCAGAGCCCTGCACCCACTGTCTAGTTGAGACAAAGGTAACTGAAGCAACTTCCACCTTTTAGTCTCAGGTAAATCCTTGTTGATAGGCTATCACTGAGCTATTACTGAAATTGCCTGCCTAAGGGCTATGAGTGTATCCCAAAATGAATAAAAGGGATGGCAAGGCCTGAGCAAATTGGAGTCCTTTCTTGGGCTTCCACCTGGCTCCCAATTTCCAAATTAGTATTTCTTGTCTAGTCTCTTTCATTTGTGCACTGTCTCCTCCAGAGCCCGAACCCTGAACCTGAACCCGAACCCTAAACCTGAACCCTGAACCTGAACCCTGAACCACGTGGGATGTGGGATATTCGCAAAGGGACTAATTTCAATCCTTTTTTTATGTTTCTTTTAGTATTTAGAGTCATATTTCTATTCTTCTTAATACTGCTATTCTATTTTTTTCAATTTTATGTATCTGTCAATGTTCTATTATGGAAGATGAAAATATGGTTCTGTTACATACTTACTGTCCTCCCTCAACACCTATACCATACCCACAGATACCCTCACATATCTCTTTCCCATAATGTATTCTTGTCTCAGCTTTTCATTAGATAGTCAGTATTTATATATCATTTATGTTGTTATGACCATGAAATATTTTTTATTGCTGAACCATGTAGTATGATTATATTTCCTCTCTTGTACAACTTTTTGTTTTTCTGGAATTTGTTTTGTCACTTGTTTAGTTCTCTATGTATCTTATATTAATTTACCCTAAACTCTCTTCTAGAAATGTAAATCTCTCAACATGTTCTTAAAAGATATTAAGTATTAGGACAATAGGGCAATATGATACTTAGCCATTTGTAAGCTTCCCACTGCAGGAGAATAAAAGAGCAGGAAAAACTTGCTGGACACTGAGTCAGACCATACAAGGAATGGAAACTATCCTGAAGACACCTGATCGCACACCTGCATTCTATCCGCTTTCCAAGCTCACTAGCTCAGCCCCCAAACCCACTGATGTAGGGCCCCAAGATTGAGGAATAGACCTTCCCCACTGCCTGTTCCAGGATGTGACCTTTACGGTTAAAAATTAGACAGGGATGAGGTCAGTTCTTTGCGGTTGAAGATTAGGCAAGAATGAAATCAGTCCCCAGAAACTCCCTACCCTGAGGACTTACCCGGAGGAATGGGAAGGGGAGAGACAAAGAGGCTTGCAAGATTAGACCCTGTCATAAAACATGTAATTAACAAGCCCAGCTGCCCTTCTTGGAATTTCCTTGTTCCCTTCTTCCCCCTCCATGTGTAACCCCACCTGCGTGTGGTCTTTGCCTTTATAAACTCATGTTCTGCAGTTACTCGGTGCTCCAGGCAGACAGCTCTGTTGCTGTCTGCCTGAGAAGCCCCTGCGCTGCACTTGTAATAAAACCTCATGCTTTTTGCATCAAGTTTCGGTCTCGGCGTTTGACTTGGGGTCGTCGCCCACTCCGTCGGACTCACTGGGGGTCTTGGGACCTTACACTGACAAGTTCTCCCCGCTCCAACCACTGCATATAAGAATGAAACTTCAGCTCCTGGGTGCTATTATCATTGACCTTGGCTCAGTGCTGTACAGCCCTTCCCTTTGGATATCCCATCCCTTTTCCCTTTCCTTAAATAATTTTTTTAATCTACCTTCTGAGATGACTACTTAGCCTGCCTGCATACCACCATATTAACCTTTCATTAGATATTCTATCAAATCTATCTCCTTGGAGATAGCCATTCTGGAGTATGTCCGCCTCTCTCTCCTCTCTCTCTCTCTCTCTCTCTCTCTCTCTCTCTCTCTCTCTCTCTCCCCTACCAATCAGGACTTGCTGTTCCCTCTGCCCCACATGGCTACTAGTCTGGGGCTTTCTCCCTCTCACCTGTTCTGGTTCCCTTATTTACTGGATCCAGTGTAGTTGGGTCAGGAATCATCTACCTTCAGAAATTTGAAGATCCTACTCCATTGTCATCTGGCTTCCCCAGTGTCTCCTGAGTAGCCTGTGGTCATTCTCACCCATGTGTGACAGTTTTTCTCTCTGAATGCCTAGAACAGTATTTACCAAACTTTTGACATATGTGTACCACTCCTATAATGTTCATAGTGCTGAGTACCCCTTGACTTGACTCATGAGAATGTAGAATTAGGCGCAGTTAAGCATGGTGCAGTGCATATCCCCACCAAACTCCGGTGCAACGCGTACCCCCACCAAACTCTTCCCATACCCCTGGGGGTAAGCGTACCACACTTTGGGAAACACTGGCCTAGAAGATCTTTGTCCTAAGTGTTCTGAAATTACATGATAATGTACTTTGATTTAGGTGATTTCTCATCTATTGTGCTGGGAAAGTGGTGGGACCTTTCCATCTATAATGTTAGTCTTTCCATGCTGGAAATTTTTCTTGAGTTATTTCTTTGATGATTTCCATAATTTTATATCTCTATCCACTTTTTATTCTACTTTCTGGGAGAGTTCAACCATTCTATTGATATTTTTATTTTCTATTACTGTATTTTAAATTTCCAAGATTGGGGTGTGGCAGAACAAAACACTAGAATATGAACACCATTCATCCAAGTTCTTTGCCACTTTATAGCAAGGATTGCTTTTCCTTCAGTGTCCAATAACAAGTTCCTCATTTCTCTCTGAGAACTACCAGAATAGTCTCTCCTGTCAATGTCTCCATCATTCTCTGCAGAATTACCTGTGTTCTATAAAAAGATACAGGCTTTCTCTACAGTCCTCCTCTTTTCTCTCTGAGCTCTCACCACAAACACCCTGAACGGTCCATTCATGGCATGTAGACTTCTTCTAGCATGTTCCTAAAAACCTTTCCAGCCTCTACCCCTTACTCAATTTCAAAGTTGTTCCCACACTTGTTACAGCAGGACCCCACTTTTTAGTACCAATATTCTCTCACGGTCCATCTGAGCTGCTATGACAAAGTACCATAGATAGGTGGCTTATGAAGAACATAATTTATTTTCTCACCGTTCTGGAGGCTGAAAAGTCCAAAATCAAGGTACTGGTAGATGTAGTGTCTGCCTAGAGCCCACTCCCTGATTCACGGGTGGTCATCTTCTCACAGTGTCCTCACATGGCAGAAAGGGCAAGTAAGCTCTCTGAGGTCTCCTTTATAAGGCACTAATCTCATCCACGAGGGCCCTGCAGAAGGCCCACCTCCTAATACCATCATATTGGAGGTTAGAATTTCAACCTATACATTTAGGGGTAAGGGGGAGAACACAAACATTCAGTCTATAGCCCTTGTATCTACAATTGCTCAATGACAGAATCTACCATATTTCTTGCCATGCTGTATTTCCAGTTATTTATGGGATTATTCTTCATTACAAACCTACAGACTCCACCAGTGTTATTGCTCTGACTCTAACCTACCTTTAACTGACACTGCTTGTGTCCTTTATATATATATATATATATATATATATATATATATATATATATATATATTGATATTTTACGGAGAGGAAGGGAGAGAGATAGAGAGCTAGAAATGTCGATGAGAGAGAAACATCCACCAGGTGCCTCCTGCACACCCCCCACCGGGGATGTGCCCGCAACCAATGTACATGCCCTTGACCAGAATCGAACCCGGGACCCTTCAGTCCGCAGGCCGACGCTCTACTACTGAGCCAAACCGGTTTCGGCACTGCTTGTGTCTTCATCCCCCAGTGCATTATGGTCTGGTTCAGGGTGAACAAATGGCGTTAACTAAGTTCATGTGTCAATACATAGACTCTGCATATTACTTTGTCACACTGTAAAATGTTATACTTTTAAATATCTAGGTAAATAAAATATAGTTTGTATGCGTGTGTTTTAAATTGTATTTAGGGAAAGAGAGAGAGAGGAAAAAAAACCACATTGATTTGTTGTTCCACTTATTTTTACATTCACTGGTTGCTTCTTGTGCCCTGACTAGGGATTGAACCTTCAACCTTGGTGCATTGGCATGATTCTTCAACTAAGCTACCCAGCCAGGGTTTAAAATATAATTTTGATAAAAGAAAATATTCTCCTCCAAAATTTTAAGCATGACTGGCTTAAAAAACAATGTTGCCTGGCTGATATGGCTTAATGGTTGAGCACTGACCTATCAACCAGGAGGCCATGATTCAATTCCCAGTCAGGCCACATGCCAGGGTTTTCCAGCTCAAATTCCCCGGCCAGGGCCCGGGGAGGGGGGGGGGGGCGCGTGCAGGAGGCAGCCAATCAATGATTCTCTCTCATAATTTATGTTTCTGTCTCAATCTCACTCTTTCTTCCTCTCTGAAATAATTTTTTTTAGAAAACAACAACATTACTATTTACAGTGTTTGGTATATAGAAGGCATTCAATAACTATATGATAAATGGACTTTTCAGGTCAGGAAATCAAAACAAAATGCCCAACAAGGCAAACTATGCATATGTTCTAAAAATAGCAATAGTCTAAATATCAAATACATAAAAAGTATGTAGTGAGAAGGTGAACGGGAGTGAAACTTTTGGGAGTTCTGACTGCTAAGCTAAGACATCTGGATTTTATAAAGAGCCATTAAGATTTGTTTATAACCAAATATCTGCCTAAGAAAGATAGTTCTGTAACTTCCCATTTAAGGAGGAAAGTATTTTCATCCTTTCAAATGCCACTGAAATTACCAATCTATACAGGTAATTATGTAGATTACCTATGGGAGGCCCTGGTCGGCAGCAGGAAGGCCCTGATGGGCATCGACTCTGATTGCTGCCCAGGTCGAGGGACCCTACCAGTGCACAAATTTCATGCACTGGGCCTCGTGTGTGTGTGTGTGTGTGTGTGTGTGTGTGTGTGTGTGTGTAAGCAACCAAACGACTGGTCAACTGGTTTCTATGACACACATTGACCACCAGGGGACAGACACTCAACACACAGGATCAGGCTCCCTCCTGACTGGATGGGGCCAAACCGGCTATCCAACATCCCCCAAGGGGTCCTGGACTTCAAGAGGGCGCAGGCCAGGCCGCGGGACCCCACTGGTGCATGAATCCATGCACTGGGCCTCAAGTGTAATATAAACACAGGAATAATTCTGTTTCAGGGACAGAAAAAGAAAGTATAAGACCGAGAAACTTCTATAAGACAAAGTACAAAAATGGACCAGGTTGGGGGAAAATTGAGCAGCCTGCAATTCAATAAGTGAAAAGAGGAAAAACCTGCTTAGGAGGTGTCTCATACATGGTGTCTCGTACAGAACCAGAGCCCCATGCTGTGAATGGAAGTAGCAGAGCTGCAGGGCTGTCAGCAGGAGATGCCACCAGAACAACCTCATCAAGCCTACCCCTGTGAAGTGGGGCCGAAAGGGACTGTGGCTGAGGCGACTTGTAAAACCAGGATTGCTGCCTGTTGCCAGGGTGAGTGTAGGAAGGTGGGACAGGGGCACTGCCAAGGAACAAACCTTGAGAGACAACCAAATTGACACATCAGTGAATTTCTCTGAGAGAGCTTCCTCCCTACCTCAAACAAGCTATCAACATTCTGAATCTTGCAAAACCACCACAGAAAATATAAACTCTTACCTCTTTTGCACAGGGACCAAAAGAATTGCCCAAGGACCTAGATAATCTCCAACACAACTCAAACTCCAATACTGGACCCATGCAGATACTCTGTTAAAATGAACAAACAGAAAAATAATTTCTGAAAGTTCACACACACACACACACACACACACACACACACTGCAAAGATCTGAGTAAATAAAGTGATGTTATAATGTTTCTGAACAGAAAGACTCAACATGACAAAGATGACAATTTGCCCCAAATTAATCTCTAATGTTTTATGCAATCCCAACCAAAATTCTGAATTTCACCAGAATTTCCTCTACTCATTCTCCAAAGCCCAGCACTTTTTCCTCAGGTAGATAATTATGAGCAAAGCCTACATGATTGCCTTTGATCTGGTACCATATATACCATCTGACAGAAACTCCTTGAAATCTGTAGCATGGATATGGCAGTTTTCTTCCTATCCCAGTACTAATGCAAGTTGTTTTAATTATCTACTGCTGTATAATACTCAACCCCAATACTTACTAACTTAAAACAGTAATCATTTGTTTGCTTGTGATTTTGCATTTGCACAGGGTTCAAGGGGGCGGTTCATCTCTGCTCCTCCATGACACTAGTCAAGTTGATTGAATTAAGGCTGGGGGTTGAGGGGGCGTTTCAGAGGCAGAGGTCCACTTCCAAGATGGCTCTAGCTTGGTGCTGTCAGTCACATGGGAGCTCAGTGGGGCCTGTTTGCTAAAGGCCTTTAATAGGCCTTTCCATTTGACTGCATCAGTTTCCTCAGGGCATGGCTACTAGGATTCAGAGGAAGGAATTCCTGTGCTCAGAGACCCTGAATGTGACCTCTTGGCAGCCAACTGGACAAAGCAGTGACAGGCCCGGATCAGATTCAAGAAGAGAAGACACAGATCTCTGTCCTGAGGGAAGGAGCTGCATGCATGTGCAGGGAGGAGCAGAATTATTTGGGGACCATCTTTGGAGATTATTTACTACTTGGGTTGTTCCTTGATTTTTTATTCTATTGGTCATTTTGATCAGCTTCCATAAAGGATGTCCAAATGTCCTAGGTTAAGCCATAACCCTTCTCAGAAGTAGTCCCAAATAATTGTTAATTAAATTATAACTCATATTATGGAAGTTAGGCCTGATACATATATTTTTAATTTAGATATCCAGTTATTCCAAGAGATTCTTTCCCTTTCTCCACTGAATTTGTTTTGGAGTGTTTGTTGAAAAATCAGTTGACCATATTTATGTGGGTCTATTTCTGAATTCTGTTTCAATGATCTATGTATCTTGTTTATTATGCCTTTATTAAAAGTTTATAATCAGAGAGTTTTGGTTCTTCAACTTTGTCCTTTTTCAAAATTGGTTTAGCTATCTTGGGCTTTTGCATAACTTTTAGATCAGTTTGAAATTTTCAACAAAAAAAGCCTTTTGGGATTTTTATTGGAATTACCGGTACATTGAATCTATAGATCTTTTGGAGAAAACTGATAACAAATAATATTGAGTGTTATGATCATGTAGATAATATATATCTCCATTTATTTAAGTCTTCTTTAATTTCTCTAAAGCAATAAGCATAAAATACCATATTTTTCGCACCATAAGACGCACCCGACTATAAGACGCACCTGGTTTTTAGAGGAGAAAAATAGGAAAAAAAATATTCTGAACCAAATAGTGTAATAAAATATTTAATAAAATATAACAGAATAATATTTGAACCATATAAACTGAACAGCAGTCAGCAGTGGCATTGAGAATCATTATTACTGTCATTAACACATAAAGACAAAGGTTTGAGTACTCTAGTCTCAAGACGCAGGCACTTCTTCTATTCGGACCATAAGACGCAGGCACTTTTCCTCCCACTATTTGGTGAAGAAAAAGTGTGTCTTATGGTCCGAAAAATACGGTAATTTAATCTTAAATGTTTGCTTAAATAAGTAAATAAATAACATGTTTCAGGCATGAAACCTCAATCACTGATTAATGTGCAAAGGGGTGTGTGTGAAAAAAAATTCTGTGGTGGGCATCAAGTATTAGATTGCTAGCATAAGCAAAATATTTTCCCATCACTGTATGTGGCTTAATAATTGCAAGTGCAGGTAATGGATAACCATATGAACTTAGATTTATAATTGGCCATCAAGAGAATTGGATTCTTGTATCTAATTTACCTGCAGAGCATGTGACCTTTATTTACTTCATTTGCACCTAAAAATAGGGTTAATCAGATATTCCCCTACTTACTTTATGAGAGCACTGAGAGGAATTTAAACTAAGGAGTGGCTGACAAAATGGTGATTGTGAATATGCTTTTGAAAATGCATTAAATGCTAGATCTTTGGAGTGACCAATGTTCCAATAGATGTACAAGAAAAAATGTCACATGGATGCACTCTTCTCTCCTTTTTTAATCCTCACCTGAGGACATGCTTAGAGAGAGAAAGGAGTGGGGGAGGAGAGGGAGAAAGAGAGAGAGAGAGAGAGAGAGAGAGAGAGAGAGAGAGAGAGAAACATTGATGTGAGAGAGAAACATCAATCGGTTGCCTTCTGTACATGCCCCAGAAGCAACCTTTCAGTTCACAGCTCAACCAACTGAGCCACAGATGCCAGGCTACAGATGCACTTATGTGCCATCAGAGAAGTCCTTAAAAATCAGAGTTGCACAAACAGGCCAGACCTTTCAGAGATCTCTCCGCACATAAAATTTTCCATAAAGAACAAATCCTATATAATAAAGGAATAACATGCAAATCGACCAAACTGTGGAATGACCAGTCATATGACAAGCCTGACCACCAGGGGCAGATGCTCAATGCAGAAGTTGCCCGCTAGTGGTCGGTGAGGCTCTTGTGATATAAAACTCCAGCATTACTTCTCTGAACGGGCATGGAAAGTCAGAGCCCTTCCCCCTTGTCCTATGCATCTCTTCCATCAGGCTATTCTTAAGTTATATCCTTTTATTCTCAACTGGTAATACAGGAAGTGAAATGTTTCTCTGAGTTCTGTGAGCCACTCTAGCAAATTAATCAAACCCAAGGCTGGGGTCCCGGGAACCTCCCCTCAGAAGCACAGGCGATCCATCATCTGGAGTTACAACTGGTGTCTGAAATGTGTGTGTGTTTGGGGGGAGGGGGTAGAGAGGACAGTCCTGTAGGACTGAGCCCTTAACCTATAAAATCTGGTGCTATCTCCAGGTAGACAGTATAAAATTGAGTTGAATTGTTGGACATCCAGCTGGTGTCCCAGAATTGCTTGGTGGTGTGGAAAGAAAAATCCACACATCAGAATTGGGTGGCGGAATCTCAGCTGGTCATTCAAGAAACTTGTCATTCTTGACATTCCCTCCTGTTTCTGCTCCATAGCCAAGTCCAATATATTCTGCCTTCAAAGTTGAAAACAAATTCATCCACTCTTATCAATCCTGTTACCACCTCAGTTAAGCTTCCATCATCTTTCCCATTTCCCTCTACGCTGTATTTTTGCAACAGAGAGATCTTTCAAGTGGATCTCCTTATCCCCACACGAATAATCCTTAAAAGGCTTTCTCCAATACTCTTGAGATATAAACCAAGTTGCTTACATGACCCACAAGGTCTTCCTGAGCTGGGCCCTGGCTCCCTCACTACATTTCATACCACATACCACCTTATTTCTGCACACTAGCTCCCTTCCCATTCATCAAAGCACAAATTATTTCCTGCCTCAGACCATCGTTCTCCTTGCTCCCTCTGCTTAACATCTTTCTCCTTATGTTCCACCCAGTTAACTCTTTTATCTTTCAGATAACAGATAAAATGTCACTTTGTCAGAAAGACACCCCCCCCCCCCACGCCCGGGCTTTCCAATTTAAATTAGGGCCCCCTTGAAAACTCCTTGATAATTTTATTAATCAATGTCACCCCAATAAATTTAATAAAATTTAAAAAATTAGAATTCCCTTTTATATGCTTCCATTACATCAGTGTTTCCCAAAGTGTGGTACGCGTTCCCCCCAGGGGTACGGGAAGAGTTTGGTGGGGGTACAAGTTGCACCGGAGTTTGGTGGGGATATGCACTGCACCGTGCTTAGCTGCGCCTAATTCTACGTTCTCATGAGTCAAGTCAAGACAGTCTTGTGAGGCGTGAGATGGTCCAGTGTGCAAATAAATGTTATTTATAATATAACTTTTATTTATATTTTATTATGAATAATTTTATTTTTGTTTATTATTTTGTGTATGTACCAAAAAAAATAAAAAATAAATATATTTTGATTGTTATTAAAATAGATCCTTTTTTTTTTACAAGGGGGTACTCAGCGTTATGAAAATTATAGGAGGGGTACACATATCTCAGAAGTTTGGGAAACACTGCATTACATTGGTGATTTTAGTTCATATAATTATAAATATACGTAGATTTACTTATGTATGGTTGTCTTTATCAGACTATTAAACTCCAAGAGGGCTCATGTCCATTTTGTCTGTCACAGAATACCCAGTGCCCAGCACAGTGCTTGACACAATAAATATTTTTTAAAATAACCCTATAAGACGGACAACTCTGTATTTTACATGAGGACACTTAGACCCAGGGTGAAACAGCTTTTAAGAACTAAAACAGTATCCTGATATCTGACTAGAAAGCATAAGGAAATTGTTTTCCAGCATGTGTCTATGTGATTCTGTAGACTATTAGATTATTACCATCTATCCCAGAACTGTAGTGCCCCCTTATCTGCAGGAGATACATTCGAAGACCGCTAGTGGATGCTGGAAACCACAGATAGCACCAAACTAGAGGCCCTGTGCATGAAATTCATGTGTACATGAGGTGTGTGTGTGTGGGGGGGGGGGTCCCTCAGCCCAGCCTGCACCCTCTCCAATCTGGGACCCCTCAAGGGATGTCCAACTGCCCATTTAGGCCTGATCCTGGTGGGATCAGGCCTAAATGGGCAGACATATCTTTCACAATCCAGGACTGCTGGCTCCCAACTGCTCACCTGCCTGCCAGCCTGATCACCCCTAACCACTCCCATGCCAGCCTGATTGATGTCTAACTGCTCCCCTGCCAGCCTGTTTGCCCCCAACTTCCCTCCTCTGCCAGCTTGGTCACCCCCAACTGTCCTCCCTTACAGTCCTGGTGCCTCCCAACTGCCCTCCCCTGCTGGCCATCTTGTGTCCACATGGGGGCAGCCATCTTGTGTGTTGGAATGATGGTCAATCTGCATGTTACTCTTTTATTAGATAAGTTAGAGGCCTGGTGCACAGGTGGGAGCCAGCTGGTTTGCCCTGAAGGGTGTCCCACATCAGGGTGGGGTTTCTCTTGGGGTATTGGGTGGTCTGGGCTAGGGGCCTGTGGTGGTTTGCAGGCTAGCCACGCATCCTGGCAACTCAAATAGGGGCCCTGGTATCTGGAATTTATTTACCTTCTATAATTGAAACTTTGTAGCCTTGAGTGGAGGCTTAGGCCGGGTAGGGCAGGTGGAAAGCTTGGCTTCTTCCATTGCCTGGGAAACCCACGCCTCCCTCTTGCTCTCTGAGGCTGCAGCCATCTTGGCTGGGATTAATTTGCATACTCCCTCTGATTGGGTGGTGGGCATGGCTGGTGGGCATGGCTTGTGGGTATAGCAGAGGTATGATCAATTTGCATATTACTCTTTTATTAGATGTGTGTTTTTTTTAATTTCTGGCCAGGGCTTGCATGTGTTTCCTATGGGTGTTCTCATTTCCTCTCACATCCCAAAGATGTGCACATGAGGTGAACTGGCGTGTCTAAATTGTTCCAATCTGAGTGCACGTGGGGGCGGCAGGGGGTGTGTGAGTGGCCCTATCATTGAAGGTGTCCTGTCCTGGGTGGAGTCCTGCCTAGTGTCCTGGGCTGCAGGATATGTTCTGGCCACCCTTGACCCGGAACTGAGACAAGCAGGTTGGAAAATAATTATCTTACTGTTTTTATTACTTTTCCTTAAATATAAATATAGCTCACATTTATTTCAAAGTTTAACACTAGAGATGTTTCGGTTTTTGTTTATCAGTTTGGTGGGTTTTGTGACCAGAATATGCTGCAGAAACTTACCTCCTGTTTACAGCAGTCTGACTATGGAAAAACTGGTTTCATTATATGCCTTTTTCACTTAAAGAAACAGTTTCCCAAGAACCTATGAATTTAAGTGAGGACTCAGTACACATACATGTCTATGATAAAGTTTAATTTCTAAATTAGGCACACTAAGTGATTAACAACAATAACTACTAATACAAAATTTATAACAAAATACTGTTATGTGAATGAGCATTCTCAAGGTCTCTTATGGTACTGTACTCACCTTTTCATTTCAAGGAAGCACTTTATCGCTTCTCTTTGGTATATCTGAATAACCAACATCATAACTTTTGCGCTTTGGGGCCATTATGAAATAAAATAAATGTTACTTGAACACAAGTACTTTGGTACTGGGACAGTCAATTCAATAGCCCAGAGGGCTACTGAGTGGCTAAGGAGGGCATGTATAGTGTGGACAGGCGGAGGAATGATTCATGTCCCCGGTGGGCAGAGTGGCGGGGCATCACGAGATTTCACGACACAATTCAGAATGGCTGCAATTGAAAACGTTGAGTTGTTTATTTCTGGAGGTTTTCATTTAAGATTTTCCGATCAGACTGTGGAAAACCCGCAGATAAAGGGGGACTACTGTATTGTGGCTTCTACTAGGCTTTCCTTCACATGTGTTTACGGACTTGTAGTCTAAGACTTAGACTCTAAGTGATAAAATTTTAAAGGATTTCTTCCTTAAGAATATGTTCTAAATTTTCTTCAATGTTTTTCATCATTTCAATCATCTACAATTCACGATCCCTGAAAAGTATTTACCTCATTAGAGAGAGACAAGTGAAATAACCACACCACCCCCCCCACCCGGATCAGTGAATGTACCTGATAGGAACATTAAATGACTTAAAACTATAACTTTTCAGAGTGCTTTTCCTAAAATAATTTTGTACAACTCATTTCTAGTCACAGCAGGTAAAATTTCTCACAAAGCCCTTCAGACTAACTCTATCACCAGGGTGGCTACAGCACAAGGGCAGGATTTAAAAGGCCAGGTTTCCACGCAGGCTTTCCTCGTCTCATTTCCTTATCACAGCCTAAGAACCTCTGTGTGTCCTTGGGGACTGCTGTGAGTCAAATAAAAAGTCGACTTCATCGCACTGCGAATGTCCAACAATCCCCTGGAAATGGAAAAGGGGGTGAGGAATGCTTTGGGGGGAGGGGGGACTTCTTCAAGAAGTTTCTCTCAAATTTGAATCCTCAAATTTATTCTCTAAGGCACACTTGGGTTTTCTCTTTTTCCCAGCCCCCACTTAAAAACAACAACAAACCTGTGGTAAAATATAGTAATAACAAAATGTGCCGCGGTGACCACGTTGAAGGGGGATTAAATACAGTCACATTGTTATGCAACCATCACCACTATCCATCACCAGGACTTTTTTCATCTTGCAAAATTGAAACTTTACCCATTACACCTAGGCAGTAAAAAGCTTCTTGAATAGATAATGCCACATCCTTTTATGTTGTTGTTGGTGTTGTTGTTGTTGTTGGTGGTGGTGGTGGTGTGTGTGTGTGTGTTTATGTTTTTAAGAGAGTTGCTCCAGTTTGCATTCCAGTTGCTGGGTAGGAAAAATTCTTTTACTTTACATCCTCACCAACATTTGGTATTTTCCTCCCCCCCCCCCCTTCTCTCTCTATTCTATTTTGAAATATAAAAACAACTGAAGCAAAGTTTAGGCTGGCTTTTGGGGAACCCTTTTAGTTTTTGGTTTGGTTCTCTGAATTATTAACCATGCCAGACTTTTACTTTGTCCAGCCGCGAGGCGCGGACCGGGAGTGCGTTTTCGACTTTGTTCACATTTTCCCTTACTCTGCCCCCGGGATGCCGTCTGTCCGGTCCGGTCCGGTCCGGAGAACCAGGTGTGGGTCCCAGGCACGTCCTGGGTCCCGGGGAGTCCGGGGGGTGTGAGTGCTGCGCGGGCGGCCTTCAGGAGGGCCTTCTCGGCCGGCCGGCTTCCCTTCGCTAGAACCCACGCCCCCGGGGCTCCGGTCCGCCCTTAGCCCAGCGGGTCCCCGGGGGCCCGGGGCACGCGGCGCGGCTCCCCGCCACAGCCCGGGCGGAGCCGCGGGGAGCCGGGTCCCGCGGAGCATGCGCAGACCAGCCCGGCGCAGCCCAGCCCGGCGCATGCTCCGCGGCGCGGCGGGTCCGCCGATGTGGGGAGTGGAGCCTCCCGCGCCCACCATCCCCGGCGGAGCTGCCGCGGAGCCGCTAGTTCTTAGCCCTCATCGCCCATAAAGTTCGTTTAAAAAAAAAAAAATCCTAGTCCGTCTTAAAAGAGCGAGAGAGGGCGCGAGCAGCCGGGCGGCCCCCCGGGGGAGCGGCGCGCCGGGAGGCGGTGGAGGCGGCGGCGGCAGCGGTTGCGCCGCGACCGGGCGGAGCCGCCGGGCGCGCCGGGCTGGACTCGGGGCTGCGGCCGCCGGGCACGGTGAGTAGCGGCTCGCGCCCCGGGGCGGCGGCGTGGACTCCCTCGCCTTCTCCGCGGGCGGAGGACTCCCCTCCGGGTCCGCTGGGGCGGGATCCGTCTCTCCCCGGCGTCCCGGGATGTGCCTTCCTCCAGGGGCGGGAGGGGGGCTCGGGGGTCAGGAGCCTCCAGGCCCGGCTCCCATCCCCCGGCCCAGGCCGCCCAGCGCCCGCCTCTCCGCCTCCCGCCTCCGAGCGCGGGGTCCCCGGGCGGCTGGAGGAGGTGGGCGGCCGCGCCCGCGGGGAGCCCCCTCCCAGCGCCCCGCGGTCGGTCTTCCGGGGTGTGGGTGCCTGGAATCGCCCCCGGGGCGGGAGAGCGCGGGCGGGGCGGGGGCGCCGCGCCTCCATTCCGGCGGAGCTCCCCCCGGCCCCCGGGCGGGGAAGGGGCGACTCCGGCGGGGCGGGGCGGGACCCCGGCGAAGGGGCGTTGGGTGCCCGGGTTGGGTTGGATGGGGAGCCGGGTCCCGCCCGAGCTCTGCCCTGGCTGCCAGACCCCTCTCCCGCCCCGGAGGCCCCACCCTCGCCGGTTCCTCGCTCAGACGGCTGGGCTATGAATGAGCCGGGCTGCACCGTCTCATTGACTGACTCCGGGTGTCACCCCGTGGCTTCACTCCACCGCCCCCCGCAGGCGGAGGAACCCGAGGCTGTGGTGAACTTCACCGTCTGGTAGCGGGGGACTCTGTTCCTCTAGGTTTGTGTTTAAAATGTGATCACAGCTGTATTTAAAGTGCAGGCTGTGACGACGAAGAAGAAAAAAACAACCAGACCTCTTTTGATCAGCGAGTGAACGCATCCTTTCCCTTTCTAATACAGAAGACTGCATTAGTTGGCACACACACAAAAAAAATTCTTTAAAATTAAATTTGGGGTAAAAAGTATGTAGAGCGTTACCGTCAAGCGTTTGAATTGTACTAAGAATTGTGCTTATTTTCTAAGAACTTAATTGTTTTTTAAAAAAATATATTTTATTGATATTTTACAGAGAGGAAGGGAGAGAGATAGAGAGCTAGAAACGTTGATGAGAGAGAAACATCGACCAGCTGCTTCTTGCACATCCCCCACTGGGGATGTGCCCGCAACCAAGGTACATGCCCTTGACCGGAATCGAACCCGGGACCCACGCTCTACCACTGAGCCAAACAGGTTTCAGCAGAACTTAATAGTTTTGATATAGTGCTTTCAGACTATAGAGAAGTGGCCGCTAACCACAAAACGGTGTTAAAATCTGATATAACTTTTCTTTCTTCAAATTTTATTATTTTTTAAAATGACCATATAGTAAAACTGACCTTTTTTTTGGAGGTTTATTCTATGAATTTTAGATTCATGTAACCACCATGGCAATCAGGATGTAGAACAGTTCTACCACCTCCCCCCAAAAAACCATGGTATCCTTTCCCTAACTCATCAATTACAGATACTCCTCGATTTATGGTGGGGTTAGGACCTGATAAACCCACTATAAGTTGAAAATAATTTGAAATGCATTTAATACATACCTACTATGCTATAGGGTATCAGTTGTTTACCCTCTTTATTTCCTAATTGAGTGGAAGCTGCCCCCATTCCCCATGTCCCCTCCCACTCTCGATGCTGCAGTCCAGCATCACAAGAATATGATCATACTGTAGGTCACTAGCCTGAGAAAAGGTCAAAATTTGAAGTATGGCTTCTACTGAATTACTATCATTTTCACACCTTTGTAAAGTTGAAAATTGTAAGTCAAACTATGTACGTCTGGGACCATCTGTACTGTTCTTTCCTAGAATCAATCAATCAATCTATCTATCTATCTATCTATCTATCTATCTATATAAAGAGCCAGGGTTGTAACATCCAAAATGACTGAAGGCTGTGTGTGCAGCAGGCAAGCTGACTGAACTGCCGAGCTCTCAGGAAAAGAGAGAGAGTAGCAGGGCTGATCAGCAGCGATGGCAGCTGCCAGCAAGGTCCGGAGAGAGAAGCAGGGTGATCAGACCCTCCTTCTCCCGCCCCGCCAGCAGCCAGGGGCGGCTGCTGATCAGTCCTGCCTCTATGATCAGGCCCGGAGATGTTGACTGGCATAGAAAATGACCAGTCAGAACTGAATTTGAGTGAATTGCAAGGAGCTGATGGCTGCCTAGGAGGCGGAACTTTTGATGCTGACTGGCATAGAAACCAACCAATCAGAACCTACTCTGGGTGAACTGTGAAGGCAGAACCTAAGGTGGGGGCTAAGGAGGGGTTTTAAGAGCAATAGCTGTTTGGTGTAAGGTACAAAAAAGTGATTCAATTTTTAAATGACTGGTTTGGCAGTATAGTGTTTATGGCTGGCTATCAGTCCAGATATAGGGATTATGTGTTTTTATCTGCCAAGATATCTCCTCCTGATGAAAAAGGCTCCCCTACCCCCCATTTAAGCAATCCTATTCTATAGAATATATCTATACTAATAAAAGGGTAATATGTTAATTAGACCAGGTTGACCTGCCATCTTCCAGATGCCCAACTTCCTTCCAGACAAAGGCATGGAGGTGGGGACTGAGGCAGAGGCAGTTAGGGGCGATCAGGCTGGCAGGGGAGGGCAGTTGGGGGCATTCGGGCAGGCAGGCAAAAGCAGTTAGGGGTGATCAGGTAGGCAGGCAGAGGCAGTTAGGGGTGATCAGGTAGGCAGGGGGGCAAGGTAGGGGCGATCAGGCTGGCAGGAAGAGGGGTTAGGGGCAATCAGGCAGGCAGGCAGACAAGTGGTTAGGAGTAGTAGTCCCAGATTTCGAGAGGGATCCCATATTGGAGAGGGTGCAGGCCAGGCTGAGGAACCCCCCTCCATGCATAAATTTTGTGCACTGGGCCTCTAGTATCATATAAATGGAATCATGTAATATGTAACCTTTTGATGCTGATTTCTTTCATGCTTTTGGAGATTCCTCCAAATTGTTGCATGTATCATCAAAAAAAAATTTTTTTTAAGTTGCTTATTAGGATACCATGAGATGGATGTGTCAGTTTATACATCCACCCATTGAAGGACATTTTGGTTGGTTCCAGTTTTGAGTGATTATGAATAGAACTACTATCAACATTGATGTACAGGTTTTATTGTGAACCTAAGTATCCATTTCTCTAGGCTATTGCTAGGGTCGTGTGAGTATGTTTAACTTTTAAGAAATTTTTACACTGATTTCCAGAGTGGCTGTATCACTTTGCATTTTGACCAGTGACATGAGAGTACTAGTTGTTCCACACCCTCTCTAGCACTTTATACTGTCAGTATTTTTAAGGTTAGCCATTCTAATAGGCTGGTAGTAGTGTCTTGTGGTTTTAATGTGTCTTAAACTAATGGCTGAAGATGTTAACTCTCTTTTCAGGTGCTTATTTGTTAGATTTCTTATGTTGAATATGCTCTGGATAAAAGTTATTTGTTAAACATGTGTTTTGCAAATATTTTCTCCCAGCCTGTAGCTTGTCTTTCACAGAGAAGATGCTTTAATTTTCATGAAGTCTAATTTACCAGTTTTTCATTTTGTGGATCTTTGGTATCATGTCTAAAGAATTCTGCCAAATTCCAGATCAAGAAGATTTTCACCTTCTAAAAATATTTTTCTAAAAATTTTAATTTTACATTTATACCTATGATTCATTTGGGGGCTTATTTGTATAAAGTGTGAGGAGCCCGGCCAGCACGACTCAGTGGTTGAGCATCAACCTATGAACCAGGAGGTCATAGTTGAATTCCCAGTCAGGGCACATGCCCCGGTTGCTGGCTCTATCCTCAGTGGGAGGCTTGCAGGAGGCAGCAAATTAATGATTCTCTCTCATTATTGATGATTCTATCTTGCTCTTCCTCTCTGAAATCAATAAAATTACACACACACACACACACACACACACACATACAGTTTTAAAGTGTGAGGGGAAGATTTACTTTTTTTTAAATATGAATGTCCAGTTGTTCCATCACCATATGTTGAAAAGACTGTCTTTCTCCATTGAATTGTTTTGTACTTTTGTAAAAAAAAAAAAAACAACAACAAAAAAAAACCCACAAAAAACAATTGGCCAAAACCGGTTTGGCTCAGTGGATAGAGCATCGGACTGCAGACTGAAAGGTCCCAGGTTCGATTCTGGTCAAGGGCATGTGCATTGGTTGCGGGCACATCCCCGGTGGGGGGTGTGCAGGAGGCAGCACATTGATGTTTCTCTCCCATCAATGTTTTTAACTCTATCCCTTTCCCTTCCTCTCTGAAAAATCAATAAAATATATTTTTTTAAAATCAATTGTCTATATATGTGTGTAAATAATGTGGGGACTTCTGTTCTATTACATTGATTTATGTATCTTTCTCTTGATACATAAATGATCTGCTTGAATCATACTTTTTCAATTAACATAGCTGTATAGTATATTAATATAAGGTAATAAGACTTTCTCCAATTTTATTCTTTCTCAAAATTGTTTTAGCTGTTCTAGTTCCTTTGTCTTTCCATATAAACTTTAAAATCAACTTGTGTCTAACTACAAAAAAAATCCTGCTGTTACTTTGGAATTGCATCAAACCATAGGTCAGTTTGGGAGAATTGCTGTTTTTACTTTTTGAGTCTTCTCATTATGAACATGATATAGCTTTTCATTTATTTAATTAGCATCTTTGTTTCATTAGCATTTTGTAGTTTTCAGCATACAGATCCTGCACGTTTTGTTAGATTTATTCTAAAGTATTTAATACATTTGGAATTCTTATAGATGTCATTTAAAACTTTGTGGTTTCAAATTGTACATTGTTAGAGTATAGAAATACATTTGAGTGTTGTGCTGCTCTTTATTGTGCATCCTTACTAAACTCACTTGTTAGCTGCAGGGTTGTTGTTGTTGTTTTAATTCCTTGGAGTTTTCTACATAGATACTCATGTCATCTGTGAATAGAGACAGTTTTTATTTTTTCCCTAATCTGTAAGGTGTTTGTTTTTTTGCCTATTGCCCTGGCTAGGACTTCATGTATGTTGAACAGGAGAAGTGAGAGTGGACATTTCCCATAAAGGAGAAAATGATCAGTCTTTCAGAATTAGTTTTGATGTTAGCCTTATACTGTTTTAATAAATGTCCTTTATCAGGTTGAAGAAGTCCTTTCTGTTTCTAGTTTGCTGAGATTTTTTTCTCACAAATGGCTACTGAATTTTATCCAGTATTTCCTTTGCATTACTTGATACGGTGATATATTTTTTCTTCTTTACTCCATTAATATGGTGGGTTATATTGATTGATTTTTGAGTATTGAACCCACTGGTGTTAATTCTTTAAAAGTTTGGTAGAAGCTGAAACCGGTTTGGCCTGCGGACTGAAAGGTCCCACATTCAAATTCCGGTCAAGGGCATGTACCTTGGTTGCGGGCACATCCCCAGTAGGGGGTGTGCAAGAGGCAGCTGATCGATGATTCTCTCTCATTGATGTTTCTAACTCTCTATCCCTCTCCCTCTCTGTAAAAAATCAATAAAATATATATTTTTTTAAAAAGTTTGGTAGAAGTCTTGGATGAAGTCACCTGAGCCTGGAAATTTCTTTTTGACGTTTAAGTTACAAATTCAATTTCCTTAAAAGTTATGGAGTCATTCAGATGATCTATTTCATGGTGGGTGAGTTGTGATAGTTTATACTTTTCAGGGAATTGGTCCATCTCATCTGAGTTTTCCAATTTATGTAGAGTTGTTTGGTGTATTATCCTTTTGAGTCTGCAAAGTCTGTAATGATTGCTATCCATATTTTATTACTGATTTTGGTAATTTGTGGCTTCTTTTTTTTGTTTGTCAATTTTATTGATCTTTTTAAAAATCCAGCATTTTGTTTCATTAATTTTATCTATTTTTCTGATTTTAATCTCATTCATTTCTCTCCCTTTGCTCACTTTGGGTTTATTTACTCTTTTTTATGTACTTCCTTGAAGAGAGAACTTAGATTACTGATTTGAGATTTTTCCTAAAATAAGCATTCATTGCTATAAATTTTCCCTCTGCACATAAGTTATGTCCCATAAATTTTGACAGGTCTTCATTTTCATTAATTTCAGTTACTTATAAATTTTTCTCTTGAGCTTCTTCTTGGCCCTCGGATTGTTTAGAGGTCTGTTGCTAAAGATTCAAACATGATTGACACTGTGGCCCCTCCTTTTAAAGAATTTACATTAGCTAAACAGTGGGGAGGGGCCCTTCATTGTGGAAACAAATTCTTGCAATTTAATATAATTATTTTTTGATAAAACAAATATAGCTTATTTTATATTGTACAGTTTTTATGCCATGAAAAAAAATAATTTTATTTTCATTTTAAACTGCAGATAAGATCCGATCACCTGGAATTAAAGTTGGTACAGAAACCTTTTCAACTCCAAAAATGTTGGAGGAAGATATGGAAGTGGCCATCAAGATGGTGGTTGTTGGGAATGGAGCAGTTGGAAAATCAAGTATGATTCAGAGATATTGCAAAGGCATTTTTACAAAAGATTACAAGAAAACCATTGGAGTTGATTTTTTGGAGCGACAAATCCAGTATGTATTTGGCCATTTTATCCTCTGAGTTTTGATTTGTGAACTGTGTCCCGGACTTTTGCCAGAATAATAATAACTAGTTACAGTCCAGCCCACGGAGAGGCATCTAGAGGCAGGGGCTCATGAAATCGTGGGCTGTGGTTTTCAGTTACTCATGCTGAACACATCTTTATTTTCCTGTATTTCCCACTTTCATCTTTTCCCTTCCTCTCTTATGTTCTTTTCCTATTCTTCTTGGCCTCCCCTTTCATTTTATCTTATATCTATTCTGTATTTATTGGTGGCAGTTTAAGCACTTCTTAAACACAAACTGATATCTAACTCTAGTGAGATTCCATGCTCTATTTCATTTTAAAGGAAAGTTACTTGTCTATCAGAATACTTCTCATTTCTTATATTATGGGATCCTTTTGTTTAAAATGTCTCTTTTCTGCCAAAACCGGTTTGGCTCAGTGGATAGAGCGTCGGTCGGCCTGCGGACTGAAAGGTCCCAGGTTCGATTCCTGTAAAGAGCATGTACCTCAGTTGTGGGCACATCCCCAGTAGGGGGTATGCAGGAGGCAGCTGATTGATGATTCTCTCTCATCGATGTTTCTAACTCTCTGTCCCTCTCTCTTCCTATCTGTAAAAAATCAGTAAAATATGTTTTTTAAAAATAAATAAAATAAAATGTCTTTTCTCTTTTTAAAACTGGGCAAGACTATATAGAAGTTGGAGAGTTAATAATAATTTGTTTTTACTCTAAAGAAATAAGAGAAAGCAGATTTGGAGGATTAAATACTTCTGTGAAAAGGAACTCTTCAAGGAATCCTATTTGATTCTAATCACATCGAAGTAACATTTTTTGTCATTAGTCTTGAGTACTTTATAAGGTATCTTAAATTAAGGTATCTTAAATTGTAAGAGACAAACTAAAATGTATTACGGAAATAAGTAACATTAAACAAATCTGACTTAACTAGCCCAGACATTAACATCCAAGATAATTGTGTTCATTGTTTTAAGGATTGTTGGATTTCTAATTTGTATTCTGTTACCCTGCTTGTAAAACTATTTTTGTGCCTGGCTGGTGTGGGTCGGTGGTTGAGCATTGACCTAAGAACCAGGGGTCACTATTTGGTTCCTGGTCAGAGCACATGCCCAGGTTACAGCCTCGGTCCCCAGAGGAGGAGCGTGGGATGCAGGAGGCAGTTGATCGATGATTCTCTCAAAGTTGATGTTCTATCTCTCTCTCTGAAATCAATAAAAATATTTTTTAAAAGAGAAATTTAAAATATTTTTGTATTTGCTTCCTTTAGATATTTTAAGAAGATTAATGCTTGTACTTGTATACTTGTTATTTGAACCAAATTAATAATTTAAGGGGTATATAGTCAATTCTCATTATTTGTGGACTGCATTTGCAAATTCATCTATTTGCTGAAATTGATCTGTAACCCCAGAATCAAGACTCCCAGTGCTTTGTGGTCATTCGTGGACATGCATAAAGCAGCAAAACCTTGAGTCACCCTACACACACCTTTCCAGCCTAGGTGAAACAAGGCAACCCGACTGTCTTTTTTTTTAATTTAATCTCTCATACTGTAAACAATTGTCTTTTTAGTGTTCTGTTTTTGTGCCATATTTTTGCTGGTGATTTCACTGTTTAAGATGGCCCCCAAGCATAGTACTGAAATGCTGTCTAGTGATCCTAAGTGTAAGAAGGCTGTGTGTGTGATGTGCCTTACAGAGGTAACACGTGTGTAAGATAAGCCTCCTTCAGGCATCAGTTAGAGTGCTGTAGGCTGTGAGTTCAATGTTAATGAATTAACAACATATGTGAAATAAGGTGTCTTTAAACAAAATCACACAAAGACAAGGTTATGTATTAATCAGCTGATGAAAATGTAACCAGGGACTCACAGGAATTTAACCCTGTATTTCCCCTAAGAGCAGTAATTTAGTATTTGCTAATTCAGTGTTTGCTGTGACTTAACAGAATGTGAGCAAGACAATGGACTCTGACAAAATAGAGTAAATTTTTTAGTTAAAGGGCAACCAAGCAGGTAAGCTGCAGTTTTCCTTTCTAATTCTATCAGTTGTGCAGCAGAGGAGAGCAAGCACTGACCTGAGGGAATTCCTCTTTCCCAATGCTGCTCGGCTGAGGCCACTAAATGTGACTGTTGTCAAAGGGGAAAACATGCCAGGTAAATTCAAATTGTGTAAAGTTAAAATTTTGCGAGGATGTCTTTCACCTTTACTTTTGCTTGGTAATTGTATCTGCATTTAAAATTACTCAGACTTTTTCAGAGTGAAAACATGATTTTAATACTTCCAAATTTGAAAAATAAAAATATACACAAAGCTATATTACTAAAGACATTTTCTTTGCATTTGAAGTCTATCTCTTGTTTCAGAGTTAATGACGAAGATGTCAGATTAATGTTATGGGATACGGCAGGTCAAGAGGAATTCGATGCAATAACAAAGGCCTACTATCGAGGTAAATTGTGGGGGGTTTGTTTGGACATGTTCTTTTGGCTAAACGGTATATATATATATATTTTTTTTTTGCTTCTCATAGAAAGGGTTTTCTTTAAGAATACTAAAATTAATTTCAAAGCAATTTTTTAAAATGCTATGCCATTTTTCTTCAAAGGATCTTGACGAGTGGTAAATAATATTTGTACTCCAGGGTGCTGGCCTCTGCCTTTAGAATTACATGACTTACACAGGCATCCCCAGACCTAGTCAGTCAGCAACTGGTAAACGCCTGCTCTGACCCCAAGGAGTGACTAGGTCGTCAGAGAGTGGAAACTATCATATAAAAAAGTAAAGCCCCTATAAATAAGATGACATTTTGTTATTACACAGAATTTCATCGGTAAAGGCTTTTCAGTGCTGTAGGAGTTAAAAGAAGTGTGCAATACATGTGAAAGGAAAGAACTATAACTGTAGGATTTAAGATCTAAAATGTAGTGTTAAATTCCTCAAAAGAGCTTAGATTTCTAGATTTCCATTACATTTTTCTATAACATTTTGTCCTTTTTTTAATGGAATTTAAAACAGCATTTTTAGTGTTCCTCCAAATCACTGCCAGTGGTGATTGTGATGAGAACAAAGTAACTGAAAGCTTAATCTACTATGTAGTCTATTGATGCTTTTGAATATATATATATATATTGTTTTTTTCCACTTTTGAAAATGTGATTTATTAAATTGCAACTAGGCTCTAATAAAAACATAATTACACTAACATATAAGCAACCAAAAAGTTGGCTTTCTAAATTGTTACCAAGGAAACTTGACTTCCATTGCCCACTCTAAGAAAACATTTTGGGTCCTTGAGAAATAAGGGAGGTAATCCTCTCTGGTGTCATCCGAATAAGGTCACCACTCCTTACTGCTCACTCTTTTACTGTGTCCTTAAAGTCTTCCCACCTATAGAAGCTTTGATTATCGCTCTCTTGTGGATGCCAATTTGGATCTTGAGCACCTGTATCATGTGGTGTGAGGTGAAATTATGCTCTTACTACCAAAGCTCTTAAAATAGGTCAAATTATGAATTTCATGAGCATTGACACTGTTGGGTTCTAACTGTACAGTTTATTCTTGAGTAAAGGTTATTTGTACATTTTTAGTGGGGTTATTATACCCCAACTGCCTCCTCCCCTCTCCCCACACAACACAGGAAAAAATAAACTGAAAACCTAGGTGGCAACATCAACAGGTAGGAGGAATGCATGAGATTATTTTCTTTTTTCTTACCTAGTTTATTTCTCTATAAAGTCTTGCCCTGAAATATATGTTCTTTTTGTGAGGAAGAAAAATAGGTTGTGCTATTTGTTTTTAAACTTTTGATGAGTTGATATGGTAGTATTACTTTTTAATCAGTATGTTACTTTTAGAGAATATATTTATTATTATGGACCTTTAGCTTAAAAAAGGCAAAATTGGTCAAATGTCAAAAAATGATTTGATTTGTATATAAATAAAAAGGAGAAAATGTTGGAACCATACAGTTAAGTAAATCAATTGGGTCCCTGATTAAAAATGACCAGGTAGCTTGGCTAGTGTGGCTCTTTGCTTGAGTATCCACCTACCCTGTTTCCCCGAAAATAAGACAGTGTCTTATATTAATTTTTGCTCCCAAAGATGCGCTAGGTCTTATTTTCAGGGGATGTATTATGTTTCCATTAAGTAGGTCTTATTTTCGGAGGATGTCTTATTTTCGGGGAAACAATGTATGAATGAGAGGTCATGGTTTGGGTTGCAGTGTCGATCCCCAGTAGGGGGCATACAGCAGGCAGCCAAACAATGATTCTCTCTCATCAACGAGGTTTCTCTCTCTCCCTCTCTGAAATCAATAAAAATAAATTTTTTAAAAAGGCCAGGTAGTTAAAAATATTTTAATTTGCACTGTACTTGAGTATTAATGCTTTCTCTGTTTTTTTCCATAAGACTGTGTTTAATATTATTATCTTTTAACTTTTAAAATTTGGTCCACCCAGTTTATTGTTTACTTCTTGTTTGGTAGTTTTTAGGTGTCCAGAAATCATAAGACTTTTCTTTACTATATCTACAGAAAACATTCTGGGCCAGAAACGAAAAAGAGCCCATAACTAGTCCTTACATTGTAATTTACAATGGGTATTTACATTTCTTTCCAGTTTGTTTCATTTGAACTAAAAGGCTTTAAACAGCTTGGATTTTCCTATATTTCACATTTTAACTTAAAGTAATCCCAAGCATATAAGTAGATGTCTGTTAAAAGCTTTTCTTAAAATGTAACTCACTTTCTTGGTTCCTCCTTATGCTGCTTTTCTTTTGGTCAGCAGTGGAAGCCACTTAGTTTTCACATCCTTGGCGAGAGAGGGTTGCTTCCCACACCAAGTGATTAAAAGTCCTGAGCTTCTATCTGATTAGACCACTCTTGACCAGATTATAGTCAGAGGAATGGAATTACCCTAATTGGCTTGGTGCATTAGGACCTCAACACCCAGAGCAGAGGCTAAGGTTAATCTGTCTTAAACCCTGGCTAGTGAACACTGGGGTCGGGTGTTCTCAGGAAGGGAGGGAAACTGAATGCCTGCTAGGCAACCAGGTAATATCTGTTAGTAGTATAGATTCAGATGATGATGTAATTAAATAGAAATAAAGACTAGAAAGAGAAGGAAAGGGCTAGCTAGAAAGCATGAATTAAGTAAAATATGGATTTAGTGGTGAAACATTATGCTTTATGAAATTGACTTACTGATTTATGTCCTAGAAATGTATCATTCAAGATGCATAAAAATTTTGTAAGTTTTATTTTTTTAAAAGAAAAATTTAACTATAATTCATTTAAAAGACCTATTATACCAAAAATCATTGCTCTCAGGCATTTTTATACTCTTGGAATGCTGACTTTATTGTATAGTGAGATATGTTGAAACATAACCTTGTAAATTCTAGTAGGTTAGCATAAAGCACAGACCATATTAGGAAGCCTTTTGGGACCCCAAATTATTCCTCTTAAGCTCTTTTTAAAAATTATTTATTGTTGTATTACATATGCCGCTTTTTCCTCCCATTGTCCTCTCCCAGCCTCTGCTGTCTGTGCCCATTGGTTATGCATATATGCATACAAGTTAAGCTAGCCTAGGCAGTAGAAATAATACTTGGTACAGAAAGTTGCATACAACATCAAATAATTTTTCATTATACTTTCTTACTGTGATTGACTCTAAGAAAAAGATGCTGCTGTCTATGCTTTAGATTATATAGAGTGTCCAAGAGAATAAGGGACAAGCACTTTAAATTTAGAGTAATATCTATATAGTGGTTTATAAATCTAGAATACTATCTTCTTAATTGTATTTCTGATTGGTCTTTGTCATTGTCAGATTTTACACTGTGTTCTCTAGAGCAGAGTTTCTTAAGTTTTATTGTGCAAATGAATTCCACAGGGAGCTTGTTACAATGCAGACTAATTCAGTAGCTCAGTGGGTGGCCCTGAGATTGCTGCAACCTCCCAGGTGACGCTGTTGCTGGTCTTCAGCTATACTCAGAACAAGTCTTGTAGGGCCTTCTAGTTACTTTAGGGTAGAATTATTCTCTACATATTATGTTTCTTGGGGAATATGACTTTATTAATCAGGAATATTTGTTATTGGTGATCTAATTAACACCAAAAGTTTATTGAGAGCTCATTTCCTGATGTGTGGCTTGTTAACTATGAGAAGTTATTCCTTTGTGGGTGGTTTACTGATATTTATGATAATGAAGTAACTTTTTCAACAGTGTGATTCTTAGGGAAGGTAGTATAGAAGGGAGATTGAATAGTAGGAAAATTAAGGTCTTTTTAAAATATATGGATAGAAAACACATGCTGCTTTTAAATATCAAAGTTGTAAGACAACAGAAAAATTAAAACATTAACTTAACTAAAGATAACCTGGTACCAACACAGAACTGTTATCAAAGGAAGAAATAGAAAGGATAACATTGTCATTAGCTGGTTATTAATAATTTACTTAATTTGGCTCAGTGGATGAGTGTTGGCCCGTGGACTGAAGGGTCCCGGGTTTGATTTTGGTCCAGGGTATGTACCTCAGTTGCAAGCTCTATCTGTGACCCTTGTTGGGGTGTGTGGGGGAAGCAACCAATCGAAGTGTCTCTCTCACATTGATGTTTCTCTCTCTGTGTCTCTCCCCTCACTTCCTCTCTCTCTAAAAATCAATGGAAAAATATCCTTATTATAGGAAAGGAGCAAAAGGGAGGCCAGACATCAATACGCATGCCATCTGGGCAGCTTCACCATGAAGCTGCAACTTCACACTCCCCAGCGAACCACCAGTCCATTCCCTGCAAACCATTTGGGGAAGGGGTCCAGCAAAGGGGAGATGGATGCATGTGTAGTACAGTCAGGGTTATGTAGGGAAGGTGCCTGCCAGTTTAACCTGGAAACAAAGATAATTAGCTAGAGGGGGTGGGGCCACTGCAAGTGCACGAAATCTTAGATTTTAAAATCCCCAGACAAAGGAATTCTTGCACTCCGGTTCCTCCTTTGTTGCTCTGGTTTTGTTCCTGCTTCCTTGCATTGGCCTGTGTTCCTAGAAGCTGCACGGCCCATTGCTATGTGGACCCCACACTTAATGGACTGATGGACTGCAGCTGGAAACACAAACTAAGCTAGCCCGATGCTGGAGTGGACTGTGCAAATATGAAACAGAAACTTTGGGCAGAAGCTTTAATCCTAGCTCTGCTAAGGACACAGCTGGCCTTCCATGGTGGGACAGGGTGGAGTGGGAGGGAACCTTGGAAACTCAAGGATTTAATTCCACACAAATAAATGCCACTCATTCTCCCATACCAGTCTCGAAAATTCCTTTTCTTGTGACATCACAAGAAGCCTACTTCCACCAGCATCCAGTGCCGACATGGAGGGCTCCCCACCAAAAATAACAGTAGAGGGTCATTTTTGAATTAAGAATATTTATAGCAGCTAGTATGTCGAACAGGGCACAGCTCATGAAGTTACCAAAATGCAACTTTTGTTTTGTCTCTCATATCCCTTTATATTTGACTAGAGGCCTGGTGCACGATTGGAGGCATGGAGGGACTGCAGGAGGGCTCCAGGGCGTGTCCGGCCCTTCTGGCCTAGTCCCCATCTGCCAGACCCTAGCAGCAAGCTAACCTACCTGTGGGAGTGTCTGCCCCCTGGTGGTCAGTGCGTGTCATAGGGACTGGTTGAATGGTCAGATACTGAGCATATTAGGCTTTTACTATATAGGATTAGGCAGCAGGAGGATGTGCGGTCTTTTCCTTTACCCTCAATAAAAACCCCTTTGTCTTTTCTGTCACTCCCCAGTAATTTTTTTTAGCTGCCTCACAGTTATTTCTAATCATGAACATGATCTTAATTTCGTAATGGGAATAGCCAGTCATGTATATTAATCAAAACTCCAAATGTAATTTAGCACTCAGTCTCTTATCCTTTCTGGAGTCTTACTTAGCAGGCTATTACTGTGTTCTCCGAAACGAACATTGGTTGTTTCCTCCTCTAGTTTCTTCCCCAGCTTGTAGAGATGGTTCTTGATTCTGTTGGGTCAGGCCTAGGAGAAGAGCTAATTGGGAACCAGAACACTGTGGTAGGTGTCTGATATCGGGGCCCTCTGGATGGCAGATGTTTAAAGATGATTTTCTAGGAAATTATCCTGGATTCCTCCAAGGCTTCCATTCTTGGGGATGTTTCTTCAGGGCCAATGTATACATCATGTGGGCACTCACTTTGCCCCTTTGTGGGACTCATCATTCCATCTCCATCTTCCTTTATGTTAAGCTCTCATCACCCAATAAATAGCCCTTTTGAACATGATTTAAAATGACTCCATGCTGCCCTGGCTGGTTTGGCTCAGTGGACAGAGCATCAGCCTGCGGACTGAAGTCTCCCGAGTTCAGTTCCGGTCGAGGGCACATGCCTGGGTTCCGGGCTCTATCCCCAGTAGGGTGGGCGGTGCAGGAGGCAACTGATGAGTGATTCTTTCTCATCATTGATGTTTCTGTCTCTCCCTCTCCCTTCCTCTTCTGAAATCAATAAAAATGTATTTAAAAAAATTCTTGTGGCATACCAGTTGAAAATTGCTGACCTAGACAATAAGTCCTGTTAGAGTTTAAGCCAGTTTTCATTGAGTTTAAACAAAATAATAATAAATAAAAATAAAATGATCCCATGCTGGCTTATCTCTTAGGTGTGACTCCATGCTTGTATGAAATTCTTGTGCATTCTTTGTCGTGTCATCAGGGGAGCACAGTTACACCCACATGCAGCTCTCCTCTTTTTTTTGTCTGTTGGTCTTGTCTTTTTACTCTTGCCCCAGCCACTGCATCTTTCTCAGGCTTGAATCAAGCAGAATCAGTCCAAAGTTGCTAGAAACACGTATCAGGCTCCTTAAATGGTCTTGCTGAAACCCATTCTTGCTAGGTTGAGGTGAAGGGGAGGAAATGATAGTACTTTCCCCCATCCATCCCACCTTCTTGAAAGAAAGGGTTGGGCTAGACCAGGGGTGGGCAAACTTTTTGACTCGAGGGCCACAATGGGTTCTTAAACTGGACCGGAGGGCCGGAACAAAAGCAACCTGACCATGCTGGCACTCTCATCTTGGGCTGCTGGTGATGGAGCGGCGGGGAGAGCAAGAGAACCCTCCGCTCTTTCGGCTGCAGGCTGGATAGAACAGCCGAACGGGCAGATCCAGCCCGCGGGCCATAGTTTGCCCACAGCTGGGCTAGACCAATGGTCGGCAAACTCATTCAACAGAGCCAAAGATCAACAGTACAACGATTGAAATTTCTACTGAGAGCCAAATTTTAAAAATTCAAACTATATAGGTAGGTACATTGTTATTAACTTAATTAGGGTACTCCTAAGCTGGCCTTTGTTAAAGACTCAAGGGGCCAAAGAGCCACATGTGGCTTGAGAGCTGCAGTTTGCTGACCACTGGAGACAGTACTTTATCTAGAGAAATCCTTTATTTTTTTAAAAAATATATTTTATTGATTTTTTACAGAGAGGAAGAGAGAGAGATACAGAGTTAGAAACATCGATGAGTGAGAATCATTGATCAGCTGCATCTTCCACACCCCCTACTGGGGATGTGCCCGCAACCAAGGTACATGCCCTTGACCGGAATCAAACCCAGGACCTTTCAGTCCGCAGGCAAATGCTCTATCCACTGAGCCAAACCTGTTTCGGCTAGAAAAATTCTTTATTAATCTTTTTTTTCCCACCTTCTTCTCAGTTATTTAAAAGAAATTTTCTTGAAGTGATTGAGGAGTTCCAGAGATGTGTAGGATGTATAGCTATGTATTTCCTTCCTAAATTCTGCAAATAATGATCTTCACACACATTTTGGAAATCTGGTGTTGTCATATGTTTTTTTTTGGCACCTTAGTCAAAAGAGCCCTCTTTTAACTTTTTGGCAGACTGTTTTCTATGGATGGATGATTTCACTTAGGGGAAATTAAAACACATAGTCGTGTAACATTTGTCAAAATTTTAAAACTGCAGAAGTAATCTAGGTTGTCTGTTTCGGTTTCATTTTGGTAATATATTTAGGTTAAATGAGATGATTTGGTTGCAGCATTCAGTCTGAGGCTTAGTATCAAGTGCACTCTCCAGCTTCAGAGATTCATGTGCCGTTCTTCCTGAAGATTGTAATTATTACTCTTGTTACAAGTTGTTTCTGTCATCTTGTTGAGGTTTTATATTTTCTGTAGTTTTTTTCTATTTTCTGTGCTGTACATTGGATAGGTTATTTTTCTCCTTGTTCTTTAGGCACACTGGCTCTTTCTTATGGCGATTGCCTGCAACTTATGACACTTACTCTCGTAGTTTAACCCTCTCTTCCCTCCCAAGACACCAACAGAGCAGTTCTTGGCACAACTGGGTGGGAGTAACTTATCTGAGAGTGATTCCAGGAAGTAGAAGTAAAGAGACTAGGGAAAGCAGGAGGAAAACTTGTAGAGGGTGTATTAATGAGCTAATTGTAACTGTAGCTAATGAGGGATCCCTATGAAGAACCATCTTGGCACACCTCAGGATGGCCCTACCATATGATCTGGTATTTATTCCATCCCCCATAAACTGAAGCTTCTTCCCGGAGGCATCAATTCCCCTTAGAGGATTCCACAAACCCAGGGGCCCTCTGAAGCATCAGAGCACCTGCAGCATGTGTGTGAGGTAGGGGACTAGCAATGGGCAGAACTGTCTCCACAGCTGCAGTGGCCCCTGGGCTGAAGGGGTGCAGGTCCTCCAGTGTGTGCTGCAAAAAATGTTTATTTACATCCCTGATTACTTAGACATGTCAACATTACACTCCTCTTCAGACAGGCACTTTAGCACATTCCCACACTCTTTTGATCTCTCCCACTCAGCACCCCACTAAGTAATTTGGGGTGTTATGAATATACTTTATCTTTTATGTTATCTATTTGTTTATTTATTTAATTGTTTAAAGTATTACATGTCTCCTTTCTCCCTGATTGACACCCTACCCTGCCACTCCTGCCCCCCCCAGGACAAACCCCACCGTCCCAGTGTCCTGTCCATTGGTTATGTTAATATGCATGCAAACAAGTCCATTGGCTGACCTCTTACACCCCTCGCCCCCCTTTTATCCTTTTTTAAAAAGCATTTTTCTTTAAGTGTACCTGGAAATACCTATTGGATCCTCAAATTAAAAGATGATTAGTAGATAGAAAATTCTTGGTTTCAAACAAATAGAATTTTACTAGTATAATAAAACTTAGTTAAATCAAAGTTAAAGTATGATTAAATAATGGTTTATTTGTAGTTAAAGTAAAATTTAGAGTTCAAGTAAATATACATTTATTTACCAATATACTCATTAATTTTACTCCTTCAATTTTGACAAAGGGTCTGTCTGTTTCCCCTTACAAATTGTGTAATTAATTTAATTTTTGGTTTGAAACCTGCCTGGAGTAGAGAAGATCTTCCCAGACAAAGCCTCTGCTTTTATAGTAATACTGAACTTCCAGTTTTCTCTTTCCTCATATGCTTTTTCTTTCTCCTGTATTTCTTCTGGCGATAAATTATTTTTGACCTTAGAGTGTCTTCGGTAGCTCAGTATGTATGTCTGAGTCTTAGTAGGAAACTCTTATAGCAGGGATCTGGAAGGAAGGTGTAACAATAAGAAAACATGCTTCGATTGCAGGAAACCCTCTTGACCCCAGGACATTTTTTCTTGTGACCTACATATCTGCTTTTTGTCACTGTGCCGCTTGATTCAGCAATTAATAGTTTGTAAAAGAGCTTCTTCCAAAAGGTTGCTGCTTATATTTAATTTTAGATGTAATCAACCTAATGTGATAGTTGATAGATAAAATATTATCAATGGGTACAGTATGGGAATTATACAGTTAAACAGGGTAAAAAACTAAATTAAACCTTTTCCCTTTCGATTGTATATATTTTTTTCTTGACCTTGGTTTGTAAATGATATTTGTTAACATTATTGGTATTCTGCTACTAACATGAGATAACAGATTTTTAGAAAAGTAAATAGAATTATGATTCTTTTCATATATTCTTCTTAAATCTCTGCTGAAAGAAATTAAGAAGCAAATGACAAGTATTAATAGGAAGAACTTGGCAACAGCCCATCATTCACGTTTAGTTTAACATTCTCTCTAGCTCTTATAATGTAATTAAATATATTAATATTTCATGATGTCCCCCCTAAAGAAGAAGTTTATAATTTTGAGGAACTTTGACATTTGTACAAGTTTGAAAGCCACTGTGCTTGGTAAAAATTGGTTCTTTGAATTAGAAAATAGAGTTTATATTTACAAAATAAGCAGAGTGCTAAAAGATGAGTTCGCCAGTTATTTACATAAAAAACTGTTTGTAGGTAAAAGTTGCCCTCACTCTGCACAGGATTGTTAAATTAATATAAATAACATGTTTATTTTGTGACCTTACAGGAGCCCAGGCTTGTGTGCTTGTCTTTTCTACCACAGACAGAGAATCTTTTGAAGCAATTTCCAGTTGGAGAGAGAAAGTAGTAGCTGAAGTTGGAGATATACCAACTGTACTTGTACAAAACAAGATTGATCTCCTGGATGATTCTTGCATAAAGAAGTAAGATGGCTATTTTTGAAGGGGTGGTAATAATTCTCTAAAGTTAAAACCTATTTTAACTTTTGCAGAGACTTACAAAATTTAGGGACGTTTATATAAAGAATGCCTTATATTTAAAATTTCTGTGAGCTGTTCTATGTGATTGGTTTGCTTTAAAAAAAAAAAAGTTCTTACTGAATCAGAAGTAGAGAAAAATAAAGGATTAAATTTTGAAGCTCCTTTTACAATTGTAATTTAGGTGTTTGCACTATAAATCCAGTTCTTCATTTTAAGTCAAATGTAGATAGAGTGATAATGTTAAAGAAAACATTTAAAAACATTAAACATATGAAAGATGCTTTAATAAAGAGTAAGTAGATAGATAGCCTATGTTGATGAGTTTCATATTGTTTTCTATTTTCAGAACTATTATGCTCAAATTTGTGAATAGAATTTAGCATCCAGCTAATTTTTTTCTATAATTATTTGCTCACTGTATTATTAAAGTTTTGCTTATGTGTTCTTATTTAAGTTATCTGTTGTTATAAAACAGATTAGTCTAACTTAGTGTCTACAACAACTACCATTTATTATTTCAGTTTCTATAGGTCAGGAATTTGGCATAGTTTGAGGGCTCTTCTGGTTCAGAATTTTCCATGAGGTTGAGGCAAGATATTGGCTAGGCCTATAGTCACCCAAAGGCTTGACAGGCTAGAGCAGCCGTGGGCAAACTACGGCCCGTGGGCCGGATCCGGCCTGTTTGGCTGTTCTATCTGGCCCATGGAGTCAAAAGAGCAGAGGGTTCTCTTGCTCTCCCCTCCGCTCCTTCACCAGCAGCCCAAGATGAGAGTGCCAGCATGGTCAGGTTGCTTTTGTTCCGGCCCTCCGGTCCAGTTTAAGAACCCATTGTGGCCCCGAGTCAAAAAGTTTGCCTACCCCTGGGCTAGAGGGTCTGTTTTCAGGAAGGTTAACTCAGCTGGCCGTTGGCAGGGGCCTTAGCTCCTTGCCATGTGGATCTCTCTCTCTCTAGGGCTGCTTGAGTGTAGTTACAACAAAGCAGCTGGCTTCCCACAGCCGGCAAGCCATGAGAGAGCAAAGCAGAAGCCACATGTCTCTTAAGACCTCACCTCAGAAGTCAGATACTATCACTTCTGTATGTTATTGATCCCATAGACCAGTGGTCGGCAAACTCATTAGTCAACAGAGCCAAATATCAACAGTATGATTGAAATTTCTTTTGAGAGCCGAAAACCGACTTCTGCACATGGGCCATGAAGTTTCAATCACCCTGTATGTGCGCACCTGCAGGTGGTATTTTGTGAAAGAGCCACACTCAAGGGACGCCATAGTTTGCCAACCACTGTCATAGATTACAGCGTAGAAGGAGACTAAACAAGGTTATGAAGACCAGGAGAATGGGGGGATGGGATGGAATCATTGGGAACCATTTTAGAGTTTAGTTACTGTAGTGTTAATAAAACCAGGAGTCCAGCATCAGGAGTCATAATAAAACTAAAGTTAGGAGACCACTCTTGTAGAGACAGCCCTACTATACTGTTGACTTTGGCAGAAAAGTGGTTCCATAGCCAGTCAGAGTAAAATAAGTGCTGCACTATGTGATTTTCAGAATGTAATTAGATTCGAATGTTTTTAAAAACAGAAGAGAAAATTAAAGTATTATATAAAGAAAAGCAACATTCTGCTATTTTAAGGCTAGAGTTAGTGACTTTATGGAAAAGTGTGTGTTTACAGTTACAGTATCATGGTTGGTGTTTATCCCCCCGGAGTAGTGAAAACAAAACCCTGTTCAGGCTGAGAACACAGCTTTAACTGGTGTGGAACATCTGACAACGCCCTCCCCAAGCATATCAATAAATGTAATAAAAGTTTGGTTTTTTTAAAAAAAAAACAACAAGCTATCAGAAAGTATCTTTGTAAGCACTCTCTCCCCCTTTGACATAGCGAGGAAGCCGAAGCACTGGCAAAAAGGCTAAAGCTAAGATTCTACAGGACATCAGTGAAAGAAGACCTCAATGTGAATGAAGGTAAACTTAACAGGAGATCTCTTTTACTCTTCTTAGTTTTTATTGTGTTGTTTAGAAAACATTTATGATGAGAATAGAATTTTCTTATCACCTGTCATTAAGAAAAAAATTAGCCGAAACTGGTTTGGCTCAGTGGTAGAGCGTCAGCCTGCGGACTGAAGGGTCCCAGGTTCGATTCCGGTCAAGGGCATGTACATTGGTTGCGGGCACATCCCCGGTGGGGGTTGTGCAGGAGGTGGCTGGTCAATGTTTCTCTCTCATCGACATTTCTAGCTCTCTATCTCTCTCCCTTCCTCTCTGTAAAAATATCAATAAAATATATTTTTAAAAAATTAAAGCATGCTGCTTCTTTGAGTTAGTTTTTAATTATTCACTGATGTTTTGGAATACTTGGTACTCTTCAGCAAAACTCTGCTGGGTGTTTTGTTTTTTTATCTTTAAAAATATAACTATATGTGTGAGTGTATATTCATGTATGCATACCTCTTAAAATTACTGAATTGTTTTAGAGTTCCACAGTAGTGGATATTCCATTAGGTAGTTACAATAGCCTTAATATTTCCTAGTTTAAGAAAGTAATATTAGAGAAAGAGGATTGTTATTTTTCTCATTCCAGAATTGCTACTTACTGTATTAGACAACAACTGGATTGTTGCCTAGGTGTCTTTCTGGGTAGTTATTTTTTTCACCTAAAGAAATAAGACATTTTTTCAAGACTAAGTCATTTAGTGTTGCTGAATATTAATCACTACTGTACAAGTACTGAAACTAAAGAGCCAATGATTATAAATACTATTTTATTTCTTTACTAATAAAATGCCAATATCTGTTTATTAGTATTGCCATTCATTGTACATGGGTAATGCTGAACTAAATTTACAAGTTGAGTATATTTCTAATTTATTTTAAATTTGTTTAGTATATGTAAATATTATAGTAAGTAATGTACAAAAACATTTTATCTGCATAAATCATACTGACTTGGTGGGCTTTTTGTTTTTATTCTAGTTTTTAAATATTTGGCTGAAAAGTATCTTCAAAAGCTCAAACAACAAGTAGCTGAGGATCCAGAAGTAAGGCATTCAAGTAGTAACAAAATTGGTAAGTACCCAGGACATTTTAGACCCATGTTTACCTGGTAGATTTCTTTCCCATTAATTATTATTTTATTTACTATTTTTTCATACATTGTGCTTAGTTGTTTAAGAAATGTGATTAGAATGTGTTAGATCAATGATTATTAAATTTAGTAGTATCAGGTCTCTTACTAAAGGTATATTGATTCTCATTATGTAACACATTAAATACAGGCTCTCTTCATCCCAATATTTAAGACAGTTTTGTCCCTCCTTCCTGTGGGACTTCATGTCCCACTTTTAGGTATGTGCCCTCTTACCAGTTGCATCAGAGGTCTTGCTCTTTCTTGAACATGCCCAGGGCTGTCTTTTCACTTTTGCTCATTTTGATTCTTCTATCAAGAGTAACCTCCCTTTTCTGTCTCTGTCAAAGAACTATTTTTTTTTAATCCTCACCTGAAGATATTGTATCCATTGACTTTTAGAGTGGAAGGGGGAGGGAGAGACAGAAACACCAATGTGAGAGAGACACATCAATTGGTTGCCTCCAACATGCCCCAACCAGAGCCAGGAGCCTACAACCAAGATACGTGCCCTTGACTGGAATTGAACCCAGGCCAACGCTCTATCCACTGAGCCAAACCAGCTAGGGCTGTTAAAAAACTATTTATTCTTCATAGACTGTCTAGAAACCTCAGTCAGCTATGTAGTTGACTTCATGCTTTTCCTTTAAGTGAACAGAGATCTAAGTCCAGAACATTGCCAGGTGTCCAGTTCTACCTGCTTCCTATAATTCCTCCTTAATAAATTAGATGTCACTTGTCCTGCCTTTGAACCATTTATGGGATCTTGTGTCTCTTTTATGGCACTCAACATATAATGTCTTATACATAGCACTATTCTTTGGATACTAACTCACCTATTAGATTGTAAACTTCTTTTTTAAAGATTGTAAACATCTTGTAGGCAGGAATTGTCACAGTCACCTTTTGGTTGTTGATAGTGTCTCTGACCGATAGTTCTGTGTGTCAAGGATGATAAATAGTTCAGAAAGACCAGCCCAGTTCAAAACAGAAACTATAATAGTTAAACTTTTTTAAAAAAATCACCTTTTTTATCTACTCATGACTTTAATTATCTGTAGACCACTTTGTTAGTTTAGCCTCAATAGGAAAATCTTACATTACTACCAGCTTTTACATATATAGTTTTGATCAACATAAAATATCACAAATACTGTTAACTACAAATCAGGTATTCTTAAAGAAGTTATCTGGGAGAAACCAAGGTGGTGGCATAGGTAAATGCCTAACTGCAGCCTCACACAACAATTTCAAAAAATACAACTAAAATACAAAATGGACATTATCCAGAACTACAGGAAAGTTGACTGGAAATTCTATAACTAGAAAGAAAGAGAAAACCAGAAGAAAATCAGAGGAGCTGTAAAAGCCTAAGGTACAGAGACACAATGCATGCATGGGGAAGAGGACAGAGCAGGTGGCTGAGTGCCTGGCTGGCGTTCCCTAGTGGGAAGGAGATAAAAGCTCCAGACTGTGCTGAGCCCCAGTTCCAAATGCACTGAATCCCAGTTCTAGGCCAGACCCTGGGGACCCAGGCTCATACGGAGGGAATCTGGGCTGTAAGGCGGAAACTCAGGGGAGCAGAGAAAGGCAGAGTCCCGGAGGCGCGCACGTTGCCCACAGAGGATGGACTGTTGACTCTACCGCTGGATTGCCCTAGCGGGAAGGAGACAAAAGCTTCAGACTGCTCTTAACCCCACTTCCAACCCCACTTCCAACTGCACTGAACCCCAGTTCCGGACTCACTGAGGGAGACTAGACCAGGGTTGGGCAAACTTTTTGACTCAAGGGCCACAATGGGTTCTTAAACTGGACCGGAGGGCCGGAACAAAAGCAGCCTAACCATGCTGGCACTCTCATCTTGGGCTGCTGGTGAAGGAGCGGAGGGGAGAGCAAGAGAACCCTCTGCTCTTTTGGCTCCATGGGCCAGATAGAACAGCTGAACAGGCCGGATCCGGCCCTCGGGCCATAGTTTGCCCATGGCTAGACTAGACTGTCTGGTAGCAGGCAAAACTTGAGGGCATCTTTCTCTCAGAGGTGCTTGCAAGCGAGTACCAAAGGACACTGAGGACCACTGAGACTCAGGAACCTCATAGGGCGGGGCTGATGGGAAGCCAAGGCTGTAGGCTCCACCCTGAAACTCTGCCCCATCCAAGCTGAGCACAGGGGCTTTTGCAGTTTTCCAAGTCTAGTCGAATAAGGCTGTCTCCTGGCATAGACACAGCTGATCCTCACAGCCAATTGGCCTGGAGGTCAGTTCCTCCCAGTGATACCAACAACAATCAAGACTTAACTACAATAAGGCTGTACACACAGTCCACAAAGGGGTGCAGCAAGAGTGTCCACCTCAGGTAAATGGGAGGCTGACCCACTGAACCATATAGGACACCTTAGCACACAAAGCCACCCTACCAACTCAGGGAAACAGCAAAAATGCCGAGACGAGGAAAGAGATCACAAATGAAAGAAATGGAAAACAACAAGCCACTGGATATAGAGTTCAAAAACCATGGTTTTAAGGTTTTTTAAGAATTTCCTAGAAAAGGCTGATTAAATAATTGAGACTTATGAGGATATGAAAAGGGATCAACTAGAAATAAAGAAAACATTGTCTGAAATAAAAAATATTACACAGAGTCCTAAAAACAGACTGGAAGATCTCAAGAATTAAGACAAAGATTTAGAACACAAAGAGCCAGAGGACACTCCTCTACAGAAGCAAGAAGATAAGAGAATCCAGAAAGTTGAAGATAGTGTAAGAAACCTCTGGGACAACTTCAAGCGAACCAACATCAGAATATAGAGAAAAGAAGAGAGAGAGCAAGATACCGAAAGAATACTGGAAGAAATAGTGACAGGAAACTTCCCCACCCCCTGGGGAAAGAAATAGACTTACACATCCAGGAAGCACATAGAACCCCAAACAAAAGGAATCCAAAGAGGACCACACGAAGACACATCATAATTAAAATTCCAAGAGCAAAAGACAATATTAAAAGCAGCAAGACAAAAGCAGGTAGTTACCTATAAAGGAGCACACATATGATTGTCAGCTGATTTTTTTCAACAGAAACCATGCAGGCCAGACGGGAATGGCAAGAAATATTCACGGTGATGAATAGCAAGAAGCTACAGCCAAAAATACTCTACCCAGCAAAGCTATCACTCAGAATCGAAGGCCAGATAAAGAGCTTCACAAAACCCAAAAAGCTAAAGGAGTTCTTCACTACCAAACCAGAATTACATGAATTGCTGACGGGGGTTCTTTAGGAAGAGGAAGAAGATAAAGATAAAAATTATGAACAACAAATACGTAACTATCAACAAGTGAATCTAAAAACAAAGGGAATTAAAAAATTCTGATGAACAATATTAACTGGTGAATATAATAGAATCAGAAGGGGAGTGGACTGATGATTCTCGGGGAAAAGGGGAATGGGGGGTGCAGGAAGAGACTGAACATAATCTGTGCACCTATGGATGAGGACAAGGGGGGTGGGGAAAGGGCAGAGGGTGGGGTGGGAACCTGGTAGAGGGGAGTAATGGAAGGGGAAAAAATGAGGAACATTTGTAATAATATGAATAAAGATTTATTTAAAAATAAGTTATCTAATATAAAGTTAATAAGTGAAATTATTATAATTATTCACTGATTCCATATTTCAAAAATAGTGAAAAGATGCTGAATACTGTGTAGAATATGTTACCATTTGAGTAACAGAGAAAGGAAAAAAGAATATATATATGTGTATTTTTGCCTGCATGTGTATAAAATATCTCTGGAAGGATACATAGGAAAATTGATAAAACATGCTTGCCTTGGGAATAAAACGGGTGGTGGGAGGGAGCCTGCATTGTGAATTTTTTTGTACCCTTTGAAATTTGAACCATATATATATATCTATTAAAAATAAATGAAATGAAAGGCTTCAAGTTGGAAATATTACTGATTCACTAAGAAGCTGGATGCAGTCTTCAGTAGGTAATCCTGACATGTCAGTGTCAACCTCTGTGTCCTCCTTTGCTTTATTACAGGTGTCTTCAACACATCTGGTGGAAGTCACTCGGGTCAGAGTTCAAGTACCCTTAATGGTGGAGATGTCATCAATCTTAGACCCAACAAACAGAGGACCAAGAAGAGCAGAAATCCTTTTAGCAGCTGTAGCATACCCTAACATGTTGTAGGCAGGGGGAAAAATTGTGCAATTCAGTGAGAACTACATCCAGCTCACATGGTATGTTACAGGGTTTTAGCAGATTTTGCACCTCATGGTTCTGAAAGTTGACAGACTTAAATGTTGATCTTCAGTGCTTTTCAGAATGGAGTGAAATCTTTGGAGGAAAAATCACTGCCCTGTGGACTCATTTTAATTTTTTTTTTTACATTAGACGAAGCTTCTCCTGTTTTGGAAAGAATGGTGTAAGAAATGTCGAAAACAGGTTTTGCTGAATTTTAAATGCTGGACAATATAAATGAAATGCCTAAATATATGGTACAGATTGTATTATTATGGGTTAAGAAAATATAGCATTCTTTCTCTGAAATTAGTCATCAACCTTTTCTGAGAAATAGTATTGAATCCAAGTACTTAGAAAAAATAATAATGAAAGGTAAACCCTAAATTTGGTGAGGCTACATTAGTGTGTACTTGGGCAATGTTACTGTGCAATATCTGTACCATTTCGGGTGTGGAGGTATGCATGCAGGTACTTGGTATTGAAGTAAATTGAAGGTATGTGCAGTGTTTAATGAAACAATCTAATTCATTCATTCATTGAATCATTTACACATTGTGTATATGTTAAAAGTTTTTATTTTCAAATAAGAAATTTCAGACATATATTTTGCAAAAGAGCTGGGATTTAAAAAGTGTTTTGTGCCAAAAAATATCATATCTAATTTTTACAGTGCTTTACTATCAGAATTTATATTGTTTATAATATCTTTAAAAAGCAGTTTTCCTCTCTGACGAGGTAGATAAAAGAGGAGTTTAAATGTTTTAGTGCTAGGTCATCTCTCAGGTGAGACTTGTTGCAAAACTTTTTCACGTGTCCCTCTTAGTATGGCGAGCTTGTGCTGGCCAAGTCCTGGAGCAGACACAGCACGTCTGCAGTTACTCCTAGGCCGGAAGCACACTGTGCTTCCAAGCGCCTTTGCTGCTGACAAAAATTGTAATTTTGAACTTTTAGGATTATGCTAACAGTTTTTAAAAATGCACAAGAAGTGATCTTTGTCGTAATCCATATTATGGATTTTATAATGCTCTGCAACTGTAAAGCATCTTTTTGTTTACACCTTTTTGTATGGTATTTTAAGATTATCGCTTAAAAATTTCTATAACCTTTGATTTGTACAGCACTTTCTCAAGACCTCTGTCAGGAACAAATATCATTTCTTTTAAGAAAGGATTTTTAATATGTAGTCATGTGGCAGAGCATAAATTTGTGATTTGGGACAGTAGTTTTCCAGCTAAGATAATTGCATGAACTCTGTTAAAATTAATTATCATTTATCAATGATTTTGTTTTTTAACCATTTGCAATATACCTTGTTTTTACAGGATTTCAAAAAGTGTACAAATAACTTCTTGAAAAATGTGCGATCAAGTTCTTTTTCATTATTTGTAAATGCATAATGTTTTATATATTTGTTTCCTCCCTTTTTTTTTCTTAAGTCTTCCATCTTTGCCATTCTCATCCTCCCTCTAGATTAATGTTGAGAACCTAATAGAATTTTCTGGGGCATGTCGTTAAGTGGTCAAGTGTGGATGTTTGTTTTTCAGAATACTGAAATAATCTGGCATTACATATTTCAAAGTAATATAAAATGCTTATTGTTATGTCACCAGTTGTCACCACTCCCATTGCTGGCAGTGGGATAGGTGTTGGGAAAAACTCAGCTCCTATCAATGGATACCTGCTAGTGATTCACCTGTTCTTTTCTACTCTTTTGAAATATAGTCTCTTTAATTTTTGCACAAAATATATTTTGCATCAAATAGTCTTAACGGTTTTTAGTATCAGAAAAATCACATTATGTAATATGTTGTAGTTGTATTTCATGTTAATTAAATGTGTGTTGGTAAAAGTTTGTTACTGTTCCATATAAAAAGTGTAATATCTGATGGTTGCAGTTCCCCTGATATTTGTAATATAATTTTATGTACTTAGTTTTGTCTCCCCCCCCCCAAGAACCAAGAGAAATCTTTGTTACACATTTAAGTTTTTAATTTGCACTTCTGTATTCTAAATTTAACCATAATTAATCATTATAAGTTCTCAATTTAATTCTAAAACTTAAATTAATATTCATTCCCCCCCACCCCTGGAGACCTTTAATTCTTTTAAATAACTTTACTCTTAATTTCTAACGAACCATGACTGCTGAAGAAAACTTGTGTAAGCCTCTAGGAGGTTGTGCATTTGTGCTCTAATGCATTTTTTACATTATGGCTAATTTTTAGCATTCAGACATATAGCTCTGTAGCAACTGCCGTATTTTAAAGTTCCTGAGGTTTCCTTTCCCTCCTTCAGTTGCCTATTGAATTAAGTAGCACACAGAATATCACATATAAGGCAATAATAGTTAAATATAACCAGGCTAAATGGTTTTCTTTTCATCCGCCCAAAGTTGATAACCCACATATACTTTTAAAAAATAAAGTAGAAGGGACACTACAAAAAAGAGGTGGACACCTTTCCTCCCTGTGGAGTGAAGTTAGATGGTTGTTTCAGAAGTTGGCAACTCGGTGCAGAAAGAATGCTCATTCATGCACCCACTGAGCCTGTGACTGTTGGGGATGGGAGTCCACTCTGAAGATCTCAGAGCGAGTAGTTGGCTTCAGGACCTAACGTCCCAACTTATAGTGAACTATTTTAATGTAAAATATTAATTTGAGAACATCCTTTTCAAAACCTCCGAAATAGTTAACTGGTAATTTGCTGAAGTGCTCCCATTACAAAATAATCTGTTTCTCTAAAGACAAAGTGAAATATAAAAATTTCCCACACTGCACAGTCAATCTAATGAACAGGTAGATTTATTCAGTTTTAACTATTAGTTATGATTGCCAACATCATGTATACTGTTCTCATACTTTAAGTTTTCAACCTAAAACATGTAAGCTTATCTTACTAGTGAATTTGTTTGCTAACAGAAACCATTTAAAACCACGGTGGACTCTGAAATACCCAATTACCTAATTCCCAGGTAACTGGATGGATTAGTTGTAATAACTTTTATTAGTACACCTTTTCTTCTCTCTCTTGAAATATCTATAGTTGGATGCTGATAGATGGTCTTAAAAATAAAAACTTTGGATTAAAAGGAAATCTCAACCCCTTCTATACTTTGTTACTACTAAATTTGTAAATCTGAATGAAAAACCAACTGTTTGTATTGCTATTGGGTCGCAATTATGCACATGAGCTTAATTTAAAATACACTACTTAATAAAAATTTCATGGAAGATTAATTCCAATAATTAAAAAAATAAATGCATTTCAATGCTTGAATTTTGTGTGATATGTATCACCAGTGTGAAACCAAATATAAAAGGTATGACTTCTTTAAAAAGCAAAACAACTTACGAATATTTCACATTTCAGATACTAACTCTGCCAGTATTTAGCATACTCATTTTATTGATGGTAGATATTTAATGCAGTTGAGTAGCACTGTGGTTTAAATAATTTTTCCTTTGAAACTAAGGTTCTTTTCTATTTCCATCAGTATCAGTCTGTTTAAAGAAAAGTTCCTGTGCTTTGAGCATCTCTCACCAGCCCCTCCCCCAAGCCAAAAAATATATTTACTTTGTCCTGAGGTGCAAAATATAGTCCAAGTTTATGTAACAAGTGCTTTCGGTTAGCTACCATGCTAGGCACCTTGCATGCTGTATCTCTTTTGAAGTTCCTAACAGGAGCATTCTCACCCCACTTCACAGCTGGGAGGGCAGGGTGTGCCTGAGACCCTCTGCGGTAAGGGGTGGGCGGCCTGGCCAGGTCTCCCAGCGGCAAAGCTTACGGCCTCTGTGTCGTTCTGTCTCAGGTCTTGTATATACGTCTTCACACCTGAGGTCTGACGGTTACATTTGGGACATAATACTCCCTGGATCCGGATGCTAAGTCCAAGCCCAGGTTTTTCTGTCTTTTCTGATTCCTTTAGTCAAATTTCCTGCATACTCTGCCTAACTTAACCTGTTCTGGTCACCCTGGAATATGGCATAGTAAAGCTGGACTAGACACTGAAATCAGCTTCTCACCAAACATGTGACTGCCAAAGTGATCTGAATGCCCACTACATGCAAAAGAGGCATAGTTGCTACACTACTTAGTGGTTTGAGGCGGATAATTGAAAGATCTGTGTGGTCCAATTCAAGCTAGTATCTACCCTTAGTTCATGTTGAAAACTTAAGAATGTGGTTGTGTCTCTAAGCAGAAGGTCCGTTCATTTGGCTTGCTTGTTGTACGAGCAGACACACAAAAAGAAATTCAAGCTCACTGCTGTCTTCGTCTTGCCTATTCGGCTCTGACTTTCCAGTAAAATCCGTCTTTCAAAAACACCATTAGCACGTGGACGCACTCCAAAAAGATGAGTGTGTATCACAGTCATGTGAAAGGGACAGGTGCTCAGGTGTTTCCTAGTTAAAAATTATTGCATATAATGTAGTGTGCCAGATCCTTACTCTGCTTCCTTCAATGGTTGCTCAATTCTTTCATGCTTTCCAGTTTAAAAATATTAAGCAGAGGTGACCCCCTCGTGAGGGTGAGTTCTGAGTAGGGTCCTAGACTAAAGGCCCTCCCTGCCTGCACGCTGTCCCTCTGCAGAAAGCCTCCCCTGGCTAATGTTTCAGTAAATTAAAGGGAGGACCCACCATACAGAACACAGGCACCTAGAGCAGCAGTCGCCAGCCTATGGACCTCAGGGACCACCAGAGGTCTGCCGACCACCGGTGGACGACCGCTGGCCTGGAGCAGTGGTTGGCAAACTCATTACTCAACAGCGGCAAACCATGGGGGAAACAATACTGATACTGAGAGGGGAACACAGCTGGAGGCCCAAAGATCACATCCAGGGATTTTTTTTTTAGTGTCAGGGATTCCTACATTAAAATATTAGGAGGGTCAATTCTGTATCTGCCAGATTTCTAACAGGGCAGCAGTGTCACTGCCATCAGTCAATGACCAGCACTGACCGCCCTGTCAGCTCCTCTGCAGTTGCTGCGGGCTCACCCGGAGGCGCTAGGGTGGGCTCTACCGGGAAGCAGTGCTCATGAGGGATGGCAAAGGGCTGCCCTGAGATTGTACATTGCATTCTACCGTGTTTCCCGGAAAGAAGACATCCTCCGAAAATAAGACCTACTTCATGGAAACATAATACACCCCCTGAAAATAAGACCTAGCGCATCTTTGGGAGCAAAAATTAATATAAGACACTGTCTTATTTTCAGGGAAACAGGGTAGAAATTAGAGCCAATCCCAATTACAGCCTTTAGGGAATATATCAACCTGGACAAAACATACTAGGAATTCCCTTATAGTCCAAATCTACTACCTACATAAAAGACGACAGTTTACATAAAGGTAGAGTTGTGACACTTGGGAGTTCCATCATTTGAAAATAAGTCACACTTCCATTCTTAAAAATAAATAAGAATCAACACACTGAGGTCACTGCCCTTTGAACGTGGCTCAGGCTGGAGGCCAGCGGACCAGGGGCTGACACAGCTTGGAGATAGATTGTCACAGCTCTCGAGTCTGTGACAAGGAATAGCCTCCAATAAACTTCATTGTAAAGAATGAGAGAGAAGCTGTGCTGGCATGATTGTGGTACAGTCCCGGGTGGACGTGGAGTCGGTGGGAAGGAGGAGTACTTACTTCCCCAAATAGACCGGATGTACAGATGCTGACAGCCCTTGAGAGCTTGAGGAAAACTTGATCGTCTGTTTCTTAATTTTCAAAAAGCTGATAAACAGATGGCACAAAAAGAAAATCTTTATCTGACAGTGAACCTATAACAGCAAATTAGAATCTGCTAGCCAAGCAAGAGTCTGCCACCATTATCAGTGAGAATGAATGTTCCCCATGAAATGGAAAGATTTAAATGAGGACTTGGAGCTGGCAATCAACGCAGCCATGAATATCCTTAGATTGTAACTGCTTTTTATGGAGAGACTAATTTGGGCATTTTTGTCCAGAAAACAAAGCTCATAATTGTTTTAATTGATATATAAATATACATTGATATAAATAAATAAATATCTGGATCTTAACTTTTTTCCCAGTGTGAAGGAATACTTATGCTCCAATAAAAATTGAGTTTGAAATATATGTTTTGCAGTAGCATTTGGGAAAGTTGAGGGCTTTGTATGTCAATAACACTAGTAATAAATAAAAGTATTCTATAATTGCTTCATTTGTTACAGATAAAAATAACCAATACACTGGTCAACCTTGTTAGTAAAAAAAATGCAAACTAAAGATGTTTCATATCTAATGTTAGAAAAAAATAATGCTGGAAAGCTCAGTGAAACAGCTACATTTTAATTATTGAAGACAGTATAAATTGATAACTCTTAGACCAAGAAAAACAACTGGAATTATGTCAGGCCATGAAAACGTATATAAAACAAACAAAAGAAAAACAAAAAGAACGGAAGAGCTCTATGTAGTAATGGCAGCAAACTGGAAACGAGTGTCTAATATGGGCACTGGCTAAGCCAGGAAGCCAGGGTTTCTAAGCTGACAATTTAGGTGGACTTCAGAGCAGCATTTAATTATTTTTAAAAGCAAGTTACAACATTGTATTTACATAGTAATTAACATTTTAGAGAAATGATGCATGTGGAAAAGATGAAGTGAATATATAGTTGTTCACAGTGGTAAAATCAGATGTGAATTTTCCCATTTGCCATATAGTTTCATATCAAGAAATATATTCCTATTCTGAGATGTGTAAACCTTTAAGTTCAAAATAATTTGACATGCACGTCTAAAAACACTACTGAATGAGAGAATGTAGGGAAAGGTTCTTCCTGTGTGATTCCTTTTACCCCTGGAATCACACTGCTTGGCTAACACTAAATGCGCGTGTGCTGCTGATAAAGCTTTCAGGTCAACCAAATGCGCCACATGCCATGTGTCTCCACACCAGAGAAAGCCGCGGGAAGAACAGTGATTATTACCCTTAGCTGAGCACGTACTTCCCCCACATACGAAGCGTTCATCCACAGAACAGTAAAAAAATACATAGATATATTGGGTGCTAGACACTAGAAGACAATTCAATCTAAAAACTTACAGGAAGATAATTAAAATATTTCTACTTTTAATTGTTATCCATAAAACTTATTGACACTGGAATATTTTCATCTTCTTTATCAAATGAGTGGTTATGCCTAACAAAGAACTAGTTATCACTTAAGATGGCATGTCGTCATCTTCACATCATTGCTCTCCGGTTTGGAAACTAATTAAACCTGCTGTCAGCATTCTGTTGCAGCGCTATGGAGCCCGCTCCTTTAGAATGCTCTAGCAGCTTGATGGCCTTGTCGGAGCTTTCAATGTTTCTAAGCAGAGTCTCCAAGCGTCTCTTAATTTTCTTCTGATCTTCAAGTGCACAGCCAATGACTATGGACTGAAACTTCTGGTCAACTGGCCCGGGCGGCACCTCAGACGAACACGCACTGTACAGCGACATCAAGTGACTCTTGGCATTCCCCAGATCATTCAGAAACTTACTGACCACCTCATCGATAATCCTGGTGGCGTGCTTCAGGGATTCCTGCTGCTGGGGGTTTCGAATGGTCTCCACGGAAACTTCCACAGTGAGGGTTCGGCCCATCAGACGGTTTGCGGTCAGATTTAATTCTTCTCTTTCTCCTAAACGTAGAAAGTTTGAAATACCAATCACTGTGAGCCATAAACTCATCTAGGTGGAAGGGGCTCAGAACAGGCTTCTCCACCATGGGCTACATTGGCATAGGAATTATTTTGAGCTGAAGGCGATCGAGACCCTGAGGGTTCATGAGGAACTCTTACCCCTCCCTTAAGGAATTTAAATTAGGGGGTTTGCTCGTAGTAAGAATTCTTGCCAGAGATAATTTTTAGGATCTATCCATAGGGCAGGGCAAACTTCCCATAACTGAACATCTCTTTTTGTTGTCCTGCAAATGTCCCTCTCCCCTCTGCAGCCCCAGACGTCCTGTCTCTTACCTTAACTCACAGTGTCGAGTATGCCTCACTTTACCTTTCTATCTCTGCAATGCTCATGTATGGGGGGTGTCTCTGACTCTTTCATGTATGTGAGGTTCTCATATGAACGTATGTAAGTTACTTTTCCATTGTTAATCTATCTCATGTTGATTTAATTATTATACCAGCCGAAAGGATCTAAAAAGCTAAAGAAAATTTTCTTCCTACCCCAACAATGTCAAGAACGCTAACACATTTATTTGTGGCTAAATCTTTTTTTCTGTGATCACCTCTGCTATGAATTTCCTAAGGGTTAATTTTGAAACTATAGCATATAAGATTAACTGATGAAGTACATTGGTTTAGAGAGGGAGGTTGAAGAATACCTTTCCCTGGCACAGCCAGCGTTGCTCAATGGTTAGCGTTGATCTATGAACCTGGAGGTCACGGTTTGATTCCCGGTCAGGGCACATGCCTGGGTTGTGTGCTTGATCCCCAGTGTGGGGCGTGCAGGAGGCAGCTGATCAGTGATTCTCCCTCATCATTGATGTTTCTTCTCTTTCTCTCCCTCTTTCCTCCTCTGAAACCACTTAAAAAAAATAAAAATAATACTTTTCCCTTAAATAACCTCCCTGTATCCATGGAATACCAGATGACTTCTAAAGCGGGCATGTTTGCCAAGTCCGGGCAGGTATGCATTTGTAGCTGGGATGGAGATCAGGTCTTAACATAGCGTGAACAGTGAGCATAGCCAGGTTTTGTGCTGGTTAAGGCTGCAGAGGGCAGATGTCCTGTATCTCGCCAAAGGATGTGCATGTAGGGTTGGAAAAATAATTGTCTCTCTACCTGAGTTCTTGTCTGAGAATAAAAGAAAGATTAACAAGGACAAAAACACAAAAGTTTATTAACATGTATAAGTCACATATAGCACATGGAAAACTGAGTAACTCCGAGATGACTAAGCCACCACCTTAAACACCACCTTCAGCTGAAGACAAAGATGTTATGGGAGGCGACCAGGAAAAGCACACTAAAGAGAAGATTTAATTACAGTGGGCACCTTGTCCATTGTTAAAAGTCCTTGTGATTCACAGTCCCCTTCCTGGCACAGAGAGGGAGACACCTCTACATGTGGAAAGTTGCTTTAAAAACGTAAACTTCTCTTACAAAAGGTTAACTTCTCAGTTTCCCGAGCTTCTCCTGTGTCTGCAGTTTCTCAAAAATAATCAGCTCAAAATATCCTTGTGCCAAAGCGGCATATTTTGGGGTGGCATATTCTGCATGTTTATCAGAATACAATGCCCCAATTTGGGCTGAGAAAAAAAAGCCATGAAAGGGGAGAAAAACTGGCTGAAAATTAGGCCTCAACTTCACCCCAAGACAAATTTAAGATGGCCGGTGGTCTATGTCGTGGCCAGCACCCACGGGCAATGAGGGGAAAAGGGGCTCTGTCAACAGTCAGCAATCCCCTGCCATCCTTCCCGATTCATTGATCTTTGGAGGGAAGTTCTGTGACTCCTAATTCATTGATCTTTGGCCAGGATGATGAAGAGACAGACTAGCTCTGACCCATTGTGGACTCTGGAGGTAGACTGCTCCCGGACTGCACCAGCTGCCTGCCCTCTGGCTTGTTCTGTGAAGGAAGCGCCACGTTCGGAAGGGCATCACTAGTGAACACACATCAATCACAGCTGACCTGTTGGTTCCTGTTGGTTCAGGGGCAGTCATGCTTTTCACATGGAAATGATGGCACATTTTCTACATTAATAGGGTTTTTTTTAAAAATATATATATTTTATTGATACTTTACAGAGAGGAAGGGAGAGAGATAGAGAGTTAGAAACGTCGATGAAAGAGAAACATCGACCAGCTGCCTCTTGCACACCCCCTACTGGGAAGTGCCCGCAACCAATGTACATGCCCCTGACCGGATTCGAACCCGGGACCCTTCAGTCCGCAGACCGACGCTCTACCACTGAGCCAAACCGGTTTCGGCCATTAATAGGGTTTTATTGGGCTTGTAGTTTATTTTCTTCCTTTCCCCTATACTTTTAAAAATATGTTTTTATTGATTTCAAAAATCAATAAAAAGGAAGGAAGAGGGAGAGAGAGAGAGAAACATAATGATGAGAGAGAACCATTGATTAACTGCCTCCTGCAAGCCCCACACTGAGGATCAAGCCCGAAATGCTGTGCCCTGATCAGGAATCGTACTGTGACCTCCTGGTTCATAAGTCAACACTTAAATCACTGAGCCAGGCTCCCTCGGCTTTTAAATCTACATTCCAGTGACTTCAAAAGAGCGGGAGTTCTATACTTGGCCTTACAGCTCAGAGCCAGCTTTTCTGCCAAAGGAGCTGGAGGCCTTTTTCCATTGCTCCCAGCCGCGGCCTGGGCTGGGGGTGCAGTGGGGGAATGATCTCCTGTAATAACCGGCAGCTGCAGCTGCTGTCCTGTCCGCTGCTCGCATGAAATGCTGACATCGGGAACGCTCAAGTCAGGCCAAACCTGACCATGCCCGCCACAACCCCGCGGAGGGTGTAGACGAGCCCGGCAGTGGAACCAGCTCTCACCATCGCTGATCTGCCGCATGTCCTGGCTGTTCTGGATGCTGTGGATCATTTCCAGGAGGATTTCTCTCTCTTGCTCAACGGCAGTTGCCGCTTCTCTTAAAGCTTCCACCCTATAAATAGAGAAACAAAGCAGTTACTACATGAATGATCAGTGGTCCTCACCCTTCACTCTTCTGTCATTCAATTCAAGTTTAAAGATCATTAGGGCCGAAACCGTTTTGGCTCAGTGGTAGAGCGTCTGTCTGCGGACTGAAAGGTCCCGGGTTCGATTCCGGTCAAGGGCATGTACATTGGTTGTGGGCACATCCCCGGTAGGGGGTGTGCAAGAGGCAGCTGATCGATGATTCTCTCTCATCGATGTTTCTAGCTCTCTATCTCTCTCCCTTCCTCTCTGTAAAATATCAATAAAATATATATTTTTTAAAAAGATCATTAGGAACACTTTTCAAGAAGTCTTTATTCCTTTTAGTTTTTTTATCTTTTCATTTTTATATTCTTTTAAAAAATATATTTTATTGATTTACACAGAGAGAAATTGAGAGGGATAGAGAGTTAGAAACGTCGATGAGAGAGAAACATCGACCAGTTGCCTCTTACACACCCCCCACTGGGGATGTGCCCACAACCAAGGCACATGCCCCTGACCGGAATCGAACCTGGGACCTTTCAGTCCGCAGGCCGACACTCTATCCACTGAGCCAAACTGGTTTCGGCTCATTTTTATATTCTTTTTAAACCCACTTGCCCCACTCCCATTTTCTTCCTTGCTCTATTTAGTGGTTATCTGTTTGTTCTTGCAAAAATATGTATTTGTGTATTCATGTTTTCAATTGATATCTCACTCCCAGCATTATTTTACTAAGAACCATCTAATCAGTAGCTTCTGATTGTTGCCCAATTCTCCACATGTATATCCACCTGTGTTACCTCTCCCAGGGAGACGCTCTCCTTGTCCCTCAGCTATTCACCACAAGTGACACTTCAATGAATACATGCCCCGTAAGGCCCCGGGTGAGGGCAGAGTGCTGAGACAGAGGGTGTGTGCGCCTTCATCTGACTCAGCATGAGGTCTGCTCAGCAAAGCACAGGAGTCCCTATATCCCCACAACCTTACCAGTACTCAGCATTTTCCAATTTCTAACTATTTATTGACAGTAAGTGTAGTGATATCTCAATTCTTAATTTGCATTTATGTCATTAATAATTTTAGACATCTCTTTGTATCCTTGTTAGCTTACTCATAGCCTTTGCCTGTTTTCTTTTTTAAACAGGGGTTGCTGTCCTCTTGTTGGTTTGCATACTCAGGATATGAATCCCTTGTTGGTTACAGACAATGCAACCATCTCCTCCCATCCCATCATATATGAACGCTGGGATAGCCTTCACTGAACACAGATCCTTATTCTGAAATGATCAAGTTCATCTTTTCCTGGTTTTGTTTTGCCTTACGATTTATGCTTTTGAAATTTTATTTCAGGGTCCTCCCCATCCCTAGGTCATATTATGTTGGCCTACATTTCCTTCTATTAACTCTATCATTTTACCCTTTTCATATATATATATATATATATATATATATATATATATATATATATATTAAATCTTCACTTGAGGACATATTTTTATTGATTTTTAGAGATGGAAATGAGGAGAGAAGGGGAGAAGGAAGGAGGAGGTACAGAGAGAGAAAGAGAAAGAAGAGAGAGAAGGGAAGGAGCTAAGGAAGGAAGGAGCGAAGGAGGGAGAGAGACATTGGGCAGCTGCCTCCCATATGGGCCCCGACCGGGAATGGAACCCACATCTTCTTTTGGTGAATCAGATGATGCTCCAACTGAGCCACTGGCCGGAGCTCCTATTTACGTCTTAACCCATGTGGAACCCATCTTCGTATGTAGTTAGCTAAGGATATTGTTTTATTTTCTCCCAATAGTGGAACCTTTTCTCCAACAAGATCCACCAAAAATCTATCTTTCCCCCAGTGACTTGTACATGGTCTACATCTGAAATCCCTACCCCATTTGGCTGTTCTTATACAAATACCCACATTAAAAACAGCACCTGCCCTGGCCAGTGTGGCTCAGTTGGTTCTGGGTCAGGGACATGCCTGTGTTGCAGCTCAGTCCCCGGTGGGGGGCCTGCAGGAGGAGACAGCCAATGGATGTTTGCTCTCATCTCCATCTTTATCTTCCCTCCCTCTCTGTTAAAAAAAAAAAAATGGCACCAGTTTTATAACATGCCTTAATATTTGCAAAGAAAACTTATCTATTTAGACTTTTATTCCTCCATGTAAACTCCAGAGTAAGTGGATTGGGTTTTTCAAAAAACTGGAGTAAATTTGACATTTTTCTAATACTGTGTTGTCATTCCATGCTAAAACATGATACATCTCTATTTATTCAGATCCTCTTCTATATGCTTTATTAGAGTTTTGAAGTATTCTTTATTATTCTTTTCTTTTTTTTTATGTCAGGAACCACTACCCAGAACTGCACATTGTAGGTGGTGATTTCATCTTGTAATGAAGAATTTTAAAATATACATATTTTATTGATTTCTTTTACAGAGAGGAAGGGAGAGGGATAAAGAGTTAGAAACATCGAAGAGAGAGAAATATCGATCAGCTGCCTCTTGCACACCCCCTACTGGGGATGTGCCTACAACCAGGGTACATGCCCTTGACCAGAATCAAACCCGGGACCTTTCAGTCCGCAGGCCAACGCTCTATCCACTGAGTCAAACCAGTTTCGGCTAATGAAGTATTCTTAATGTTAGTCTTGTGGACTCTTCAGTGTTCTAGATAGTTTGTGGATATTGTTGCTACTGTGAATAATATATATATATATATATATATATATATATATATATATATATATATATATAAATATATTTTATTGATTTTTTTTTACAGAGAGGAAGGGAGAGGGATAGAGAGTTAGAAACGTTGATGAGAATTATCAACCAACTGCCTCCTGCACACCCCCTACTTGGGGATGTGCCCGCAACCAATATACATGCCCTTGTCTGGAATCGAACCTGGGACCCTTCATTCCGCAGAACGATGCTCTATACACTGAGCCAAACCGGTTTTGGCTGTGAATAACATATTTTTGATGATATCTTCTAGCTGGCTATTTCTGGTTAGAGAAATGCTGTTTTTCTAGTTTCATCTTTTAACTGGCATCCATCATTTATACTTAATTTTAATGGTTTGTCTTTTGATCTTCTAGATCAGTGTTTCCCAAATGTGGTACGTGGACCCCCAGGGGTACGGGAAGAGTTTGGTGGGGGTACGCGTTGCACCGGAGTTTGGTGGGGATATGCACTGCACCGTGCTTAGCTGCGCCTAATTCTACGTTCTCATGAGTCAAGTCAAGACAGTCTTGTGAGGTGTGAGATGGTCCGGTGTGCAAATAAATGTTATTTATAATATAACTTTTATTTATATTTTATTATGAATAATTTTATTTTTTGTTTATTATTATTTTGTGTATGTACCAAAAAATAAAAAAATAAATATACTTTGATTGTTATTAAGATACATCCTTTTTTTTTTTTTGATGAGGGGTACTCAGCGTTACAAAAATTATAGAAGGGGTACACATATGTCAAAAGTTTGGGAAACACTGTTCTAGATCAAGCATGTCAAACTTGTGGCTCGTGGGCCACAAGTTTGGCATGCTTGTTCTAGATTGATGATCAAAAAATGATAGTTTTTATCTCTTCCTTTTCTTTTTAAAAAATATATATTTTATTGATTTTTTACAGAGAAAAAGGGAGAGGGACAAAGAGCTAGAAACATCAATGAGAGAGAAACATCGACCAGTGGCCTCCTGCACACCCCCTATTGGGGATGTGCCCACAACTGAGGTACATGCTCTTGATAGGAATCGAACCTGGGACCTTTCAGTCCGCAGGCCGGTGCTCTATCCACTGAGCCAAACTAGTTTTGGCTATCTCTTCCTTTTGAATGCTATTAGCTACTTTTCTTTTATTTATTTTTAATTTTAGAGAGGGAGAGAGAAACACTGATTTGATGTTCCACCTATCCGTGCACTCACTGGTTGGTTTTGTAGATGCCCTGACTGAGAATGGCACCCACAACCTCGGCATATCAGGATGGCGCTCTAACCAACGGAGCTACTCCACCAGAGCTATTAGCTCCTATTTTCCTTTATAGAACACTGACTACAGTCCTCTGTTACTGTAAGCAGTCATAAAAGAAGGCACCTTTTCCTTCTCCCAAATTTGAAGGGAATGCCTCTGCAGGTTTCTGGTACAGAGCCATGACCAGACTATAGAAGTACTACTTCCCCCAAGAAGACACACCCACATACCTATTACTGCACACACACATGCACACACCCGGTCATGCGGAATCATGAGAGCAAGAAAAAGAAATCCTGTATATTTAAAGTGCTCTGCTTCCAGGGCACTTTCTTGCTATATATTACCCTGCAATTACATAAGTTGTCAACTTTTCCAAAATAAACAGTGACCGATCTATCCCCCGTATCCAGATGGTCTTAGAAATCCAAGATCACTGAAGATCTAATCCTGGCTGCTGCCTTAAGTGGGTCCAGAAGGAACACGTGTCCATTCCATATAAGGATTCCCCCCTCCTTCCCCCAACCACACATATGCCTTTTCCCAACAGTCACCCACCTGTTACACCCCAAAATAGCACTCATAAGCAGAAAAGTGTCACAGGGTCCCTTTACTCATCAAGATACTAAATATATGTTGGACTGTGCATTTATAAAAGCCAGTAAAAGCAAAGAGCTGGTGAGAATCTTACTACATAATATACCTGGGAAACAATGAAATTTAATCATCTAAGAAACAGGAATAATGCAGTATCAGGCCTTCTTCTAGCACCATTCATGACGTACTTACACATTTTACATTTGCAAACTCTCAGATAGCCTAGGGCCCAGTGCATATGAAAGAGACTGAGAGGGCACTGATATGAAATATTTATGCTAAGAACACAAACCATGACTCCAGTATTTAAATGAACCATGTGACTGGCAAATGTGAAGATGCTAAAGAAGAGATTAATTTTTTAACACTCGCGTTTGCATTCAAATGGGAGATGATAAACAATTGAAAGTTTTCCTAAAAAAAGGACACTTCATTTACAACCGCAAGTTACAACAGTAAGTTCACGGCGTTGTTAACGATAAATGGTTTAAAAGGAGACACTCTAGTCTAGAAAAAACATAACCTGTCAGATGAAGAAGTATTTTGTCATTAAACGAGACCAAATATAAAGGAAACTAGATGCAACTTTCATGGGTTTCCCCTCCCCCCGCCATAAGACTAGAAATGAACAGGGCATTTTTCCTGTGAAAAACAGATTTCATATTTCACAAAACTTCTTACATATATTTTCAAATATGCCTTTTTCTTTTTTAAAACATGTTTAAATATATTTATTGATATTTTACAGAGAGGAAGGGAGAGAGACAGAGAGCCAGAAACATCGATGAGAGAGAAACATCGACCAGCCGCCTCCTGCACACCCCCCACCGGGGATGTGCCCACAACCAATGCACATGCCCCTGACCGGAATCGAACCTGGGACCACCCAGTCCGAAGGCTGATGCTCTACCACTGAGCCAAACCGGTTTCGGCTCAAATATGCCTTTTTCGTATCATAGCAAAGGTAAAATGTCACTCTTCAGAACCAACGTGTTGTTTGTTTGTTTGTGGCATCCTTGATCTTTCATTTGCTATTCCCTCTTCTGCAACATTCTTTATCCTTGACCCTTGTCCACTGGTGAAATTTTTTCAAAACCTAATCCTCTGCAGAGGAACTGTTTCCTTAACGTCCCCCCATCCCCCGCCAACCCCCACTGAGGAGGTGTTGGTTAATGCACTACTGTACATCTTTCTAATGTATGGACTTCGTTGTATTTTTAATTTTTTCTTCTAAAAAGCTGTACTCAGATCTCCACTTAGCTCATTTAAGTAATATCTGTACTGTTTATCAGCTACTGGTATCTTAAATACAACTCTTATAATCTACCTTTCCATTAGTTCTAGAAAATTATAAGCCGTTGTATCTTTGAATATCCCCTGTCCTCCGTTCCATTATTTTCTTCTGGAACTCTGGGCAGACAACTGTTGGACTATCTCACATTATCCTCCATGGCTGTTTTTTTTTTAACACATCATTTGACAGCGCTTTTCTTGGCAGAGAGGGCAGTTCTGTTTTTATTAACAGATCGTGGAAGCAGCTACAAGTCCAAATTGGGAAAGAACCCATCGTCACACCAAGACAGGCTGGGCTGTGCTTCTGGAAAACTCTCTGCATGAGATCGCAACCAAGCAGGCTTTTACCAAAGTAAACTGTGGTCAGACTATTCACATAAGGACAGGACTGACGGGCACTCCTCCTCCGCTAGTCCTCTCGCCTCGGACACCCTGCCGGTCTCTGCGGCCTGGGCATCACACACCAAGTTGGGAGGCTCGGAGGAGATCCCACAGCAATTTCACCTGACCGGCTGCTCCCGGCAGCTAGCACAGGACACAGTGGGCACTGCGGGGCGTCCCAGTCCAGCTGTTCGACCCCCGAGTAGTTACTGGAACTCTCCTCGCTTCCATTTTCCTCATCTATGAAACAGGGATAACACGGTGGTGGTTGTGACTGAAGGAAGTAAAGCAGGTAAACAAGTTTTCACAGTGACTGACAACATCAACTAAAAATATATAGCCATGAGTGGTTATGTGCAATGGGACCAGGATGGGTGCTGGCGAACATGATGAAATCGGGCTTACGAATGACAAGAATTTGTGTTTTCATAAAGAGGAGTGAAAATGGCAAGCGCTCCTATCATATATTTATTTGAAAGAATTTCTAAAACAGGTTCTTAAAATCACGTGTCTCTTCGGAGAAGTCAATGGGGGGAAAAGGAGACGTGTAATACTTTAAACAATAAAAATTTTTTTAAAAAATCATATGTCTCTTATTCAATACTCTGTATCAAAAGAATATTACAATGTGCCAAAACAGGTTTGGCTCAGTGGATAGAGTGTCAGCCTGCGGACTGAAAGGTCCCAGATTCGATTCCGGTCAGGGGCATGTACCTTGGTTGCGGGCACATCCCCAGTGGAGGGTGTGCAGGAGGCAGCTGATCGATATTTCTCTCTCATCAATGTTTCTAACTCTCTATCCCTCTCTCTTCCTCTCTGTAAAAAATCAATAAAATATATTTATATATATATAAAAAAAGAATACTACAATGATCACTCATATTTTAGGCAATATAAAATTCTGAAGGCTTTTCCTGATCATAACCAAAATATTAAATTACATTCACTGCTGAGATACTTTGGTGCAAGAAAGAGACTGGTGGTTAGTGTGAGAAGCTACTTTGAGTAAGTAGCTCCTCACTCTACTGTCAGTCCCTCTGGATTCAGTCCCCTCACTTCCGAGAGAGATAGCATCTGCCCTCCTAGCCAAGGGGTTTTTAAGCATCAAATCACAATGTTTATGAAAAGTGCTCCTGCAAATTATAGGCTGTTATACATTAATATGGTGCCGTCCTGTTTGATGATTCCTTGGACACTGCCACACCCTAAGAAACTTTTAAGCAACTAGAAACTTTCTGGCAAACAGATGATGCATATCACCCCCTTCATCCACCCAGCCCTCCGTGTAAGCCACTGCAGATGGCCGATAAGAGGGAGAAGGAGCCACAATAGGATCAGTTTGGGGAAATGTGTGAACAGCCAACCTCCCACCCTGTCCTCAGGCTCTGTGCCACTCTCCACAGCCCACGTGCCATCTTCATGACCATCCAGGGACGACCAGGAGCCACACAACACCTGGCACAGAGAGGGTGTCCAATATTTACTGAATTAAACACCAATTTAAATGGAATTTTCACTTCTTTCGGTAAAATCATATATTCCTCCTCCCACTATTCCCACATTTTAAAAGATTATATACTTAAGAAAACTAGTAATGAAGTATTAAGCTCTATAGCTAGTCTTCCTGGGTTCTAGCTATGTGACCTTGGACAACATTGAACTTCTTAAGTTTCAATTTCCCAACTGGAGAATGGAGGTAACTTCCACAGAGGCATGGGGTCTGGCATATAGTCAGTGCTCATTAAATGAATAAACGTTAGCATGTATTATTTATAATTACGTTAACTTAAGCAAGGTGTTCTGAGCCTCTGATGAATGCAAAAACCAGCCACCACTCAAAATAGGTAATGAAAGGAGATATATGTACTACTATTTGTAAGACTTTAAAAAATAAAATAAAACTTTAAAAAATAATAAAATAAAATAGGTAATGAAACCAGGAGATGAAGGAATCACCTTCTTAGAAGAAGTTGGAAAAGACAAGCTAGTGTCCCGGTAAAATGTTAGAAACAAATTACATATGAACATCATGTTTTCTTTTAAAAATTCACCTTCTAGCCCTAACTGGTTTGGCTCAGTGGACAGAGCATTGAACTGCAGACTGAAGGGTCCCGGGTTCGGTTCCAGTCAAGGGCATATACCTTGGTTGCAGGCACATCCCCAGTGGGGAGTGTGCAGGAGGCAGCTGACTGATGTTTCTCTCTCATGGATGTTTCTAGCTTTCTATCCTTCTCCCTTCCTCTCTGTAAAAAATCAATAAAATATTTTTTTTTAAATTCACCTTCTAGACATAATTCTTCTAGTTTTTAACAGTGTAGTGCTATGACTTTGTCCATGAATTTGCATTTTTTCTCTATTTTTATTTATTTTCTAAAACACTTCCTTAGTTAACATTAATGTTAATTCTTTTTTAAAAAAAGAAACAAAGTTTACAAAATCTAAAATGATGAGAAAAGTCCTTACAATGAACAATTCAACACATATAAACCATTATTTCCTCCTCAGCTCAAGGATTAATTTAAAAATTTATAGTTTAGCCGAAACCGGTTTGGCTCAGTGGATAGAGCGCTGGCCTGTGGACTGAAAGGTCCAAGGTTTGATTCTGGTCAAGGGCATGTACCTTGGTTGCGGGCACATCCCCAGCAGGAGGCAGCTGGTCAATGATCCTCTCTCATCAATGTTTCTTGCTCTCTAACCCTCTCTCTTCCTCTCTGTAAAAAATCAATAAAATATTTAAAAATAAATAAAAATAAAAAGTTATAGTTTAGCCCATACACCAAAAGGTTTTGGGTTCGATTCCCAGTCAGAGCAATGCCAAAGTTTCAGGTTTAATCCCCGGTCTGGGCACACATACTAGAGGCAACTGATCAATGTTTCTCTGTCTCTCTCTCAACCAATCAATTAAAAAACAAACAAATGATATCCTTGGGAAGATTAAAAAAAATAAAAGTTATAGTTTAATCATTTGCATAGAGTAATCAGAATTCATGTTATATTAATCAATATTAGAATATAATAAACTCAAATCCAGAGGCTTTCTTTTAAAGATGAGTACTTGACTTAAAAAAAAAAGTATTATTACTAAAATAGAGAAAGGAAAGGAGAGAGAGCAAAACATCAAAGTAAGAGAGAAATATCAGATCAGTTAGCTGTCTCCTGAACGCCCAGACAGGGGATCGAACCTCCAACCTAGGCGTGTGCCCTGACTGGGAATCAAGCCCACCATACAGGTCAACGCTGAAATCAACTGAGTACCCGACTTTTTTGCACCTACCACACATGAGGCATTAATTCAAGTTCGAGGCCAATGATTCAGCTTAAAGGCGGGGCAATGACCTCATTACTTTTAAGGAAAAAATCCTTTCTTTCTGATTAGGAAAGAGAAACCCCTAAAATGGTTGAGAACACACCCTCAGAGTTCTAAAGACCTGGGGAGCCCGGCTGGTGTGGCTCAGTGGTTGAGCGTCGACCTATGAACCAGGAGGTCAAGGTTCGATTCCCAGTCAGGTCTCCATCCCCAGTGTGGGGTGTGCAGGAGGCAGCCGATCAATGATTCTCTCTCACCATTGATGTTTCTATCTCTCCCCCTCTCCCTTCCTCTCTGAAATCAATTTAAAAAAAAAAAGACCAGGGGAGATGTGTGAGTCTCTTGTTTCTTGTTATGCTGCTCCATAAAGAAGTATTTTCCAGGGGGAACATTAAGAGGCTGAGGCCACTGATGTCTAGTTTTGCTCCACTCCGGGGGCTGATGGAAAAATGTTAGTGTTGAAAGTGATGCAGAAGCATTCCTCTTCTCCTGTTCTCTGTTTTCCCATTCTCAGCAGAACCCCAGACAGTGGTTTTGGCCCTGGTTTCTCTGACCGTTGCCATCCATGAAGTCACGGTGGGTGGAGGATTCCTCCCGCTCTGACTCCTTTCTTGGGGCAGGAACGCTGCGGGCCTCGCTCGCTGAGGCATACGGTGGCTCCTAACGCCCTGACCTGGGACACGGATCCCTCTCCTGTTTGGGTGAAGTAGCTCGGGGAGATACAGACCCCATGAAATGCTTCCTCACATGCTTGGCTCACACTCCCCTCCATCCGCCCGGAACCCGGGGAAAACTATGGGGAGAAACCTCTGTGCGGCTCCAGGAGGTTGCTGGTGCCTCAAGGAGATTCCCACTGAAATTCCACCTGCACACCTGCCCCCGGCGCCAGGAGTCACAGGGCGGGCTCCTCACACCGTGGGAGGAAACCAACATTTCCAAAAATGTGACAGGACTTACTTACAAACTGTATGCCAGCCCACCCCTACATGGACCCGTTAACAACATCGTCCATCAGGTAAGAGGCAAAAACTCTTATCCTTTCGGGCCAGCGGCCGGCACTTTGAAGAAGGTGTCAGCAGGCGTCTTGCGTGGGAGAAGGCGCGCAACACAAGAATAAATGCGGGGGACAGAGGGCGGCCTGCGGGGGGCCTGGGCGCTGCAGCCTCAACTCCCCTCAGTCGTCCCCCGGGCCAGAGCCTGCTCCCGGGTGAGCTCCCCGCTTTTCCATTATTATTATTATTTTTGCTCTTATGTGTTTGGGAGCAAAGAAACCGGCCATCCCCACCAAGGACCGCTCATCTGCCGCCTCTCCTAAAAAAAAAAATGCCTCCCTGGTCACGACTAAAGTTGGAAGCTCTTGCAAGGCCGCACACCGGCACCCAGAAGGTTCCAGAAGTCCGGGGGCCGGCGGGCCACCGAGCCTGCCCGCCAATGACGTCACTCCTCCCGACCCCGGCCCCTCCGCCCGGCGCGCTCCGCTCCTCTCCGCTCCGCTCCGCTGGGCGCACGTGGCGGCCGGCGGGGCGGGCGCCGGGGGGCTCTCCCTGGACCGAAGGCGCTCCCTCCCTCTCGGACGAGGAGCGGGGACCCCGAGCCCCCAAACACAACTGCACCCCGTCCCGCACCGTCCGCCCCGGCCCGGCGCGCGCACCTGAGCTCCAGCTGGTCCAGGCTCTCCAGCAGGCGGCTGGAGCGGTCGGCCATGGAGGAGGAGCGGCAGAAGCGGCCCTCGTTGGCCTTCGCGTTGATCTTGGCCTGAGCCATCTGAGCCTGCGAGGCGGGCGGCCAGGAGGTCACCGGCCTCTCCGGGGCGGCGAGTGGCGAGCGCGGCGGCCGGGCGTCGCCGTCCCCGCGGGCTCCCGCCTCCTCTGACGCCGGGGGCCGGGGGGGGGCCGGGGGGCGGGAGGAGCCGCCGCTCCGCCGCCAACGCCGCCGCCGCCCCGCCGCGTGGCCAAACAAGGGCAGGCGCGCCGCCCGGCCGGGGCTCGGCGCCGGCTGGGGCGGGCTCTGGGGGCCGCAGGGACGAGACACCCCCGGGACGGGAGGGGCGGCGACCCGCGGGCCCTCCTGCTCTGCGGACCCTGCAGCCCCCGGGCCGCCGCGGAGGCGCACCCAGCACCCTCCCCCGGCCCGAACCTCCCTGCGCCCCGAGGTTCCGATGGCCGGCACGCGAAAGCACCTCAGGGTAGCCGGTGGGTGCATCGCTCAGAGATGGCTTCGCTTAGTTTCTCCCAGCCCCCATAACTCACAGCGAAAACCAGACACGCCGAAGTGCGCGGATGCACGGGGAAAAGGTGCCCTTGGGGAGGAGAAGGCACTTAACCGCAGCCCTCAGGCAGCCGGCCTGCCTGCCTGCCTGCCTGCCCGGTTACCACTGTCCGGAGACCGAGAAGGAAAGCCTGGGTGGCACCATTGAAAGAATAGGGGAAAATAAAAACAGACCCGACGTTCGCAAGGTGAATTGACTTCATTTCAAACCCATTCTAATGAAGAGGTTTTTAATAGAGGCTTTTTTTCCCTATTAAAAATTACTTTAAGTGAAATAACTAGTATCCATTAAGGCCATTTCACACCCAAATTTACATAAATTTGTAAAAGTGGAATTGGGCTGGGAGGACAGAGATCTAATTTTGCTCTAGCTGGTTGGGACTGAAGGGTCTGGCTTGGATTCTGGTTCAGGTCCTGTACCTCAGCCAGGCACATATGGGAGGCAACCAATGGATATTTCTCTCTCCCTTCCCCTCTACTTAATTTTTTTTTTTACCTACTTTAAAACTTGTAATTTGCTCCTATTATAGCTCTACTAATGGCCTAGTGCAGAAATTTGTGCAGGGTGGGGAAGCGGGGGTTCCCTCAGCCCAGCCTGCACCCTCTCCAATCAGGGACCCCTTGGGAATGTCCAACCTCGGTTTGGGCACCGCTGGCTCCTAACGGCTCACCTGCCTGCCAGCCCGATTATCCCATAACTGCCTCTGCCTGCCTGATTACCTCTTACAGCCCTCCCTTGCCAGCCTGGATGCCCCTAACTGCCCTTCCCTGCTGGCGTGATCTCACCCCTAACATGGCAACCCAGCACTGACTCCTGGTTGGTTGAGCCTCCAGTCGTTGTGGATGTTACAGACCCTCGTTTTTTATATATTAGGATGCTTCATATTGCAAGGATGAGATTGTATAGAGTGCATAGAATGAAAGGCTATAAAGCTGAATCACAATCTTTAATCTGAGATCAAAGCCATTTAAATACTTGAAGAGAGATGAGGCCCTTAAAACTGGAACCCAATTCGCGAAGACTTCAATATAAACACCAATAAACTCTTGGTGTATGGATTACTTGATCTTGAAAAATATGGCTTAAAAGCCTATCCAGTAACTTTAAAATCATATAGGCTCTCTTTTTCTCATATACCAGATCCAATCCTTAAGTAAATCCCCACAGCTCTACCTTCAGAATGTATCCAAATTCATCTCCCTGATTTCACTGCCACCACTCTGGTCCCAGCCACACCAATTCTTACCTGGATGATACTGCAGCAGTTCCTCCAGTCTGGTCTTCTTCCAGACAGTACCTCCTACTCTTTTTTTTTTAATTCATTTTTTTATTATTAAGGCATTACATGGGTCCATATCCCCCCATTGTCCCTCACCCCACTCCCATACACACCCTTACCCCCCAGTGTCTTGCATCCATTGGTTATGCTTATATGCATGCCCTCCTTCTACTCTTGCCTCTCAGGTATGTTCTGAATGCATCACCTTCAGTGACCCTTCTAAATAAGGCAGATCACACAACTTATTCTCCGAAACCTTCGATGACTCCTCATTTGAGTCAAAACCAAGATCTTTCAAAAAGGCCTCGGGAACTTCCTCTATTGCTCTCCTAGCTCATAACAGCCTGCCTGCTTTTCCATGGATACACCAAGCTGACGTTTAGACCTTTTCACCCTCCATCTGGCACTCTCTTCCTCATACATATTCCCATGGCTCACTCCATCAGCTTCTTCAGGTCTTTGCTCAAGTTAATATGGTCAGGATCCTTCCAGACCAACCCACTAAAAATAAGCCTCCCACCCCCACCCTTCCTTTCCCTTTCCTACATTCCTTCCTTAACTTATCACCATTGGATGCACTCACTTATCACCTCACACTCCACCCAACCCCCTCTCCTCCAATGTGCCTCCACAGAGTGGGTTTCGGCTTGCTCACTGATAAATCTCAAGTGCTTAGAACAGCCAGTCGCTGGCACATGGCAGATAATAAATATTCTGTGGGTGAATAAGTGAGTAAATGAATAAAACAAAAAGATAAGCACCTTTGTCAATGTTAGAAACATTTACTTTGGTAATTTAGTTTATCCATAATTTTCTGTGATGCTATCCATTGATTATATCTTTCCCCACTTTGTAGCTAAATTAAATTCAAATAATAAATTAAAAAAATTATTTTAAATTGCTTAACAGGTAGAAAGACAATCAGTCACAACTAAAACGTTAAACAATTCAGTTACCTTTTTAAGGGTCATGATGAAAAGCTGCTTAATAGAGCATCACTGTACCTCACACCTGGGTGTGGCAGCTCTGGCACAGAGACGTTGTTTCTTCCTCTTCCCCACATCTGTTTAGCCACACTCCTTTCTGGAATGTCTTTTATGCTTCTCACTACTGTGCAAGCTCTGCAGGTGTCTAAGGTCTGGCTCAGGGACTACCTCCTAAGGCCTTACTTGATCACTTTAACATACAAAAAGCACAATGTAGTCATTTTGGAAAAATGACTGGTAAATTCTCAAGCTATGATGTCTACTTAAATATATATATATATATATATATATATATATATATATATATATATATATACACACACACACACACACACACACACACACAAATAGGTAGAATAGATCTGATATATATATTTTTAAATATATTTTTATTGATTTCAGAGAGGAAGGGAGAAGAAGAGAGAGAGGGAAAAACATCAATGATGAGAGAGAATCATTGATCAGCTGCCTCCTGTACACCTCATACTGGAGATCGAGCCCACAACCCAGGCATGTGTCCTGATTGGGAATTGAACCGGTGACCTCCTGGTTCACGGGTCTATGCCCAAACACTGAGCCATGCTGGCTAGTCTAGACCTGATATCTCAAAAAATACAAACACAAATTGATTTCCAATGTGGGTTGAAAAGACTATACTGTAATAAAAAAATATAGCAATGTGATTTCACACTAAAATATGTAACTGCAGAAAAAGAACAAAATTCTAGCCATTATTTTTTTTTCTTTAAAAAAATTATAGAAAATTTTCAATTTGGTAAGCAAAAATTTGGTACTCAAAAATTTGGGGATAACATTTCTGGTCAAATGACATGAAGCATGTACATAAAGACAGTATGACAGTCCTTCTTAGTCTAATAATGTAATATTTTAATTATTCACAATGGGGGCCTCAACATTTAAAAATGTAATATATAATACCAAATGTAGGAAACTGAAAAACAATTTAATGAGTAACAAAATGAAGGTACTTACATATGAAATAAAATTTTTAAAGGGTTAAGGAAGATTATTCCTGAGTAGACCTGCAACATTATTTTTTTAAGATTATGTTTACATATATAAAAAAGACTAATATTATTAAAAATAAGTTTAATTCTATGCCAGTATTTTGCAAAATTCCCTTTAAACAGTAGGTAATGCAAGTCACATAAAAGTCTAAGCAGGTAAAAGGAATAGAAAAGGTTTCTTTTTAATTATTTCAAAGAAGGGTGCTCTTTTTATTCCAGCAATGTGCTGCTCTAATTAAAGCAGGAATTGCATCTTTAAGTGAAATCCACAAAGAACAGTGCTGGTAACACTTTTAAACTATTCCCACAATTAGTTTCTATTACTATAAACAGAGAAATCAAAGGTAATTATATACATAGATTAATGCCACATGAGAAGTAGAATTTACAGAAAAACTAATCTATGGCAGCTTTATTTATTTTCATTTCTAATCTTAAAAAACAAACAAAACCAACCTAGAATCACCTGTAAAGAAATAATGAATGTAAAAAAATGTAATAATGTACAAGAAATAATGCTATTTGGGAAACATAGGAACAATAGTCAAGAGCTTTTCTATTTTTCAATTCTTTTAACCTAAATATAGGAATTCCAAAACTGTCATACCTCTAATAGAATACATGGTTTATATATTTGTATTAACATGTATTTTATTCCTCTACATTTTTTAAAAAGAGCACAAAAATACAAAGCAAATATAAAATTTTGACCATGAGAAAGCAAAAAAAGCATTGTTCCAAATACATCTGTTCTAGTTAGTAGATTGCTGGCCTTCTTTAGAAAACAAATTCAAGAATTCATTATCCTGAGTATCTTCAAGGCTACTTGATGCTCTGCGGTAATATCTTTAGTTACATTTCCTCAAGGCTTCTTCTAATAGCTTCTTCTAATTCTACATCTGCATTAAAAAACAGAGAATTTTAATATTTAGGGCAAGAAACTAGCAAAGATGTACTTTATTTAAGTCCCATCAACTATATCTGTGTTTTAAAGCTGTAAATTAAAATCAAAATGGAGACATAACAACTTGGAAGTTTCTCCATAAAATTTGAATATTTCAGAAAATGAGAACCTGGATATAACCTCAAACTGAGTTATAACATAAATGAACTTAATGTGTTAAGGAACTTGCAAGCTTTTTCGATTTAGGAATGTAGATAGTTAACAAATTTCTAGAATCACTGATAGGTAGTCACCAAATTCAACATTAAAAAAATCCATGCACTTATTTCCAAAAAGACTTGATGTAATGCATTTATGACAAAATAGAAATAGGCAAAACCATGAAATGATAAAATCTCAATCATGACAACATATATAATGTCCTCTGAGAAGCCTATATTATACTAGAAGCCTGGCAAACAAAACTCATGCATGGGTAGGGTCCCTAGGCCTAGCAGGTGATCAGGGCCTATCAGGGCCTTCCTTTATTCCATGCTGCCTCCTGGTGGTCAGCACACATCATAGCAAGCAATTGAACTCCTGGTCTCCCAGTTGAACTCCAGAGTGGAAATTTGCATATTAGCCTTTTATATGAATACACATATGCATTCATTTAACAAATATTATTAATTGCCCACTGTATATCAGGCACAGAAAGATAGTAGTGAACAAGAGACATTTTGGGGTTCTCCATTTCCTCCTTGAGTATGATGCTAACACCCAGAAGGGTGGAATTAGGTGTCAATTTCTTAGCCTTCCCTAGCCTCTCACACCAGATTTATCACATCCCATCCAATAGATTGCCTCTCAAAGGCTATTTGGTTCATAGGACCAGTGATCCCTTTAGGATGCAGCTATATGTACCTTCCTAAGCTGGGACACTGGTGTTATGTTGTCTGTAGTTTAAAATACTATAAGCTGGTATGTACTGTGTTTAAGTTAAACCTGGGTTCTGAGTCAGTGAGCTGCCCTCAGATGAACTGAGAGAGAGGAAGAAGTACAAAGGAAAGCCCAGAGGCTCTTAGCAAAGGAGAATTAAAATGACAAGATTTTTAAAGATATGAAAGCTCATTATGAAGTTACAGTAATTAAGAGTGTGGCACTAGCGCAAGAATAAATGAGTAGACTAAAGGAAAGGAACAGCATAGACATCTCAGAATTACCCTGAGTAGACCTGGAACATTATTTTTTTTTAAGATTATGTTTACACATATAAAAAAGACTAATATTATTAAAAATAAGTTTAATTCTATGCAAGTATTTTGACAACATTCCCTTTAAACAGTAGATTTATAATAAAGATGTCACTACAGAATGGTGGGAAAAGGTGGTCATTTTAATTTAATAAATGGTGGTGTATCAAAAAGCATTATGGAAAAGAATAGTAATTTGGAATGTATTAAAATTACTTTTATTCGAGAGTAATGTTACAGAGCGGAGAGAGTGAGGAGGCTGCGTCTGGCTCCCGCTCTCACAGCCATGGCAGTACACTGAGCTCCAGAGAGACAGCGCCGGGCAAGTGCGAGCCGGCCGGGCACTGGGTGAACGTAACTGAACATGGGCAAAGGAGATCCCAAGAAGCTGAGAGGCAAAATGTCATCATATGCTTTCTTTGTGCAAACTTGCTGAGAGGAACACAAGAAGCACCCAGATGCTTCAGTCAACTTCTCAGCGTTTTCTAAGAAGTGCTCAGAGAGGTGGAAGACCGCGTCTGCTAAGGAGAAGGAAAATTTGAAGACATGGCAAAGGCGGACAAGGCTCGTTATGAGAGAGAAATGAAAACTTATATTCCTCCTAAAGGGGAAACAAAAAAGAAATTCAAGGATCCCAATGCACCCAAGAGGCCACCTTCGGCCTTTTTCTTGTTTTGTTCTGAGTATCGCCCAAAAATCAAAGGAGAGCATCCCGGCCTATCCATTGGTGACGGCCTATCCATTGGTGAGGTTGCAAAGCAGCTGGGAGAGATGCGGACTCACACTGCTGCAGATGACAAGCAGCCCTATGGAAAGAAGGCTGCTAAGCTGAAGGAGAAATAGGAAACGGATATTGCTGCCTACCGAGCTAAAGGAAAGCCTGATGCTGCCAAAAAGGGAGTTGTCAAGGCTGAAAAAAGCAAGAAAAAGAAGGAAGAGGAAGAAGACGAAGAAGATGAGGAGGAAGAAGAGGAGGAGGAAGATGAAGAAGATGAAGATGATGAATAAGTTGATTCTAGTGCAGTTTTTTTCCTTGTCTATAAAGCATTTAACCCCCCTGTACACAACTCACTCCTTTTAAAGAAAAAAATTGAAATGTAAGGCTGTGTAAGATTTGTTTTTAAACTGAACAGTGTTGTTTTTTGTTTTTTTGTTTTTTTTGGTGTGTCACAGAATTTTAGTAATTACTTTAGGTGTGCCAGAGATGAAAAAGGTTAAAAATTGTTGGTTTAGAGGGGTAAGTTTTTTTAAAAAAATATATATATTTTATTGATATTTTACAGAGAGGAAGGGAGAGAGATAGAGAGCTAGAAACGTCGATGAGAGAGAAACATCGACCAGCTGCCTCTTGCACACCCCTCACTGGGTATGTGCCCGCAACCAATGTACATGCCCTTGATCAGAATCGAACCCGGGACCTTTCAGTCCACAGACCGACGCTCTACCACTGAGCCAAACCGGTTCCGGCGAGGGGTAAGTTTTTATGTAAAATGAATGTTTTGCCTTTTACAAATTTTCAAGATTAAGAGCAGTGAGTTGCAAAATTTTTTCATAAACATTAACTGAATTAAAAAATAAAATGTACTACTCTCTTAGCCTTTCTTTGGTCTATAAACTGGCCATATATGGTGTTTTACTATTTGTAATATTAATAACTAGAGGCCTGGTGCATGGGGGAGGGGGAGTTCTCCCCTCAGCCCAGCTTGCACCCTCTCCAATCCGGGACCTCTTAGGGAATGTCCGACTGCCAGTTTAGGCCTGATCATAGGGATCGGGCCTAAACCGGCAGTCAGATGTCCCTCTCACAATCTTGGACTGCTTGCTCCTAATCACTCACCTGCCTGCCTGCTCACCCCTACTTGCCCCACTCTGCCAGCCTGATCACCCCTCATTGCCTCTGTGTGCTGGCCTGGTTGCTCATAACTCCCCGCCCCCACTTGGTTGCCCCATCTGCCCCCCCTCCTTGGCCTAGTCACCCCCTCATTGTTCCTCTGCCAGACTAATCGCCCCCAATTGCCCCCTCTGCTGGCCTGGTTGCCCCCAACTGCACCCCCCCCCACCCATACCAACCTGATCGCCCCATGAACCCGCTGTTCAGTCGTTTGGTAGTCCCTCACTAATCCCCCTGCTGGCCTGGTCTTAGGCAGCCATCTTGTGAAAGTCAATTTGCAAATCACCTTTATTATATAGGATTATATTAATAACTGTTATTAATTGAAGGAACTCTAAGGCAGACTGCTGACATTTACAGAAAGATGGTTTTGCACTGCAAACACACACATGCTTCTGCCCTCTTTCGATTTTAGTGATTTGAGTCAGAATACCTCTGTTAATTAGGCTTATTTACAGAGCAGACCTCAGATTTAGTAATGATGATAATAATACTGATCAAAATCACAATAATAGCCGTAGCAACCAATGCCATGTGTCAAGTTATTCTAGTAAAATAGGTATGTCAGTATTCCCTTTTTTATTCTGTGTGTGTTTTTGTGTTTTTTTAATCCTCACCCAAGGATATTTTTCCATTGATTTTCAGAGAGAATGGAAGAGAGAAAGACAGAGAGCAATACTGATATGAGAAAGACACATCAATTGGTTGCTTCCTGCATGCACCCCGACCAGGGCCCGGGTTGGGGAGAAGCCTGAAACCTAGGTACATACCCTTGAATCCAGAATCAAACCTGGGACACTTTGGTCCGCAGGCCTATGGTCTATCCACTGAATCAAACCAGCTAGAGCAAAATTCCTCTTTTTAAAATGAGGAAACTGCCACTCAATGAAGTTAAGTGACTTGCCCAATATTTCAGGGCTGAGTTTTAACCAAGCAGCCCAAATCCAAAATCTGTACTCTTCACCAAACTATTTCTTATCTGGTATACAAAAAAAAGTTCTATAGGATCTTTATGATTGGCTTGGGTAGTCAGAGACTGATAATGGTCTATTGAGAAAACAAAAAATATGACAAGTCATGGCCAGGGGCAGATGGGAATAGGGGAGCTACCTTTCCCCAAGAAAAAAAGCCACATGCAAATTTGTCCTGACTTCTACCACCATTTGTCAGCATTTATTTTACAGTGTTGTGTTAGGAAGGGAAGGAGAGACTCGAGAAGTAATTTTAACTTTTTTTTTTAGTTCTGCTATCAGGTCTGGACTAGAACATCACTTGTTTTCATGGTACAGAGTTAACAAAATCACCTAAATTCTTCCCAACCAAGTGGCCCTTATTTAATTACTGGAAGATTAGTCTTGGCAGCTCTATCATGCTTTAAGTTTGTTATAAGTTTATTCATTCAATAACCAAGCATTTAGTGCCAAACACTGTTAGATGCTATTGAAATAAAGATAAATAAAATATGATCCTACCCCTTGAGGAGCTCATAGTTCAATGAAGATGAGAGAGACAGATACGCTTATTACTTTTAGAGAAAGGGGAAGGGAGAGAGAGAAACATCAATGTGAGAGAGAACATCTACTGGTTGCCTTCTATATGTGTGCCAACCGGGGATTGAACCTGCAACCTTTTGGTATACGGGGAGACACTCTAATCAACTGAGCCATGCTTGCTATGGTCAGACAAAATTTTTTAAAGCCACTTGGTATGGTACAGAGGGAGCCTAGAGGAAGCAGGAGTTAGCTCTCTCTAAAGATGGACAATCTAGGAGAGGCATTGACCATAAAAAATTGCTTACACAAATGATAATTATATATGATTCTATCTAAAAGTTAACATTTGAGCTAGTTCCTGTTTGGTGAAAAGGAGAAGGGAAAGTAAGGGTATCAGAGGAGAGTGTAGAGGAGATCAGATTCCTTAATTTACATGGAACACTGTATGCTTCTCACTTATATGGCGGCACCTACAGCCACAAGTTGGCAGCACCCAGTCCTCTCAGCCCCTCAGCTGCTCAGGGCCAGCCTGAGGCGCAGGCAAGCCTCAGATGTTGGCTGCCCAGCCACCCAGGGCCGATCCAAGGGATGACCAAACGAATTAGTAAGCAGGCTGTGTGGGGCAACCATGCTGGCAGGAGGATTAGTGAGAGACAACCAAACAACTGAACAGCAGGCTGCATGGGGCGCCGGCCAACAGGGTTGCCATGAGGATGACCAGGCTGGGGGGGCGGGGGGGGGACAGTTGGGGCTAGGTGACCTGGCCACCAGGGGGATTGTTGGGGGGCAAGCAGGCCAGCAGGGGAGCAGTTGGGGGCAATTAGGCCGGCAGGAGGTGGCAGTGAAGGGTGACTAGGCTGGCGAGGGGTCAGCTGGTGGTGACCAGGCTGGCAGAGGGGGCAGTTAGGGGCAACTAGGCTGGCAAGGTGGGGGGCAGTTAGGGGTGGCCAGGCAGGCAGGCAGGCAGGTGAGTGATTAGGAGCCAGGATTGTGAGAGGCAGTCCAGGATTGAGAGGGATGTCCTGGATTGGAGAGGGTGCAGGTTAGGCTGAGGGGACCATCCCCCATGCATGAATTTTGTGCACTGGGCCTCTAGTATATATAATAATTAAGTGATAATATATATATATATATATATATATATATATATATATATATATAGCAGAAGGAAATGGAAGACAACACACACAAACAACACCCTTTTGATTTTTCTTAGGCAACTACTTAAAAATATAAAGTACCTTCTCTTTCATCCTTTAATGATAATCCATTTTCCAAACTAAGGAATCACAAAAATGTAAAACTTCTCCAAATCTCTAAACCATATAATACATTACATAGATAATGCTAGAAATTCTGACACATATTCAATTGTTATACATCTCAGAATTTTCTGGACTAGCTAGGAGCCCACAAAACTGTGAAGACTTCCCAAATGTGGTTATTTAAAAGTTAAAATTTTGTCTGGCATTTTCTATGGGACTGGTTTTGTGTGTGGCAAATAAAGGTTGCAAAGTAAATGTTCAATGGTGTTTATCTTGTGATGTCCTTGATAAGCAACTTAGCTAGCAGTTTTTATTTAAAAATCGTAAAAGTTCTTTCATTAGTTTAACTCATCATTATGTGGCTGCTAAGCACTAATCTAGTCCTTGAAAGGCCAAGATGGGGATAACAACTTGTCAAAAAGCTTGCTTCCAATTAGGTTGCAGATTTACTTTGTTTAACCAGTAATTCTGGCTATAAGAGAGATTCATTTTCTACTTCATCAAATGGATGAATCAATTCCACTGCCAGACTCAGGTTCCCAAATTCCTAATAGTACAAAGCTCTAGTATGGTTTCAGTCAAACTAATATAACGAGAGATCAAGCAAATACATAGAAAACAGATCAGACCACTGTGTATGTTTGTTTAGCTACATTTCCTTCCGTACGTTCAAATCTCCATGTTCTCACCCCTACTGCTGTCCTTTATGTCAAAGATACCAATGTAAGGTAAGAGTGAAGCTTAAAGTATTTTCGAAAATCCGTTGTTTCATTTCTTCCCATGATTATTTAAAATCAGTATATGATAGAAAAGCCAAAGTAAAAAAAAAATGGGCATATGGCAGAGCCTAATAGTGGTGATCAGTAAAATATTTATTGTAAAGTTCTCTTTAACCTATGAAAGCAAATATGTAGATTTTCCTTTGAAAAGAGGGAAAACTTTTAATTATAGCCCATTAATATTTAGACACAGCCCATTAATTATAGAAACAGCCCATTAATATTTAGACATAAGAGTTTGCTTTCATAGTTCTACTGCAAAGCTTTTAATAAAACTCTTAATCTACTCAAAGTAAAAATTAGGAAATCAACATTTTCTCTAAGCCCAGAGGTTAGAAAACTTTTTCTGCAAAGGGTCAGAAGATAATTATTTTAGACTAGGGCAGGGGTGGGGGATAGTCTATACTATTTGTGTCACAACTACTCAACCTTGCTCTTGCAATGTAATAGTCACAACACAGTCAATCATTAGCAGGAGTGTGTTCTAATAAAGCTATTTACAGACGAGGTAGTGAACTGGCTTTGGTCCAAGGGCCATAATTGGCTGATCTTGTTCTTGTCTACTAAATTAGTATTATACCTAAATCCACTTATGTGAGAAAATGCAAACTATCTTTTGGATGAGGAGATAACTATTTTTCAACTAAGGGGTGAGAGGGAGTAGGGGGGATGAACAGGTGAGAAGGGGGAAAAATATAGACAAGATACACTCAAGAAGGGAAAGGATTAATTATTCCATTAGGTTACCTTCTGCGGATCTGAAGTCTTCTTCCATTGGAGTACTTTTTATACCCAGGTTGTCATCACTGTCACATTCTATAAGGCAGAATCAATAAATGCAAATGAATTTCTGAAGAAGTTACTATGCCATAATTTATGTATTCTCAAACAACATTTATCAATGACTTTTCCCATACCCAAGCTTACTAATTACTATCCATTAGGATACCAATTTCCTTTTAGGTTTGTTTTTTGTTGTTGTTAATTTTTTAAAATGATTATCAAATTACATTACATAAATCAAGAATAAAATAAAACTAATGAAATAGGCAATTCAATTTTAGTTCTATAGTCAAAGAATTATTTGAAAAGTTCTTTTAACATAGCTATTGAATAGAAAATTCTAATATTTAAAAACACTAAATTATAAGACACTAGTAAACTCCCAAGTTTCACTTGCATGAAATCATCTTACAACCTTGGTGCCATATAAAATTCTCCTATATTTTGAAAATCATATGTATTTATCTCTATAGAGACCAGAGAATTAACAATGCCTCTGCATGGAACAAACTTACTCAACTCATGTCTTATATGGTTTTATAATGAGAGCTAAGGCTTTATGAGGACGACACGACTGACAAGGTATTGCCAAAGTCACTTCAAATTTGAACCGTAGTGTACCAATGTCCTAATATTTGGCTTTTTGGCTTTTTACTTTAACTACATTCACATACGGGGGGGAGGGGTGGTGGTGTAAGTTTATAGTTCTGAGTATGCAAAACAATTTATTCTTGTATTATTAATTATTTTCCATATGAACAACTGTAAACCAACTTTTGCCCTACCCTGTATATAGCTCAGAATGATGGAATCAGAATTTAAATACCTAAATACAAGTCAAATGGACATATTTGCTTCTCTGGAATATTTAAAAACTTAAAATATACATTTAAAAGTTAAAGACTTATAATTGTTTATAAATAAAAATCACGGCATATCCCTTATATTCCTTTGCTGCAAAAAGTTGTTATTACAAGTTATCTTTTGCCATTCCAGCAAAAATACTATTGCTTTTTCTACATTGTGTTATATGCATCTGATACTTCAAATATTTCAAGCAATGTTTGGGGGGCGGGGGAGAATTACAGTTTGAAGAATAACAAATTAAGTTTAAAACATTAGGTACAAAGATAAAATACTTAAGCTTTCTGTTATTATAATTCAAAGTCAATACTAGTCAAAAGCAGACTGTCTAACTGGTCTAAACAATTCATCATTGCAGTCATTGCAGGACGCGAGCCCCACAGAGACAGCGCCGGGCCAAGTGTGAGCAGTACGGCACTGAGAGACTGCTCACGGAGGGAAAGGAACTAGACATGGGTAAGGGTCTCCTAGGAAGCGAGAGGCAAAATGTCATCTGCTTTCGTTGTGCAAACCTGCCTAGAGGAGCACAAGCAGCAGCACCCAGATGCTTCCATCAACTTCTCAGCGTTTTCTAAGTGCTCAGAGAGGTGAAGGACCTGTCTGTTAAAGAGAAAGGAAAATTGGAAGACATGGCAAAAGGTGGACAGACCCATTATAAAGGAGAAATGGAAACTCATATCTCTCCTAAAAGGGAAACCAAAAGGAAATTCAAAGATCCCAAAGCACCTAAGAGGCCTCCTTTGGCCTTTCTCTTTGTTTTATTACCCCAAAACAGAAGGAGCTAGGAGAGGTACGCTACTGCAGGTGACAAGGAGCCTGAGGAAAACAAAGGTGGTAAGCTGAAACAGGGAAAGGATATTGCTGCATTCAGAGCTAAAGGAAAACCTGAATGGAAAAAGCAAGAAGAAAAGGAGGAAGATGAAGAAAATGAGGAGAAAGATGAATCAGTTGGTTCTAGCATGTGGTTTTTTTTCTTGTCTATAAAGCATTTAACCCCCCTCTAGACATTCACTCATTGTTTTAAAAATTAAAATGTAGGGCTGTGTAAAATTTGTTTTTAAACTGTACAGTGTCTCTTTTGAATAGTTAACACACCACTAACTGTCTTTAGATAGCCCTGGTCCTGGTGGTATTCTAACATTCTAAACGCTTTGCTGACATTCTGAACGCTTGATACTAGGCTTAGCTTGATACTAATTTGCAAAAATTAAAAACAATTTCTTTTCCTCAATCAGCTCTACCAGTAGTAGAGAATTTCATTCTATTTTCAGAACTTTGAACAGAATTACATCATATAAATTTCAGAGATGGTGTCCAAAGCAACAACATATACCGTATTTGCCGGCGTATAAGACGACTTTTTGGCCCTGAAAAATATGCCTCCAAGTGGGGGGTAGTCTTATACGGCGAGTATATAACAAACTCTGTATTTTTTAGTGGAAATGTTAGGAGGTCGTCTTATACGCCCAGTCTCTTATACGCCGGCAAATACGTATTTTTCAGGGCCAAAAAATCGTCTTATACGCCGGCAAATACGGTAATTTCATTAACAGGCTGATGAAGCAATAGGCAGGTAGACTTTTAGAATGAAGTTCAACCATTGTTTTATATAATGCGTATTCCATAGAGCAGGGGTAGGCAAACTTTTTGACTCGAGAGCCACAATGGGTTCTTAAACTGGATCAGAGGGCCGGAACAAAAGCAACCTGACCATGCTGGCACTCTCATCTTGGGCTGCTGGTGAAGGAGCGGAGGGGAGAGCAAGAGAACCCTCCGCTCTTTCGGCTCCGCGGGCCGGATAGAACAGCCGAACGGGCGGGCCGTAGTTTGCCTACGGCTGCCATAGAGCTTGATGCTACTTCAATCATCTATACTTTCACAGCATGAGTGAACTTTATATTCAATTTTTAATAAGGCTTTTAAAATCTATGTAATTGACATGATTCTCTACATACTATTCTTTTTTTTAATATATATATTTTTATTGATATTTCACAGAGAGGAAGGGAGAGAGATAGAGAGCTAGAAACGTCGATGAGAGAGAAACATCGACTAGCTGCCTCTTCCACACCCCCTACCGGGGATGTGCCCGCAAGCAATGCACATGCCCTTGACCGGAATTGAACCCAGGACCCTTCAGTCCACAGACCGACGCTCTACCACTGAGCCAAACCGGTTTCGGCCTAGTAACTATTCTTAATACTTAACACCATTCATTCCCAGACAAAGTAGATACAACAATGTCCTAGGCCCATAAACCAGAAAGTCCAAGGAGAGTATTCAGATTCAACAATTTTCTTAAACCACAGTAAACTGTGTTCTCAAGTTGAATTCACTAATATAACAAACAGCCTATGCTCAAATTCATTTTTGCATTATCTCAGAAAAAATATTCTAGGTAAATTAATACTTTGCATAAAATTGCAAAGAAGATGTATAATTTACATAAGAATGATAAACTATTAAATATATCAAACAATGTCTTTAAAAAGAAAATCTAACATTAATCAAGTGAATGTCCTTCCACTACGCTACAAGATATGGTCAAGTTTTTTATACAAACAGACGATTAAGAGCCCACAAAAATTTTTATATAAGCAATGAAACAGTGAAAAATGATAATTCAGAAATTCAATCAAAGAATTTGTCTAAGGTAGGTGTAATAATTTAACACTTGGGAAAATAAAAACAAACAAAAAACTCTTAAAATATGTATAGTTAGTATACTAAGAACAAGAAACAGTCATTTCATCTTAGGAGAATGTATTACAAGCAGAGAAGCAACATCATACAAGGTAAATGAAAAGTGGTTCTTGCATGGCTTCTATAACTCAGCATGCGCTCATCACACTGAGATTGCATTTCTATAGTCACAAGAAAAGAAAATGGGGCTTATTTACTAAATTATGAGACAAATGATCCTAAGGATCTTATAATACTGATCACTTCTCTTAGCTATGATTGACATATAATCAGCTTACTTTTTAAAGTACCAGAATCCAAAATCAAGTCTTTTTATCTTCTGAAAACGAAACAAAACAAAACCCCACATCTTCCTGAATATTATTTAAAAACCAAAATAAAACCAAAAGAACCCTCATATTTAATGTCTTTGCCAAGTTGATTCTGCAAATGTTGTCAGACTGAAGCAGAAAGATTCATTCTTCCAGGATATGTTGAGAGACAGTAATTCACACTGGAATCTCTCTATACCATAAAATCAGGTATTTGTATTGGTGATACTGATGGGGAGAAAACACATGTGGCCACATGTAGCTAGCTTATTTTTAACCTTTCTGGACCTCTGCTTCATCATCTATAAAACGGGTTAACTTAACACATCCTAACTCATAATGTTGCAAAGAGGATTAAACAATATGTGGAAGAAGTTCTTTAAACATCTTCAAACACTACAAATATAAAAGGCAGCTAGCCTGATGGCTGGCACATAATAGGTCCTCAATAAAGGCTAGTTTCCTTTCTCTTCTCTGAAACAACATTTATGCGACAAGTTATATTTGCTCCTTTGAAACATGAGGCGTAATTTAATTAACATATATTTGTGGGGGAAAAACTAAAAGGTCTAAAAGAGCCTCTACTTGCTCCTCTACTTAGGATTACTGTAAAGGATCCATGTATTTTAGCAAATTTTTTAAAAAGGGCCAATGGTGTTAATTAAGACAGGTTAGTATTTTAAAATGCCTCTATAATGATACAAATATTTTTATATATCATAGTTGTAATAAAAATGTTGGTGCTAAAAGTCTGATGCTTAGGAGGAGAGAGAATTTACAGGTTAAAAAGCATGATGTATTTAAATATCAAAATTAGTATAAAGGCTCACTTTGCTACAAAAAGTAACTGATTTAGCTTAACTAACCAAGTCAGAGAACTAAAAATGTACCAGTAGTAAAGCTGCTTACCTACCTGTTACCTTCCTACCAAGCAAAAGAGTGACACTTTATGGCCAAATAACTAGACATCTGTATATGAAACCAGCAACTCCCAAAATTTCTATTTTTCCTAAGATAAGTACCTCCTGAAAAAATTTCAATTAACTGAAAAATTGGCAGATTACATTCTCAAAGTATTAAATATCATTATGATCACTGATTCTTGTGACACTATTTAACAGATTCTTCCTGTTTATATAAAATCTCTTTCTGGCCAAAACCGGTTTGGCTCAGTAGATAGAGCGTCAGTCTGCGGACTGAAAGGTCCCAGGTTCAATTCTGGTCAAGGACATGTACATTGGTACATCCCCAGTGGGCTGGTCGATGTTTCTCTCATCGACGTTTCTAGCTCTCTATCCCTCCCCTTCCTGTCTGTGGAAACTCAATGTTCTTTGAGTTTATTACTACCTTAGGTCCTCCATATCCACAGTTTTACTTTCTGTGGTTTCAGTTATGTGTGGTCCACAATGGTCCAAAAATATTAAATGAAAGATTCCAAAAATAAACAATTAATAACAGGTTTTAAATTGTGCACTGTTCTGAGTACCATGATGAAATCTCATGCCATCCAGTTCCACTCCACCCAGGTCATGAATCATCCCTTGTCCAGTGTCTACACTGTACAGTTGACCCTTGAGCAACACTGGTTTGAACTGCATAGGTCCACTTATACATGGATGTTTTTAATTGACCTTCAAGGGTCTACCCTGTGGTAGAGAATCTATATTTAGAGGACTGATGATAGTTACACGCAGATTTTTGACTGTGTAAGAGGTCAGTACCTCTAACCCCTGCATTGTGCAAAGGTCAACTGTATATATATATATACTGTTAGTCACTTAGTAGCTGTAGTGGTTATCAGATTAACTGTCACGGTATCTCAAAGGACTTGTGTTCAAGTAACCCTTCTTTTCGTTAATAATGGCCCCAAAGCTTGAGAATGGCAATGCTGGCAATTCGGATATGCCAAAGAGGAGCATAAAGTGCTCCCTTTAAGTGAAAAGTTGTTTTTTTTTTAAAAAAAATATAGTATATACCTTCCTCTCTAAAATAAATAAATAATTTTTTTCAAGGAGCAGAAAATAACAAGTGCTGGCAAATGTGTAGAAAAATTGGGAACCTGGTGAACTGTTGGTAAGAATGCAAATAAAATGGTATTGTCCCTGTGAAAATCAGTAAGGTAGTTTTCTTAAAAAATTAATAATAGAATTTGCATATAATCCAGCTATTCCATTCCTGGGTACACTAGTATACTCAAAAGATTAAGTATGATTAAGATGATAAAGCTTATGTTTTGTATATTTTACAAAAATTGGAAAAAACTAAAAAAAAGTCTATTGGCTAGGAATCATATTTTCTTTTTACAGTATTAATAAAAATAGCTGCTATTTATAGTACCTATAGCATTTTATACATATCACTAATTTCTACAACCATATTGATATGAAAAGTGAGACTCAAAGTTGAGTAAGTTGCCTGAAATCACACAGCTAGGAAGCAGCAAAGTTAGCGTTAGGACCAAAGCCCATGCCATTCTTTAAGTACTGCACGATCTCTGCATTTCACAAAAATTCAGAAAAAAGTGCACATGTGCTCCCAAAGAGAAGTTCAGAAGAGTTCTGATTGTGAACAAATGATTACAAAACCCAAAAACCTAGAGCATAAAAGAGGCATTTGGAAGGGGAAAATCAACATATAACAATAACCTATATCTTACCTCCAACCCTAATATACCCATGCAGACCTACTTATATGCAGTTCTCATTCCAAAGTTGAAATAAAGGCAAAACTGTAAAGGCTTCACATTCTAAATTGCAAAACAAACACTCCCAAAAGCATCAGCAAAAGAGAAGAAAAAAGGGGTTGGCGTAAGGTAGCAAAGGTAAAAATTTAACTATTTTACAGGATATTAAATAAATGTTAAGGGAAAGAGGATTACAAAAGAGTAGAAAAAGAAGACATTTGGAAAAAAACAAACAAACAAAAATAAACAAAAAAAGCTTAAAATAGGTAAAACTAAAAATTACAGAACAGAAAGATAAAAGTCAATACTAAGACATGACATAAATATGTAAAAAAAAGTTAATTTTCCTTTGAAGTGTATAGTTGATCTCGATTAATGAATGATTCCTAAGTTTGTGGAAGTTAATTAATTCACTGTAATAAGTAATACAGCAAAATTATTCAGAATGGGTTTTCTTTCAATCAAAATGTGGCTCCAAGTAAGTTGAATGAAAAAAATAGCTAGAAGGTGAGCAAAGTTGAAAAATTTAAAGGCATGCAATAAAAATGCCAAAAGTAGTTAGTTTTTCATGGAGGACATTCATCAATGGCTTCGATTCTTATTCATAACTGCAAATTGTAGGGCATAACTGCAGTTATTCTCTTCTACCCACATTTATTTCAGAAATTCTGAAAAAAAGAAAACCCCTTCTGAACCTCTAGAATTACATTCTTTCTTAAATACTGGTGAAACTGGACAACAGTACTTTTTTTCTTTGAACAATTTCAGAAAGACAGATAAGAGAGGGTAAGTTCCAGGACTAGGATGGGGAGTAACTAACCCTTCCAAGGAACTGAAGAGCCTGGACAGCATGGCTCAGCAAGAGGCTGAGCATTGACTATGAACCTAAAGGTCAAGGTTCAATCCCCAGGGTGGGGCATGCAGAAGGTAGCCAATCAATGATTCTCTCTTATCATTGATGTTTCTCTCTCTTTCTCTCTCTTCCTCTCCCATACTCTCTGAAGTCAATAAAAAAAAAAAAAAAAAAAAACAAAAAACTAAAAAATGATCTTTCAGAGATTCATTTTGTCACTGTCAAATTCTTATATGGTCTTTTTCTTGGGGAGGAGGGATACTGAAATATTATTATTTATTGCTTTCTGGATTCACCTTTAAGAGCTTTGCTTTCTGAAATATTAAAAGATAAATTTGGAATTTCAGAAACCAAGTGAAAGTCTAGATTCCTACTAGTTTTGTAAAATTATACAAACATTATTTCATATCATGAATATGTTATATACGTGAATATAGACTTTCTCTATTATATCAAAAATGTTTCAAAAGATTATGAATTCATTCTAGTCTAAAAAACTTAAGAATGGAAGTGAGGTAAGGAGAAAACAAATAGAAGCATGAGAACATGATGGTTTAGTGAGCAGGCAACAGTTCACTAGTGGACAGCAGTTTATTATTTCTCTCAGCAGTGAAGTCTCCTCCTCTTGGGTGGTTTACACTGTGACTGCAGCTGCATACCTTTGGTGGTATCAGATATGCTATTTAACAAGGCACACATCATATCACCCTCTAAGTGGTGAGGGTTCAGTATATGTGCTGGCCTCTGAGTCTTCTTAAATTGATTCTCTAGCTCCAGAAAACCTTGATCTCCTGAGAGGATGGTGAAAGGAATTTGCTTGGGTAGTTGTTCATCTAGACGGCCAGCCTAAGTTGGAACAAATAGCAGATGTTGATAAAAATCAGCATTTGAGTTTCAAATCCAGTTACATCTATTTCAAAATGAACACACACCTAGGAAGGATATAGATTGTTTCCCAGCTCCCACCAAAGTAAAAGATCTCCTTCATAAATGAAATACACCACATTTAATGAAATATACAATACCATGTGGGAGGAGGGAAGGGAGGGAGGCAGAGAGGGGCCAAAAGGATTCCAATAGGAGGCCCCTATCATAAAGCTGAATTGCTATAAATCAACCACAGAGAAAAAGTAAGCAATGTAACTAGCACACTCAATATTGGCACTGAATAGGTGGAAAAAGAAATCTCTTGTGGTTTAAAACATAAGCATCATTCAACAAGTTTTCAGAGTACTAGTAAATTCATGTTATAAATATGACACATAAATATGTAAGCAGAGAATTTAATTTAAATTGGGTCTCAGGGTGGTTGTTTCTCTGGGTGACTTGAAAAGCAGAAACAAATGCAAATCCTGCCTAGCCAACAGTGATTGTTAAGGTGCCTCCCAATTTCAGAGATGTTAAAACGTGAAACTGTCTTGGTATACTTCAAATGCAGTGTCATCTCTTGATCATTTATTCCATAAATAGTTGGGAGTTTACTATGGTACCTAAGAGTCTGACAGAAGTTAGGGAAAAAGCAATAAACAATTAAGCTCTAGTCTCTGCCCTCATAGTAGTCATAAGGAGAACCTGATATAGAAGGTTTCATACAAAAATATAACACTGAAGAATGATCAACAGTCTCGTTATGATTAAAGTGAGGGGGGGGAGAATCCAAATAGGTCCTAGATTTACATTAAATCTGAATAAAACAATGACTCACATGCATACATATGGCAAAATCAGCAGCATCTTTTCTTTTACTACAACGAGGATGAAGGAAGAAGCATCCAATCCTATTCAGGTAATTATAGATCTTACAGTTGAGTGGAGGCTTCCAATTGGTGTTTCCTCCTATTATTTTTTTAAAAAGGCATAAATGATAGTCAAACGGGAGAAAAAAAACCAGACACTAGATACAATTGAAAATTTTATCAAGAAAACACACTAGAGAAAAAAAGTGTTCCAGAGAGAAAGTATCAGATTAGAATGCAGAAGAACTGTTCTAGTGCAGGTATCACCATCTTGTTGCTTTGCAATCTTGAGTAAGTAGACCAACCTCCCTGAATCTGCCTATTCATCTGAAAACTCACAGGGATATTAAGGAGAATCAAAAGTAATGTGTGAAAATTCTTTGAATGGTATCATTCCATATGAATGTAAGCATTGGTGGTTTTTCACAAATATGTCAAGGCTGTCCAGTGGAGAGACATGATGGGCAATCAGCAAAGCCAGATTTACTAAAAGGTTATACTGGCTAACTAATCCAGGTCACTATGTTTCTCTTAAATTGCAATTCTCTTTATATGTGGATTCCTATCAAACATGAAATATATCAGATGCTCATTATACTAAACTTCTGTAAATCAAGAAGTCTTTCTCCAAGGTTTGGTCATGGTTTGTAAAAAGATTTAGATAAAGTTGCACACTTTTGAATAGTAGCACAGTTGCCACAAGGCCAAAGTTCAAAAGCTAACTCTGTTACTTATTAATTTTTTTACTTTAGAAAAAATAAACTTCTCAGCCTACTTCTTTATATTTTAAAATCAATAAGCATGTATTAGCACCAAATATAGTACCTGGCACATTGAAGGTATTAAATAAAGACTTTTTCAAGCTGTATCTAAAGGTCGACAAACTTTGGGTCACTAAAGAGCTAACATTTACCATATAGAAATGTAGAAAAAAATATTCTAGCAGAGTAACTATCATATAAATTGACAATATTTCAATATATTCCTATGTTCTATTCAGGAAGGTTCAAGTGAAGTACTTTAAAGTGAACCATATTCTAAGAAGAAAACAAAAGGTACTGCCTCAAATGTTTTCCTTATTAACCATACCTTGAAAGCCCCAAATAAATGTTCCTTGGTTAAGATGCCCTGGTAGATGACCAAAAAAGTTGGACCAGTTATCAAAATCTACAAATACTATATGAGTCATGGTTCGCAGGTAATCCAAATCTGGAAGCTCAACAACTTCATCTAAGAAAAAAACATTAATACGGATTCAGTAAGAATTAACTAAAAACATTTTAATTTCTCAGAGGATATGAAAAATATTAATCTTGCATGTTATTCTCATCTAAATCTTTTTGTAAAGTTCAAACATGACACAATACATTTAAATTGGATAATTTCATTCTTTTCCTAATATAGACTGATTTATTAGTAGCCCTCTGGCTTGGGATTAAACACCATAAAGAGCAGAAACGAGATAACCTACAACCTGCACCATAAAGCGGTGACATTTCAGTACTTCACTGCAAGCACATCTTCCTCGGTTCTCTCAGATTCTTTTATCCTCTACCATTCTCCAACTCTCATTCTCCCTCCCTTTACCTTCTTTCATACTTTTCTACCTTGACAAAGACTTTAAGTCTCTAGTGGTAGCAATGCAAACCTTAAAATATTAAATTATTTATAAAATAAATAGCTTCTGCTCCACCTAATAGAGACTCCCTCAAATATACTACTGTATCCCCTCCCATTTCTTAAAATTCTAGTTAGTATAGATTTAGATTAAAATTCTACTACAATCATCTTCTATTAAACATAACCAATCCAAATTTCAAAAAAAAAAAAAAACCAGAAGAGCAATAAAAAAGCAAAAGAAAACATAAAATGGGGTGACCACAGGTTTATTGTTAGAAGTAGTGTCAAATAGGTCAGTAGTATGTCAGTTAATAATTTCTTAATTGTCATGATTAAAGGTGATACTGAGATTTACATTTGCCAGAGAGAAAAAATTCAGTATTTCATAAGAATACTTTATTAGCCAAATTTTTCACATATCCTCATTGTCTCCACTCTACATGGTAAAAGTTATCAAGAGTTAATAGTTATGGTGAAGGAATTAAGTAAAGAAAAAAACAACAACAACAATTAACAATAGTTCATAGACACAGACAATAGTATGATGATTATCAGAGGGAAAGGGGGGTAGGAGGAGGTAGAAGAGGGTAAAGGGGGGATAGATAGTGGTGGAAAAAGACTTGACTTGGGGTGGTGGAACACATAATGAACTATATAGATGATGTATCATACAATTGTATACCTGAAGACTATATAATTTTATTAACCAATGTCAACCAACAAATTCAATAAAAATTTTTAAAAGTATATAGACTTGCAATTATACTCTAAACAAAACAAATATATTTCTAAACAAAAACACTGCACTCTTCTAGGCTTACTTAATCTTACCATAAAGGAGAAGGAAAGTCTAGAGTAAGTACAAACAAGGAATCCACACCTCATTTCTCTCCCAGGTTTTTGCTACCACTTATAACTCTACTTCTAATTCCTATTTTAACTATAAGTAAAAGCTTTGATTAAAAACAAATCATAACAAAAATATATAAATTCTAAAGTGTCCCTGAAGATTTCTTGTACATATAGAATAAGGCCAAAAATAGAAGAAAAAAATTCTACTTGATTTATCATCATCTGAATTAAAATGAAAATAATATGTCCAGGATAACTAAAATCTTACTTTCTGAAACACTGTAAATTTCCTTCATTTCTCAAATCCCCATGCCTCTTGTAAAAGAAAAAATGTCATCTAAAATACATACTACTTAAAGCTAATATACAGCGTTGGTCCCCTTAAGTTTAGAAAACGGCTGGCTGGATGGAGTAGTAGAAATATAAATCCCTATGAAGTATATGCCACAGTAATTAACTAATGCATCATCCAATCATGTTTGTTGCTTCAAAAGTGAATCATTACTAGTTTTCACAAAAATGGTGGCTACAATACACGTTTCTACATTAATACAGAAACCTGCACATACATTAGAGGGGCAAAGCATACCTATGTTCTGACAGCTGAGGTCGTTCTCGGCTCCTTTTTCCGTGTCTGAGTTTTTTGGATTGCTTACTGCCTGTTTCAGTTTTCTCTCTGTGCGTGAGGCATTGGCAGCAAACTTGTACGGGCTGGTTTTTTCCAATCCAAAATGTGCCACACTGGCTTTCGTTAAGAAGCAATGCTTTGTGTGGAAGTGCTGCTGAGCACTCTCGGGATCATGGAACCCTTTGGTGCAGGTGCCACACTTGATTACATACTGCTGCTCCTCCTCCACCCTCGCTTCGCTGTGCACCTGATGGATGTGAGTGTTCATGCTGGCTGCATTCTGTGCTGTTGCTGAACACAAACTGCAGCGAAACCACAATTTACCTGTATCCAGCATCGTTTGGAGACATCTACTATAATCTTCCTTTCTGTTGACTTTGCAGCTGTAACTCTCACGACAACCACAGGTTAACAGATTACCGTTCTCTGGCACAGGGAAATCATTCTCTGTTTTAATTGAAACTTCAGTTTTTTCAGGCACAAACACATAATCTATGCTGTGGTGCTCCTTATAATGACTCAAAAATGCTTCTTCCACATTAAAGGTGAGATCACAAAGCCCACAGAAGTACTTAATCTTTAGCTCATTGTCATGTGCATCTTGGCAATGTCGGTAAAGTGTTTCTATCTTGTGAAAAGTCTTTTTGCAATGGGCACAGCTGTATCTATGGAACTGGTGACTTGCTAAAGACATGCAATGCTGTTTTACACATTCTTGGGAATCAAACATATCTTCACAGATTCGGCATTGCCATTTACCCCTTGGAGGACTGTTCGGTGGGGAATAATCCATAATAGCAATAGTTGGAGAAGGATTCTTAACAGTCAAATTACTCCCCAATGTTGTAGAGGATGATGGCAAAGTTTCACTTTCTACCTCATCTGTCTCATAAAAATACCTGTGACCACTATGAAATTCAGTCACATGTGCCATGATGGTTTCTTTCCTTGTTAACTCCTTTTTGCACGTTCGACACCAGAAAAGAAAGTTATTTAAATGTGCCCCTCCATGTATCCGACTCATATGTAAACGGATCACACCTGAATCTTCACATACCTTTCCACAGACTACACACTTAAAACACATTGTATTGGCTGAGAAAACATGCTTTTCTACTAAATCTTCACTTGGGAAGCGTTGATGGCATTCACAAAACCAGGTTTTAACAACCGATTTTCCTTTCTGGACACAAACCATATCTTCATGGCTTTTATCTTCTAAGTTCATCTTCTTTTTTGGAATGTTACTGCAATCTTGTGAGTTAGATTCTTGGAAAGACATAGTTCTTTTAAGTGATGAACATTTCGATTGATCTAGCAATAGATTCGAGTCAGAAGATTTTTTCCCTTCACTGATGTAGCTATAAAGTAAGACTGATTCTTCCATTGAGTTAATGATTCGGACTTTGTGTCCTAAACTTTGCTTATGGTTTCGGGTACTGGTTTCAGTCACAAAGGCTTGGTTGCAATTTGGACAATAACCTCTTAATATGAATTTCTCTGCAATCTGGGCAATGCTCTTCTCAGCTACAGCTACAGGACCTGCATTCCGACAACGAACTCTAAAGTGGAAAAGAAAAGGTGAAGAGATTAAGCAAAACAAAACAAAACTCATAGACACAAACAACAGTATGGTGACTTCTAGAGGGAAAGTGGGGGGGATTGAAGACAGGGTAAATGGTGATGGAAAAAGACTTCACTTGGAGTTGTGAACAATAATACAATATACAGGTAATGTACTATAGAATTCTATACTGACACCTATATAATTTTATTAACCAATCTCACTGCAATAAATTCAATAAAAGATTTAAAAAAATAAAGTGGATAAGAAAAACTCTTTCATAAGTATTTTCTAAATGCAGTATCTCTGTTTTTATTGTAGGAATTATAAAATAAACAACATATACATAAGCATTAAAAGATATTTCTCAGTAAAGATGCAAGTTATATAATACTAGAGACCCGGTGAATGAAAATTCATGCACTGGAAGGGGAGGAGGGTCCCTCAGCCTGGCCTGACCTCTCTCACAGTCAGGGAGGTGACCCAGTGATCAGGGGAAGACGACACCCCATCACACTTCTGCTACTGCCACTGCCAGCAATGCAAGCCTCGCCCAGCAGTGTTAACTGAGCTTCGGGCGGCCCTGGGCAGCTGGGGAAATAAGGGGGTTGGGGGGCTCTGAAGGCAGATGCATGGCAAGGCCTTTGCTATGCACCTGCTGCCCCAGCAGTGCTGAGGGGACTGGATGCCACCATCTTGTGGCTGTGGGCACCACCATCTTTGAGAGTGTGGCAGTCAATTAACATATTCCCTCCTTATTGGCTATGGGTGCTGCCACCTTTTGAGGGTGTGACAGTCAATTAGCATATTTCCTCCTTATTAGATGGGATCAGATAGAATTCTATCAACTCAATGTATCTGAATATTACCTACATTTTGTCTGTTTCTATCTTATATATAAAAGGGTAAAACTAGAATCAAAGGTTTTTAAAAAATCAGACAAACAAAAAAAACACTAAGCACAGAATCAAATACACTGACAGAGGACCTTATCAGATAAGCAATAACTTCTTTAATAATTAAACTGGGTGGAGGAATGCTACAGTAAGATTCCCAATAACCTGTACCCATTCATTAAGAACTGATTTACTTTATGTCAGGAATATGCCATGTCAATAATTACTTTTATATTAAAGAAATAGGCTCAATTAAGTGAGACACTATTCCAAAAATTAACTGGAAAAAAAAATCTTCTTTAGGGAAAAAGAAAAATGGAACTGTGCTTCAACTGTCTTCCTTTCACTACTAAACTCCAAAGAGAACAGACCTGCTACCATCCCATACATTTAATATATTTTAAAAGTGGGAAATTATATTGAGTATGGTCTTTAGTTACAGTGGAATGAAACTGAAAACAAGAAATAATAATAAAAATCCCTAAGTATTTGGAAATTACATCCCTAAATATTTACAAGTTAAACAACATATTTCTAATAAATCTACGAGTCAAAGAAAATTTTAAAAGGGAAAATATTTTTAACTCAATAAAAATAAAAACAACTTATAAAAATCTGAGGAATGCAGGTAAAGCAATGCTTAGACAAAAATTTTTAACTTTAAATGTTTATATAGAAAAAGAAGGTCCAAAGTCAACCTAAACTTCTACCTTAAAAAGCTAGAATAAAATCCTTTTCTGGCAGAGAGGACCTCCCCTCAACAATATGTCTCTCACAAAGGGGCTCCCTTCTTCCCTCTCCGGAAGGGGCGAAGAGGAACCACAAAGAGTGCCTGGTGCACAGCCCAATTCCTACTTCATGGATGTGAAATGCCCAGGATGCTACAAAATCACCACCATCTTTAACCTGCACAAAAACATAGTTTTGTGTATTGGTTGCTCCTTCAGAGGGAAGCAGCACTAAAAGCACCCCAAATCAAGAAGAGTAGGAAACCCAGACGCGCAGACCTGGCCCTCCGCGCCCGCGGCCCAGCACTTCCGCGCAGGTGTTCGCGCCCTTTGGTATCACCATGGAACCCGAGAGACCTAGACCTATCGCAGCACGTCGCCCGGCAACCAGGTACAACAAAAACTTTCCAAGGCTGCGGTGGCATAGCGGATGCGAAGATGTCTAACCCCGAACCCTTTCTCCCGGCACATCCTGTGCGGACCCCACGAAAACAGACTTCCATAGAAGCCAGACACTGAACTACACGCGTGGCTATGCAATGGATCGTCGTCCAACGGTTGGAATAGGCGGGGACCGGCTCCAGGCGAACCAGCTGTCCCAGGCTGACCTGGATGCGTTGGCCAACAAGGCACCACTTATAACTTAACGGTGAACCTAAGCAGGCTGCACCTCCGGAATTTATTCCTGCGCATGTGGCTTTTGCCAAAAAGCCAGCGCCCTGCTGTGGGTGTCACTTGGGACAACTGGCACAAGCGCCGCAAGACTAGAGGCAGGAGAAAGCCCTACCACAAGAAGCGAAACAACACTAAGATCGCCCCTCCGCAGACACACAGTCTGAGTGCCCCGAGGCAGCAAGAAGTACCTAGCCTCGAGGCTGGGCGTGGGCACCTTCTCCGGGGCTCAGAGTGCTGTACGCGCAAAACAAGGATTATTGATGTCGTCTACACTGCAGCCAACAATGAACTGGTCCCCAGCAAGACCCTAGTAAAGAACTGCATCGCGCTTGTTGACAGCACACCGTATCGACAGTGGTACGAGTCCCACTACGTCCCACTACGTCCCACTACACACTGCCCCTGGGCGGCAAGCAGGGGGCCAAGCTGACTCCTGAAGAGGAAGAGATTTTGAACAAAAAACGATCAACGAAAATTCAGAAGAAATATGATGAAAGGACAAAGAATGCCACAATCAGCAGTCTTCTCGGGGAGCAGTTTCAGCCGGGCAAGCTTCTTGCATGCATCGCTTGAAGACCAGGCCAGCGTGGCCGAGCAGATGGCTATGTGCTGGAGGGCAGGGAGCTGGAGTTCTATTTGAGGAAAATCAAAGCCCCGGAAAAGCAAATAAGCCATCTGCCCTCCTATCTTAGCTCATGTAATAAAGATGTTTATTCAAGCCGAAACCGGTTTGGCTCAATGGATAGAGCATCGGCCTGCGGACTGAAAGGTCCCAGGTTCGATTCTGATCAAGGGCATGTACCTTGGTTGCGGGCACATCCCCAGTAGGGAGTGTGCAAGAGGCAGCTGATCGGTGATTCTCTCTCATCGATGTTTCTAACTCTATATCCCTCTCTCTTCCTCTCTGTAAAAAATCAAATATATATATATATTTTATTTTTTTTTTAAAGATGTTTATTCAAAAAAAAAATAGTAGTATCTGATCATGTACTGACCTAAAACATTCTCATGGCTTTCCCAGTGTAAAGGCTAAGATCCAACTCTGCAGGTTCTCACAGTCCTACTCCTCTGGCCCTCCCTGCTGTTTCTCCACCCTCCTCTTGGGCCTGTCTTTTCCTTACCACTGGGTTTCAATCACCGTGGATTTGTTTTCCTTATTCTGTTGAAACTGTAGCATACTCCCCTCCCCCATCACAGGGCCTTTGCACACGCTGTTTTCCCCTCCTGGACTAGCTTTCCTATGATTGATACTCAATAAACATTAGTCTTAAAAAAGAAAAAAGAAAAAGAAAAAAAGAAGAGTAGGAAACCAGACAATAAATACATTTTGGGTACAAAAAAAAACAGTTAGAAAAAGATAAACAAATTAAACCTAAAATTTAAAGACCAGAAATTAACAAATGGGAAAAAACACACACAGAGAATCAATCAACAGTGAAATAAAATGCTGGTTGTTTTAAAGATCAACAAAAATATGTTCAAAGATAGATTATAGAAATAAACATAAAAGCTTTTAAAAAGCTTAACTTTTTAAAAAAATGAAGTAAACAAAAAATATATTCCTGAAACAAGAATAAGCAAAGGTTTCTCATGATAAAGCATAACTACAAAAGAAAAAAAATCTATAAATTATACTTAATGAGATTAAAAACTTCTCATCAAAAAAACACAATTAACAATATGAATATGCACCAGCCTGGGAGAGAATGCATTCATAGTACATACACCTGGCAAAAGAAGAATATATAAAGAACCCCAACTCACATTTAAAGGCAAGCAATCTAATTTGTAAAATAGGCAAAGGACATGAACAGATATTTCACAAAGATAAATGAATGGTCCTAAGTACATGAAAAAGTGCCTAACATCATTGTTCATCAGGAAAATGCAGATTAAAAAAACACAAAAGAATCGATAAAATGAAAAAGACTGGCAATACCAAATCTTGGTATGGATATAGAATAACTGGAATTCTCCTATCTTGCTGCTAGAAATATACACTAAAATGTTTAATAGTTTCTTATAAAACTAAATACATAATATAAATACAACACACTGCCATGTATTGATAACTACTGAAGCTGGGTAAAAGGTATATAGGGGTCATTACAGTATTCTCCTTTTGTTTAATGTTTGATAATTTCCTTTGTAAAGGTAAAAAATCATACTGAAATCTTGATTAAGATAAATGTGGCCTTTCATGAAATTTAATCCTTCACATGGATATGATACATTCCATTCTGGTTGACTTAAAGCCACAGTTCTGCTGAAACCGGATTGGCTCAGTGGATAGAGCATGGTGGGCCTGCGGACTGAAAGGTCCCAGGTTTGATTCCGGTCAAGGGCACGTACCTTGGTTGCGGGTACATCCCCAGTAGGGGGTGTGCAAGAGGCAGCTGATTGATGATTCTCTCTCATTCATCAATGTTTCTAACTCTCTATCCCTCTCTCTTCCTCTCTGTAAAAAATCAATAAAATATATTTTTTTAAAAAGCCACAGTTCTATTTTAACCCTCTCCTTCCCTATACATAACATTCACAGAACACCAAGAGAAAAATTACACACCGACTTAGAACTATTACCTTGTTTTATATTCACAGCAATATCAATATATCCACTTCTTCCATAGCTCTAATTCTCTCTTATGCTAATTTGGTTAATTTCCAGGCAACTGCACATTCTTGTTTTAAAAGGAGAGAAACATGGAAGAGAGCGGTATTGTTGAATCCCACTGGAGAAAAGCTTATTGGGCAGGATTCCCTTACGAACCTGAAATGGGCAGTGAGCTCCATATGGGAACGCAGTGTCTGGTGGCAGGCCACACACTTAACTTGAAACGGAACATCTTTGCACAGAGAGATCAAAAGTTTCTTTGCAAAAGATGGAAATGATATTGGATATGCTATTTTCTTGTCATCTGGAAAAAAAAATTATAACGTGCTAAGATTTGAGTATAGTAACCCAACTTTTCCTCCCTTTTGTCTTCCTCAATATCAGTTGGAGTAAGTAAAAGATATTTATGTAATAAAAATCTGAAATTCATTTTCTAGCCTTAAGTACAAAAGATGTGGAAAAACACCCAAATTCCCAGATTATGTAAAAACATTATTCTGAATGAATGTTTTCTTCCCAAGTTTCTTTTCACTTCTCAAAGTAAACCTTATTCTTAGGTATGGGTAAATATTGAGAATCTTAAAAAAAAGAATTAAAAATGTTTCACTTTTACAGTTTGCATACTAGCATGAGGATAAGAAACCTCAAAAATTATCTCAGAATTATGGAAACTTAGCAAAAATTAAAGTGGTTTAATAATTTTCAGAGAACATACCACCCAGTTTAAAACGCTGATGGAAATGATTCTTTCCAGTCATGTGCTTCATACAATCATCCTTGCCGCTAAAAAGAAGGAAGCAATTTGGACATGCAAAACACTGAATAATCTGAGGAAGAAGGTTGTTTTTATGTCCATCATCTGCAGCTTCCTAAAATATAAGGCAAAGCTGAATTATAGACAATTAAAATCAACCAATATTCAAATTCTTAAAATTAACTTTCAAAATATTTATTATCTGGAATATTTTCTATCAATTTTAAACAAGAGAAGTTCTTCCCTGAGTGAACAATGGAGCTTTGCTCATGAATGAGGTCCCATATATAAATTTTAAAAATTTTTTTCCTTGAAAACAATTATAACAATCTTTTATGACAATAAATATGCAAGTATATTTGCTTTCTATGTATTTTTCCTTTTGTACATACCCAACTGCAACATTATATAAATGCATAAATGTTTTCACGTCATATACATTTTTTCTAAAGTTTTACTTTGTTCAATCTACTCTGCAATATAACCTTTGTTTATAAATATATATTTATCCATAAATAGCTCCATACTTAAAATTTTATATATACGAACATACAAGGCGATTGCCGTTGTTTTATCAAATATTTTCAACTCGCTCTTCTGCCTCTTAGTTTTCTTATTTCACAATATCTAATGGAAAGTCCTAAAATGCAACTGGTATAACTTTAATTCATTGTTCTTAATAATTGTCAACGACTCCATCTGTGGATCTACTATGATTTAGTCAAGTATTCATTCTGAGGCCTTATTTTTTGCCACTATGAACAATAATGTTGTAAACATCCTTGAATATATATTCTTATTTATAGTTGCTTTCTCTCATTATCAGTGATCCTACTGGATTAGAAGGTATATTCTTTGAATATTAAAAGATGTTGTATGTTTGCTTTTCAAAATGGCTTTACCAATTCACGTATCTCCTAGCCTGGCAGCAATAGCTATTATTTTTGCAGTCTAACAGAGTTGATACTCATTGTTACTTTAATTGCATTTCCAATCTACTAGGGAGTTTGAGCATTTATTCATACAATTCTGTGGATATTCCACATTCTGTAGAATTCTTATTTATATTCTCTATTCTCATATTTCATGGTTTTGTTTTCTCTCCTTTTGGTCAACTTCATTATCAAAACTCTTTATCCAATCCTCTATTTTGCAAATATTTTCAAACATCTGTTAATGAATTCTGTACATGCTCACTTTAAAATTATGATATAGTGAAACAGGTATGTCTTTTTTTAGCATCTAAGTTTCCAAACTTAGTAAGAGCCTCCTTTATCCCTAACAACCTTAAAAGTTGTGTCTTCTTAAATTTATTATCTTAAATTTACATTAGGGATATCAAAGTAGTTTGTGTAGTCTTATGGGATGCAACAAGAGGAGGAACCGTAAATTTACATTTACATTTATATTAATTTATATTAAGTACATGTCAAGCAAGCACCATATTAGGATTCAAACTGTACTTTCCCATGAAATATTAATTTATTCATTATAAATAAGAAAATTGAAATTTAGATTAAGTCAACAAAATTACCATTTCCCCAACCAAGGTGTTACCATAGAAGAGACAAAACTACCATTCAAATACAGCTTTATATTTTTGGTAACAAAAATCTATGCTCTTTACACTATTCTCCATCCCATTTAAATTTGGCAAGTGCCACACAAAAGATTACAATGGGAAGATATTTTGTATTCCATTAGAAGGTTCTAAAGTTAAGCCGAGGTCGGTTTGGCTCAGCGGTAGAGCGTCGGTCTGCGGACTGAAAAGTCCCAGGTTCGATTCCGGCCAAGGGCATGTACATTGGTTGCGGGTACATCCCCAGTAGGGGGTGTGCAAGAGGCAGCTGGTCGATGTTTCTCTCTCATTGACGTTTCTGGCTCTCTATCTCCCTTCCTCTCTGTAAAATATCAATAAAATATATATTTAAAAAAAAAATAAAAAATAAAGTTAAGAGCACTACAAGCATTTATTAACCACCAATTTATATAAATGACCCCTAATGAAGACCTCTAAACTAAAAAAATAATTTTTAGTTCAATTCTGAGTTATAAATGTATTCCATATAATGCTCATTTAAATGGTTTGTTCAATAGAACAAAAATGTGGTTCTACATAAAATGTTACTGGAATATAACTGTTATATAAATGTAGCATATTTGCAAATACCATCCACAAACTAGAGGAAGGAAAGGGAAACAGAATGCCTGGTAAGTTAAAGTGCTAAATTTATTTTTACTATTATATTTCTGGTTAGATTAAAATAACATATATCATAAAATTTTGTATGTATAGAAAAGACTAGGACAACAATAAAATACTACTTCATACCCACTAAAATAGCTATTTTAAAAGATAGATAATAAATGCTGACAAGGATGTAAAGAAATCAGATTCTAGCCAGGTAGCTCAGTTAGTTGGAACATGGTCCTGATATACCAAGGTTGTGGGTTTGACCCCTGGTCAGGGCACATATAAGAAGTAACCAATGAATGCACAAATAAATGAAAAAAAAAACAAACTGATGTTTCTCTTTCTCTCTAAAATTAATAAAAATAAGAAGAAACTAGAGCTCTATACATTGCTAGTGGGAAGGTGACATGGTATAATAATTATATAACAATTGGCAGTTCTTCAAAAAATTAAACATAATTACCATATGACCTAATATTCACCTCTGAGAAGCGAATACATATATCCACACAAAGACATGCACACTTGTTTATAGTAGCATTATTCACAATAGCCAAAGTGAAAACAACCCAAATGTTTATCAACTAGATGAATTGATAAACAAAATGTGGCATATATCCATACAACGGACTGAAGGGTCACAGTGCACATGCCCGGGTTGTGGGCTGGATCCCCGGTGGGGGGCATGTAGGAGGCAGCCAATCAAGGATTCTCTCTCACCACTGATGTTTCTATCTCTCTCACCCTCTCCCTTCCTCTCTGAAATAAAAAAAAAAATGTATTTTTTTTTAAATTAGGGATAAAGTACTGATATATTCTACAACACAGATAAGCCTTTAAAACATTATGGTAAGTGAAAGAATTTTGTCATAAAAAGGGCACACATTCTATTATTCCATTTATATGAAATGTCCAGGAAAGATAAAACCAAAGAGACAGAAAGTAGTTTTACTGGTTTCCCAGGGCTGGGAAGAATAGGCTAGCAAGGGGGACAATAACCTTTGATGACAGAATGGCCCTAGGAACAGAACGAGAAGTAGTGGTACTACCTATTGACCTGCAAGTGACCTTGAGGCACATGGAAGCTTACAGTACACCTACCACCACTACCACTAACACCACCAAAATGGGAGAAAGGCAGGAAGCCATCTAGTATCAGACCCATTGGATGACTTTAACATTCAAGAAAAGCTAGACTTATTACTCAAAGTGTGACCCAGCAGCACTGGCATCATCTAGCAGCTTGTTAGAAATCCTGAATCTGAGGCCCCACCTCAGATCTATTGAGTCATAATTTTCAATTTGTAACAAGTCATTCATATGTACATTAAAGTTTGATTCCCAAGTGATTCGTGTGCACATTAAAGTTTGATAAGCACTAGTCTAGATGGAAGAAATTGGAGATGAAAGGAAAAGGGGGAGGAAGCAAGACAAATAATGCAAACTGTAGATAATTCCACTCTCATTAAAGAATGTGAGCCTTACAAAATAGAAATCAGTGGTATATGATCTTCTAGCGACCTCTTCTGGGTGATTCAAGATAGGCAATTTCATGCTGTAGTTTAAAGGAAACTAGTTTAAAGGAAGGGTCTTTGTGACACATTCCAAAGAATAAGCAATAATGAATATTTGTTGAGAGCTATATCTAATATCAAACATGGTATACTTATTACAGAGTTCTATATTACAAGTATTTGTATATGTCCCTTGAGATATATCAATAAGAGTTACATAGCACACCCTTTTAAGTACTAGATCTATTTCTTAATACTAACATTAATAAAAGAATTTTTAGACACTATATAGCTCCAACAATTCAACATATAGTGAAAAGCAGTGGACTTAAGAAGGGTCCAGTTCTCATCATGTGATTAACTCACAGAGTATCTTAAACAAGGTACATTAATTTCATAAAGCAACTTAATAAAAAGTAGGGTTTCTATTGTAATCTTTAGGACTGCTGGTTTTCACCTGTCAAGTTTGCCTGCCAACAACAGTTTAATGTTCCAAATCATTTTGCTCTTCATAAACAATCAGAATTTTGATCCTTATGTGTATCATTAGGGATTGCAAGCTTAAGAGCAAGAAGAAAAATAATGCCTACTCTTAACTTAGGACATGCTCTTACCTTAGAAAACAGGTGTTCCTTATATTGTTGTTGAGTAACAAAACTTTTATAACATACTACACAAACAAAGGAATTGATGGAAGGTCCATGTAGTGTAATTGTTGGATCACACGGTGAGTGATCAAACCTACTTGGCAAAAGAGAGGTACGTTAGAAAAGCCCACATTCTAGGGGCAGCACTATTTAGTTTCATTTGTTAAGCTAAGTAAACATACATACACATATTCAGAATTCTCACTTTCCTACTAAAATATTAAATTATGTTCTTCATATTCAGAAAATTTCAAGTGGTTCATATTAAGGCATGCAATCCTTTCAAATAGTGACCTACAGTTAGCTTAAAATTTCATAAAAGTCCTTAAGATCCAATAAAATAAATTCAGGCCAAGACCGGTTTGGCTCAGTGGATAGAGCATCGGTCTTCGGACTGAAGGGTCCCGGGTTCGATTCCGGTCAGGGGCATGTGCATTGGTTGCGGGCACATCCCTGACAGGGGGTGTGCAAGAGGCAGCTGGTTGATGTTTCTCTCTCATGGATGTTTCTAGTTCTATATCTCTCTCCCTTCCTCTTTGTAAAAAAATCAATAAAATATATTTAAAAATAAATAAATTCAGGTATGTTTTGCCAAACTGGCAAATTTCCAGTTTGAAACTACAAGACATCATCTTTTCTTTTGTCTTATTTTCATAAAGCTCACTAATAATTTAAATGAACCACTAGAATAATAATCTCTAGTCAAGATTTCTGACACACCCCTGATCCCTAAAAAATGGCTTTTAATCCTTTTAATGTTCATTTAACTATATTAAAAATTTGTGTCATTTTAAACTGCCTTAAAGACTTTCTAAAGTAGTTCAGATACAGTATGCTCCCCACTTATTTGCAGACCACGGACGCTCCCTCTAGAAATCTCTCTCGGTAAGGCAAGGTGTAAGTAGTGTGAGACATTTTTAAACTATTAGAAGGGGATTGTGAAGATAAGAATGTTTAATGACTTTAATACTGTATTCCTTGATATTTACTTTCTCATGCTCTAATATTCAAAAGTACAGTAAGTTAATAAGATGGGTTTCAAAAGCAAAATATGTATCATTAATTTGGCCACATTTTATTTGCCTTTAGCAGTTATTTTTGCAATGCCATATTAGCTACTAGTATACTACTCTAAGTGCTTTATGTTTTTTTTGAAATTTGCATCTATGGGATTTCTCTTAACATTGATCCAATTGCATAGCAGTGCAAAAAAATCTATTCAAAATTTTATTATAATTTTAGGAACAAATACATATTTAAAGGCCAGATGCCTTTAAAGATAAATATCATTAGACGAATCTAACTTCACCACACCTTCTAGGATACCTAAGGGATGTAATTGTAAATAATTACATCTTAACAACACAAAACAATTCGAATTTGAAATATAAAGCTATAATTACAATGGCAGAGGCACATCATGCTTTCATTTCATGAAATCACTTTCTTTTAAAAAAATATTTTATTGATTTTTTACAGAGAGAAAGAGAGAGGGATAGAGAGTTAGAAACATTGATGAGAGAATCTTGTACCTCTTGTACACTCTTGTACACTCCCTACTGGGGATGTGCCCGCAACCGAGATACATGCCCTTGACCGGAATCAAACCTGGGACCTTTCAGTCCGCAAATCGATGCTCTATCCACTGAGCCAAACCGGTTTTGGCTATGAAATCATTTTCACTTTTTAACTCACTTGACCTTCAGTGTCCACTATTCTGAATATCACCCTTACCTTTTCAAATGTCCTAAGAGAAGATGCCCATTATCAAATTCCTTGTTACAGTGCATTATGGGACATGAAATTGCTTTCTCAGACACCTGCATTTGGCCTCCTCTTCGGAATGAGCTTTTTGTTCCAGAATTAATTGTTCCTGCTTTGAGTCCTGCATCATTGGATATAAATTCTTAAGTCTCTATTTCAGATATTTGTCCTTTAGACTGGTAATCAAAATTATGACAAAACAATGAAAAATCAACCACATGCATCATTAATTAAATACCGTATTTATAAGCTTTCTTATAAAAGATATAACCTGAAAGTAAATAGTTATTTGGGAAAAGAAAAGCAATTAACATCTCCAACTAGCCCTCTCTTGAGGGAAAAAAAAAATCTTGTTTCCTTAAATTCAACACCCAAAAAATATCAAAGATCAAATGCATTAGAAAATCAGTTGCTCTACAGAACCTTTACCTCCCTTCTTTTCATTTATATGTTTGCAAAGATCTTTTCTTCTCTTATTTTCTCTTTTAACTATCTTAAACACATTATAAGGTATAGCTATATTACAGAGGATCTGGGTTCTCTAAAAATTATCTTGAACAATGCAACTGAGAGGGCAAGAGAAGTGGAGAGGACAAGGAGGGAAGGAGAATAAGTGACACTTTCTGAGGAGTCCGGCTATTGATCAATAAGCTCCAACCTGGACATCAAAGTTATACAGGTTTCAGTAATAACATTTATAGAACACAAAGCAGATTTACTTGTTATCTCTCTTCTTCCAATTTATCCTTTTTTGTCTTTTCCCTTTTTCTCCTTTCAAAGCCAATTAGAAAATAGTTTGCCCATCATTACTTTCTCTTAATTCCCTCTTATTCTGGTTCATTCTTCTTCCCTTTTCTTTCTTTATAATATTGGTCTTACAATCACACAATCTTTTGAGACTAATATCCCTGGCCAAATTTTGTTCCCATGGAACTCCCAATACATGATATATAATAGAAAATTTGAAATTATGTTGTATAAATAAAAAATTGTAAAACTGCCAGGAGGATTATAATATGAAGATAGTTTATTGTTTCTCTTTATTATTATTTCTTGTGGACTGTTTCAATTAGATGTCTTAAATATTTCACACAACAGAAAACTAGGTATTTTTTTATTTTATTTTATTTTTTTTAATTTTTATTATTTTTTTTATTTTTAAACATATTTTATTGATTTTTTACAGAGAGGAAGAGAGAGGGATAGAGAGTTAGAAACATCGATGAGAGAGAATCACCGACCAGCTGCCTCTTGCACACCCCCTACCGGGGATGTGCCCGCAACCAAGGTACATGCCCTTGACCGGAATCGAACCCGGGACCTTTCAGCCCGCAGGCCGACGCTCTATCCACTGAGCCAAACCGGTTTCGGCAAACTAGGTATTTTTTAAATACTATTTTAAAAATTGATTTGAGAGAGAGGAAGGGGGGGAAAGAGACAAAAAGAGAGAAAGAGGAGAAACAACAATGTTGAGAGAAAAGCATCAACTGGTTGCCTTCTGCATGCATCCGATGAGGGATGGAACCTGAAACCTGGATGGGTATGTGCCTTGACTGGGAATCAAACCTGCAACCATTTGGTGTACGGGTTGACACTCCAACCAACTGAGCCACACCAGCCAGGGTGGGTATTTATCTTTATGACAGTTTCTACAAAGCCCTTAAGCATTTAACTAGAGATTTTTATTCCTTTAACATCATCTAGTTTTAAGATCTCCAAATAGTTATATATGCCTAAGGTTTCAACTGCCTTTCTGTTCTTTTAGTCCTTTTGGGGGAGCTGGGGGAACCACTACTAAAACCTGACAAAACACTTTAAATGTGTTCAGCCAACAAACAATGAACAGCACAGCATTAATCATATTTTAATCTTAAAGAGGCAGTAAATGATAATATATCTTTTTATCTTTAAATTTTTTAATGCAATCAGAATTAGGACAATTTTTATTTATTGTCCATCCACATTCCAGATGTCATACATTATGACCTTTATTTGGCCAAACAGAGGCTCTGGCTAATAGAGAAAACAACCAATTGAAAGAAAATAAGCTTTACCCATAGAAAGGCAAAGTACAAAGCAATTTAAACAACTCTTTTCCTTAAATGGTATAGAGAGTGCAGTTTTTAGGTTATTAAGTATTGAAATGTATGCAAACTGGCCTAACTGTAAAGGACTATAAAAGATAGATTTCTAAAGTTAGAGTAATTATAAAGGACTTAAATTACTTCTAATAAAAAAACTGAATTATAATAGTTGGGTACTTTGGAATAGACTGAATGAGTCTCTTAATGTTACTGAGAAGTAGAATCTCACTTTTTTAAAATTAAAGGATACAACTGTCATCTCTGTTTCCCTCAGCTATCCACTCTTCTAAGGTTCCAACATTCTCTAAAGTCCATTTGGGAAAGATAAATACCCATACCAAATATAGCCAAACACTAAAGCAGCTATTCTAGCAATAGTTCCCAAATTTCAGTTTTACAGTGTTGCAACGACCAAGCAAAAAAGATGAAACAATCACACGAAAAGAGCATAATTAAAGACCTAAACTCCAGGCTCAAGCTTATCAGCCACCAATGAACCAGGTATGACCTAAAAATATGTAAAAATACACAGCCAACTGACTCATTTGTACTCACTTGGCCTGCTCAGGTAAATATACAAACAGATGCTCATGCATTCAATTTACAATGAATTAAAATACTCTAATAATCTGGGTTAGGCCTAAGGGGGCATATTACTGACCCCAAACCATTCTAGACAGGACTTGATTTGATTCATACGAGATAAATGACTTTTAGAAGAGATCTTAGATGTAATGAAGCATTGTAGTTTTAGTCCATTTTCCTATCAAAATCATCTAGGAATCCTCTCAGTTTACAGATGCTCTATCTCTGGGGTGAGGCCCAGGCATGTATTTAAAAGCTCCCAGGTGAGGAGAGAGTACCAAGATGGTGGCCTAGGTACGCGCCTAAACTGCCGCCTCATACAACAATTTCAAAATAACAACTAAAAGACAGAACAGACATCATCTAAAACCACAGGAAAGCTGGCTGAGCAGGAAATCTACAACTAGAAAGGAGAGAGGCTCACGGATCGGATCGGGAGCTGCAAAGTGCTGAGGAAGGGAGACCCTTGTGCAGAGAGGAAGGACAGCTGAGTGCCTGGCTGGCGGGAGGGGAAAGGAAGCCCCGATTGCATTGAACCCCAGTTCTAACTGCACTGAACCCCAGCCCCAGCCGAAACCCCATGGACCCAGGCTCATACGGGTAGAGTCTGGACTGTAGAGAAAGGCAACCAGAGATTCAAAGACTGGGAGACACGGGGAGCTGGGAGCCGCAGCCTGCAAGTGAGTGCGCACAGAGAGGTCTGACCAGACTGGGAGACCGGGGAAATGGGAGCCGCAGCGCACTAGTGAGTGCACACAAAGAGGTCTGACCATAGAGGTTGCTGAGGCCTCTCCATAGCAGAAGGAGCCCGAAGCTCCTAACTGCACTGAATCCCCAGTTCCGAATGCACTGAGCACTGAAACCCAGTTCAGGGCGAGCCCCTGGGGCACCCATGCTCTTACAAGGGGAATCTGGACTGTGAGGAGGAAACTCAGGGGATCCGTGGAAGGCAGAGGTCTTGGGGCATGTGCACAAGAGCAGGATTGGCTGGAAGCTAAGACTGTCAGCTCAGCCCTGAGACTCCACCCCATCCAAGCTGAGCACAAAGGCTTTTGCAATTTTGCAAGTCTGATCCTGTAAGACTGTCTCTAATACAGAAGGTATCCTGGTGTAGACACAGCTGATACTCACATGCAATAGATCTGGAGGTCATTTCCTCCCAGTGATACCAACAACAATCAAGACTTAACTACAACAAGGCTGTTCACGCAGTCCACAAAGGGGAGCACCAATAGTGTTCACCTCAGGTAACTGGGGAGGCTGACCCACCAGATCATATAGGACACCAAGCACACAAAGCCACCCTACCAACTCAGGGAAGCAGCGAAAATGCCGAGAAAAGGAAATAGATCTCAAACAAAAGAAATAGAGAACAAAAGACTGAATATAGAGCTCAAGACCACGGTTATAAGGTTTTTTAAGAATTTCCTAGAAAAGGCTGTTAAATTTAACAAGACTCTCGAGGATTTTAAAAAGGACCAACTAGAAAAAGTACAGGAAGCACACAGAACCCCAAGCAAAAGAAATCCAAAGAGTACCACACCAAGACACATCATAATTAAAATGCCAAGGGCAAAAGACAAAGAGAGAATCTTACAAGCAGCAAGAGAAAAACAGTTAGTTACCTATAAGAGAGCACCTATACAACTATTGGCTGATTTTTCAACAGAAACTATGCAGGCCAGACGGGAGTGGCAAGAAATATTCAAAGTAAGAACCTACAACCAAGATTACTCTACCCAGCAAAGTTATCATTTAGGGCAGATAAAGAGGTTCACAGATAAGAAAAAGCGAAAGGAGTTCATCACCACCAAACCAGTATTATTTGAAATGCTGAAAGGTATTCTTTACGAAGAGGAAGAAGAAGAAAAAGGTAAAGATAAAAATTGTGATCAACAAATACATGTATATCAACAAGTGAATCTAATAATCAAGTGAATTAAAAATCTGAGGAACAGAATAAACTGGTGAATATAATAAAATCAGGGTCAAAGAAAGGGAATGGATTGATTATTATCAGGGGGAAGAGGGTGAGGGAGGTGCAGGAAGAAACTGGACTAAAATTGTACACCTATCTATGGATGAGGACAATGAGCGGGGAGGTCAGGGGGAGGGTAAGGTGGGAACCGGGTGGAAGGGAGATATGGGGGGGGGGGAAGAGAAACAATTGTAATAATCTGAACAATAAAGATTTATTTAAAAAATAATAATAAAATAAAAATAAAAGTTCCCAGGTGATTCTGATGCAGCTAAGGTGAGACAAGCTAATCATCAACAACTACTGAGAAATGAATGCTTATCAAAAAAGATTTTAAAAAATATATATTCTTAATTGATTTCAGAGAGGTAGAGGGAAAAATAGAGACATCAATAATGAGAGAGAATCGCTGATCAGCTGCCTCCTTCATACCCCTCACTGGGGATCAAGACCGATATACAGGCATATGCCCTGACGGGGAATCAAACCATAACCTTTTGGTTCATAGGTTGATGCTCAACCACTGAGCCATGCCAGCCGGCGTCAAAAAATATTTTTCAAATAAACAAAGCCTTAAAAGAACACTTCAAAAAGCAAAACAAATTACCATAATTTCTAAGTCTCTTTTACTAAAATAGATCTGGAATACCACGCAATTCTTTTATAGAGCTGAATCAAGTCACATTTGGAATCCAAGTTCTAGGCTTGTTTTCTGTGTTCATTTATATAGCATCCTTTAGTACAATATTCAACTAATATTTATTGAGCATTCTTTTTAGGCACTGACACAAAATAGGATTAAAGGTATTGGTCTCCATTCCCACAGAGCACAGGGTAAAAACTATATGAGAAATGTATAAAGCACTGTGGGAACAAAGAACGCTAAGCAACCAAACTTACGTAGAGTAAATAAAGCTAGCAGGCTCAGTGCTGAGCATTACCTGGGGGGCTAATCCCACAGGCAAGTAAGAAGAAAAAAAGAGGAAAAGTTATTTAAAAATGAGGATGGGGGGAAGTTGGAATTTGCCAAGCTCACACAGATTAGATGGCAATAAGGAAATATAGTTTCAGGGAGTGGCCAAGTGTCAAAATATCTACAAATTATTCTTAATTATTTTATAAGTGGTAGTTTGACTATTTTTAGAAAGCCCTCTAAAAACTAACTTTATTTTCATTTAAAAAAATTTATTAAGGAATTATTATGTGTACATAGCTTTCCATTGCCCCCCCCCCTCCCATACATGCCCTCCCTCCCCAGAGTTCGGCGTTCGTTGGTTGTACCTATATGCATGCACACCAGTCCTTCAGTTGATCTCTTATCTCCCTCAGATCTCCCTTCCCTCCCTGCTGTCATTTGATAGTCTGCTTGTTTTACGGTGACTATCTCAGGACCACATGAATAGAATCCGCTCCTCCTCCGCCCCCCCACCCAGGTCCCACCGCTTCCCCGGGGCACACGGCTCTCCTGGGCACAAGGCCCCCCTAGGGCACACGGCTCACCCGTAAAAACTAACTTTAGAAAAAGATATTCAGGTTCAAAGTTGAGCATTGCATGCATTTCTAAATAGATATTTAAATATTTTAATGACTTCTTGCAATTAAACCTCCTGCTGAATTAATTCCACAACTAAGGTTTCTGTGGATATCCCAAGCCTTTAAGGGCTTAGTAGGTTGTCTATCAGACAGATCAGAAAAGTTGCCATGATGGGACAGTCCTAGTAGCTTTTAAAAGTTCCACAAATTATCTAGTGAGAGAAAATGTTTTATAGTGAGATTTCCAGGAATGTCAGGTCTGCAAAGAGTTAGTGAAGAAGAGGCTACCCAATGCTTTAGATGAGACTCCCATGTGGAGACTTACAGAATATCTATATATGCTACACTGACAAATAAGTAAAAACTCATCCTTTAAATCTCAGCTTAAATTCCATTTCCTCAGAGAAACTTTTCCTGAACTCAAGTAACCTGTTACACAACCTCCCATATACACATGTACTATTTCAGGTAATAACTATGAAATTATAAATGATTAAATGAGCAATATCTAATGAGCTCAAGGATAACATACTACTTACACTCAAAATATACTTTTGCCAAAGTAGGAAGGTAATTTGTAAAGTAGGCCATTATTAAGATTCACTAAAATTAAATGTCAATTCTTTATATATTCATTAGCAACCAAATAAATGAACATAATATCTTAAAACTGTAGGGAAGCTAGGTAATCTTCATGTTTCACTCATTTCTAAAGAATACCTGGCATTTTTAGCCACTGGTCCACACAGAGTCTTGCTGCTTCTGTATCAGAATGTCCTCGAATAAATTCCAATTCTTGCAAGCCATGAGCATGCTGAAAATCAACTTTTTCCTAAAGATATTAAGGGGGAAAAAATTAACCATGATTACTAATCTGGTTTCCTTGGGAAAAGATTTTGAGATTATCAGTGACTAGTAAGTACTGATTATGATTACTCTCTATCCTTGGAACTTCACAACTAGGTCCCAAAACAAAGGTTTATGCTCTATCATGTTGATCTAATGTTATCTACATCTGCACAAAGTTCACTACAATCTACATCTCCAACAATAAGGCACTGGTTAAGTAAATGAAGGTAAGTACATTTCATTCAAGTCAATAGAAAGACTAACCACTTTTTTAATGAAGTAGAAACATACTTTTATTTTTTTTTATTTTTTATTTTTATTAAGGTATTATATGTGTACATAGCTTACCATTGCTCCCCCCCCAACCTCCCATTCATGCCCTCCCTCCCCAGAGTTCTGTGTTCGTTGGTTGTACTTATATTCATGCATACCAGTCCTTCGGTTGTTCTCTTATCTCCCCCCAGGTCTCCTTCCCCTCCCCGCTGTCATTTGACAATCCACTTGTTTTATGGTGACTATCTCAGGACCACACGAATAGAGTCTGCTCCTCCTCTGGTTCTCACTGCCCCTCCCCCCAGGTCCCACCGCTTCCCCTGGGACACACGGTTCACCCGGGGCACACGGCCCCCTGGGACACACGGCTCACCCGGGGCACACAGCCCCCTGGGACACATGGCTCACCAGGGACACACGGCCCCCTGGGACACACGGCTCACCTGGGACACCTGGCCCTTTCGGGGGACACAGCTCACCAGGGGCACATGACACCCTGGGACACACAGCTCACCCAGGACACCCGGCCCCTTTGGGGGACACGGCTCACCCGGGGAACACGGCCCCCTGGGACACATGGCCCCTCTGGGGCTCTGGGGTCGCGTATTGGAGGTGCCGCGCTAGCTCTTCGCTAGCACGGTGGGCAGGCTGGGACGGCTGCAGGTGGGCTGAGATGGCTGCAGGCGGGGAGACCACCCTCAAAGGTGTCTCGTTCTGTGCGGAAGCGGAGCAGCTGCGGACGCGGAGGCTAAGTTCTGAGGCCACCCACTCCCTGAGCCCAGGGTGTAGTGAGCTCTGTTCTCGGTGGATTTCCTTTATTCGTGGCGGCGGCGGTGGTGGGTGCGGCAGCGACGGTCGCTCCTGTGGTTCAATTTCCACTGTAGTTTTAAAGTTCACATGGCGGCAGTGGCGGGAGCTTCAGCCCGGCCATGCGATGCTGGAGGAAGGACTCACCGGGGCCGCTAATGGAAGGCGCTGCGTCAGCTCCTCACCAGCACTAGAAACATACTTTTAGTATCAAACAAGCCACCAAGTAATATAAAACAAATAAGGCCCAATATAAACAAAGATTAATTTCAAGATATGTAAAACTTTATCTGCCAAGCGGGGGAAGGCTGAAAATAAATATATTAAATTCAAAGGCTAGATCTCGGAATGGAGATATGAACAATTAGTTGCATTTTTAAACTTTTGTACTTTTTTCTCTGATTTTTTTTAAACATAGGTGGGGCAAAATAGGTTTATAGTTACTCATATGGAAAATAACACAATAATTAATAAAAATACAAACATAAACTGTTTCTCGTACTCACAACTGTAAAGCTACTTTTGTCCCACCCTGTAGAGTATGGAGTGAAGAGAAGCCTATTAAATATTTGTTCAGTGAATAGTATTACTTTGAGCAGACGCTTATTAGTACTTAATATGTGCTAATATAAAGCATTTATTGACATCTAGATCAAGGGTTGGCAAACTTTCTCCATAAAGGGCCAGAGAGCAAATATTTTAGGCTTTGTAGCCCATACATTCTCTATTGTAGCATAAAAGCAGCCATAGATAATATGTAAACAAATGGGCATGGCTATGTTCCAATAAAAATTTATTTACAAAATAGGCAGCAGGCCAGTGTAAACCACTAAATTATATACTTCAGACTATTAAAGAGTCTGTAAATCTTTCTACTTATATTACCTATAAATCTACTTGCATATTCTCTAGTCATGCTATATCTAACAACATTTATTAACCACCTACCATTTGAGGAACTGTTGTAAAAGCATTTTAGATTTAATTCTCACAATAGCTCTGTGATAGGTATATTGTTCCCATTTGATTTGATTTTTTCAATATATTTTTCATTAATTTTTGAGAAAAAGAGAGATGGGGAAAGAAATGAGAAACATCAATGATGAGAGAGAATCATCAATTGGCTGCCTCCTGCACATCCCCCACTGGGAACCGAACCAGCAACTTGTCCAGAATTGAACCTGGGACCCTTCAGTCCACAGGCCAACGCTCTACCCACTGAGCCAAACCAGCTAGGGCTATTGTTCCATTTTATAATGGGAAACTGAAGTAAACCACTGTCAAATGAATTGCCCAAGAATAAATAACAATTCCAGGATTTAAACTCTTATAATTAGATTGTAGGATCCATGCACTTAAACAGTACTGTGTCTCAAGAAATTATATTCTTAACAAGAAATGACAAATTCATGAACATTAGATTTTCAAGACATAGGTCAGAATAATGAATGGCCTAGTTAGCAATAACAGGATCTTCTGTCAGGAAGAGTAAGTAGAAGGACAGGGAGATTAAAAATTTTCATCTGAAAAAAGTCTTACAATATTATTCAAATACAGCCATGGAAGACATATTCTCAAAGACGTTAATATGCGTTATATATATTTAAAAATCCTCTATATCACTAAGTATAGAAACATTGGTTTTAATATCAAGTTTAAAAGGATCCTTTATTGCAGGACTTCCAAAGCCTTAAGGAACTATAATGTGCCTGTGATTTTTCATCCATAGAGTATGCAGTGTCCCAACTTAGCAAATCACTTACTATTTTATTTTGAAGTGTATCATACAGGATCAGTGGTCTGAATAACACACTATGGGAAACCAAGATAGTCTAACCAAAGAAAGCAATATGGCAAACTTCCAGGGGGCTATAAAGATTTTTTTCTTATTTACAAAATTAAACATGATGTATTTACATTCCTTATAAAAATCTATCACAATAAAACCTCGCATGCTAGCTAGTAACCTATTTATTTTAAACAATGCCAATAATTTATGTTAAAGTTTTTTTTTAATGCTTTTTTGCCATTTCTCACAACAGAATTTTAACTCTGTGGCCTAAGTCAATGTTAAAAAAACATTTGCTTGCTGAAATCATCTCCAAATGTACCACCCTTTTTTCTATATCACAAAGTTACTTCCACAAACTTTAGAGTTATATCACTTCTTGCACATCATTTTAACTCCTGAAATACCAGTAAGTTAAGCTAGTAGTCAGCACAGCACATTATCTCTGAAAGAGATTTATCCAATAAAGATTTTCATGAATTTTTTCTTTCCTTTAACATCATGAAGATGGACAATTCACTTTAATAGTGAGACACCATTCACAAATATTATCTGTTTTTAGTCTGAGTTATTTATCAACTACTAGAATTTTCCAAGAATTTTTAAAAAACTTTTTAATTGATTTCAGAGAGGAAGAGAGAGATGGAAACATCAATAATGAGAGAGGATCATCAATTGGCTGCCTCCTGCATGCCCCCCACTAGGGACTGAGTCTGCAACCCAGGCATGTGCCCTGACAGGGAATTGAACCAATGAATTCCTGGTTCCTGGGTTGATGCTCAACCACTGAAGCACACCCAGCTGGGCAAGAATTAGTTTTATTTCAGTTTCATTATCTTCCTTTCTGGGTAGTTTGTTTTTGTTTTTTGTCATCTAGTTTTTTTAAAAAAACAACTTATCCATAAAGAGAACCAAATAGGAACAACCACAAAAAAAAATCATATATGGATAGCAAGCAATGAGCTAAAACATCTGTGATGATCAGCTTTTCTTAGAAAAATATAAATTTATTCTTTACAATAGGTTAAACAAAAATTTCAAAAAACTTTCTTCAATACTAAAGTAAAGCCTTGCTGAAACCGGTTTGGCTCAGTGGTGGAGCGTCGGTCTGCGGACTGAAAGGTCCCGGGTTCGATTCCGGTCAAGGGCATGTACATTGGTTGCGGGCACATCCCCGGCAGGGGGTGTGCAGGAGGCAGCTGGTTGGTGTTTCTCTCTCATTGACGTTACTAGCTCTCTATCTCTCTCCCTTCCTCTCTGTAAAATATCAATAAAATATATTTTAAAAAGTAAATAAATAAAGCCTTTCCTTGAGAAAAACCATTGGTTGTCTTAGTGACTATAAGATTCTGAACTCGTCATGAAAGTTTTATTATCTACTAGAGGCTAGATGCAGGATCATGCACGAGTGGGGTCCAGTCAGCCCACCCAGATTAGGCCAATTTGGCCAGGCCAGCTGGGAGGAGGGGCCCCAGACAGTTGGTGGGCCAGCCCCGTCCCATGGTCAGGACGAACTCCAGTTGAATTCCCAGTAGAGACAATTTGCATATTACCCTATTATATAAGATGCGTCCATTAACATTGCCTGGGAAAGAAGCTAGCATCACTTAAGAAATCTGCAGAATGGGAGGACAGCTCACAAATCATTTCTGTCTCAAAGAGCTTTCCCCCATGACCCATAAGAACACATTTAACATAGTTTTGGGAAAGAATCTTCCTTAAAGTTGAATCATGTTTCTGCCAGAAAAGAAATAATCCTATTTTTTAAATATCACTATCCCTTAAGTATTTTAAATATACAATTAGAAGACTATGCTCTAATTTAATTGGTATTACATAATAAAGTTAATATTTCCAAATAAACCTAGTCCTAAATTTAAAGGTTAATTTATTCTATATCAAATTAGGATATACTAAAACACAAGCTATAGAAATATATACATTCCTTTAAATAGCCAATAAGTAAGTAATGAAAGAACAAAAAACAGATGTTAAGATTATAAAATCATAGAGCTTATCCTAACCTGGGAGATCATCTCCAACTCTATCCCTTTCCAGATTGAAGCCCAAAGTCAATAAAAGGTAAATGACTTGCTAAAATCCAAATAGCTGCTGGAGGAGCCCTGATTTCAATTTCCATTTTTAAAATCCTACTCTGAAGCTTACTTTTTTACCCAGTGCATCAACATTCTACTCCTAATAGATATTTATTAATATTGAGGAAGTTTTATAAATAATTTCATTTGGATCTTTCTAAAGCAAGTCAAGGAAAATATATCCCACCAGATTCTCAATTAGGCTTCATTTTCCACATAGCAGCTCTTCAAATTTCTTTCTTTTAGTAATTGATTTAATCTGAAAGGACAGGTGAAATCTGAGAAAGTGGACTGGCTCTATTTAGTAGAAAATAACCTTTCAACAGCTTATATTTACAAACCTGATAAACAATTTTCACTCTTGTGATAAAGTAACCAGAAACCCTTTAATTGCTCATTTGCTTTGAGTTATCAAATGATTTTTAATTCCCCAAAATAAAATCCACTAAAGTAAGCCTTTGTTTTCCTATATACATATATGATCAGAATCCATCAAACTAAAAACCAGAGATGTAAAAAGCTATTATATGAATTTCTACTAAATTGATGTCTAGAATCCATGTTGAACATGGATTCAATTATTCATTTATTATAAATTTCTCTTCACAAATTTATTATAAACAATTCTATAATTTTTTAAAACACCAATTAAAATAGCCACATACCTTGAATGCTCTATTCTTCTCTTCTTTCTGCTGTTTCTCCACTTCAACATGGCGGGCTAGACGAGCCAGAGTTAAGGCAACTTTATCCTTCTGATGGTCAATATGGTCCTTATGCTTAACATTCCCCTATAATTAAAAAACAATTGTCATTCCTTTTAACCAATTTAGCTTTGGGATAACATATATTTGTTTACAAGAGTTGTTGCACTGAAGAACTACTTACCTTTACCACTATCAAATTTCTAAGAAACTGTCTTGTATGTTTTATATTTCATGTGTTATTTTGCAGGTCAGCCAATCATTCACCAGCACCTTTATTTTCAAAGTTTGATAAACTAGCTGGTAGGACATTTATATCTTTATTTACTTTATAATCATCAGGATATTGAAAAGTTTGGCATCTCTTTGTGCTGAGTCTATAAGATAATGCCATCAAGCCATTAATTTACAATAAAAAAGTACAAACATTCTTGGCTCTAGTTTTTCAGCAATGCCAGGACAGTATTTACTTAAGAGAAACTATTGATTTAAAAAAGTGATCTGCCAAAACCATTTTGGCTCAGTGGATAGAAAGTCAGCCTATGGAGGGTCCCGGGTTCGATTCTGGTCAAGGGCATGTACCTTGTTGCGGGCACATTCCCAGTGGGGGTGCGTGCAGGAGGCAGCTGGTCAGTGTTTCTCTCTTATCGATGTTTCTAGCTCTCTATCCCTCTCCTTTCCTCTCCGTAAAAAATCAATAAAATATATTTAAATAAATAAATAAATAAATAAATAAATAAATAAACTAGATCTAACTTCCAGTTCCCAGTCCAACATGTAAGGAGCTTAGAGGTTGCCATTCCATCCTAACAATGAGCAAAAAGCTGAACAAACTGGAAAGTCAACATGTCTTAGATTCATCAAAGTGAAGTGACAGTACTGAGGGGGAAGGGGCTTGGAGGGTATAGATACAAAGAATCACAGGGGATCCACCCAGTCATGGGGAACCCTCACACTTTGTGAATTTACCTCCAGGAGTTCTACCGGGTTCTCACAGTAAGACTGGACAAAAATCCCCTCATGCTTCCAATAGCTGGGAGGAATATGCCAGATCATTCTCTTGTTAACAAGGTCTGTGCTCAAGAGAAACTTTTACCAGAATTTAACCTGTTAGAGTTTTATCAGAGCTTAACAAACCTGGTGGAAGGGAAATACCCAACCTCAACTCCCTTCAGCTTTCCAAATAGGAGAAGGGAAAAACCAAATCCAGGTCCCTCTAACTAGTAGCTTGCCCCACTGAGGGGAGGGACTCAGAAGCACTGCTGATGTTCAGTCCCAGGACACAGGCTCACCAAGACGAAGTTCTAACCACAGGATTAAAGAATGTCATTGCTTCTCCCATACCTTACCACTACATTAATAAAGGCCTAATTACCAGTTTCTTTTACTTAGTACATCATGTCCACCATTTGAGAAAAAATTACAGGGCAAAAAGCAGTCTGAAGAGTCAGAGCAAGCACAGAATGGCAGACGTGGCAGGGATGCTGAAATAATCAAATCAGGAATTTAAAACAAGTTTGATTAATATGCTAAGGGCTCTAATGGAAAACTGGCAACATGCAAGAACAGATGTGTAATGTAAGTGATATGGAAATCCTAAGAAAGAACAAAAGAGAAATCTGGAAAGATTTTAGAAAGTACTCTAATTGAAATGAAGAATGCTTTGATAGATTTCTACTGCACACTCTGCACTTGTCAACAGAAACTTGCAAAACTGAAAAACAGAGAGAAAAAAAAAGACTAAAAAAGTGCAATAGGATATCCAAAAACTATTCCAAAAGATATAATATATGCATAATGGGAATAATGGAATAAGAAAGAACAAATATATGTGAAACAATAATAACTGAGAATTTTCCCAAGTCAATGTCAGATACTAAATCACAAATCAAGGAAGAAATAAATCCCTCTGTTTACAGATGATATGATCTTCCTAAGAAAAACGTGCAAATAAAATAAGCAATAGTTAGGGGTGAAGTAACTTGTACCAGTATAATTAGCAGCTTTATGAATAATTGCCAAAACTTGAACTCAACCAAGATATCCTTTAGTAGGTGAATGAATAAATTGTGGTACATCCAGGTGATGAAATATTATTCTTGCTGAAAAGAAACAAGCTATCAAGGCATGAGAAGACATGAAGGAAACGAAAATACATATCACTAAAGGAAACAAGCCAATCTAAAACGCCATGATTCTAAACTACATGGAATTCTGGACAAGGCAAAACTATAGTGATAGTAAAAAAGATCTATAGTTGCCCGGGGCTTTGTGGGAAGGGAGAGAGGGGTAAATTAGCTAAGTACAAAGAAATTTTAGGGCAGTAAAAGTATTCTGTATAATACTATAAAGGTATTGCTAAGCCACAGAATTACAAGAGTGAACTCTAATGACTTTGGGTGATAATGATGGGTCAATGTAGATTCCCCAGTTATAATAAATGTACCACTGTATTGGGGATGTTGATAATAGGGGAAGCTATGCATGTCTAAATTTTTTAAAATATATATTTTATTGATTTTTTACAGAAAGGAAGGGAGAGGGACAGAGTCAGAAACATCGATGAGAGAGAGACATCGATCAGCTGCCTCCTGCACACCCCCCACTGGGGATATGCCCGCAACCAAGGTGCATGTCTAAATTTTGCTGTGAACCTAAATTTTTTAAAAATAAACAAATGAAATATTAATTAAAAAAATTTTTTTCTATTAGAGTTCAGCTAGTGTGGCTCTGTGGCTGAGTGTCAACCCTCTAACCAGGAAGTTATGATTCAACCCCTGGTCAGGGCACATGCATGGGTTTCCAGCTCGATCCCCAATAGAGGATGTGCAGGAGGCAGCTGATCAATGATCTTCTCTCATCATTAATGTGTCTATCACCTTCCCTTCCTCTCTCTAAAATCAATAAAACATATATTTTTAAAAAAATAAAAATGATTCCTTAAAAAATATATAGTAAAATCTAGCAAGTATAACTAAAAACGTTAACAGTTATTTTTGTCTGGAGAGTTTTCTCTTTTTTTAATTCTATTTTCTAATATTTCTACAATCAGCAAAAGTAATAAAATTAACAAATTTTCACTTATTAATGAACAAGACTGTATCAGGACAAAAACTGTTGAGAATCTCAATCTCTTGTTTAAAAATGTAATGGATTTGGTTTAAATCACTAATTTATGCCTTATAAAACTACATTTAACATATACCCTTCATAAAAACAGGTGAAAATTTTGTATTTATAAGGAACATAATATATTAGTAAACTGTATTTTTTTCTCTAGATTTTTATTTCTAGTAATACAATGATTAGGTTATATTATTTTACAAGCATAACAGAAATAGATATTAAACAAGAATTAGGGCAAGTCATTTTCAGTTCAACAGGCTTAATGGCTACTGAGTAAATATTTTTACACAGTTCTGATGTCAGAGGCCATTACTATTTTAAAGCCAAAAGCATTTTGCTAATTAAAACATACTTATAAATGTGTATTTTTCTTTAATTACATATATGCTTTTTAAAAATCCAAAGCACATGTATGGATTTGTATTTTAAAATATATTTAAAATATTAAAAAGTACATATAGTCAAATTAAAAGTTAAAACTTAAAAATATTATTCAACTTAGCCCTAACCTAAGGGCTCAGTGGATAGAGCGTCAGCCTGCGGACCAATGGTCCCAGGTTCGATTCCGGTCCAGAGCATGTACCTTGCTTGCGGGCACATACCCAGTAAGGAGTGTGCAGAAGGCAGCTAGCTGATCAATGTTTCTAACTGTCTATCCCTTTCCCTTCCTCTGTAAAAAAATCAATATATATATATTTTTTAAATGTTATTCAACTTAGACCTGACCTACTGCTTTTCTGGTTTGGATTTTAAATATGGAAAGCAAAATCATTAGCTTTTCCAATCACAAATGTAATTTCTCAAAGTTTAATAGACTTATTCAAAAGGAAGCTAATTATGTCACAAAGACATTTTATTAGAACCTGAATTTCTATTCATTTGTCTAGTCTTGATGAATGCATACTGAAATGCCTTTATGAGTGGTTTTTTAATATGAATGCTTATTTCATGAAATATTCACTCTCAATCCTGAAATGTATTATAGAATAGAAAGCTAAGTACCACATGCTTGCTAACCCCGTTTTGGTATTACAAACTGGTATTGAATGCTGAAAAAACTGGCTATACACTGTTTTATAAAACTTTTCAAAGAAGGTCTCTTGAATAATTTTCTCAAGTATTTTTCTTATTTTTATACTAATTTTTGAGGTAAAATTGGTATATAACACTATATTAGCTAGTATATGGCATAATTCAATCTTTGTATACACCACAAAATAATCACCAAAATAAGTCTTGTTACCAAATATCACCATACAATTGAAGCCCCTTCACTCACTTTATCCACCCTCTAACCCCCAACCCATTCATTCCCCTCTGATAACCACCAACCTGCTCTCTGTACCTATAAGTTTTGTTTTCATATTTTTAAGATTGAACAAATGAAATACAAGTGAAATCAGACAGTATTTGTCCAACTTACTTCACTGAGTTTTATTTCATTGTGTGTATCACATTTTCTTTATCTACTCACCCATCAATTAACATTCAAGTTGTTTCTATACCTTGGCTACTACCCTGTTTCCCCGAAAATAAGACAGTGTCTTATATTAATTTTTGCTCCCAAAGATGTGCTAGATCTTATTTTCAGGGGATGTCTTATTTCCACAAAGTAGGTCTTATTTTCAGAGGATGTCTTATTTTGGGGGAAACACGGTATAAACAATGCAGAATGAACATATGGGGGCATATATCTTTTTTAAGTGGAAAAGCTAGGTCATATGATAGTGCTATTTTTAATTTTTTGAGGAATCTCCATATTGTTTTCCATAGTGGTTGCATCAATTTACATTCCCACAGTGTACAAGTGTTCCCCTTCCTCTACATACATCTTCTTTAACACTTACTTCTTGTCATTTTGATAATGGCCATTCTAACAGAAGTGAGGTAATAGCTCATTGTGGTTGTGATTTGCATTTCCCCGATAATTAGTAATATTGAACATTTTTTAGTGTGGCTGTTGTTCATCTGTAAGCCTTCTTTGAAGAGTGTTCATATCCTTTGTCCATTTTTAATTGAATTGGTGGTTTTTGCTAGTTATTTATACATTTTGGATATTAATCATTTATTGAATATATAATCTGCAAATATCTTCTCCAATTCAGTAGACTGCTTTTTCATTTTGATAGTTGCCTTTGCTGTGCAACTTTTTAGTTTGATATAGTCCCACTTGTTTATTTTTGCTTTTGAATCAGATCTAGAAAATGCCAAGACTGATGTCAAGGGGTCTGTTTCCTTCTAGGAGTTTTATGGTTTCAGGTTTTACATTCAAGTCTGTAATCAAACATTTTTTAGTTAATTTTTGTGCATGGTGTAAGATAGTGGTCTAATTTCTTTTGCATATTGCTGTCTAGTTTTCCTACTATCACTTATTGAAGAAATTGGTTTTTGTCATAAAGTAATTGACCATACATGTGTAGATTTCTTTCTAGGCTATTTGGTTCCATTGATCAAGTGTGCTGTCTCTAACATTGTTCTTTTTCAAGATTGCTTTGGCTATTTGAGGTATTTTGTGGTTCCATACAAATTTTAGATTTGTTCTAGTTCTGTGAAAAATGCTGTTCGAATTTTGATAAAAAATTGCATTGAATATGTGTATGCACTAGATATTATGGACATTTTAATAATATTAATTCTTCCCAATGTTCACGAAATTCTGTTCATTTATTTGTGCCTTCTTTAATTTCCTTCACCAATGTCTTATACTTTTCAGTGTAGAGGTCTTTTATCTCTCTGGTTAAATATATACCTAGGTATTTTATTCTTTTTGATGCAATTAAAAATGGAATTTTCTTAATTTCTTCTTCTGTTCGTTATTAGTGTATAAAACTTCTGTATATTAACTTTATATCCTGCAACTTTAATGAATTCATTTATTAGTCCTGTTTTTATTGCTGGAGTCTTTAGGATTTTCAACATATAGATGTTCCCTGACTTATAATGGGGTTATGTCCCAATCAACTCATCGTAAGTGGATAAAATTATAAATAAAAGATGCATTTAATACACTTAAGCTACCGAACATAGCTTAGCCCAGCCAGTTTTTACTGAATGTGTATCATTTTCACACCATCCTAAAGCCAAAATATATAACTCAAACCATCTTAAATCAGAGACCATCTCTATAGTATTATATCATCTGCAAATTGTGCATTTTTCTTCTTCCTTTCCTATCTCCAGTTGGATGCCTTTTCTTTGCTGGTTTAATTGCCCTGGCTAGGACTTCCAACACTATCCTATATAATAAAGAGCTAATATGCTAATTAAACTGAACAGCAGAATGATTGTCCAGACGACCTTCCGGATGAAGCTGGGGCTGCGAGGGCTGAGCCCCTTTCACAAATTTCACCCATCAGGCCTCTAGTGTTGAATAAAAGTGGCATCTTTGTCTTGTTCCTAATCTCAGAGGAAAAGCTTTCTATGCTGAGGTACATTCTCTCTATACCCACTTTGTTTAGGGTTTTTACAACACATTTATGTTGAATTTTGTCAAAAACTTTTTCTGTATATGATTTTTATCCTTTATTTTGTCACTGTGGTGTTCACGTGGATTGATTTGCAAATGTTGACCTATCCTTACATCCCCAAAATAAATCCCATTTGATTGTTGTATGATCCTTTCAATCTACTGTAGAATTTAGTTTGATATTTTGGTAAGAATTTCTGCATCCAAACTTTCTCGAATATTAAATACAGGCAGATCTTTCACTTTACTTTCCACTCATCAGCTCACCCAAAAGTTGAGCCTCTAAGTCATTTGTTATTGCCATGACTAGCTAAATCGGTTTTCTAGAAATATTTGCCAAGATCAAATCAAAGAAAATAGAGGATATAAGTAGCAATTCTGCTTTTGTAAAAACCAAACTCTAGAAAATCAATAGTAAAGTGGGTCTTGTACAGGAGAAATTATTTTATAACAGCTTGTGGCAATGGATTATTTTTTAAAATATATTTTTATTGATTTCAGAGAGGAAGGAAAAGGGAGATACAAACATCAATGATGAGAGTGAATCATTGATTAGCTTCCTCCTGCACACCCCCTACTGGGGATTGAGCCCATAACCCAGGCATGTGCCCTTGACCCGAATAGAATCCGGACCCTTTAGTCCACAGGCCAATGCTCTACCTACTGAGCCAAACCGGCTATGGCACAGTAGATCATTTTGTGGCTTTTTTATGATAGGCAAATGACTTATATTTTAAAATCATTATTACTAATCTCAAAAAAATACTTGAGTTCTTAAGTAACTAACAAAAATGATTGTTTAAAAATTAAGTATTTTTTAATGAAAAATATGAATACATTCATTGGACCACTCTGTGAAATAGAATAATTCTGTTCTATGTACCATACCAGGTGATATTCTCTAGGAGAAAACACTCTGTAGAAATGGTTATTATCCAGAGAAGTGATGTAACAACCCAGTTCCCTGACTCACCAAGGCACTTTTTGGCTACTAAAAAAGCCAGGAATAAAAAAAGATGAAACTTGTAGGAGGAAGGAGAGTGGTGAAGAAAGGGAGAGGGAATATAGATAAAACAACACAAGGCAGAGGTTTATTTATATTGTTATTAGAGGCCCAGTGCATAAGAATTGTGCACTCTAGGGAGTCCCTCAGCCTGGCCTGAGCCCTCTTGCAGTCCGGGAGACCTCAGGAGATGTCCGACTGATGGCTTACCCAGAAGTGAGCCTAAGATTTCAGTCAGACATCCTTAGCGCTGCCGCAAAGGTAAGAGAAGCTCCCTCCACCACTGCTGCGCTTGCCCTCTGAGACCAGCTTCTGGCTGAGCAGCACTCCCCCATGGGAGCACACTGACCACCAGGGGGCAGATCCTGCATTGAGCATCTGCCCCCTGCTGGTCAGTGTGCATCATAGTGACCAGTCGTTTCGCTGTTCGGCTGATTTGCATATTGCATTTTATTATATAGGATATCTTGAGTGTCAGCTGGCACTGATTAGTCAGAGGAGCACCAATTGGAGGATAACTATTCCCTCCTACATCTTTATCTTCTATGTAAGGAATCCCAATTTTAAGAAAGCTCAATGGAGCAACCAAATAACTGCAAAAGTGGCATAAATTAACTTTGCAAATTGTATTATCCATCTGACTAGCATACTTGAACAGAATTCCTGAAATTGCATTACTTCATACAAAGTTAAATTCCCATCCTAAAGCTTTGGTCCGTAGTTTGGTCTGAAGTTTGCACCCCTAAAGTGCTGTTTACCGTAAGTTTCTTCAACCCAACTCATGAACTCAAGTCACATCCAAAAAAACATTTTGAAAAGCAACAATTTTCCTCAAAAATTTTATATTCAAATACAGATAAAGCAGAAGAAATAAACACAGCAAAGCAGTACAATATTTATTTTCCATCTCCAGCAGCAAAACTTTGGAACCAGGAAACAAGCCTTTTGTACAAAGCAATCTCCTTCCTACTCCAAATGGTTATTGTTTACAAATACAAAGTACACAGAACATCTACTTTTTCCCCCATCTACTTTATAACAAATTTTAAAACATACATACAGCTATACCCCATTCTGTAAAGTAATTTAGTAAGTTAAGAAGGCTAGTCCCATTGAGCCTGTTAAATAAGATTCTTCCTATATTGTCTTTTTTGGTAAACTGACAATATCTATATGTATAAAAATCCCTCCTAGGAAGGATGACTTTTGATTCTCCTTCAGTATAGGACAAAAATAAATAAATAAATGTAACTTTGGAACTTAAAGGAATTAAAAAATATCTCTGAATATAAAACAAAGCAAAGCAAAGCAGAGTTACATCATTTTAATCCTGAGTGCCACTGCTCTACCTCTGGCACAGGACAAAAAAAAAAAAAAAAAAAAAGGATTAATTATGCAGAGAGAATAGGTGAAAGTGACAACAGCAGCAAGAAAATCAAAAAGAGAAAAAAACCAACAGGAAGTTAACAAAATGTGCTTTGTGTGCTGCTGGAGATACCTCTTGCACGAAGTTCACAGGGCCTTCCTTCAATACAATACCTCATAAATACAATGAAGCAACTTCTTTAGAAGTTTCTTCATTTTCCCCAAGTCCACCCACAAATGATCTGTAAGCCAACATACAGGGAAATTACCCACATTTAGCTACTCTGAGGGTACACTGCCAATAGGCGATCCTAAAGTATGCAACTATACACCCATAATGGGATGTCACATTCCACTTCAGGGACATTATCCTGTTCATCTTCAAAGCTACTCTCTACCAATATCTCAATTCTACTTCAATGCTTGAGCTGTCCCTAGGGCTAGGAGTGCACTGATTGAGAGCTCTCCTTTGGCTCAGCTCAGGAAGAAAAATAATTGCTCTAGATGTTTACAGTGGACTATAGTACAAACCAACCTCTAGATAGACTTCACTTTCTACAAGTAAAGGCTACACAACAGTGTACTCTGAATAGATAGGAACCAATGTTTTCGTGGGTAATGTATCCTCTTCCTTCAGCTTAATCTCCTCCAATTCTGGCCTCTTAAGGGCCGTTTCTTACAATTCTGAAACCAGAAACACAACGTTCCCATGCCCTGCACACACTGATTCCTTCACCTGACTGCCTTGCTCCTATTCTCCACTAGGCCAACCAACCATTGCTGATTGTGTTCCAAACTCCAGCTCAAGAATTTGGTAAGAAAAGCTTCCTTAACCCTCCAGATGAATCTCTCTTTTGTCCCAACTTCATCACAGGCATTCCTCTAAACAGGATAATTACACTGTGTTGGTATTCCTTTCTCTTAATATAACATCTCTTAACACATTGCAGACGGATCACGAGAATTCTCATGTTTTCTGTTCTAAGGCTCGTGGCCAAACATACTTTAAAAAGATATTAGCTTGTAAGCAGATGTAATAAATAACTCCAAAATGCAATGGGTATTTAATTTTAAAGCGAGCCTTTAAGATTTATGTAAAATATTTTTTGTACTCGTTCAATAGAAACTTATCTGGCCACTGGTTAAAGCTAGCAATAAAACTACTGGTCCACAATGTATTAACTCCCAGCATCCCAGATATTTCTCAGTACCTGCCTGCACATGGCAATTATTGAAAGAGATGTTTAACAAATAAAAAGGTTATTATTTTCAACACTGACACAAAATGACAAAATACCATCCATCAAAAATTGTATACACGTACCTACATATCCTAGCTCTTCATTCTACATTCTCTTTAATTTTTCTTATTGTTTATTATGAACATTTTTTAGCTTGCCCTTGAGAAAAGAAACTACTTTACTTTAAATGTCTTTCAATGACAGTCCATTGCTGGGCTTGCAATATAGTTGAATCCAGCCTTAAAAAACTGAAAACAAGAGGAACATGATCTGATGACACAAAACTATTACATGCTATTAAATACATCTTAAAGTGTATCTGTATTTATATCCAATACCATCCCACAATAACAAGAAACCTACCAATATGGACAGAAATAGCAGAACTACTGAAGAAAACCTATATTGGGCTTTCAAGTTTCCAAAGTACTTCTAGGCATTATCTCACTTTAAAGTAGAAAAACAGAGGCTCAGAAAATAAGTGACTTGTTAATACTCAGGTCAAGGTGTTTGAAATTCAAATACCATGTGCTTTGCATCATTCTACCTTCCTTTCATTAAGCCAATATCCTCAAGTTACCAGTAAAAAAATGTTTTAAGTGTATATCTCAAACAAAATAGGTATAACAAACAAAAAGATAGAACAAAGGGGGGAAAAAGCAGTAAGAACCATTACTTAAACCAGAGGAAGAGAACCTTTTTCTGCCAGGGGCCATTTGGATATTTATAACATCAGTCTTGGGCCGTACAAAATTACCAACTTAAAAAATTAACCTGCTTTATTTGGCCAAACATTTAATTCACCCCTAAACCTTGGCAGAGCCAGACCAAATGATTTCATAGCTTTATATGGCCCCGGCGCCAGACTTTCCCCACCCTACTTAAACAATCAGTGCTGAAAATAAATACGATGCAAATAAGCAACATATGAAAGAGAAACCAATGACTATGCATCAAGAATAATAATCATAGTCTAGTACAGTAAAACTTCAATGGGAAAACTAAGATGTTAGGGTCTTTTATCTGACAAGTGAAATAACCAGGAATTAGTTAATGTAAGGCATCAAATACTAAGGGTTGAGAGTACAATTACAAATACTAGTATATATCAAAGATTAGTGTGTATCATGGAAGACAAAGATTAGTATATTTCAAATTAGCTAATCAGAGAGGTAAGATCTGAGTGAGACCTTGAAAAATACAAGCGAGGCAGCCTAGTACAATGTTGACTTGAGACTATGAAGGAATAGAATTCAAAGCTCAATTCCACTGCTTGAGCAAGTGGCTTATTGGTAAATTTCATTTCCTCATCTGCAAAATAAGGGTGAATGTCTGCCTCAAGTGCCTTGCAACTAGCAGTCTAGTAAATACAAGCTCTATAAGTGAAGTTTCTCTCCTCTACTTCCTTCTCAGGCAGATGACAATTAGACTCAAGGCTATCAAGGTGCTTCCAAGATCTATCAAAATATATTTTTGCCAAAAGTAAAAGAAAATAGGTGGTTACAAGCTATTAAACAAAGACCAACATGCATGCAACTCTGTGCTCAGATTTTAAATGAGACTATTACAAATTAACTATATTCTACCCAATACAGAAAGGAATGGTCTGCACACCTAACAGCAGGAAGCTTAATGTAAATAAATGTTTTAAAAATAGAACTGAAAATTTTAAGCTTGTGACAAAAATTGTTTCCCCCCCACGTTTACATCATTGCTGCGTCACTAATTAAAATAAGTACAGATAAAGCTGACCACAAACCAACTAGATATTTTAGCATATTACATTATAAATGAAAGTATTGTGAAACATAGCCATCATAAATAAAAATGGGAGTTAACAAGAGGTCTAATTGTAGCCCTTAAAACTGAATGCTGTGAAAGAACCACTCTTATGGGCCAGGGGGGAAAAACAACAACAGAAAGCATATGATAGATAGCTCCTGGAGGGGGAAAATAGCATCTTAAAGTTAGTCTTTTAAAGGGACAACTAACAAAACTCATAATAAACCTTGAAATATTTAAGGTCAGAGGAAAAACTTTAAAAATTATTACAAGATATAAAGCACTTACTTCACCTCTACCAAGAAATATATTCAGGAATATTTGAAAACTCAATACAACTTGAGAGAGCTCCTAAGTCCTAAAAGTAGAGACAACCTGAGAACTCTTGTTGAATTCTTAGCAAGGCATCAGAAAGTCTAATAGACCATTTGAAATGGACAGTTACCTCAACAAAATCAGTAAAGCCCTTAAGACCTAGAGAAAACTGGCTAACTTTAAGATAGAGTACACATCTCAGAACTGTACTAAAATTCATGAAGGGACTAAAATCTTTATACAGAGAAAAGATGCAATTGACCATAAGCTATATGTAATAATACATTTGTGTGAAGAATATATAGAAATGAGAAACTAATACTACCATTAAACAAGAAAGCATTAAAAACCAATGAAGGTTCAATAGATAGGGAGTAGTTTAAGAGACAGGACTCGCTACCTTTTTTTTTAAGACATTATAAGAGAAAACTAGAAAATCTCTTAAATCCCGGCTAGTTCTATGGGTAGAATGAAAAATATAACCTACATCAAAGAGATTAAGAGGTGTTACATAAAAAAGAAAAGATCAATACAAAGAATGAACTAATGGATATGCTACCATCAAAAGGTCATGGTTGGACTGTGATTGCTTTCAGTGATAGCCAACTGGAAGCAAACAATTTCCAGTAATAAGATACTTCAATGGTATCAAACACTACTATAAAAAAGTTTTCATTATATAAAATCAAGAAATGAAAAGACAAAATAGTACAAAAATATCATTCCACTAATCAAGAGAAAAAAGATTTAATAAAACAATATTCTCATTCACTCAGGAAGGGAAACTCCTTTAAGGACATTTTAATGGCTTATAAAACTTGTTCTATCTGAAAAAAATAACTAAAATATTTTCATTCAATGCAGTGATCATCAACTTTCTGATAACTTCCACCTGCATATTTTTGTTAAGTGTATCCACTAATGAAAAACCATTTAGAATGGATTTGGCCAATGCATACAGATATGACAATTGGACTTGTGGTTAGCATTAGGTAAAAAATTATGAATTTCAAAATATGAGGGAACCTAAATAGTGCAAGTCACAGGCAAAATATGCCTCACATTTTAAAAAGTTTTCAGTTATTGCAATCTTTAAAACTCTTTCTTCAAAGATCTAATCCATAATTTTGGCCCTTCATTAGAATCCCAATCAATTACATTTTTAAGAATACTGAATGTGGCATTTAATGCTGTTCATCATGTCATTCAACACTGTATCCAATTTTATAACTAGAAGGGATTCTGGACTGTGCCTATTCCAACCTCCTTGTATTTGGTAACTGAGAATTTATCCTGTGTGTATTGGGACTTCAAAGATATTACTCACCAGATCATTCAGTACAGTACTAATGTGATATACTAAATAGTTTCCAAGTAGCCTGAAAGAGTTTATGCTCCCCTCAAATGCAATTTTGAGGACTAAGTAAATAATGAAATTATACTGATAAAGAAGTTGCCACACAATTTTAAAAAGTTTGAATTGCAATTACAATGATAAGGAAGCTGTCACACAGTCTTAAGAAAAAATAGAAAGATAAAGTGTCAGCAAATTTACTACTTTTTCCTAATGTCAAATATAAGTTGTGTTAGCATGGCTAGATAGGAGACAAATGACTCTATCAGAAAGCCTACAATCTACAGATAGAAAACAAGGCTGCCTTAATGCCCCAAAAAATGAGCCAATCACTATTAACTAAAATGTACTATTGTGAAGTTACTTAAATAAAGGAGGGACATACTCTACAACCTTCTGAAATGAATACAGTGCTATTAAAAAAAACATTTAGAAGGAGAGTACATTTAGATAGTGCAATTAATTGTACAAATGAATAAACTACAAGATTAAAAATCACTGTACAAAATTCACTTATCACCAGCAACATATGCTAGACATCAAAATGTTAACTTTTAAACATGTGTGAAATTTAAAAAGGCACTTCATATAACAATTAATGGAAACAGCATTTCTCCATACACAGTAACTATAAGAAATCATATTGTGTCCACATATATTTTATGTCTAGTCAAGAAATAACATTTTGAAGAAAAATGATCATTAGATATATCCCTTTTGAAAATACCAAATTATTAACTTACAATTATTCCAAGGCCTCCCAGAAAACCTAAGTGTTTAAACATAAGAAGTTAGCCTAATGGAGAATTTTGTCATAAGCTCTGCACATCACAGGCACAATATGAAAACTTATCTAATTATGAGTTCTCTATGCTACTGGGGTTGTCTCACTAGACCAAATCCTCATTTTTTGTTTCATAACACCATCATCATTCAAGTATGTCAGGGAAAGAGTTTAAAATAACAAAAAAAATCAAACAGGTTAAGGATGTTTCTTCTGTAGTCAAGAAACTGTAACTACAAACTGTTCTAACTCTATAGCATTTTGTCCCTATCCCCACTCAATTGTCAAATCCCTTCAGAAGTTACCTACTTGATTACCAAATTTCAATAATTTCTAAATACCTTTTTACTTGTAGGAAAATCCCCTGGAGAGACTTGGACATAGCAATTAGAGAGTGATAAAGCAATGTTTTCAGCTTTATTACTGAGCAACATAACATAGGGGGAAGGGAATAGCAATGCTGTTTTAGAAATATTTAACAATGTACATATAGCTAACACTACTGCTGAACTATACTTAAAAATGGATAAGGTGGTAAATTTTAGGTTGTCTTTTTTTAACCACAATAAAAAATTACAAAGGAGAAGCATATTAAGCAGAAGTGCCAACACAATTTCAGAAAATCATAGTTAGAGCATCATTTAGTTTGGCTTGGTTTCTGGAAAATAAGAATACCTCAAAAATCAAGTTTGTGGCCAAGAAAGGAAAGGAAAAGTGGGAGCAGTCTGAAGTAGCCTTAGCTAATTTGGAACACCTATGTGTAGACTTACAGAACAGTTCCAAGGTCTGTCTCTCTCTCCAGTGACTAGTCCTTTCACAGAACAAACTATAGTCCCATGTTGATGGCATATACGACTACTTTATTGGTGTAGTACATATCATGTATTAAAATATTTGTATGATTTCTTAGGCCCCTATTTCTTTATAGGCAGTTAATTAATGCTCTTCTAGAGTTCAATTTGAAGGACAGCTTCTACAGCACTGGCGTGGATCTAAAGTAGAAGTAAAACTTTGCAGAAATTCAGAAATATAAAGGTAAATATGAACCGTAGATATGACCAAACTTGCAAGATGAGGATCTCAAGACTAGTTTAAGATTTAAACTACAAATAGGACTAAAACAATACGCTCGAAGTGTCTAAGTAAATAACTTCTTTCAAGTAGGAATTTTTTGCCTCTTCAACCTCTATAGCACAAATATGGTGCTGAATATGGTTATGATGGAGAGAAAGAATGAGATTCTAATAAATTATTAAAAAGTGGGGCTCCAGGAAAACCGTCAATTACCATTGTACAAGAACTATGGCAAGAAAACTGAAAACACATGAATCCTAAAACAGTGTTATATTCCACTAACAGTAGACCCAAAATATTTCAATCAAGCAGATAAAAAGATATAGATGTTTGACAAACAAGTTACAAAGTTATAAGTCTGTCAATTAAAAAAAACTATTTTGGCTGCCAAGCAAGTAATACTGGGTCATGTATTCAGACCCCTCAAACTCGACAATTTTCTCCATTCCGGAAGTCATGCTGCGAAGACAAGGATGTAAGGGCTGGTATACAGTACAGCCGCTCCCTTGAGATTGAAAAGATACTGTGAGACATGTATTTGAGGTATCTGCTGCTAGTTCCAGGAGAGTGCAGAACTATTAATTAAACCACGGTCGTCTCTCATGGTAAAAGTCTGACTAGGTTAAGGGAACAATAAACAAAGAACATGTCACTGAAGTCTTGATTTCAGATTTTTAAGAAATCATTAAAGGATATATCATTTAGATAGATATCCAGAAACAGAACTGTGTGAGATGTTCTCTTTTCTATATCAACACTTAGTCTAAAACTTATGCATTTCTCAATAGCATCAATTGATGGCATTCATCTTTATTACAGTAAGAGAACTGGATTGTCAGGCATGTTTGGAATTCTTGCTCTTTTTAGAGTTCAGATTTGCATGCCTGGATGGTGTAACATCCTTTATTTCCAGTCACTAATACACATATCCTGTTTTGTATTTAAAGTGTGATGAATTATCAAGTTTAAAAAATGTAACTGTTTAGAAGGTGGGTTTAAGAAGGTCATCTTGGTGAAAGGTCCAGATTATCCTGAGAGAACACCATTACTGGGTCTCACAGCGTGATTGATACAAGTTTGATAGGTCAGATGCTTATAAGTGACAACTAAGAATCCTCTCATATGTAACTTGGAGTGGTAATGGTATGATAGCAATCAGTCTTGATGAAGATAGTTAACTGTGACATTTCTAGACATTATAGGTAGAAAAGTCTTTTTCCAGCTGGTGCCCACTGTAGGCCTGTAACATCTAGTCATCCCACTGCAAGCAAACTAGATTTGGCAAAATTGGACTTGAATTCCAGTTCTTGATATACAGCTTCATGGTTGATTTTGAAGTCTCACAGAGCTTGAGTTGTATGCACTCAGTGAGTTCATCCTGATATAAAAAGATTTGCCATTCTATAAAGATCTGACAAGCAAAGCCTGAACAAGGAAGCACTGTTAACTAAAGATGAAGGACTTGCCTCTGTGTTAAACAGAGATATGGTAAGTAGTGGGTTATTTCCAGGCCATAAATCTGCTGGTCCTCAATTTACCAGCAAGATTTTCCTGAGGAATAAATCTTTATAGTTTGCTTTTATCACAAGAGGATTTCGATTCCTGAGCACCTTCCTCTGTACTTACTTTGAATCAGAAATAATGGGTAAATCTTTGTCCAACCCTACTTAGATGAAAAGTCTCCACTGCTCACTTGGTCAATAAGTATAATTTTATTATATAATTTATTCCAACAGTCTAGAATTTAAATGTAAGCTAAAGCAATTCCATACATGCATTCAGTTTTTGAAGTGACCTCCTACATGTAGATCTGTTTAAGTCAGGAAGAGCAAGTAAAATACTTAGGATGTTGGATGGCTATTCTGCTAAACAGACAAGCTATTAATTCTTGTACCCATGGCGTTCTGGAGATTCTCCTTTTTTTCTGTATCTATAGGGGTGGTTTCGGGACTTGTACCAATCCCCTTTGGAGTACCCTCTACTGTGATAATGTGCTTTCTGATCATGACTATAAAAGTATCGATGTTGGTTATAATATTTGCTGTGGTCTTTATAGTCATTTTCTTTTACACTGTTTTCTTCTGCAACAACAGCATTCACATCTTGTCCAAAGAGGGAAGTGCCATCAAAGGGCAAGTGTGAGATTTTCTCCTGGGTTTTCTTAGTGAGAGATGTAAGTCGGAGCCAGGCTTGCCTTCTGTAGTCTACTGCCATTGCCATAACTCTGACTACAGAGTCCATTATGTCCCTAGTAGTACAAAGCTGCCAAAGGCCTGCATCCATACCATCAGATATTATACATCTTGCTTTTCCACGATCAAACTCTGGGTCATGAACCAGATCCTCCATGTCTTCCCAGAGTTTACGCTGATATTGAGTCATATAGGCCATGTAGCTAGCAGCTCGGGCTGCAATGGAAGCAGCATGGTAAAATCTACAACCCATGACCTCCATTTCCTTTGAGGTAGAATCTAGAAGAGATGTCGTGCTTCCTCTTTTGCTATGCTCTAATGCTTCCACAATGGGACCCTCAGCTGGAGGATTTGGTTGAAAAGGAGAGGTATCCTTGGCCACAGGATATACCCTGTGTCCCATGAAAGAAGAAGGATGGCAATCAGCAGGGTCTTTAAAAACTTCAGTGGTGGCAATTCTCAGAAGAGGATGCAGCGGAGGAACCAGACGTTTTTTAGAAGTCACATAATCAGGTTTCCCGTCACATGACTCTGCTTCAGATTGTAATGTTACTCTCTTTATAACACCTCTCTGTTCCATTCTCTTCAAAAGACCTGTGAAACTGGTCTGACTGGGATCAGCGGGCTGTCCTTTGTCATCAGCTGAGGGGGATTTGCATTCTACTTCTTCTTCAACTGTGGATAAATTCTCTTCCTTGGAGGTGATGTCCCAAGGAACTGAGGAGTTCTCACTTGGCCTAGAATGATGAAATCTGAAACAACTCCTGGACTGTAGATCACGTATCACTCGGGACATCTCAGCCACTTGTGTCTGGAGATAGAGGATTGCATCCTGTCCATGCTGTGAAACTGAAGACTCTGGAGGTAAATCCTCCTTGACCTGTGAAGAGGCCAAAGATTCTTGGGGGACCAGAAGAGGAGATGAAGGCAGATTCTGATAATTTTGTGATGGTTTAAGTGTATCTGTCTCAGAGATCTTAAAATCTGAATTATTTTGATCATTTTTTTGGTTCTCCAATGGGTTCTCAACAGAAGAAGGTTGAGAAACTATCCTCTGTGGACTGCTGGTACAACTCCCAAAGGAGCTGTTGTCTCCAATGGGAAGAGGAACATTGCAGCTAGAGCACATTTCTGGGCGATGATTCTCAGAGGATGGCACCTTAGACTCAGGCATTCTCTGGGTTATCCACATGAACAAGAAAACCAAGGAAGAAAAAAAAATGCTTTTAATATGTTAACTTTCAAGTGCAGAGATGCATGTCCAGTAAGTAGAATTCAATTTTTAAAAATTACTATAATTAAAATTATGAATGATGCAATCCACTATTGGTCAGCAAGGGATGACAAGAATCAATTCCACAAGCTTCACTTTCCCAGACCCAATACCAACTACTGACATTAATCTGGCACTCTGTCCCTGAAAAAAAAGAGAATATAAACCAGCCCAGTTCAAGTGGTGCCATCCTAGCCAGCTGCTTGATCCCATGCTAGGATAAGAGGTGGTAAGACCATTGGTGATAACAATTAAAAAAAAAAAAACCTATACAACATACTTAAGACAATAGAAGGAGCTAATAACTGCCGAGAACACTTGGGGTAAGTCCCACTGAAGAAAAAAAAGTTTTTTTGTTTTTTGGTTTTTTTTGTTTTTTTTACAAAAGTCCTCCATTGTAGAATCACTTTTAAGCCCCTTTAAAAATTCTCCCATTCACTCTCCACAAATAACAAGTTGCATAGTCCTACTTTATGGTTTGTATTTTTCTTTTTTTTTCTTTTTTTATTCTTTTTTTAAGCAAGCAAAAGTTTATTACAGATTCGAATCTGGGCTCAAGCCGTAGCAGACGCAGCAGCGGCAGGCAAGTACCTCCGCAAGGGCCTATGGTTTGTATTTTTCAAAGAGCTCAAATTTATTTTTGTTACCTCATTTCATCCTCACAACAACCCTGTGAGGTAGGTACTATTTTTATTTGATAAAGAAACTAAGTTAAAAAGCTACTTAATTTATCCAAAATCAGACTTAATAAGGAATAAAGCTGAGACTAAAACCTAGATATTTTTATTCCAAGTCCAAGTCTCAAACCTCTTTTATTACAGAGCAGAAACTTCTGGCCACCTTGAACAAGACCAAGGAGTTCTGTAATCCACTAAGAAAATAGCCCATTAATAGCAATTTGGGCTACAACAAATGTAGGACAGGAGTGCTAGAAAGGGCTCAGCTACTTTGGCTCTCAAAGTAAGGAAAGTATTAAAGGGTTAAACCCACAACCAAAAAAAAATGACAAGAGAGAAAACTCCAAATATGGGGCATAGAAGAGGTTAAAAGATATGATGTCTAAAGTAACGTATCACCTATAACCCTTCCTACATGCCATTTTCTAAAGGATGTTCACATATCCTTTCTTCCAAGATAAAACAAATTTTCTGTGTCTACATGGTTCTGGATGACAAGGATCCAGTTCTATAGGGCACCTGACGAGAAAGGAAAGGAGAAGGGCACAAGGAGCCAAAAAGCTTGCATTTTTATTCCATTTCCCTTTTATCAGATATCATCACCAAGGCTTAGAACTTGCCTGTGTCATGTCATCCTTTCACACCCTCAGCGAAAGTGAAGAAACAAAACTAAAAGTAGGAGATATTCTGGGCATAGGACTCCTTGGACTACCTATACGGCCCATCCTAACAGAAATAGGCCATCCTCTAAAGCAATAAACACAACCATCATTGATCTGATAACTCTCTTTAGAGAATTGCTTAGTAAATGACAGAAGAAATACAAAGCAAATATAATGTACTTACATCACTATGAGAGGTGCTAGGCTCTTCATCATCACTGCTGACCAAATCAATATATTCAAGAACAGGTCTTAATGGTCCTTCCTAAGAAAGAATTGAGCAAATTAACAAGTCATAAAGAGTTATTCAAACTGAACTAGCATTTTAAATACCGTATTTGCTGGCGTCTAAGACGATATTTTGGCCCTGAAAATACCGTATTTGCCGGAGTATAAGACGACTGGGCGTATAAGACGACCCCCTAACATTTCCACTCAAAATAGAGAGTTTGTTATATACTCGCTGTATAAGACTACCCCCCACTTGGAGGCATATTTTTCAGGGCCAAAAAATCGTCTTATACGCCGGCAAATACGGTAATGTCTGTTGGGATTGGCAAGAATTCCTCTGAATTCCTTACGGCTTGCAGAAAATAATCAGAATGCAGAGAAAAATATTCAGAGTGTGTACATAAATAAGAAATGATGACGAGCTCTAACTGGTTTGGCTCAGTGGATAGAGTATCAGCAGTCTGCGGACTCAAGGGTCCCAGGTTCGATTCCGGTGCAAGAGGCAGCTGATTGATGATTCTCTCTCATCGATGTTTCTAACTTTCTATCCCTCTCTTTTCCTCTCTGTAAAAAAAAAAATCAATAATTTTTTTTTAAATTATCAATGCTAAATGTGACCCAAAACACCAAAAGAAGTCACTAGATTTGGCAACAAGATTTTGAGAGAGCAACTGTCAAGAAAGTAGTGAGCACAGAAGCCATTCTCTGAAAATAAGCCTCTGAAAATAAGGCAGTAAAGAACATGAGTAGAGTTTTCTTAATAAAAAAAATTTAAAAAATCTAGGGGGATGGGGATGGCCAGAGAGAAGTCAATGGGGAGAAAAGAAGACTTCTATAATATTTTACACAATGAAGAATTTAAATTAAAAAAAAAAATCTAATATGTAGATAACAAGAGGAAGGAACACAGGAGGATATGGATGAAGGAAAGATTTCTTAGGACAGAAAAAGTTGACTGTTGGCAAACCAAAGTGATTAATTAGAAGGAAAAACTAACAGAAAAAGATTCTAGAGTCTAGAGACAGAAGCTAAGCTCTAGTTAAAGATCCTCTTCCTGAAAGAAGCATCCAGTCTAAAAGATAGTTTTTCTCTCTCCCTGGGCTACAACCTCCCTGCAAGCAGAAAATTACTATCCTTGCAGATAGGTAGTGATCCAGAGAGCAAAACTTTTGGGCAGGTATCATATAACAAAGTAATTGGGATATTTGCTAAGCTATAAAAATGGAAGTTTGAAAAGGAGGAAAAGAGGGGCAAATATTCTCCAATGTACTGTCAACAGAGGTACATCACCTACTTAAAGACTAAAACCTACCACTGGTATAAAGATCATCAAAATCATACAATTAATCTAAGAAGGAAGTAGAGGAGATAAAAATAGCTTCTACTGTTCATATAATTATCCAAGTTTGCACTATTCAAGAAATTTGCATTAAAAAATTTTATTACATGCCCACAGAAACAGCATATCAAGAAAGTCCTCATGTTACCAGAAAAACAGAGTGGGGACAGAATTTCCACAAACAGATAGTAGGTAAAGAAATAAGGGAGATGAAAGAAAGTAACAGACACAAAGCAAAGAGAAGAATGAGCAGAAAAAAAGAGAATAACAAAAAATGGTCACAAATAGGACTAAAATATAAGTCAAAAAAATACTAGAAGAGGCAGAAATGAAAACAGACAAGAGAAAACTACCAGAAATTTACTTCTGGAGTGAATCATTGGACTGTTATGCACAACTAAGCAATGACAACTTCATATAATTTACACTAATTAAGAAAGATAAAAAGAAATCAGAATAGGTAATCCAGAAGCGAGAAAAAGCAGGAGTCATTTAGGACACCTATTCATTACCAACAAATAATTATGGAGTTGTAAGTGATAGAATGGTAGAAAGACAACAAGTGTCCGAGACCTTCAAAAAGACAAAGAGGCTGAATGGAAAAATAAGAGAAGTACCCAAAAGGAAAAGATTACTTTATAAACAAATACTCTAATTTCCACAGTGGATATAGAAAAACTTCCACCATAATAAGGGAATCAAAACATTTTAGAACCCCATTTATTTTTCTACTAATCAGTAACATTTGTCATCCTGTCCTGTATAAGGGATTGTGCTAAATTTTTCATGCATATGATTTTATCGAGTCCTCATAATTACTTGACAAAGTGAAATACTGAATTACTATTATCCAAAATGAGAAAACTAAGGGAGGTATATACCTGGTTCTCTAAACACGTAACTGGCTGTGTGCCCAATGCAACTCTGAAGTAGTTCAAAATATACATAGTTTTTTAAATAGTGGTGTGTTTTATTTTATTTTTAATATATATTTTTATTGATTTCAGAGAGAAAAAGAGAGGGAGAGAGATAGAAATATCAATGATGAGAGAGAATCATTGATTGGCTGTCTCCTTTACACCCCCCACAATCTGGGCCATGTGCCCTTGACCAGAATCGAACCTGGAACCCTTCAGTCCGAAGGCTGACCCACTATCCAATAGGCCAAACTAGCTAGCTTGATACATAATTTTTTTTAAATCCATGCATATTACCTAAGTTTCTGAGATAAGATACTTTCCAATAAGAGAAAAAGGATTACCTGCTACTATCCCCAACTACTTGCTAGTATCATAATACTGACCAAAAAATAAACTCCTCCAAAGAAGTAATGTTTAGAGCACAAAGACAAAGAGGAAATAATTTCTAATATTTATAATGACTGCTTATATCCTTAACAATTATACATGCATATGGTCCTCCATTTACAAGGTATTTTAGTTGAATACTAGAGGCCTGGTGCACAAAATTCGTGTGTGTGTGTGAGTGGGGGGTGTCCAGCCTGCACCCTCTCCAATCTGGGGCATCCCTCTCACAATCCAGAACTGCTAGCTCCCAACTGCCTGCTGCCTGCCTTCCTGACTGCCCCTAACCACTTCTGCCTGCCAGCCTGATCACCCCCTAACCACTCCCCTGACAGCCTGATTGATGCCTAACTGCTCCCCTGCCAGCCTGTTTGCCCCTGACTACCCTCCCCTACAGGCCTGGTCACCCCTAACTGCCTTCCCCTGCAGGCTTAATCACCCCCAACTGCCCTCCCCTGCTGGCCCTCTTGTGTCCACATGGGGGCAGGATCTTTGACAACATGGGAGCAGCCATCTTGTGTGTTTGAGTGATGGTCAAGGGGCCTATTATTCTTTTATTAAATAGGATAGAGGCCTGGTGGCCAGCTGGTTTAGATAGGATAGAGGCCTGGGTGCCAGCTGGTTTGCCTGAAGGGTGTCCTGGATCAGGGTAGGGTTCCCTTGGGGCATGGGGTGGCCTGTGGTTTTCAGGCTGGCCAAGCTACCCGGCGACCCAAGCGCAGGCCCTGGTATCTGGGATTCATTTATCTTCTATAATTGGAACTTTGTAGCCTTAAGCAGAGGCCTGGGTTGGCCAGGGTGTGTGGAAAGCTTGGCTTCCTCCATCACTGGGGACAACCCTAGTCTCCTGCTCTTTCCAGCTGCTGGCATTTCTGTTTGGATTTATGTACCTTCTATCATTGAAACTTTGTAGCCTTGAGTGGAAGTCTAGGCTGGTAAGGGCAGGCAGAAAACCTGGCTTCCTCCATTGCTAGGGAAACCCAAGCCTCCTCCTGCTCTCTGTGGCCATAGCCATCTTGGTTGAGTTTATTTGCATATTTGCTCCTGATTGGCTTATGGCCATGGCTTGTGGGTTTAGTGGAGTGATGTTCATTTATATATTACTCTTTTAATAGATAGTATGCTCCATACATTGCCTAGTAAACTGTCATTCCTCATCTCCTCTGTACCAATACCAAATCAAAGGATTCTATTTCCAAGGCCACACAATTTAGGAGCAGAAGCACAGGCACAAGCAAAACAGATGAGGAACACAATTGACTTTATAATCTAAGTTTAAAAACAAAATTTTTTTTAAAGAAAGAAAGGTTTTATTTGTTATTAGAAAACTGATTCTCATACAAATCCAAAACACCAATTGCCGATTAACTGGAAAGTGTAGTCAATACACCAAGATATACACACACACAAAAATTTACCGCAGTCTTAAACAAATATAGATTTAACCAAAGATGCAAAAATCTAATCTAAAACTCTAAATAATTCATTTGGGTTTTGTTTGGTTTTTTCCATATACCGTAGGTAAGTTAGGGGCATAGTTTACTTCTTCAGTCCTGCCAATTTCAAAAGGTTCCCAAATGCCTATTTTAAGTTCAAATGTCGTCCACAATACTATCTAGCCCATCCTTTCCTCTAACACTTGGGGGGTGGGGGGGATTCTTATCTTCCACAACTACACAAAATAGTGCTTTTCTAATTTTGATGCCTTTTCTTATTTCTTCTCAAAAGAATTTTTAAACACATACAAATACTACATATGGCAAAGTAATAAACTGATGTAGTTTTTTTTCAGGTGATAGCATCATGTATTTTTTATAAAAGCACTTTCTACTAGAATTATTTACATAGTTCTCATCCCCTACTTCATGCACCACACTAAGATACTGAAATTTTGAGTAAAATGTCTTTCCAATTAATATATGTAGCTCTAAGGTACTTAATTTATGACTTTGCATATTATGAGTTCCAACATTATTAAGCTAATTATAACCCTTAAGACACCCAGACAAAAATATCCTTTATTTTTTTTTTTTTTGCCTATGACCCATTCACTGCTGGTGAAATATCACTTGAACTATGTACTCAAGTTGTTTATGAAATTCCTAGAGGCCCGGTGTACAAAATTTGTGCACAGGGCAGGGGGTGTCCCTCACAGTCTGCACCTTCTCCAATCTGGGACCCGTCGAGGGATGTTCGACTGCCTGTTTAGACACAATCCCGTCTTCCTGATTACCCCTAACCACTTCTGTCTGCCAGCCTAATCACCCCCTAACCACTCCCCTGCCAGCCTGTTTGCTCCCAACTTCCCTCCTCTGCCAGCCTGGTCACCGCTCCCCTCCCCTCCCAGTTTGATCGCCCTTCCTTGTAGGCTTGGTCCCTCCCAACTGCTCTCCCCTGCTGGCCATCTTGTGTCCAAATGGGGGCAGGACCTTTGACCTCATGGGGCAGTCATCTTGTGTGTTAGGATGATGGTCAATCTGCATATTACTCTTTTATTAGATGGGATAGAGGCCTGGTACATGGGTAGGGGCCAGATGGTTTGCCATGAAGGGTGTCCCGGATCAGGGTAAGGGTTTCCTTGGGGTGTGGGGTGGCCTGGGCAAGGGGCCTATGGTGATTTGCAGGCAGGCCACACCTCTCTGCAACCCAAGTGGAGGCCCTGGTATCTGAGATTTATTTATCTTCTATAATTGAAACTTTGTAACCTGGAGCACAACCAAGCCTCCTGCTTGCTCTGTGGTCGCAGCCATTTTTGTTAGGATTTATCTATCTTCTATAATTAAAACTTTGTAGCCTTAAGCAGAGGCCAAAGTAGGCCAGGGCTTTGGCTTACTTCTACTTACAGCAGAAGCTTGGCTTCTTCCATCGCCAGGGGAAACCATAACCTCCTGCTCTCTCCAAGTCCATGGCTGCTGCCATTTTTTGTTGGGATTTAATTAACTTCTATAATTGAAACTTTGTGGCCTTAAGCTGAGGCCTGGGCCAGCCAGGATATGCAGAAAGCTTGGCTTCCTCCATCACCAGGGAAGCCTCCCTCCTGCTCTCTCCATGGCTGCAGCCTTCTGGGTTGGGTTAATTTGCAAACTTGCTCCTGATTGGCTGGTAGGCGTGGTTTGTGGGTATAGATGGTTACTTTGCATTATTACTCTTTTATTAGACAGGATACCTCAGTTTCTTCCACTATTTCCACAGGTTCAATGATTCCATATTAAACCAATAATCTTGGCTGAAACAAAAATTATTATTTTTTTTAATCCTTACCTGAGGGTATTTTTTCCATCGATTTTTAGAGAGTGGAAGGGATGGATGGGGAAGTGAGGGAAACAGAGGAGGGAGGGAGAGGGAGAAACACTGAAGTTGATTGGTTGCCTCCAGCACACCATACCTCAACTGGGGCTGGAGATCAAATAGGCAATGGAGGTACGAGTCCTTGACTAGAAATCAAACTCATGACCATTCAGAGTCAGGGCTGATGCTCTAACTATGGAGCAAAATGGGCCAAGGCTGACTTGTGCCCCGGGGGAGCCGTGGGACCAGGGGGAGCCCTGTGCCCCAGGGGGGGTGGTGGGATCCGGGGGAGCCCCTATGTTCATAGCAGCACAATTTACATTAGCTAGGATTAGGAAACAGGCTAGGTGCCCGTCAGCAGATGATTAGAGCAGAAAACTATGGTACATCTACACAATGGGATACTATACTGCCATTAAAAAGAAGGAATTCTCATTAGCAGCAACCTGGATGGAATGGGAGAACATCATGCTGAGTGAAATAAGCCAGTCAATGAAAGAGAAACACCACATGTCCTCACTCATTTATGGATAATAAAGAACAGTATAAACTAATGAACAGAAAGATAGATATAGTGACAGTAGTAAAGCAACAAGCAGACTGTCAAATGACAGCGGGGAGGGTAGGGTGATCTAGGGGAGATAAGAGATCAACAAAAGGACTGGTATGCATGCATATAAGTACAACCAATGGACACAAATCTCTGGGGAGGGAGGGCATGTATGGGAGGTGTGGGGGGCAATGGTAAGCAATGTACACATATAATACCTTAATAAAATTTAAAAAAAAATTTTTTTAAAGGAAAAAAAGGGGGGGGGGGGGGCCCAAGGCTGATGTGCTGCTCTCAAGTTTCTGATAGGTTGCCTCAGCAGTTTTTATACCTTTGTATTTAGAGTAGCACTGTGAAAAAACATGTCATGGGCTACTAGGCTAAATAGTTTTCTATGAGTAAATTAAAATATCCAGTTTCAAAGAAAGATATAAAGATGGCTGAAAAAAAGTCATGTTACTAAACAGAAAGTGAGAGAAAAAGGCCTAAATGAAAAGTTTTTGTTAGGCTAACATTCTGTTTCTTGATTTGAGCAGTTTACACAGGTGTACTGGCTTTGCAGAAGTCAAACAGTACACTTATGAATTGAGTTCAATGTTAATTTCAATAAAATATAAATGAAAGGGGTCATTTTGGACTACTACATCTATATTTTTCCTTTCTTTCAGCATACTGTTTAGTTTCAGATTCTATTTTTGCAAACCACAGAAAGAATGTGCCATCATGTGGATCAAAGATTACAAAATTAAATTAATTAACAGCAAACTAAGAAATCCAAACCAGAATAAATCAAGAAATGACATCATAATGCTCTTTTCTGTATCTGAATTAATCTTAAGTTAACCAGGGAACTGTTTATTCTTTAATTGGATAAGCATTACCTAGCGCAGTGTTTCCCAAAGTGTGGTACGCGTACTCCAAGGGGTACGGGAAGAGTTTGGTGGGGGTACGCGTTGCAATGGAGTTTGGTGGGGATGTGCACTGCACCGTGCTTAGCTGCGCCTAATTCCACGTTCTCATGAGTCAAGTCAATTTCATTCTTCTCATTGATCCAAATAAATGTTATTTATAATATAACTTTTATTTGTATTTTATTATGAATAATTTTATTTTTCATTTATTATTATTTTGTGTATGTACCAAAAAAAGAAAAAATAAATATATTTTGATTGTTATTAAAATACATCCTTTTTTTTTTTTTTTGACGAGGGGTACGAAAATTATAGAAGGGGTACACATGTCAACAGTTTGGGAAACACTGACCTAGAACAGTGTTTCCCAAACTTCTCTCATGATGAGAATCACCTGGTGGAGTTGTTAAAATACAGATTCCTGAATCCCAACTAAAAAGTGCTAAACTAGAATTTTTGGGAACATATAGGTAAAATTGTATACTTAACTAGTGCTCTAATTCAGGAATCTGTATTTTAACAACTCCAACAAGTGATTCTCATCATGAGAGAAGTTTGGGAAACAATGACCTAGAGGATAAGATTGGGTAACTGAAAGAAGTAGAAGAGTCTGTTTCTAAATGAATTTTAAAATAGAATTCAGATATCACTGTCATTTAGTGTTAGCATACAAAGGCAGAGGGAATGTTGAACAGGTTACTACTAGTATTATAATTGTACTTGATACATATAATTTATCTGTCCATTTAGAACTATCAAACCTTTGAACCTATAGTTGAAAAGAGGAGTAAATACAAGTTGTATCAAGCTGGATACACAAAACTGATTGTATATTTTTTTTATTCTGATGATATAACAGATTTTCTACATTTAAAATAAAACTTAAGCGTTAAATTCAACTGAATACAAGCTTATACTAGTCACAGGCTACAATACAATTCTTCATCCCAGAGTACCACAAAAAATATTTTTAAAATCTTATTTTAATAGATTCCATCTGTGACTTTCAAAGTAAGCCTGTAGTTCATAAAGAATTGTGTGTCATTCTTATGTTTGCACAAAATATCAAGATAAGTACTCTCCATTCACAAATATATCAATACTCAGGAAGAACCTGAAATATTTGTCCTAAAGAGACAGGGGATTCTGTTTCCAAGCATACTTTTCAGTCACAGTGACTGGGGGCAGGACACAATTCTTCTAACCTCCCATGAGTTTAGTAAAAAAAAGAAACTAAAAGTGTAAAATGAAAAAGAGTACCGGAGAAAAAGTCACAAATGCTCTTAAGACTCCTACACAAACCCATTAAAACACAACAATGGACCCTCACAATGGCCCTAATGTTGTGATACTATAGAATATTGTTTAATAACCAGTTTTCCGAAGTTGTCCCAAACAAACACAAATACATGTCATATACTCTGTTAAAAATTATACACCTTTAATAACAAACCTCAACTATAGTATTCAAAGGGTCCTTTAGAGTAGAGGTATTCTCTAAGCAGAGCCCTTGTCACACGTTAACTGTTTTGGGTGAAAATCATCGCAAAATACATCATAAACCCTTTTTCCCTAAACCCATGGTCGGCAAACTGTGGCCCGAGAGCCACCTGCGGCTCTTTGGCCCCTCTTCCACAAAACACCACGGCCTGGGTGAGTCTATTTTGAAGAAGTGGTGGTAGAATAAATTTTAAAAATTTGGCTCTCAAAAGAAATTTCAATTGTTGGACTGCTGACATTTGGCTCTATTGACTAATGAGTTTGCCAACTGCTGCCCTAACCCAATGCTTTACAGTGTGGTTCAGAGATTTGTCCATCCTTGCATTTTTTCCAAAATGAAGATTCCTAGACCCCACCTTTCAAATTCTGACTCAATGGGTCCAGGCGTGAGGCCCAGGAAGGTACACGTTATCATTACTCATGCTTGAAAGCTTGTCTCAAAGGGAATAAACTCAGAAAAGGCAGTAAGTTCCTGGTGATGCGGGTACCTGCATTGTGAACGTCAACTGTACTGTGCTGTAACGTCATGACCTCAGAGACTTGTGACACCTACAAGCGAGCTGCCTCCATGGTACGAAGCTCAGGTGTTGAGTTCTTACAGCCCCCCCTTGTTTTCTACATCCTTCCCCACCATGAGCTGCCCCTTCTCCCTCACCTGTGTGTCTCCTCTTGGAAGATATCCTCCTGACCCATTTCAAGACGGTCTCAAAGAGAGACCAGAGCTTTGCCTCGCCAGAGTATAAAATGGGCCTCCGTGGAGGCCGGAGAGGAGTGATGGAGGGCACAACACCTCCTCTTTGGCCAGCCGCCTTTGTGATGGCTGCTCCATTTCCTCTCCCTCTGCTCCCCACGGCCTAGTGCCCACCAGACATGCACACACACACATTTGTTGTTTGATGAATGAACAGGCGAGGGGTCGCCAACATAACCGCTTACCACGCAGTCTTTGGACTCTGACCAGCCCGAACATGTGGCTACTTACACTCACAAACTGAATGTCATCTTCGTTTTCATCCGTTGTGGACTCAGATGCCCCAGGCCCAGCTGGCGGGACAGATCCTATTATCTACAAAAATAAGCCAAAACACGCTTATCTAGACAGCCCCGGACGTTACAGGAAGAGATTTCCCCCAAAAAAGGAAGAGCTTCACGAGAAACTTAAGGGCACAAAGCCACACCAACCCGACCGAGAGGACCCAACTCCATGGCGCCGGAGTGTGCCTCTGCCTACGTGGAGCCGGAGGGGCCGGGCGGCGGAACACCAGCAGCGGGGCCCCTCCGGCTACGGAACGAGCGGGGCGAGGGAGGCGGGCTTCCCGCGGAGGAGCAGGCCCGACGAGGAGCTCGGGGCCCGGCCGGGGCCCGGGGGGGAGGCCATTGTTGCTGCTGGTTTCCTCGCAGGATCCCGAACGCCGGCCGGCTCGGCCGCGACGCCGAGGGCATCGCCCCGCACCAGGCCTCGGCCAACAGAACACAAAACCCTTCGCGGGGGCCCCCCGCCCACTCACCTCCGGCCCGGGGTCTCCCATCTCTCCGACGGCCCCGCTGACAGCACCACCGCTGCTGCTGCTGCTGCTGCCGGCCCCTGCGGCCGCCGCTGTGGCCGTTGTCCCCGCCGCCGACACCGCCACCGCCACGACCGCCCTTCCCGCCCAGCCCAGCCCCGCTCGGCGCCGCCGTGACCCGCCCCTGCGTGAGCGCCGACGCCGCCGCCGCCGCCGCCGCCGCCGCCGCCGCCGACGCCGCGGGCAGAAAGAGGTGCAGAACCGCTGCCGAAGGAGGGGGCGGCCAGCTCGGGCCCGCTACCCGCCCGAGCCTCTCCACCACTATCCCGACCTTCCTCCGGCCGCACCGCACGGGACGCTGGGAATTGTAGTTCTCCCGTCGCACCCGAGGACCGGGGGCTTGGTTGGAAAAGAGCGGAAAGGGGGGGGGGGCCTCGAAGGCACCGCGCATGCGCCGCTCCGCGGTGACGTCACAGCAGTTCCACGGGGCGGCGGGTGGGCTGGGTTCCGTTGGATACCGGACGGGGAGGAGGCTTCGAGTTGGGTTTTGTGTGGTTGTGGAAGGGAAGGTCGCTGGAAGGTGGTGATGGGGACTGATTTCTGAGTTGGTCTTTTGTTTTGTTTTGTTTTGTTTTGTTTTGTTTTGTTTTTGCCAAAGGCACGTGGAGCTTTAGCAGAAGTCTGAGGTCAGGAAAGGAATCTGATGTGTTTGTGCATCACTCGAGGGCTGATACAACCAGGGAGGAAAACTGAGGACTAGCGCGCCAGTCTCCTGGTTAGCTTGAAGAAAACGGGCGAAGCTAGAGAGAGCCCAGGGCCCAATAGGACAAGAAGCTGAGGCCTAGCTGCTAACATGATCACTAAGCCCCAGACCACGATTTTAAAATGTTCTTTTAAAAGGTGTTCATGCCCTAGCCGGTTTGGTTAGAGCTTCGGCCCAAGAACCTAAATAAAGGGTCGCCCAGTTGGATTCCTGGGCAAGATCATGTACCTCAGTTGCAGGCGCCTATGGGAGACAACCAATCCGTGTGTCTCTCACGTAGATATTTTTCTCTCTCCTCCTCCTCCCTTCCACTCTAAAAGCAATGGAAAAGTACCCTTGGGTGAGGATTAAACTATATATATTTTTTCTCAATTATTACCTTTGTGAAATAAAATAGTTGACCTTTTTACAATGTTCACATTCAAAAAACAGTCAATAGTCCACTTACGTTCAACTATTGTTTTTAATTTTTTCTCACATAACACCTTACAAAAACATTTTTTTACACATCAACAATTGTCAAAGGTTTTGAAAAGAATTCAAGTTGGAAGTCTTTTATATCTAAGATTCCTGTTTTTTTCCTGCATCTATATAAACCTACCATCTGACTAAACTTACCTATGCTTGTAATAATTATTGCATAATATTTGCTATTTTCTACATTTCCTCCAAGTGCTTTAGTGACTTCAGTTGCTTTTCTACCTAGTCAGTTTGAGAAACTTAGAGGCAAATTGAGAATGAGAAACCTGCCTGTTGTATTCCACAAGAGCTGTATGTAAATATCTAAAACATTTAAATGTCTGGGCAAAACTTGTATTTAAGTTTCTCCTACTGTGCTGGTAAAAGGTCAGTGGAACATTTACTAAAATGGACTGCAGGTAGGAAGAGTTCTTTGGTAATACTCTTGGAAAGAAAGTGTTATATGGCTATTGGCCAAAAATTCTCATATCCTTCAATTCAGTTGTCATTGCAAGAATTTATCCTGAGGACATAATTTAATCTGTAAGAAGTTTTATGAAAACTATGTGTCACAGGTTTGTTTGTAATAGAAAAGTTGTAAGATATCTGCCTGTCCAGTGTGGCTCAATGGTTGAGCTTCAACCTATGAACCAGGAAGTCAAGGTTCATTTCCCAGTCAGGGCACAGAGCTAGGGTTGCAGGCTCCATCCCCAGTAAGGGATGGGGTGGGGAGGCCAGAGGCAGCCGATTAATGATTCTTTCTTATCACTGATGTTTCTCTCTCTCTCTCTCTTTCTTCCTCTCTGAAATCTATAAAAAGTAATCTATTTTTTTTTCAAATTACAAGACAAATGTCTGATTGGGAAATGGAATAGTTCAACTGTGGCATGTACTCTATCATAACACTATGGTATTTTTACCACCGTTGAAAATGTTTAGCAAAATTTTCTAAGAGCAGATTTCTCAAGAATGAAACATATTTATAATATTATCAGGACCATGTCAAGCAAACCATGCCTGAAATAAGAAACCTACTTAAATATTAATAATTTTCTCTGGGTAGCTGGACTATGAGGTTATAAGAAAATCCTTTGAAACCCATTAACAGATTTATCAGACATGCCTGTAATTTCCACAAAGCCAGGTTTATTTAGATTGGTGTAACAAAGAGAAAAAACCATAGGCAAAGCTTGGGAGTCTCTCAGTCGTAGGAAATTTAGAAGAGATTGGGTTGGATGATGTTAAGGCCAGTCTATGAAGTAGAGTTCTATTTAGAATGGGAAGCAGCTGAGTTGTTTGCTGATTGATTCAGGATTCAAAATGGAGACAACTCTGGGCAAATGTTCTTTGTGTGACTGAGGAAATGGTTTCTTTGTTTTACTTGGGATGCAGATCCATCATTTTGCTTTATAAGTTAAGATCTTGAAGGGAGCCCATCAATGGGTTTGATAACCATTCTAATTTACTTCTCTTAGATCAACATAATTTACTTCTCTAAGCGACTTCATAATAGATGTCCAGATCTCTATATCAGTGGCATTACGTTGATATTCTTCCTTGAATTCATTACGCAACAACAAAAAAATAGTTTCAACTTTAGTTTTGTTTTTATTAGTTTTCTATTAATTTTTTTGCTGTTCTTGTTGGATGCTTACTTATAGAACCATCTGTCTGAACATTGGCTGCACAGCAGCATTTAAGATTCTGAAGACCTGGTTCCTGCAAATTAAATGCATTAATAAGGCTCAAACCCTCATTAAGAATCATTATTCAGTATTCATAAATCTCAAAAATAATAAAATAAAGGGGGAAAGGTATGGCTAGTATAAGCCTGTAACTTATTTAAGGACAATTTGACTTGGGTAAAACAGTTCATAGCACCAAATCTTATACTTTAGTAAGAGCACAAACAATTCCAAAGCAATTCTATCATTAAGAACCATATTTGGTTTGGATTAAATGCTCTGGTTTTAAAACCTGGCAACTGAAACGACCTCTGTAACAATTTCTATTGAAGAAGTAGATTTATAGGTATTTATTCCAAAACAGAATATTCTTCTTGGAAGAAGGAAGTTTTTATGGAATCTGTTGTCATTGGCATTTCCTGGGAGTTATGGCATCAGAACCAAGATCCTTGGTTCTATCTGTATATATAAGAGGCTAAGCACCTGTCTAACCATTTGACCTGTAGCTATGACACACAATGACCACCAGGGGGGCAGATGTTCAACACAGAAGCTGCCAAGCTGCATTGACTTGGCAGTGCACCCAGAACCAGAGAGGAGGGAGCCTGATTCAAAACACGATGGGCAACCAAAAGTATTAGAACTCGTTTGTATTTATTAAAAAATTCATCTGTTGCGTAGTGTTAAGGGTAGGTATAAATGTAACAATATTGCTGCCAGGTCATATGCCTTCAGATTTCTTTAATCTCATTTATGCTAATCTATATGTTAGAATAGTTGTAAATATCTGTTTACTAAAGAGTGACTGGTGAAAAACTTACGACAGGCAGAGGACATCTCTGTATGATTTTACTTACAGAAAATTGCAGTAACATGTTTTATCATATTCCCTATCTATCTTATCTATATAGAGACATATGTATACATATATTTTTTTCTGCCTCGCTGGAGAGTAATGTGCATGTATCATGCCTCCTTATCCCTTAATATTCAGTGTGTATTTCCCAAGAATGAGGATTTTCTTTGACATAACAATAATACTTGTTTACTCTGCTTAATCTGCTATAACAATTTACTATGGCTTTGGTGGCTTAGACAACTTATTTCTGACGCTCTGGAGGCTGAGACGTCCAAGATGGAGGTGCAGCAGAATGGATTCTTGATGAGGGCAGTTTTCTGAATTTCTAACTGTCTTCTTGTATCTTCACATGGTGGACAGCAGAAAAGCAAGTTCTCTTGTGTCTTTTTTTATAAAAACATTAACACCATCATTAGGACTCCATCCTCATGACCTAAATTACCTCCCAAAGCCCCCTTCTGCAAACACAATCCCATTTGAGGATTGGGGTTTCAAGATATAAATTGGGAAAGGATGTTCACACACACACACACACACACACACACACACACACACACACATGCAGCCCATAAAAATACTATTATCAAAATCTGGAAGTTTAACATTGATTAAATACTTTTTTCTAGTCTACAGTCCTTATCGCATTTTATCAATTGTCCAGTCCAGGATCACATTAATGCATTGAGTTTATATCTCCCTTTATTCTTCAATTTGCAGCAGTTTTTAAGCCTTTGTCTTTTATGATTTTGATGTTTTTGAAGTACCAAGGCCAAATATTTTATATAATATTCCTCAACTTTGGTTTGTCAGAGTTTTTCTCTCATTATATTCAAATTATGCATTATCAGACAAAATACTGACATTGAGTGTTTGAGATGATCAAATCTAGAAGCACATGGAGGCTATCTGTCCCTCATTGAGGGTATTCATTTTTTAGGTTTTATTTTTTCAATTATATTCAACATTATTTAGCATTCGTTTCAGGTGTACAGTATGGTATTTAGATAATCATATACTTTACAAAGTGTTCCCCTAATATTTACAGTACCCACCAAGCACCATACATAGTTAATAAAATATTATTGACTATATTCCCTATGCTATAATTTACATCCCCATGGCTATTTTGTAACTACCAATCTGTAGTTCTCAATCTCTTCACCTTTTTCACCCAATCTCAACACCCCTCCCCTCTGGTAACTATCACTGAGGATATTAATTATAGTCATCTAATCAAGGTGTCATCCAGTATCATCACTATGTAGTTTTTTCCCTTACAACTAATAAGTAATCTTTGGGAATATACTTTCACCACCATGCAAAAACATCATGTTCCTCATGAAACTTATTTCCTTATATAAAGTATATTCTAATGATTTTTTGTTGTTAATCCTCACCTGAGGATATTTTCCCCATTGCTTTTCAGAGAGAGTGAAAGGAAGGGAGAGAGAGAGAAAGAGAAAGGGGGGGAGAGAGAGAGGAACAATAATGTGAGAGACATACATTTGTTATGGGAAGAAATAGAATATTAGAGACTAGCTATAATTATAAGAAATATTAATCATACTCTTGTTAACCGTGATTGTTCTGTTCTGATTAAAGAAACCACATTCTTTTTTTAAAAATATATTTTTATTGATTTCAGAGAGGAATGGAGAGGGAGGAGATAGAAAATCAATGATGAGAAAGAGGCATCCATCGCTGCCCCACACTGGGGATAAAGCCGGCAACCTGACCAAGTATCAAACCGAGACCTCCCAGTTCCTAGATCTACACTCAGCCACTGAGCTATGCCAACTGGGCTAAAGGAAGCACATTCTAACCTGGCTGAGAGTTGTATGCCTCCCCCAACTCCTCGTACCTGGCTTGGACCTAGGATAAGGTGATCAGACATCCCGCTTTTGGTGGGACAGTCCCAATTTTTAACAATTTGTCCTGCGTCCTGCGTTGTTTTAAAAAAGTCCCACTTTTTGGAAAGAATGCATGACAAGCTAGGGAACAGCAGGAGAACGGGAAGGGAATATACGGTTTTTGGCGGCCATGTGGCTATTTAGCCAGGATATGGGTTTTATATTATTTTTGTTAATGTTAAACTTTAATAATAACAAATAATTGTTGAGAACTGATTTGTTGTGGGGTCAAAACCTGGGTTCAAAATAAGACCGCCAGAGGCTGATGATGAATTTAAAAAGCAGGTAAAGGTTTATTGAAATAAAAAAAATAAAGAAAAAGAAGAAAAAAAAAAACTGGCCCGGACAGCCGCAAGAGCACTACACGCAGGTAGACTCTATACGACTGCACTGTTCTAGGGGTAGGCAAGTCTTTTTAAAGGCTCAAACCACAGGAATTTTCCTTCCTTTGAATTTTAAAGGTTAAATTCTAAAGACTGGAGACAGCCCACAGGGTTGGTTCCCAGTCACATCCTGTCAGACATTGGAATGTGCCCCTATCTTGTGATAGCCCATACACAAAACAAAAGCTGAGGATAGCCCATAACACAAAACAAGAGCAGAGCTCAGCGGTTAGTCTCTAAAGGTTATCTACAATTTCTATCCCTGAAGCTACTGAGTCAGTGGGAATTTCCTGGTCCTGGTCTCAGGCGCTGGATAATTGCCTTAGCCTCCAGGTCTCCACCTGGAAGCTGAGGTAAGTACCCTGTGTTTTAATCAGACTTAGCAGAGTTAGAATTCAAACAGCAGGCTTTATCAAAATATGACTTCTACCATGTCTCATGATTATCAAGAACTGCTTATCAAAGTTCACATTGTTGATCAGTTGTTAGAATTCGACCACCATTGTTTGGATTTAATGAACAATGGCATTTTTGGGGTTGGCAATGACGGAAACATTTTGTAACTGTCTCTCAGACGATACACATTGTACTGAGTGCTAGTAAGCTAGTTAAACAAGTGATGTCATTACAAATCAGCTATTCAGATAATTTAGATAAGTTATTTATTTAGTTATTTCATAAATACATACATTTTCTTGAATTTAGCAGAAAGTACTCGTATTATTTATATTTTATAGTGGTGGCAAAAAGTCTAGTGCCGGCCTTGAAAGTGACACGACTATACAAAATTTTTATTTATTTATTAGATTTGTAGATTGTACTTATGTTGAAATTTTTAAAAATATATATTACAATACTATTTTTGCGTTCTATGAAAATTTTTGTTGCTCCATATAGACCAAATTTTTAATCAAGAATGCCCCCCACCCCTGTCAATGGTGTCCCGCTTTACCAGTGTTAAAATCTGGTCACCTTAACCTAGGAGTTAACCTTGGACTGTGGTCCATTCTCATCCCAAACCTGCCTATTATCATGAAAAGATTAACAACCCAGTTGCCCAAGAAATGGAGTCCTTCCCCAGGCACACTGCCCGCACTGCCCGCACCCTGTAAACATTATACCCATCCTCATTCCTTTGCCTACTTCCTCATTGCTGTAATACCCATTTTGCAAACCCATTCTTATTCCCTTTGCCTTCTTCCACATATAATCTTTGTCCGATCCAATATAAGCAGTGATTTGGCGGGGAGGAGGGGCGCAAGTACCGATTTTCATGAATGGCCTACTGCTCTCCCATATTGCTGGCATTATGTGCTCAAATATGACCCAACCACTGCTTAATTGGCTCAAGTAGTGAATGGCAGCCCAGACCCATTGGTTGTCTGGTTACAATATCAGAGGTTCCAATACCTTTTCTTGTGGGTCTACTTTACCAGAAAACTTAACAATACTTATCTTAGATGTAGTTTAGCCATGCTATATATATATTCTCATTGTGTTTGTTTTCTTTTGGGATAATTTTACACACACATGCAGTTGTAAAAAAAATAAAAAATAGTACAGAGGCACTAGCTAGTTTGGCTCAGTGGTTAGAGAATTGGCCTGTGGACTGAAAGGTCCCAGGTTTGATTCTGGTCAAGGGCACATGCCTAGGTTGCAGGCTCGAACCCCAGTATGGGGCATGCAGGAGGCAGCCGATCAATGATTATATCTCATCATTGATGTTTCTATCTTTCTCTCCTCTCCCTTCCTCTCTGAAATCAATAAAAAAATATTTTTAAAAATAATACAGAGTACTTCTGTTATAATAGGAAGATGACCTGCTCCTAAGTGAAACTGGTTAAAATTGCATTAAAAAAATTTAAAACATATAGAAGTGGTACTAAGGACAAACAACAAATAAAATATCTATTCAAGAAAATTCTGCAACAAAGGCAAGAGCATTTGAACCAAGACAACTTCCTATTACCCTGCTCCCAGCTCATATCTTTGACCCTCTATTTGGAAACAAAATTAAATATACAAAGCTGGATATACAAATCTCTGGATGCAAGAACACAAAAGACTGCCATATTTAAAATAAAATTTAAAGGCTTTTGAGCTCAGCCGAATACAATCTGATATATTAACTCGGAATTTACAATATAATTTTGTAGTCCTCAGGGTATTAACCAAACATAGAACTATTTTTTCCAACCTTAATTTTGTAGATTTCTTCTCTGTTTCTCAAAGTACACAGATAAAAACACATGTGTCACGCCTAACTATAGTTACATAAAACACTGTCAGGATCATAGCGTCCCATTCATTTCTGTCAATATAAAATTAATTATTTTTCCTCAAGACCTAAAAATTCTCTCTTTAAATGTTTTTCAGTACAAAAACAGACATGTGGCTCTTCACTTTCCAAAGCTATACCATTCACTCCTCACCACAGAGGAGGCCAAGTCAGCACACAAACCCTCGTGGTACTGTAGGAATGGGGAAGAATGTCAAGGAAATGGCCTTGCAAAAAGAATTTCTATACAATCCCTATGAGAACAACAAACAACATTAACAACACAATGTTTAGGGAGAAAAAATTTTTTTATATAAAGAACAAGTGATTTACAACGTTACTCTGAACATACTGGTAGAATGACTAAAACACACACACATTATACAGGCATTTGTTTTTAAAAAATATGCGCCTTCAACAACAAACTTCAACTCATCACAGAAATTAGAATGGTTTGGAGTAGAAGTGATTTTCTTTTTCTTTTAAATAAATCTTTATTGTTCAAATTATTACAAGTGTTCCTCTTTCCCCCCACCCCTCTCTATTACTCTCCTCCACCAGTTCCCATTCCACCCTCTGCCCTTTCCCCACTCCCTATTGTCCTCATCCCTAGGTGCGCAGTTTTTGTTCAGTCTCTTCCCGCACCCCCACTCCCCTTTTCCCGGAGAATCGTCAGTCCACTCCCCTTCTAATTCTATTATATTCATCAGTTAATATTGTTCATCAGATTTTTTAATTCCCTTGGTTTTTAGATTCACTTGTTGATAGTTACGTATTTGTTGTTCATAATTTTTATCTTTATCTTCTTCCTCTTCCTAAATAACCCCCTTCAGCAATTCATATAATTCTGGTTTGGCAGTGATGAACTCCTTTAGCTTTTTTTTATTTGTGAAGCTCTTTATCTGGCCTTTGATTCTGAGTTTTTGCTTTGCTGGGTAGAGTAATTTTGGCTGTAGGTTCTTGCTATTCATCACCTTGAATATTTCTTGCCATTCCTGTCTGGCCTGCATGGTTTCTGTTGAGAAATCAGCTGACAATCATATGGGTGCTCCTTTATAGGTAACTACCTGCTTTTCTCTTGGTGCTTTTAATATTCTCTCTTTGTCTTTTGCTCGTGGAATTTTAATTATGATGTGTCTTGGTGTGGTCCTCTTTGGATTCCGTTTGTTTGGGGTTCTGTGCACTTCCTGGACTAGTAAGTCTATTTCTTTCACCAGGTGGGGGAAGTTTTCTGTCACTATTTCTTCCAATATGTTTTCGGTATCTTTCTCTCTCTCTTCTTCTGGGACCCCCATAATTCTGATGTTGCTTCACTTGAAGTTGTCCCAGGGTTTTCTTACACTACTTTCAACTTTCTAGGTTCCCTTATCTTCTTGCTTCTGTAGAGGAGTGCCCTCTGGTTCTTTATGTTCCAAATCTTTGACTTGATTCTTGTGATCTTCCATTTTGTTTTTAGGACTCTGTATAATATTTTTTATTTCAGAGAATGTATTCTTTATTTCTAGTTGATCCCTTATCCTCAAAGGTCTCGTTTATTTTATCGGCCTTTTCTAGGAAATTCTTAAAAAACCTTATAGCCATGGTTTTGAACTCCATATCCAGTCTTTTGTTCTCCATCTCTTTCATTTGAGATCTATTTCCTTGTGTCAGCATTTTCGTTGCTTCCCAGAGTTGGTAGGATGGCTTTGTGTGTTTGGTGTCCTATATGGCTCAGTGGGTCAGCCTCCCCAGTTACCTGAGGTGGACACTCTTGTTGCTCCCCTTTGTGGACTGCGTGTACAGCCTTGTTGTAGTTAAGTCTTGATTGTTGTTGGTATCCCTGGGAGGAATTGACCTTCAGGCCAATTAGATGTGGGTATCAACTGTGTCTATGCCGGGATACCTTCTGTATTGGAGACAGTCTTATAGGATCAGACTTGCAAAATTGCAAAAGCCTCTGTTCTCAGTTTGGATGGGGCGGAGTCTCAGGGCTGAGCTGACAGTCTTGGCTTCCCGTCGGCTCTGCCCTTGTGCACTCGCCTGAGTTTCCGCCTAACCTCTGCCTTCCAGGGCTCCCCTGAGTTTCCACCTGACCGTCCTGATTCCCTGTGCAAGAGCATGGGTGCCCCAGGGGCTCGCCTGGAATTGGGTTGGGTCTCTGTAGTCTGGAGCTTCTGAATCCTTTCGCTATGGAGAGGCCACAGCAACCTCCATGGTCAGACCTCTCTGCCCACACTTGCGCACGACTGTAGACTCTGCCCACTGCTGCTCCCGACTCCCCCATTCTCCCAGTCTCTGAGTCTCCAGATGCCTTTCTCTACAGTCCAGACTCCACCTGTATGAGCCTGGGCCCACGGGATTTCAGCCGGGGTTGGGGTTCAGTGTAGTCGGAAAGAGTTCAGTGCAATCGGGGACTTCTTTTCCCCTCCTGCCAGCCAGCCATGCAGAGGAAACCACACTTCCTCTGCATGTGCGTCACCCTACCCCAGAGCTTTGTGGCTCCCAATCTGATCTCTGTGCCTCTCTCCTTCTTTCTAGTTGTAGATTACCCACTCCACCAGCTTTCCTGTGTTTTTGGATGATGTCTGTTCTGATTTTAGTTGTTGTTTTGAAATTGTTGTGTGAGGTGGCAGCTTAGGTGCTTACCTAGGCTGCCATCTTGGTTTTCTAGAAGTGATTTTAGCTACCTAAATTATCTCTTTAAACATAGACTTTGGAATGATTTAAGTTTTTGGTGAAAATCATACCAAAATGTATCATAACTTCCCCGTACATTTCTGAAAGCAATTACAAAGTATGTTGAAAGACTCGTTTACCCTTGTATTTGTGCCAAATGCAGATTCCTAGGCAGTGCCTTCAAATTCTGATTCAATATATCTGGAGTGGGGTCTAAGCTCCGTCCCCAACCTGGCGTGTGCAGAAGACAACATTTATACTTATGAATGCTTGAAAACTGTCCCAAAGAGATTTTCATTATGAGCATCAATTGTACTATTGAGGAGACAGAAAAGGAGGGCTAGGCAATCAGGGACAGGCCCAGGGGCAGGGGGGTGCGCGGAGTGGAGTGCTGCAGACAAGGGCAGAATGCAGTCTGCTGACTGTATCACAAGATAAACAAAAGGTCCTAGAACTAGACCCAGGTGGCAGGAGTTGCTAAGGGGGTAGGGGGTGTAACTAGACCTGCTGAAGGTGGGAACAGTGATGTCATCTTGGACCTGAAGTGGCAGTCCTCAGTCAGGCCCTTGAGCTTTAAAACGATTGGATATTGTGCGGGATTCTTTAAAGGACCAATCAGAAGCCAACAGAACACATACCTACCACTAGACAAAGAAGCTTCAGTGTAACCCACTTTAGTCCCCTTCCCTGCTGCCCCTTTCAGCAACCAACTTGGACCACCACATTTTTGGTTTCATTATGCTGTGACATCATGACTTCAGAGATTAGTGACACCTCCAAGCTAGCTGCCTCCACGCTATGAAGCTCAGGTTTGAGTTCTTACAACCCTTCTTGTTTTCATCATCCTTCTTCGTCATTAGCTGTTCCTCCTCCTTCACCTGTATGTCATCTCTTAGAAGATACTCTTTTGTTGTTGTTATTGTTGTTAATTCTTTATTCTTTATTTTTTATTTTTTTATTAAGGTATTATATGTGTACATAGCTTACCATTGCTCCTCCCCCTCCCATTCATGCCCTCCCTCCCCAGAGTTCTGTGTTCAGTGGTTGTATTTATATTCATGCATACCAGTCCTTCAGTTGTTCTCTTATCTCCCCCCAGGTCTCCTTCCCCTCCCCGCTGTCATTTGACAATCTGCTTGTTTTATGGTGACTATCTCAGGATCACATGAATAGAACAGGCTCCTCATTTGGCAGTCTGCTTGTTTTATGGTGACTATCTCAGGACCACACGCATAGAGTCTGTTCCTCCTCTGGTTCTCACTGCCCCTCCCCCTGGGTCCCACTGCTTCCCCTGGGACACACGGCTCACCCGGGACACCCGGCCCCTTTGGGGGACATGGCTCACCTGGGGCACACGGCCCCCTGGGTTGTTGTTAATTCTTACCTGAAGGCATTTTCCATTGATTTTCAGAAAGAGTGGAAGGGAGGGGGAGAGAAACATCGATATGAGAGAGACATGGATTGGTTCCCTTTCGCAGGTGCCAGGACCAGGGCCGAGGATCGAGTCTGCCATGAGGTATGTGTCCTTGATCAGAATCATACCTGTAACCTTCAAGTCCATAGGCCCATGCTCAAAAAACATAGGAATATGAATGTTTTTTTAAACAAACTGATTCATTTCCTTCACATATATACACAGAAATGGGATTGCTGTATCATGTGGTAGTTCAATTTTTAATTTTTTGAGGAACTTCCCATATTGTTTTCTATAATGGCTGTACCAATTTACATTCCCACATGCAGTGCAGGGGGTTCCCTTTACTCCACATTCTGGTCAACACTGGTCATCTTTTGAATTAAAAAAAAATACATATTCCATTGACTTTTTACAGAGAGGAAGAGAGGGGGACAGAGAGCCAGAAACATCGATGAGAGAGAATCATCGACTAGCTGCCTCCTGCACACCCTCCACTGAGGATGTGCCCGCAACCAGGGCACAGGCCCCTGACCAGAATTGAATCCGGGACCCCTCAGTCCACAGGCCAGCGCTTCATCCACTGAGCCAAACCGGCCTGGGCGATCTTTTGAATTTTTGATAATAGGTAACAGGTGTGAGGTGAAAGCTCATTGTGGTTTTGATTTGTAGATCCCTGATGATTAATGATGTTGAGCAACTTTTCATACAACTGTTGGCCATTTGTATATTTTTAGCTAAATGTCTATTCAGGTGTTTTGCTTATTTTTTAAAAACATGTTTTTTATTGACACACACACACACACACACACACACACACAGAGAGAGAGAGAGAGAGAGAGAGAGAGAGAGAGAGAGATCAGTGATAAGAGAGAATCACCGATTGGCTGCCTCCTTCAGGGGGCGGGCATCAGGGCTCTTTAGAGGACCAACCAGCTAGAGCCACACAGCCCAACTGTAGTGGTAGTGCCTCATTGTGTGGGTAAAGAAGCCATCAGTCTAGAGAGGGATTCTCCTCCCTTTAATAAAGAAATACATTAAGCCGAAACCGGTGTGGCTCAGTGGTAGAGCGTCGGTCTGCGGACTGAAAGGTCCCAGGTTCGATTCCGGTCAAGGGCATGTACATTGGTTGTGAGCACATCTCCAGTAGGGGGTGTGCAAGAGGCAGCTGGTCGATGTTTCTCTCTCATTGACGTTTCTAGCTCTTGCTCTCTCCCTTCCTCTCTATAAAATGTCAATAAAATATATTAAAAAAAAGAAGAAATACATTAATAAGAAACAAGCAAATACTTTTTATGTTTTCAATGGGATTTGTTTATTTTTAAGTAAAAGTAGCAAATGTTAACATAAGCTATTTCCTTAGGAATATTCATTTTGTACAACTACATAGTTACCAAGCAACGTTTATGGAATATTCCCTGGGTCTTCAGTACGGAACTGTCTATGCATCATTTTCACAAGTTTATGCATAACCTTGTGCACTGACAAAGCATGACATGGCGATGCAGAGCTGTCACCTGACGACCTATCTTTCAATCATTTACAAAATGGTATTTTTATTTTTGTGTGATTGTCAACCCCATATGACTTTGTTTAATTATTTTTTTCCTGATGTTATGAAAACAAACCAGTTAAAACTAAGCAATGTACTACTATAACCAAATACATAGGATATTGTATCTTACATAGGCTGTTTTAGATGACATTGGTGTTTTATATTGCATATCTGTATTTACAGTTCTGGGCAATAAAAAGTTAGAGGCATGTAAACAAACAAAATATTTTTCTGAAAATTGATGCATTGTTTAACAATTACAAATTTTTGGGTTTATTTCCTGTTTAGGAATACAATGAAATAGTTTTGTATTAAAATAAAAGATCTTGCTGCTCTCATTTTTAAAAATTTCTATTCTATATATTTTAAATAACAGAATTATCTTGTAATTTTATTGCTCAAACACTATGACTCAGTTCATAGGCTTATCAGAATTTAGGCTGACTTTGCTGCTCTCCTATTTGTGAACACGGATGATTTCCCTGCACTTTTCCACACATGTGCTCATGCTAAAGATACGAAAACTAACATGGAGAGTCACGTGTACAGCGATTGATGAGGGTATTGACAAATTTTAAAGGTTGACGTTTTTTGTTATGGTAAAAGCTCTGATTATCCTGTTAAGCTAGCTGTACAAAGAAGCATTTTGGGACAGAAAAATGCAAGAAACCATAATGCATGCTTATGTAACTGCCGGAAATTCTCTAGTTTGATGCATCGTGGGTATTTAGGGTGGAATCTACATGCAGCTTCTTCAGCAAGCTTGCTGCTCCATCGGGAGGGTCCATTGATATTGCAGAAGTCTCGTGTCCTGTCCCTGATGAGCTGTCACTCTTCGCTCACCAGGGAGGTTGCAGATTGTCCAACAAAATCCAACGTTACATTTAAAACTGGAGGTGCTTCATTTCACATACCTACAGTACCTATAAAGGGCACATTTCAAAAAACAGAGCAAATCTATTTTAGAATTCTTACAGTATTTAACAGTGACATGAGTTTATTTTTATTATTTTTTTCCACTTCTAATTTTTAATCTGATGTATACCTTGATAATCAGTGGGGATGTTGGTGGAATGGGTTGTGATAGTCTCCCTCACTAAAACATTGCATTTTTGTGAGATTTTATCACCACTTGTCCTATCCTAAAATTTTCAAAACTCTCAGTTTTACCACATGGAGTGTCTTGTGACAACCACAGCCACAACTGGCTCTAATCAGAAATCTTGTGTGAGACATCATCCAAAAAGCAGAGTGAGTTGCTCAATTATTATTATTTTCTATCTTTTTATTATAAAAAATACATTAAATGTGAAATATTCTTTTAACGTTGGTGATTCAGAGTGAACACCCGTCAACACCACCACTATCAGCTGGCAGTTTGGCAATTGGAAAATAGGTTTCTGTTTACAAACATCCATGTCATTGGCTGGCTGTGACCGGGAAGCACTGAAGAACGGATGGAATGTTCGTCCCACTGGAGCCGTCATAATAAAAAGGTTTGCTTCTGCAGGTGATACCGAAACCAAAGCCTCATTCATTTTTCTTTTTAAATAGAGTTTCCTCTCTTCTCTCATTCAGCCAAATTCATGTTCCTTCAGATGCTAAGTTTGTACCTCCCAAAGGCATGAATACGAAAGCAGACTTCCTTGTTCCCTAATTACTATCTTTGGCAGAATTAGTATTATCAAAAGAAAATCTCAGTGAAATCAACATAGGAGAACAGGAAACAGCCTGGCATTTAAAAAGTCATATGTTGTTGTTGATATGAGTATTTTAAAAATATATATATTTTATTGATATTTTACAGAGAGGAAGGGAGAGAGATAGAGAGCTAGAAATGTCAATGAGAAAGAAACATCGACCAGCTGCCTCTTGCACACCCCCTACCGGGGATGTGCGATATGAGTATTTAAAAAAAAATTTTGTATCTATTACAAATTTCGACTTAAATTTTTAATAAATATATATATTAAATCTTTATTGTTGAATATAGATAATTTTATTGTTGATAGTATTGCAGATATCCCCATTAAATTATTTTTTAATATTTTCTTTTTCTTTTAAAAAATATATTTTATTGGTTTTTCACAGAGAGGAAGAGAGAGGGATAGAGAGGTAGAAACATCGACGAGAGAGAATTATTGATCAAGTGCCTCCTGCACACCCTCCACTGGGGATGTGCCCGCAACCAAGGCACATGCCCCCAATCGGAATCGAACCCCTTCAGGTAGCAGACTGATGCTCTATCCACTGAGCCAAACCGTTTTCGGCCCCATTAAATTATTTTTTTAAATGCATTTTTAATGATTTCAGAGAAGAAGGGAGAGGGAGATAGAAACATCAATGATGAGAGAAAATCACTGATCGGCTGCCTCCTGCTCGCCCCCTACCGGGGATTGAGCCCACAACCCGGGCATGTGCCCTGATAGAGGGAACTGAACCATGACCTGGTTCATAGGTCTGTGCTCAACCACTGAGCCATGTCGCTGGGCTAAAGTAAAAAATTTTTAATTAGCACTATTACTACTGACGTGACTTAGAAATTATTTTATGACTTAATCAGAGGATTTCCAGCATAGATAACAGTTGAAATGTTTAACATATATTTTAATTTCAAATGGCTTTTAAGAAACTTTTCACTAGGTAAAAATCCAAGCACACAAAATAAAATGAACCATCCCCACATATCCATCAAATACCTTTAGAAAAAAGTACAAAAAATTCTTGTTTGTCATTCTTCACTAACATTTATTATTATTATTATTATTATTATTATTTTAAAATATATTTTATTGATATTTTACAGAGAGGAAGAGAGAGAGATAGAGAGCTAGAAATGTCGATGAGAGAGAAACATCGACCAGCTGCCTCCTGCACACCCTCCACTGGGGATGTGCCCCCAACCCATGTACATGCCCTTGACCGGAATCGAACCTGGGACCTTTCAGTCGGCAGACTGACGCTCTACCACTGAGCCAAACCGGTTTCGGCACATTTATTATTTTTAATTGCTAAAATAACACTTAGTTGTAAAAAACAACTTTTTAGTGACATTTATTATGCAAATGTTAGGCAGTTTTCCAAATCTGCTTTATCTCTTTCAAAACTCAAGAAAACCAAATGAAAAAAAAATGAAAAGAAAAGAAAAAAAGAAAACCAAATGAGCTAGGTCAGAGGCAGAATTACTATGAATAGTTAAGAGCACTCCATAGAAAACTAGAAGTGCCCTGAAATTTTATAGCTCAGCTATCAAAGAAACTTGAAACGCTGATTGGCTGCCTCCCCTGGGGATTGAGCCCACAACCTGGGCATGTGCCCTGACTGGGAATCGAACCACCCATATCTTGGTGCATGGGATGATGCTCAGCCAACTGAACTACACCAGCCAGGTGAGATATTTAACTTTTAACCGCTATGTAGTTTTCATGATTTATTTGAAATTAATATATTCAGTTATAACTGATTGTGCACTCATAATTTTTGTGTCCAGAGTCTCTAAGATTCCACAAAATCTGCATCCATCCTTGAGGTAGGTAAGTTCAGAGACATCTAGTGGCTTTCTAAAGGCTGTACATTTATTTAGAGGTGGAGCAGGCTTCAATCCCAGACTTTCTGGCCCAAACACACTTAATTTAATTTTTTGGTTAGGCTGTGGCACAGTAGTTTGGTCAAATACCAGTCTAGATTTTACTGCGAAGGTATTGTGGTTTTTTAAAGATGAGATTAACATTTACATCAGTAAATTTTCAGTAAAGCAGAAAATTCACTGGAAGCACACCCTTTATCATGTGGGTGGTCTCACCCAGTCAGTTGAAGGCTTTAAGAAAAAAACAAACAAACAAAAAAACAAACAAACAGCCGAAACCGGTTTGGCTCAGTGGTAGAGCATCGGTCTTTGGACTGAAAGGTCCCAGGTTCGATTCCAGTCAAGGGCATGTACATTGGTTGCGGGCACATCCCAGGTAGGGGGTGTGCAGGAGGCAGCTGGTGGATGTTTCTCTCTCATCGACGTTTCTAGCTCTCTATCCCTCTCCCTTCCTTTCTGTGGAAAATCAATAAAAAAGAAAAGAAATAATTCACTCACTTAAAAAAACACAAACCCTAAGGTCCTCTAAGGAAGGAGCAATTCTGTCTCCAGACTACCTTTGGACCACAACATCAACTCTATTTTGGGTTTCCAGACCGCCCTGCAGATTCCAGACTTTCCAGTTTCCCATAACTGTGCATGCCAATTCCTTAAAATAAATGTATCTTTATCAACAACCTGTCGGGTTCTGTTTCTGTGGGGATGCTCTGAATCTAGTCAAAGAATTGCATGGCAAATGCATAGGAAATGCAAAGAACTACCTTTAGGGAAGTATGGAGAGTCTGCTGCAAGAGCTGCGTGGCTGGTGCGAGAGCAGCGTGCCCACTGGAAGCACCTAGGCCCCTGCACGCCCGGGAGCTGCTAGAGACCTGGCAGCTGGACCAGGAACAGCTGGGGCTTGTGGCCACCTACCTCATGGGGATTCTGAGAGCCAAGGGCACCCGTGGCCACCGGAACGTTCCGTCAGGCAATGTTTGGGCCCCGGGAGCTCATTTATGTGCCAACCAAGAGCTGCTTCCCTGCCTGGAAGAGGGCCACTGGGGTTGGGGGCTGGAGGGTTTCTGCCCCCACGTGGCGCCCTACACCCAGTATGCTGCCAATGCACAGGGGTCTTGGACCAACTTGCAGGAGCAACTAAGGAAAAGCAAGCATTATCTGGAGTCCGTGCGGCTTCGGGAAGGCCGCCTTGGGTTTGGAAGCCTTCAGCTCCAGGACCTGCCCCTCCTGGCCCTTGGAGGCCCCAGCAGTATGAGCATCTTGCTGCTGCTTTGGCAGAAGAAAAAAAAGTACCAATGGCCCCGAGCACCAACATCACACGTGGGCCGCTGGGCCAAAAAGCGAGACCAGCCAGCGTGTAAACACCCTTGGGCAGAACGGAGGAATGACAAGCTCTTCTCCGGCGTGTCCAGGCTCTGCTCCGCGGACGCCAGGCACCTTGCTGGCTCCTGAGCCAGGACTGACTGTTAACGGTGCCTCTCCCGAATGTTCTTCCTCTTCTCTGACTTGCTCCTCCTGGCCCAGCCTCGACCCGCATCGCATCTGCTGCAGGCTGGCACCTCCACCTGCCAGGCCCTCTACCAATGGCCCGGTGCCCACTCCACAGGGCCTCGGGCCGCTCATGAGGGTTGTGGGGGGCTGCTCAGCCAGCCTTCTCCCCGGGAGGGAGCTGCTGCTTCTATCCACACATCCGGAGGGGCCGTGGCGCGGCTGCCACTGGCTGACTTTGGCCGTTAGCAGGCAGAAGAATGAGAAGAGTCTTACCAATTCCAGAACCCAGGATACTTTAGGGATAGGTCAGGGTCAGGAGTACAAAGCAACCTTCGGTGCTAAATAAAACTCAGAGCCCTTCATGGTTTGATAAGGGCCACTCGGTGCTCGCCTGGGCCTGAGCCACGCCAGGTTATCCGGCCAGCTCACAGGGGCCAGGAAACCAGGTCTGACCCAATGGAACCGCCACTGAACCGGTGGGTCCCTCCAGCGCAGATGAGGGCATTTGGGACGGATAAGCTCCATGCTGTGTCTATGGCCAGTCGCTTATCAAGGTTGCAGCTTTGCAAACATGGCCATTTTTTATGTTGTATGTGGTTTCTATGATTTATTTGCCCCCTGGATTTTAGTGTTGTGTTGTGTATGTTTTTAAAAGTATCTCCTCATCCAACCGCTCCCCCACCCTTCCACCCCCCAAAAAATACAAAAAAAAAATTATGCTAGTGTTGGCTCTCTAATAGCTACTAATTGTATGACCTTGTCAGTTCTGTTTAGGCTTTAGTTTCATTATCTCTAAAATAAGGAAAATATTTTAGACTAGGATTTTTCAGCCTTGGCACAGTTGGTATTTTGGGCTGGGTGATTCTTTGATGTCCATTGTAGGGTGTTTAGCAGCATCCCTGGCTCCTGTCCACTAGATGTCAGTAGTATCACCCAGTGAGTCAACCAAAACTATCTCCAGACATTTTCAAATATCCCCAAGTTGAGGGGCAGGGGACAAAATCCCTTCAATCCCATTTCAGCACTGCTGTGTCAGGTCATCTGTAACTTATAATATACTAGAGGCCGGGGCACGAAAATTCGTGCACTGGGGGGAGGGTGTGTGTGTGTGTGTGTGTCCCTCAGCCTGGCCTGCACCCTCTCACAGTCCAGGAGCCCTCAGGGGATATCCTACTGATGGCTTAGGCCCGCTCCCCAGCTGCAGTCTGGTCTCCCTCTGCGGGAGGCGACCAGACTGATCAGGAGAAGGCGCCGCCCCCATCACCCTGCTGCTGTTGCCACTGGGCCTCACAGCTGCTGTGGCTTCCTCTGATGGACATCCCAGAAGATGCCTGCCCTAATTAGCATATTACCCTTTTATTAGTATAGATCAGGAGTGGGCAAACTTTTTGACTCAAGGGCCATAATGGGTTCTTAAACTGGACCAGAGGGCCGGAACAAAAGCATGGATGGAGTGTTTGTATGAACTAATATAAATTCAAAGTAAACATCATTATATAAAAGGGTACGGCCCACTCTTTCGGCTCCATGCGGGCAGGATAGAACAGCCAAACGGGCTGCATCCGGCCCCCGGGCCGTAGTTTGCCCAGGCCTGGTTAGATGATATATAATATGGTACAGATTACATATATATACAGCTTTGGAAGTTTCTGGAGAAGGCTGCTTGACTACTTAGAGGAATGTTATAGAGGTGGTGGTATGCTAATATTCTTTTATTCTTATAAATAAAATTTTCTTCAGTTTCTACAAGAGAGAGGGGATAAATGGAGAAAGGCCAGAAAGATTGGCAACATCAAGCTTTTGGCAACTTGAGCTTCAGGCAACTTGAGGGCTGGGAAAAATAATATAAATGGAGCCTCTATTAAATGGAGTAGAAACTGCCATCCCAGAGGCACTTCATGCTTTATTTCTCAGCCCCTTGCAATGTTAAAACTGGGCAAAATAACCCAAAGCAGCCTTGTATCCCAGACAATTGTTTGCAAAGATAATAAGAAAGCAGGTATGATGACAACCAGACTGAAAACTGAAAACATTTTTTTAGAATTAGCATCACTGTGTTAGTGTCTTTGCACAATAGAAATCCTTCCTTCTACTAATGTAATCGTTCCCCCTTCCCTTTCTCATACACACCCCTTGCCTTCCCTCCTAATTGGAACACTATTTGGCTTTCTGCCCAAATCAGTGCTTTCCTAAGAGCTATTGTTTTAGATCTCAAAAAATGCTGTTGCCTCTCCCTTTGGCTTAACAGCTGTCACAGGCATGTGAGAAAATAGGCGATAAAGGGGGACAGATGTGATTTAGTGTTAATCCTCAAAGAACTAAGTCTTAGCTGGGAAATGGCTGCCCTTTCAAATCCAAGCCACCAATGGCGACCTTGAGCTCAGTACTGGGTGGAGGGCACAGTTAGCCACAGGATGCATCGGTGGGTTTGCTAGGCTTCTTGAACGAAGAGGAGTTCATATAAGTCTATATGACTTTGAAGAATACTCCCTGTAATAGTAATGCAAGGAAATTATTTTTCCAAAGAGTACTTTTGAGGGACAAGGGCTGAGCAAGGAACTTGTGGTTTACCTAAATAAGTGTACTCAGCTTTGGGGTTCCTGTTAGTTAAATGACCACTAGATGGTGCTATACCTGACTGATGCATCAGGTATGGCTAGATACTCTGTCCTTCCCACACAGTTTCTCAGCCCTTTTTGAAATAATTTTGATTTGACTATACTTCAAATGAAAGATTCCTGACAATTAAAAAAAACAAAAAACAACTTTTCCCATTCAGAACATAATTACTTCTGACACCTTGTTAATATCTATTTCTGATTCAAAATATATCCATTTCTATTCTAAGCAACTTGACAACCAAGCAAATCTAAGGCTCAATATACATGAATATATTGAGTTCAGAGCAAGAGATTTTTCCTTTTTAAAATCTTAATTGAGGCCATACCCAAGTGATTTTATAACACTACTCCTGGCAAGCACAAGCAAAACTGAAAAAAACAAAAACCTTTTGACTAAATTTCTTCAACACTCTGCTGACTGATCTTGTCAGAGATGAGTTTTGTACTTACCCTTGGGAGTCTGAGATATTAAAAAGGCAGAAGTTACAATATTAAAATGCTTTGGAGAGCCCTGAAATGTGATGATGTGCTACAAAAGATAGCTCTATGACTCGTGTGTGTGGTTTCATGGTATTTAGAGAGGGAACTTGGCAATTATACACATTAATAAGGCAGCCCATGTCAAAATGAGAAGTTGTGAGGGCTCATTGAAATACTATCTACTAACTGAGAAAATATGAAATTCACAGCCTACTTAAATTTTTAATCACTAGGGATAAAATGTCCTTATGTTTTATAAATCTTCAAGTCAGTCTACCTGTATATATGAGCCAAGGGAAAGAATCCTTCTGCAGTTGTTATAAGTAGTTTTGTTTGTTTGTCTTTAAGGAAGAGAGACTGTTGTTGGCCCTCATCAGTAGCCTTACTTGGATAGCAAAACAGTAAAGGACCCTCAAGGAGGATGGGGTGGTGGTCAGCAAGGGGGGAGAGTCGGTCAGTTGAAATACTGCAATCCACACAGTTCCACATCCCATTTAAAACACAGTCAGAAGAAAAAGACAAATAATAGTCTCAGAAGTGATAGAGTTAGATGGAGAACAGGCAAAGCAGAAGTTACATGGACAAAAAAACCTGCCCTCCTGTGTTTACCCTATGGCTCTATTTAGCCATTAAAACATTGCCTTAGCTGGTTTGGCTCAGTGGAGAGAGCATCAGCCTACGGAATGAAGAGTCCCAGGTTCGATTCCAGTCAAGGGCACATGCCTAGTAGGAGGTGTGCAGGAGGCAGCAGATCAATGATTCTTTATTATCATTGATGTTTCTATCTCTTCTCCCTCTCCTTTCCTCTCTGAAATCAATTAAAATGTATTTTAAAAACCACAAATAACATAATAATGCATATTTTCACACATTTTCAATCAAAATAATGGAGAGGAAGGGTGAGCACCAGTGAAACAACCAGGACTTGGGGTTGTGAAAGCAAATACAAAATTCCATTTTATGTTAGCCTAGGGCTAGGCCTGACTCTAAAGTGAGTCTCCGTAAAACTCGCTGTAAATAATTCTTTTCCTTAGCATAATACAAACATCTTGGTATAAATCGTCATCCAACAAGCTAGCTATCACAACTGATTTAAAGACAATGAAAAGCAGAATGGGTGGTGGTGAAGGAAACCCCTGAATACTTCCAGCCAGGAGTTTGTACACAGGTGGGTCCAATCCCTGGGTGAGAGCTGTGAGTTCAGTCCCATTGACCTACCACAGATTTCCCCAAAAGATATGTATCTCATGTGTTCTAGAGAAACACTTCCTAAATTGTCATGTGCTCCTCCTTGGCTTCCTTCCTACCCCTAACCACAACCCAACATGGGTTGTGTGAAGGAAAAGAAAAAAGTTCCTCAGTAAAACACAATTGGGAAACACTACACACTGTATGCTCTTCTTGGAGATTTCTGGGTGCATATGGGCATCTTAAAGGATATCAAAACATCTGGGGGGCTTTTAGAAAGGGAAAATCTGTGTGACTGAAGTCATCATTTCCCAAATTTAAATTCCCTTCCCCGTGGCCACCTTCATCCTCAGCAACACCAGCATTTCACAGGCCACTGGTATTCTTGAGTAGAGTGTTCAGAAAGTGCTTTTTCAGGGATAAAAATATTACATCTTCTTGCCACTTGAGAAGGATGGTGAAGGTTGAACATACTTACCACAAGGACCTACTTAATATCTTGAGAGTTCATATTTTTGCTTAAATTTGGCTTCTTAGTACAGTTGTTCAGCTTTTGCCCTATCATTCTTCTGATTGAGACATCATCAGTGTTGGGGAATAACTGTTTTGTGACTCCTGTTAAAAAAAAACAACAACAGCAACACACAAAAACACTTTAGGAGGCCTTTGCATCTTAAGATATGAACTGAGATAAAACATGAAGCACATTACAGTTTTGTCTTCATTTTGCAAAAGTAGCCCAATCACCCATGAGATCTTTAAATAGATGAATAGACAAGTAGGCTTTACAAAGAAAGCAAGAGATAACGGAAGTTATTTGTCTTTCTATGGTGCCACTCAACTTTAACCTTACTGCTTGCTCTGAAATCTCTCCTTGCTCCAAAATGCTAGGAATTTAATTGTGTCTATCCCAATATCAGTAGGAACAGTTGAGTCTGACCCTTATCCAAATAAGAAATTACATACTATTTAAATATAGGAAGCTGGGGTTCAGTGATTCCCTAAATTTGTTAGATATTTTAAAAAATTATTTGACAATCTAGATTATTATATTTAAAACCATTAGTAAAGTCAAATTAGCCTCTGCTAGAATACTTAGAATAAAAGGTAAGGCTAGAACTTAAGATAAAGAAAAAATAAGATATAAACTGTCAATGAAATTTTGATTGAAAGGATTTTGAAAATTTACTTTTCTAAAGCTATAAATTTATGAATTTTTTTAATCCAAACCTTTCACTGATATTCAGTTTTAGTTTAATATCTATTTTTAAAGTAAAATTTTTCTATAAAATGTCCCATATTTACTAGGGTTAGTCTGTCCTCATATTTTTCTTTCACAGGAAAATAAATTTGAAGGAAAATATCATAAAAGAATAACTTAACCCAGAAAGCTAAAATAATTTCAAAATCATGACAGTATAAATGCAATCATTTCATCACCTATGATTTCTTGAACTTCGTTCTGATTCATAGCTGGCTTTACAGCTTTCTCCCTTGAAGTAGAGGATTTTGCACCGGTCAGGCTGTGTGTGGCCATGTATTCATTTGTGTAAAGTACTTGCATTAAGTCATTAATAAATTTCTGAGGTTTGCTCTTGTTACAACGAGCAATCTGCCATTTTTCAATCTTGAACTGAAAGGGAAAAAAAAAGAATAAAATTGTAAGAGGAAAAAGGAAGTGAAATCTGGAGGAATACATTATTAATGAAGGCATACCAGAAAACAAAATCAATGTTCTTTAAGGAGATGCATTATACTTTTATCATATACTTTACATTTCAGGGGTTAGAGTTAAATGCTGCCTTTGAGAAAATTCCCAATATTTGTGAGTATATACAAAGTATATACATCTTCTTGTTATGGGAATCTGGATTTGGTGCTTTAAGAATTAGTCCCTTTTCAATGCTTAACTAAGTGTGGGCTGCAGAATAATGGCAGCATTTATTATAAAGGAAAACAGCTTTGTAGGTGTGATTAAAACTAAGTATCTTGAGATGGGAAGACTAGCTTGGGTTACCCAGGGGGGCCCTGACCTAACTACAGGAGCCCTTCAGCGCCGAAGAGGGGGGCAGAAGGAAGGGTCAGGACACAGGACACGATGGAGGAGAGATTTAGAGAATGAGAGGGACTTAGCTTGCCATGGCAGGCTTTGAGGATGGTGGAAGTGGCTACAAAACAGGAAGAAAGGTGGTTGCCTCTAAAATCAGGAATGGCCTTCAGTTTATGGTCAGAAAGAAAGCTGGAACTCAGTTCTGCAACCACAGAAGCTGAATTCTACAACCCAAACAGATCCTTCCATAGAGCCTCCAGAAAGGAGTCCCCCCATAGCTTGATGTTATCACGCTTCTGACCTACAGAACTCTCAGGTAGTTAATTTGTGTTCTTACAAGTTACTAATCCTGTGGTGACCTGTTATGCAGCGAAAGGAAACGAATACACTAAGATTCAAATATCCTGAATGGTAGATGTTTAATATTTAATATGGCTCTTGAAGGCCTATTTTCCAACAATGATACCTGATTCAAACAAACTCTGTTTTTAGCTTCTGTATTTTTATTAAAAGAAATTAAGGAAGTAGCAAAAGAACTGTGTCCAGACAGCATGCAGAGGACGAAATTTACCTCTTCCCAATGATACAATTTCAGAGCCCTTAATGCACAGTTCTCCTTCTGTTACTGGATTAAGAATGATCTAGTTTTTTGCCAAAACCGGTTTGGCTCAGTGGATAGAACATCAGCCTGCGGACTGAAAAGTCCCAGGTTCGATTCCGGTCAAGGGCATGTACATTGGTTGCGGGCACATCCCCAGTAGGGGGCGTGCAAGAGGCAGCTAGTGGATGTTTCTCTCTCATCGACATTTCTAGCTCTCTAGCTCTCTCCCTTCCTCTCTGTAAAAAAATCAATAAAATATATTTTAAAAAAAGAATGATCTAGTTTTAAAACATCATCACTGCCTACAATTTGACTTTAGTTTTAGAAATAAACTGGATATTTGTTTCACAAATATTAGATTTACTGTTTTCTGTAATAGGAATGTTACGGTTGTGATCTAAAGTTACTCAAAAGTATCTTATAAACAATGGTAACTTTGTGCTATTTTTTTTAAAGATCTTTATTGTTGAAAGTATTAGAGATGTCCCCTTTTTCTCCATTGACCCCCTCACTTCTGTTCTCTCTCCCCCCAAGGCCTTCACTGCACTATTGTGAGTCTGTGGATTATGCACATTTGCATATACGTTCTTTGGTTAATCTCTTCCTGCCCCTTGCCTCTTCCCTCTGAGATTCATCAGTCTGATTCATGCTTTTATGTCTCTGGATCTATTTTGTTCATCAGTTTATTTTATACATTAGATTCCACATATGAGTGAGACCATGTGACACTTGTCTTTCTCTGAATGGCTTATTTTGCTTAGCATCATACTCTCCAGATCCCTTCATGCTGTCTCAATGAGTAAGAAATCTTTCTTTTAGACAGCTGCATAGTATTCCATTGTGTAGATGTACCACAGCTATTTTTTATCCACTCATTTATTGGTGGACATTTGGGCTGTTTTCAGATCTTAGCTATTGTAAACAGCACTGCTGGGAACATGGGGGTGCATATATTCTTTCTGAGTTTTTTTTTTTTTGGGGGGGGTTCTTAGGAGATATTCCTAGAGGCGCTCTTATTTTAATTTTTGTATTTAATTGTGTCCCAGAGACAGATAGGATGGGTATTCCAGCCTACCTGCTTCTCATCAGTGTGATGCTCTTCTTCAACTCTCAAGGAAACTGGTGAACTGGAATTCGAATTTGAACTCGAATTACTGCACATGGAGGCAAATGAATCTGGTGAGGAGTTGTTCGTTGCTCTCCAGAGGGTGGATGCAGATGTAAACATGGTTCCTCGGCCCTTAAGCACGGCCTCCGCCATACCAACCAACTCTTCAAACTGGGTAACTGCCTGTGGTAACACTAAAATGGCAAGAAAAAAGTTAACACTTTACAATTTTTTTTTTTAGTAACAGGACATATATACATTTCTTATTGTGTGCATATACATATGTAGAACAACTTGTTAACATTTGCTACCTTTGGAAAACAAACATGGTAAGAAAAGTGGCTGGGACATATTTACTTTTTATTATTAAATAATTAAATAATTGCTCAGTAATAAAAAATTAATTTATAAATATTTGGTGACAGCATTTGAATATTTATGCATTACATTGTAACTAAAATGAATGCTTTTACACGTTGATTCTTTTTTTCTAATTGCTAATAGCATTATTTGAAAGTATTTAATGTGTTTGGAGACATGACTAATTCTATTACCAATCACCTTCCAGATACATTAAGACAGCTTAAGTGAAAAGATAAGATAAACCATTTCTCACAGATTAAAATAAATTTTCCATGACCTCTGTGTACGGTTTGCCATGGAGTCAAATTCCATCAAACTAATAAAACTTCATTGCAACAATTCAAATCTATGCTTTCATATATGAAAGATGAATTCTGGTAATTGAATGTCCTTTGTTCTTTTTTCAGTAGAAACTTACACATTCAAACATTTCATGTCTCGCCGAAACCAGTTTGGCTCAGTGGTAGAGCCTCGGTCTGCAGACTGAAAGGTCCCAGGTTCGATTCCGGTCAAGGGCGGCATGTACATTGGTTGCGAGCACATCCCCAGTAGGGGGTGTGCAGGAGGCAGCTGGTTGATGTTTCTCTCTCATCGACGTTTCTAGCTCTCTATCTCTCTCCCTTCCTCTCTGTAAAATATCAATAAAATATATTAAAAAAAAAATAAAAACAAACATTTCATGTCTCCATGTTAAATGGTCTTCTCTGTTGTTTTATTTAGTTTGTTTCCTAAGGACAAATAACATTTTGTTGGAGTTGGAAGCCACCTTGAACCCTATCTAATTCAACTCCTCACTTTATGGTTAAGGATCAAAAGACAGAAAAATAAATGTTTGTACATTTCTTAAACATATTATTGAGCTATGATCTTTAGAATAATATAAGATTTGAGAGCTGAAAATCAGGCATGTTGATGGCATGTCCAAATTAATACACCTGGTACTATATTAATAGGAAAATCTACTAAAGAAGAAAACCTTATTTTATATCACTTCAATTAATACTAATTACCTCTCCTTTGCCAGACACTTTTCAATCAGAAATTACTAATTGAGCATTTAATAATATTAAACATTGATCTAGCTTTTACTCTGTGACAGGCCTTATTCTGGAAAGTTTGCTCATGTTCATTCATTTAGTCTTCATTGCAACCCCATTAAGTAGGTATCGTCATTATCCCTAATTTACAGATGAGTACAAGTAGGCAGTGAGAGGTTAAATAATCCATGCAGGGTCAAACCCAAGTAGTGAGAAGAAGAACCAAGATTAAAATTCAGACTCTGCCAATTTCATGCTATAAACTAGAGTTGATGCTTGAACATAAGTTTGAATTGCACAGCTCCACTTATATGTGATTTCCCCCCTACCCCCCCACCCCCAGTAAATATATTGGAAGTCCTGGCCAGGCAACTCAGTTGGTTAGAGCATCGTCCAGATATGCCAAAGTTGTGGGTTAAATCTCTGGTCATGAAACATGAGAATAAGTATTCCTCCTTCTCCCTCTCTCTCATCAACCCCCCCCCCCAATATATATATATATATATGAAAATTTTTAGAGATTTGTGACAATTTGAAAAAACTCACAGATGAATTCCACAGCCTAAAAAATGGAGAGAAAATTAGGTATTCATGAATGCATATACTATAACACATACACAAAATATGTGTTAATCAACTCTGTTCTGAATGCTTTACATGTCATCTAAAAATTAATAAAATTACTTTTATTCATTTTAATTCTGAGAAGAGGAAACTGAGGTGTGGAGTAGCTGAACAACTTGCACACGTTTATATAGCTAGGAGGTGGCAGAGCCAGGGTTTAAATCCAGATGTTTTGGCTCCTTTAAATCCATACTTTTTACCTCTGTGCTATAGTGCTTCTTAAGATAGTTTATCATATATAAGAGGTTCTATTTGTGATATATGCATTCTGTTCCATTAATCTGCTGACAATTGCATTGGAAAGTTGCTTTTAATTATTGGAACTTTATATTATTTAATATTGACAAGTTATGTCCTCATATTATTTTTTTTTAAAGATTCACTATTTTTTTCCAATTACATATTTTTTATTGATTTCAGAGAGGAAGGGAGAGAGAGAGAAGAGAGAGAGAGAGAGAAGAGAGAGAGAGAGAGAGAGAGAGAGAGAGAGAGAGAGAGAGAGAGAGAATGATGAGAAAGAATCACTGATCGGCTGCCTCCTGCACGCATCACACAGGGGATCAAGCCCATAACTAAGCATGTGTTCTGTCTGGGAATTGAATAATGACTTCCCGGTTCATAGGTTGACACTCAATCACTGAGCCATGCTGGCTGGGAAATCCTCATATTCTCTTTGAGAATGTTCTTAATTGATTTTGCCTATTATATTTTCAGGCTAACTTGAGGGTAATTATTATCAAATTACCAAACCCAAATCAAACAATCATTGGTGTTTTGATTGAAATTCTATTAGAACTATAATTTTTTTTAAAATTTTATTTTATTAAGGTATTATCTGTGTACATAGTTTACCATTGCCCCCCCCCACCTCCCATTTATGCCCTCCCTCCCCAGAGTTATGTGTTCATTGGTTGTACTTATGTTCATGCATACCAGTCCCTCGGTTGTTCTCCTATCTCCCCCCAGGTCTCCTTCCCCTCCCCGCTGTCATATGACAATCTGCTTGTTTTATGGTGACCATCTTAGGACCCCATGAATAGAATCTGCTCCTCATTTGGCAGTCTGCTTGTTTTATGGTGACTATCTCAGGACCATATGATTAGAGTCTGCTCCTCCTCTGGTTCACACTGCCCCTTCCCCTGGGTCCCACTGCTTCCCCTGGGACACACTGCTCCTGGGGACACTCGGCTCACCAGGGGCACTCGGCCCCCTGGGACACTCGGCTCACCCGGGGCACTCGGCCCCCTGGGACACTCGGCTCACCCGGGGCACTCGGCCCCATGGGACACTCGGCTCACCCGGGGCACTCGGCCCCATGGGACACTCGGCTCACCCGGGGCACTCGGCCCCCTGGGACACTCGGCTCACCCGGGGCACACGGCCCCCTGGGACACTCGGCTCACCCGGGGCACTCGGCCCCATGGGACACTCGGCTCACCCGGGGCACTCGGCCCCATGGGACACTCGGCTCACCCGGGGCACTCAGCCCCCTGGGACACACGGCTCACCCGGGACACCCTTCCCCTTTAGGGGGGTACGGCTTACCCGGGGCACACGGCCCCCTGGGACACTCGGCTCACCCGGGGCACTCGGCCCCCTGGGACACACGGCTCACCCGGGACACCCTTCCCCTTTAGGGGGGTACGGCTTACCCGGGGCACACGGCCCCCTGGGACACTCGGCTCACCCGGGGCACACGGCCCCTGGGACACTCGGCTCACCCGGGGCACTCGGCCCCCTGGGACACTCGGCTCACCCGGGGCACTCGGCCCCCTGGGACACTCGGCTCACCCGGGGCACTCGGCCCCCTGGGACACTCGGCTCACCCGGGGCACTCGGCCCCCTGGGACACTTGCCTCACCCGGGATCTCCTTCCCCTTTGGGGGGGTACGGCTCACCCGGGGCACACGGCCCCCTGGGACACTCGGCTTACCAGGGGCACACGGCCCCTCTAGGGTGTTGGGGTCGCATATTGGAGGTGCCGCGCTAGCTCCTTGCTAGCATGGCGGGCAGGCTGGGACAGCTGCAGTTGGGCTGAGATGGTTGTAGGCAGGGGGACCACCTTCAAAGGTGTCTCGTTCGGTGTGGGAGCGGAGCAGCTGCAGACATAGAGGCTAAGTAGAACTATAATTTTGAGATGAACTGGCATCTTCTCATCTTTGAATGTGACATATCTCTCCATTTATTTTGGTTTATATTATTACTCCATTGAGTTTTAAATTTTTCTTCATAGATTCCACACATTTTTTATTAAGATAATTCATAGAGATTGTATAACTGTTTATAATTAATATGAGTAGATTTTTCCCCCTGAAGGAACATAACTGACAATTTTTGATCTACATGTAAGGAAATTATTGATTTAAAAAAAAATGGTAGCTACTGGATTTGGGGCACCTATTATGTACTAGGCATTTATTATTTTCTAAATAAAATAAGGCTTATAATGAAAAAACAGTAGTTCTCTGCCCTATCATTAATACCCTGTTACCATTTCTAGAAACCCCTACCTCCCCTATTTAACTGTTATTGGTTTTTTTCTGATAACTATCTTCATAATTTTAATAATATACATATACAGCTATCTATTGATTTTTTTTCAGATTAATAATCTATTGACATTCAGCTATGTAATATAGCACACACATACACAGTACTCACATGAAAATATATGCATGATCTTCACCTTTTCCATCATCCCAGAATAGTGGTTGCACAATGGCTACTTTAATAATTATTATGCTTACATTATTTTAGTGATATAAATATTATTCACAATTCCTTTCCTTTAAAACATTATTTGATTCCCCCCCCAGAGTTAACAGTAATCTCATTTTTTATGAGATTTGCTTTTTTTTTTTTTTAAACTGCCTCTCTCACATATCGATAAAACCCCTACCAGAAGTGTAAAATCTCTTTTCAGTATGTTTTGATACATTATGTCACCTATCAATTTTAATTTTTTCTTGGAGATTTCTCTCCAGGAGCCTTCCATACCTCTCCACAATCTCGACTAGCTCTTGTTAGGTTACTTGTCATCCTCTAACTTCCCTTCACTATCATTCTGTAGCTCTTCTGGTCATTCTCCTGAATTGGACCATCTGTTTTTTGGTTACCATGTCTTTCTCTATTCACTCCCACCCCATTTTTTCCTTTTTAAATATATTTTTTATTGTTGATCATAATACAGATATTCCACCCCCTCTGCACCCACCTCTTCCCAGCCCCTACCTACCCCCTCAGGTCTCCATTACACTATTGCCCATGTACATGGGCAATGCATATAAATATATGTGTTCTTCAGATTATCTCTTCTCTTCCCCTCCACCCCAGTCTCTTCCATGCCTCCATGCTTAGGGTCTTATATTTTTGGTCAATTCATTTTGCTCATTAGATTCCAAAAATAAGTGAGATCATTGATATTTGTCTTTCTCAGATTGGCTTGCTTCACTTTCCATACCCATTTTGGAGGACCACATCCTCCATTAGCTTTTCTAAAAGAAAGCATGGGCAGTGCATTATTGACAGGTTATAAGTCTAAAAATATTATTTCACTTTCACACTTGGATGATAATGTCACTGGGTATAAAAGTATAGATTTAGATAAGTTTTCTCCAGAATTTTGAGGGCATTGCTTAATTATCTTAGGGTTTCCAGCGTTGCTGGTGAGTCCAATGCCTTTCTGGTTCCCAATTCTTAGTATGTGACATGCTTGTTCTTTCTGAAAACTTTATAATCTTTTCTTTATTTCTGGTGTTCTGACATTTTACATTCTTAGGCCTGGGACAAGCCTTTTTTCTTTTTGTGGTATTTTTTGATTGAGAAATGTATGTCCTTCAGTTCTACAAATTTATAATATTGATTTTAAAAATAACTTCTCCCTCTTCTCTTCTCTCTTTAAGGACATCATGTCTTTGGAAGTTCTACCTCATGAACTAATTCTTGATTTTCCCAAATCTTTTCTATTTTACTTTTATTGGGAGAAATAAAAACATGTCTGATACTAATCAGAAGGATTCATTAGAGAAGAAAAACTTGATCATATAGGAGAGAGGCGGAGAATCTCTGTAGCTATATCCTTGATTAGGTGAAAGAGGATGGGATCTGATTCACAGATGGAGATATTGCCTTTGGCTGGACAACAGAATAGGTCATTCATGAGTGACAGGAGAAAAAGTGGAGCATATAAGTCCAGGTGTAGAGAGATGACAGTCTTCATATCCTGCAATATCTCAATGAAGTAGGAAATGAAGTCAAGTGAGACTGAGAATAAGGGAGGAGATGTGGGGAGTTGGCAGGGCAGGAGAAAATGAAATGGCGACCTGGGAGTGTGAGAGAGAGAAGAAACTGGTCATAGCAAGTGATTCTTTTCACAGACTGTTGAAACTGATTTGCTACTCTTTAATTTGAATTTTCTCAGCTATATTTATAACAGAAATCGGACTATAATTTTTGGGTGGTGCTTTTAGGTCAAGTCTTTGTGTCAATAAAAGCAGAGACAAAAACAATAACTGCAATTATTGAGCACCTATTATGTACCACTGGTGATTTCTTCCCATTATCTCATTTAATCCTCATAACAACAGGAGAATGATAAATTACCCCCACTGAGAAAATTGAAACATGGTCAAAGTTTTATAGCAGAGTTGAGATTTAAAACCAGGTCAGTAACTCCAAAATCAATACTTATAGCCAGCAATCTACGCTAGCTTTCCAGGTGTTTGTCAGTTTTTGTTTCAGGCTTTTTAATTTTATAAAGCTTTTCATCTTACTCTAAGTTCTGGAACAGATGATATAAACATAAGAGTTACCTGTTTTTGTTTTTGTTTGTTGTTTTAAATCACAAAACCTCACCAGAGAAAGCCATCTGTTATAAAAATACAACATTTCAAGTTGGAAAAAAAAAAGTAAAGAGATAATGGCTTGTTATAAACATTCTATTTCCATTCACATGTGGCTGTTTCTACTTAAAACTATAAAGCCTTCAGTTTAATAAATTCTCCAAGGAAAGCAAATGAGCCAATACTCTGTCAATGTCGCCACCACATTCCATCTGTCTCACTATTTCTGACTCGAAAAATATTGTGGAACTGTCGCCCTAGGCGAGGCTGCCATCATGTTAGTCTGGATGCCTGCGGTACCTTTCCAGTTCGTCCTCATTTTCTTTCTTCTGTCCCTTTTACTCATTCTGCACACGGCAGCCAGAGGGCTTTATTTCAAAATGTTCTGTGTGTTTACTGTTTACAGCAGGATGCTGCCCAACATAGGATGTAACTGCCATATATACTCAGCTGTATAGAGTGGTGCGTAGTGCTTAACTGCAAACGGAAGGCACACTTTTTGGAAAATAAACACGTAAACACAACAGAAGATACTACCAAAAGGCATTATGCCACGTGGTTTTTAATGAGCTTAGGCTGATCTTTCTCCTTTATAAGTCTTCCCCAAATGTGATTATTTTCTCAAACCATTCCTCCCAACTCTAATATTTAATACATGGACTAACATTTAATACATGGACTCTTTAATTCTAGTTCTTCTGTAGTGGATTAGAACAGGCCCCGCCAAAACCAGTTTGGCTGAATGAATAGAGCATCGGTCTGCGGACTGAAGGGTCCCAGGTTCTATTCCGGTCGGGGGGCATGTGCGCTGGTTACGGGGTGTGCAGGGGGCAGCTGGTCAATGTTTCTCTCTTATCGATGTTTCTAGCTCTCTATCCCTCTCTATTCCTCTCTGTAAAAAATCAATAAAATATATTTAAAAAAAGAAGAACGGGTCCCATTTTCTAGTGTTTTCCTTAGCAAAGGGGACTGAGACAATTTTGTTTTGTTTTACTAATATATTTGCTATATATTAACATATATATTTTGTTTTACTAATTTGTTTTGTTTTACTTAACACCTTTGTTTTGTTTTACTAATCTTTTCTCTCCAGGACTACCAGGGAGTGGCATATATATTAAGTGCTCAATAAATGTCCGTTGAACATTGTTAAATGAACATAGTATTAAGCATTTTGTAGGGATAATTTAAAACTTTCTAAATTATAAACTAGCAGCTTCAACAGGGTGCCCCCATATCAAATTATGCAGTCATAGATTTTCTTAAAATGTGACTTTTGTTATTGTTCTCTAAGGTCTTGATGTTCTTTTTCATTCTTGACAGCTGACGTGCAACGCTTTCCACTCAGAATGCACCTTCCCTTTCATCTACCGGTGTCAGTTTTCTCGGAGATTACCTTGAAGCATGACCAAAGATTGTCGAAGTCGGCTGTTTTCTTTCCGGGTGTTTGTCAGCTTCTGTTTGAGGCTTTTTATTTTCGTGCACAATTCCTCCTTCGACAATTCTTCCAAAGGCTCGTCATCCTCACTGGAGCTCTCGCCCGGCAGAAAGGCATTTCCCGAGAACGGGTCTCTCTGAAACACAAGGCAGGCACAAGAAAAGAAGCTTCAAAGTGACCGTAATGGTTTATCACACGTTCCGTATGCTGAAGGGACCTGTTCTCCCAGGCCCTTCCCGTCCAAGAGAGGAGCTGGGCTCTCACTAGTGATCTCGCCTCAGCTTCCTCTTCCACTGTCCAGGGGAACTCAGAAGAAGGGAAGAATATCAAAGTCCCATGCACGTGCCTCTTGAAAATCAGGAATCAGGATTCTGACGTTCTACCTACCTCCAGGGAGAAATGCAAAGTAGAAAAATAGTGTAACAGAGCAGAGTCCACAAGACTACCTTTCACATATTTGTAACTCATCGCCATCCTCCGTTTCTCCCCTCATTCTCATTCACGGCCTCGCTATTGCCATGAGGACATTGTTGGGGTTTACTGCATCACAGAAAGGAGGGATAAGATTTCCCTAGGACAGCCAAAACTGGTTTGGCTCAATGGATAGAGCGTCAGCCTGCGGACTGGAAGGTCCCAGGTTCGATTCTGGTTAAGGGCATGTATCTGGGTTGCACCAGTGGGAGGTGTGCAGGAGGCAGCTGATAGATGATTCTCTCTCATTGATGTTTTTAACTCTCTGTCCCTCTCCTTTCCTCTCTATAAAATATCAATTAAAAAAAATAAAGATTTCCCTGGGACAGTGGTTGGCAAACTCATTAGTCAACAGAGCCAAATATCAACAGCCAAATTTTTTAAACTTAAACTTCTTCTAACGCCACTTCTTCAAACAGACTTGCCCAGGCCGTGGTATTTTGTGGAAGAGCCACGCCCAAGGGGCCAAAGAGCCGCACGTGGCTCGTGAGCCACGGTTTGCTGACCACTGACCTAGAAAAAAAGCGTTCGTGTTTACCTATTAGTTTTAAAATAGTCCTTAAGGTCAGTAGCAAGATAACACTCTGAACATACATGCACTTGAGTTGTAAAACCCAGGCAGCGTTGAGACAGAAAAGAATTTTCTCAAATTACCAAGCTGTCATCTATATATATCCACACTTGGAAAAGTGGAGCATAGAGTGGAATTGATAAAGTTCCAAATCTAGAAGCTTCAAGTATAAAGTTCTTTTTTTTAAACACGCCTTATAGTAGGAAAGATGAGGGCATGGCATAAAGTTCCTGCTGCCGGGAAGAGAGAAGAGCCTGGTGCCACGAGGAAGAGGAAGGAGCCTTGGGAATCAAAGAACCAAAGTGCCAGAGAACTGGGTTCAGTTGTCTTTGCTCCTCCTGCCCCCGGCCCTTGGAGAGAAGGAAGCCGGACGACAGGGGGAGGGATGGATACATGACAGAAGCATCCAGGTACATAAGAGGCAATTCCAGAGCAGCAGGGCCGGCTCCTTGCTTCTCAGTCCATTTCACGCTCCTTAAAGAGGCGCCATGTCCAGCCCAGCACCAGGGCCACAAGGCGCCTCTCTGGGCCACAGACTAGGCGTGACCCAAACCGGTGTCTGGCCAGATAGTTAGGAGATAGCACCCAGACCTCCCCAGGGCTCATGCAGATCAGCTAGAGAACCCAAATGGTCCCTGTGTCCTGGTCAGGAAAGAGGTAAGTGCTGGGGGACCTGGTGAAAGAGAGTTTAGTACATGGAGAGGCCACAGGGTGCCTGAACCTCATGGAAGGTGGTGATGGGTGCCAGGATGGCACACCCCAGTGGCAGGTGCCAACAGAAGCCCCAACAGACAGAAAGGGCTGGTTGTACCTCAACGGTAACACGGTTGGATGCCTGGGAACAAACAGGCAGGACAATCAGAACCTGGGAGGAAGATCAGCTATCCCCCCTCCAGATGCTGGGATGATATGGAAAACTTCTGAAGACTTGGGTCACTTCCGGGGGAGGGCGGGGGTAAAGGGAGAGAGAGGAGAAAAAGAGGGGAAGCGTCAGAATCTAGGATCCACAGAGGCTTAAATCCTGATGTGACTGAAATTAAATTAATGGCTCAAAGGGGCTTTTAAAAACTAGAACATTCTGTCATTCGCTGTGAATGGACAAATTTAAGCTTTTCATTTTCTTATCAAGCAAGGATGGAGAATTAAATGTCAGATGAAATCAGATATAGAAAACTAATTTTTGTATGACTTCTAGTGTATACATTTCATAAGTTACAAATATACAATATGTATCTGTATACATACTCATTACTACATGTATTTGTGTAGGTGACATAGATTATACATGTAATATATGTATATGGTAATGAAAATTACTATTATGATATATGAGCAAGTAGCTAATCTACTGAATCAAATATATAAATGCTAGTGGATTTGATTAAATAGAAATGAAGGATTTTTTTTTAACTTAAGGATATCTTTTGAGACCATAGTTTTGTGGAGAGTACAATCAGTCCTCACTTAACATTGTCAATGAGTTCTGCAACTTGAAGTGAAATAACATATAATGAAACCAATTTTACCATAGGTTAATTGATAGACACAAGAGTTAATTTCCTGTGGCATCTCACCACTATTATAATAAAACAATGCTGAACAAAATGACATTATTTGAGGACCTGCTGTAATGTGACTGCTCTTGCTGTTATGTGAAAGGGAAAAAAATCTTCTCTCTCATAGAAGCCACTGTTTGAGTCTTTGTTATAGCCTTTGCAACATGTATGATTACTAATCCAGATTTAAATATATATATATATATATATATATATATATATATACATTTTATTTTATTAATTTTTTTAGAAAGAGTGGATGGGAGAGGAAGAGAGAGATAGAAACATCAATGATAGAGAAACATTAATTGGCTGCCTCCTGCACACCCCACACAGGGGATTGAGCCTGAAACCCAGGCATGTGCCCAATTGGGAACCAAATTGGTGGCCTTGTGGTTCCTGGATTGATGTTCAACCACTGAGCCACACCAGCTGATCCAGACTTTAAAAAAAACATGTATTTTATTTTTAATTTAACTTAATTTTATTGTTTAAGGTATTACAAATAGTAGTTCATATGTCTCTTTTTTCCCCCCCACTGACTTCTCCCTGGTGTCCCTTACCCCCCTGGCACTTGCCCTTGTCGTCCCACCCCCAGTATCTTGCATCTGTTGGTTGTTCTTATATGCCTGCATACTAGTCCTTTGGTTGATCTCTTACCCCCGCAACCCGCCCCTACCTTCCTGCTGTAGTTTGACAGTCTAATCCAGATTTTGATACCTAGAAGCAGGATACCCCAAACCTGGTAGACGTCAGGCTGTGAGCAAAAAGAGCACAGGTATAGCATACCAGAAAGCTGCTGGCTCTTGTTTGACCTTGTTGACATATTTGGTAAAACTGTGGTCTGGAAGACCACGTGCTTACTGAGCCTGGATAAAGAATGTTGGTGTGGCCGAAACCGGTTTGGCTCAGTGGTAGAGCGTCGGTCTGGGAACTGAAAGGTCCCGGGTTCCATTCCAGTCAAGGGCATGTACATTGGCTGCGGGCACATCCCCAGTAGGGGGTGTGCAAGAGGCGGCTGATCTGTTTCTCTCTCATCGACGTTTCTGGCTCTCTATCTCTCTCCTTCCTCTCTGTGAAATATCAATAAAATATAATGTTGGTATGTATCAGTGGCTTCTTGTTGGTGCCTACCAGTCTGCAAAGGTTTTTCTTGCATCTGCATTTAGAATGCAGCCTCCAATCTCAACCGACTGAGAGTCCAGGAATATTACATTTGTAAGGCTTGAGCTCTGGCCGGTGCCTCAGTTGGTTGGAGCATTGTTCTGCACACTGAAAGGTTGAAAGGTTGAAAGTTTGATTCCCGGGCAGGGCACATACCTAGGTTGTAGGTTCAGTCCCTAGTCAGGGCCCCTCAATCGATGTTTCTTTCTCACATGGATGTTTCAATCTCTCTTCCTTCTCTCTCTCTCTCTCTCTCTCTCTCTCTCTCTCTCTCTCTCTCTCTCTCCTCTTCCTTCCTCTTAAAAATCAATACACATATCCTTAGGAGAGAATAAAAAAAATCTGCAAGATTTGAAAAAGCCAATTACTTCTACATCTAAGTAGCTGGAAGGTAAGGCTGTGACCTCAAAGCCTTTTCAAGAACTTCTTAAGTTCTCAGCTAGGCACTGAGATCCATCCCAATGGGAAGGATCAGTTCAAGCTTTTTGTTTCACACAGTCTTCAGGGAATTGCCATAAGTTAGAGAGAAAAGAGGCTGAGCACAGATCCACAATAAGAGGAGAGTTTTCAGGCTTATTTTTGACCAAATAAACTCTCTGTCTATAGTTACTTGTAATGGATCCTGAGTAAAATAAGAAGCTTAAAAAACTATTAAGTTTTTGAGAAAACAAATTGCTAAAGAAATCACAATATTAGCCGGCGAGAGCATGTGACTATCTTACCCTTCAAGGAACCAGGGATCCCCCAAACCTGCACCAGCAAATTGAGACAAGATATTTTCTCCCATCAACTGCCCAAAACATGCAAGTTGGATATCAATGCAAAGTGTTAGTAAAGAAGAACAAGTATAGGAACCCCTCATGTACTGCAGACCGGAGTGAACATATTGGGAAGCAATGTTAATGTGTCAGTCAAATGAACTAGAAATAAACCTATAACTTATAATCCATAAATCACTATCCTAAGTATTTAGTTCAGAGAAATTCTCACAGTTTCTTTCTTTCTTTTCTTAAAATATATATTATTGATTTTTTACAGAGAGGAAGAGAGAGGGATAGAGAGTTAGAAACATTGATGAGAGAGAATCATCGATCAGCTGCCTCCTGCACACCCCCTACTGGGGATGTGCCCGCAACCAAGGTACATGTCCTTGACCGGAATCGAACCTGGGACCCTTCAGTCCGCAGGCTGACACTTTATCCACTGAGCCAAACCAGTTTCGGCTCATACTGTTTCTTAAAAGAACATATATGAAGATATTTATGTTGCCAGTGTTCGTAGAAGTAAAAGGCTAAGTGTTCATTAGGAGGAAAGGATAAGTTAATATGGTGCTACACAGTAGTTAGACACAATGGATTTGATGCATAATAGATGTTAAAAACAGTGCTGATTGAAAAATTAGAAGCAGATCAATGTATATACCATACCAATGTACTACCAAATGATGTACCAAATGATATATCCATAAGGTTGTACAGTGAAGTGTATTTTGTAAAAAAAAAAGATTGGTAGCAAGCTAAACACATCATAGGGGACTGGTTAGATAAAGAATGGTACACGCATGCAGTGGAATAACATGGAGCTGTAAAACAAATAAGATCTTTACATACTAGTGGAAAGATCTTCAAAATAGGTAAAACAGCAAAGTACAAAGCAGTATCTCTGGTAAGTTACTTTTTGTGCAAAAGAAGGGTTAAGAATATCTATATTCATATTTGCTTTATTTGAATGAAGAAACACAAAGGGATAACAAGAAAGCAATAAATGTGGTTATCTGTAGTAGGGGGGTAGGAGGTGGGAATAGCATGGATGGGAGACAGGGAAGGGAGGGAGACTTTAGTGTTTACATCTGAAATATATGTATGTGTGTGTGTGTGTGTGTATATATATATATTTAATGATTTCAGAGAGGAAGGTGAGAGAGAGATTGAAGCATTAATGATGACAGTGAGACAACGAACAACTGCCTCCTGCATGCCTCCCTCTGGGGATCGTGCCCACAATCTGGGCATGTGCCCTGACTGGGAATTGAACCTTGACCTCCTGCTATTGAGTCACCCCTTCCTGGCTTATATTTATATCATATATGTATGTGTGTGTGTGTGTGTGTGTATGATATATGTATGGTATATATATCCTTTTTATTTTTTATTATTCAAAAAAAGCTTCATTTTAAAATTTAGCTTTCTGATTCTATGCTTATGCCTCCAACACTTTTATAGTGATTTTCTGCTCCTCAATCAAAAACGTATGCCTGGTCATGTCACAGATACATTTCACATACATGGAACCACCATGGGCACTACTGACATACTTTTGCATGTTAGACAACCTCATAAGAACTTTTGGTCTTATGACCTAAACTCCTCCATTTGTGGATTTTGGTGTTTCCCAACCTTAACGGTATAAAGATAAATTTCCATTACAAGGCCTAGTTTTGTTATAGGCTGTATTACAGGGTATAGCCTAAAACAGTGTGTCAAATGCTGGATCATTCTGAATGTCTCTAGACATTATCCCCAGAAAGACTAAAAATTTTTTAAACCATGAGAATGTATAGCATATATTTAAAAAAGTAAGTATATACACACATAAAATACTATGTGTTGTGAAGACATACACAAATACTTGTATTACAAAGATAAACAAATAAAAAGACACAGAATAAGCATATTGATAAATTGAAGAGAAGGGAGTGAGGAATTTAGCTCAAAAAGGAATCAATGAATAAATAAAAATAGGAAAGACACCCTGACCGAACCAGTGATAAAGATGGGCTAGAAAATGTAATTAGAAAAAGAAAACAGTAAACATTACAGAAGAGGTATTCCAATTTCTCCAGTGTTTTCTGAAAGAAAAATGTATTTTCTGACAGTTTGCTGATCTTTAATTTCTCAGGACACCACGGAAAATTTGAACAATGGCATAATTGGCCATTCTTAAATGAAAGCAGGTAAAATGTATTTTGAGTATGTTTCAAATTCAACTTGCTCAACATTAAAAAAGACAATGTGCAATTTTATTCCCAGGTTGAGTAAAAAATTAAAGGGAAGAATAAATTAATAGAACAGGGGAAAGTACTAATACATTATGAGAGGCATTAGGAAATTGTGGTGGAGCTAGACAATACAATTATAGGAAGAAACAGAAAACCAACCTGTCCTTTATCCATGTCACTGTTGGCATTCTCTGAGTCCATTGTCTCCGTCCTTTTCCTCTTTCCTTTTCTAAGAGCTTGGGTATTGGTAACTTCATCTGTTTGCAAGGTCGTCTGCATTGTATCAATTAGTTACCAGAGGTTTTCTGAAACTGTAGGAGGGAATGTCCATGTAGACGATGCTATTTCAAATGTAGTCCCAAAGATAATGTTTTTCCTTAAAAACAAAAACAAAAGGATGCATAATATATTTACAACTGTATGTTTCATAATGGCAATAGCCACTCAAATTACTTTTACTAAATGTTTCCCATCATTCTTTCTCTCACTGACCAATTTAATACACATTTTCATTTGACTCAAAAGTCTTTCAGTTTCATCATCACCATCATCATGATGCAATGTTTCTTATAATGTGATATGCACTGAATTGTCACATAAAATAGTTAATTTTTTCCATATTTACAAGTTTTTTTTCTTGTCAATCAGTTATGAGGAGTCTATAAGACAAAGTAGAAATGTTATAAATTTATGCAAACACTATTTCAGAGGACTGAAGTTATACATCTTTAGGAAAAAGACAATAGTAGGGATCTCATCAGGACCAAAATATTCCAAGGTAGATCAATATGAATTACTGAGGGTTTTTTCCCTCCTTAAAAACTCTATATAAAGTTTTTCTTGGTATACACTTAAGAATTATACCATGAAGAATGGGGAATGCCCTAGCTCAGTAGTTGGCAAATCACGGCTCATGAGCCACATGTGGCTCTTTGGCTTCCACAAAATACCATGGCCTGGGCTAGTCTATTTTGAAGAAGTGGCATTAGAAGAAGTTTAAGTTTAAAAAATTTGGCTCTCAAAAGAAATTTCTAATCGTCGTACTGTTGATATTTGGTTCTGTTGACTAATGAGTTTGCTGATCACTGCCCTAGCCTGTTTGGCTCAGTGGATAAAGCATCTGTTTGCGGACTGAAGGGTCCCAGGTTTGATTCCGGTCAAGGGCACATGCCTGGGTTGGGGTCTCAATCCCAAGTAGGGGGTGTACAGGAGGCAGAAGATCAATGATTCTCTCTCATCATTGATGTTTGTATCTCTCCCTCTTCCTTCTTCTCTGAAATCAATTTTTAAAAATGGGGTAAAAATATCTTAAAGGCAACAATACATTTTAGAAAAATTTTAAGGGATAATCATTTTTCAATGTAGTTCTTAGGTCAAATAGGGTTGAGATGATCTAATTTAACTTTCACTGCAGATGATACATAGATGATGTGGCACATTTGATCTTAGCATCCTTATCACTGGCATATATTGGTTTGTTTTCATGAAAAGATATTTTATTATAAATAATAAAGCTTTATCAACCGAAAGGACTGAGCTTAAAGGGACCTCAAGAAATATGTGGACATTGGAGTAGAAGGTAACATATACTCTTTACTGAATTACACCAAGTAATTATATTAGAAAATATGGTTCTTTTACCTATTTTAAGAGAAAGTCATTATTCTCACCGCAACCATAAAATAATATTTAAGACAGTCTTGCCATAATTTTATATTGTGATTTGTTGAAATCTTACATGAAGTTTTCAATACATAAATACTACTTGACTAACGTATAGACTAGACTGTTACATCTGATTCACAAATATCAGAGATCTTACCTAATATTAAGCTTTATTGATAATCTCAAACATAAGGCAACCAAGAGGCACAGGCAGAGTAAGGAGAGGTCTAGAACATCCTACTGGCTTACAAAGCCTTCCTTCTAACACCATGTAGGTACTTTGTAGTCTAGAATAATACCCGAGGCTTCTGAATGAGGTTTGGAGGTCACCTCGCACAGTGGGAAGTGTTTAAGTTGTGACACATTTCCGTTTTATTTCACAGAGTCTAGCTTACTTGACCATTCTGGGAATTTATCAATCTATAAAATCTAGGTATGTTTTCTAAAAGCAATCCTAAATCAGGGATATCAATTGGGAGCATTTCATAGATGAAAACTACACTTTTCTTTCTTTCTTTCTTTCTTTTTTTAAAATATATTTTATTGATATTTTACAGAGAGGAAGGGAGAGAGATAGAGAGCTAGAAACGTCGATGAGAGAGAAACATCGACCAGCTGCCTCTTGCACACCCCCCACCGGGGATGTGCCCGCAACCAATGTACATGCCCTTGACCGGAATCGAACCTGGGACCTTTCAGTCCGCAGACCGAGGCTCTACCACTGAGCCAAACCGGTTTCGGCGAAAACTACACTTTTCGCAAATGTCATTAGTCTATTTACCCAGAGCAAGGCCAACGAACATTTTCTGTTAAAGGGTCAGATGATAAATATTTTAGGCTTTGCAGGCCAAGAGGTAAAATTAAGGATACTATGTAGGTATAGAGCTAGAAAGAACAAATTTCCCAAAGTTTTTATTTATAAAACTGAATATATGCTAATAATAATTGAGTGCACATTTTTTGTAACACAGGTCTACCAACAGTAATGGAATTTTTAAAAAAGCACATCTTGTTTAATTGGCTGGTTTGATCTCCTACCCATATACTAAATCTTTCTCCATATCAGCAATAAGGTTGTTATGATTTCTGTGTTCACTGCAGTAGCACTTTCAATTTTCTTCAAAAATCTCTCCTTTGCATTTACATCTTGGCTAAGTATTTGGTGTAAGAGGCCTAGTTTTTGGCCTATCTTCATTTTTGACATGCCTTCCTCACTAAGCTTAAGCCATTTCTAGCTTTTGATTTAAAGTGAGAGACATACACCGCTTCATCCCACTTGAACATGGAGAGGCCATTGTAGGGTGATTAAATGGTCTAATTTCAATACTGTTGTGTCTCAGGGAACAGGCCCAACTAGAGGGAAAGAGATGGGGGATCTGCTGGTTGGTAGAGCAGTAGGAACACACACACAACATTTATTAATTAAATCTGCAGCCTCATACAGGTGCATTTGTGGTGCCCCAAACAATTATAATGGTAGCATCAAAGATCATTGATCATAAATCACCATAAGAGATATATAATAATGGAAAATTTGAAATATTGTAATTCTTACAAAAAAAGTCACACAGACACAGGAAATGAGCAAATGCTGTTGGAAAAAATTGCTGATAGACTTGCTTGATGCAGGGTTGCCACAAACACTCAGTTTGTAAAAAACATAATATCTGTAAAGCGCAACAAATGAAACAATAAAAAAAAAACACAAAAAAACAAGGTATGCCTATATTTAACAAATATAGAAATTTCCTCTGCCTTTGTATTGACATCTGAAAGACAATGGGGGAGCTGGAATTTGAACTTGAAAAGTACAATGCAAATCTGAGCCAGGGTAAACATTTCATTACTTGTTTCAGCTTTTGGCAGCAGGGGACTTGTATAAAATAGGTTAACGTTACTTATAAGTCACAATTTAGTTGTTATTAGAATGGCTTTTCCTCCTTGTAAGTTTTGCATTAAATGTTTTATCTTGTTTTGTCTTGTAATTTATTAATGAATTTATTAAGAAATACTATCAATGCTGAAACCGGTTTGGCTCAGTGGATAGAGCATCAGCCTGCGGACTGAAGGTTCCCAGGTTCAATTCCGGTCAGGGGTATGTACCTTGGTTGCGGGCACATCCCCGGTGGGGGGTGTGCAGATGGCAGCTGATTGGTGATTCTCTCTCATCTATGTTTCTAGCTCTCTATCCCTCTCTCTTACTCTCGGTAAAAAAATCAATAAAATATATTTAAAAAATAAATACATAAAAAAGAAATACTATCAAATCTGCAGCAAAAGCCAAAATTTCCAAAGCCATTCATGTTCCATAAGAGTGGTCGAGGGTCATTTTCATTCACAAAAATGTCAGTGTTGACCATGAGTTCAAACATTTTCAGTAAAACATTTCTACTGCTAAGCTAGTAAAATGTTATATAGCAGGGCAAATTGAAATATTCAATTTCTGTTTATTAAAAAATGCATGGAATTGACAGTAGTCAAATCCACAAGAATGAAGTTCACTCCTGACACTATTTAGTCAATAATACATGATATTTTTAGAAATTGCCAAGGTGAGCTTTAAATTTTTTTTAGAAATGTGAGTCATGATGGCCAAAATAATCTTGGGGGGGAAAAAACTTGGAAAAATCACACTTCCCAATTTCAAATCTTACTAAAAAACTATAGTTATTAAGATAGTTTGGTACCAACATAAGGATAGACACATACATCATTGGAATAAAATGAAGAGTTCAGAAATAAACTCTGGTCAATATCTATGGTCAATTGTTTTTTAAAAATATATTTTTTATTGATTTCAGAGAGGAAGAGAAAGGGAGAGAGAGACAGAAACATCAATGAGAGAGAATCATTGGTCTGCTACCTTCTGCACATCCCCTACTAGGGATAGAGCCAACAAACCAGGCATGTGACCTTGACCTTGACGAAGACCATTAAGTCCTCAGGGCGACACTATCTTCTGAGCCAAATCAGATAGGGCAGTCAATTGTTTTTTGACAAGGATGCTAAGGCAATTAAATGAGAAGAGTCTTTGTAACAAACAGTGCTGGAAAAACAGAAAAACTCAGCCATTTGCCTTTTCAATGAATTGGTATGTTGTTCCTCATGTCCTCAATTCTTTGAGCAACTGCTTTTGCTGAAAGGCTAATAGTCTTAAGTAAGTTTATTTTTTTTCTGGGCACATGTCTTCAGCTATTGCAATCAAACATGATTTAATTAATTCATTATTGGTAGGTGGCATTCTTTGCTCAGCTAACAAATGAACCAACCACTCAGAAACTTATTTTGGTTGTAGACTCCTTTTCTTTCTTTCTTTCTTTCTTTCTTTCTTTCTTTCTTTCTTTCTTTCTTTCTTTCTTTCTTTCTTCTTTTTTGCTGTGATATTTCATTTTAAAATTTCTAACTATTATGACTGTTACTGTCCTATAAGCTGGAAATATTGCAATGACTGCTTATTTTGATAATGTTGACATTTATCATGTTCTTTTAGCAGAGCTATAGTGTCATTGTATAATACACACAATGCTTTGCCACCTAATCTTATAACAGAACAATCCATACTTCAATCAGCTTTAAAACATTAAGTCTGGCTTTCTCTTTGTTTTTCTTGTTTTAACATGATTGCCATGCACTGGTCATAAAAAATAAAATATAAGCCACATTATTTATAATATGCCTGACACTAAAACACCATCGAGTTATTATAACTGCATCACTGTGATTTGTGGACACTGAGCAGCAGTGCACAGAGATGACACTGACCCGTATGGTCGCTGTCACAACTACTCACATCTGCAGCACAGCATGAAAACAGTTTATAGGCACCGTGTGAACATGTTAACTGTGGGTGTGGTTCCAATATATTTATGGACACTGAAATTTGAATTTTATATAATTTTTACATATCATAATATGTTATTTTTATATTATTTTTCAACTATTTAAAATTAAAAAACATTATTAGCTTTTAGGGACCTATTAAAAATTGGTTTTGGCTGGTATGGTTCAGTTATTTGAACGTCATCCCACGCACCAAAAGGTCGCTGGTTCAATTCCCAGTCAAGGCACATGCCTGGTTGTGGTTCAATGCCCAGTTTGCTGGGGTTGAAGATAACCCCAAGGTAGGGGAGAGGGAATGGGAAGGTATTTTTTGATGGGTATAAGGTTTCAGTTTTGCAAGATGAAAAGAGTTCTGGAGATGGATTGTGGTGATGATTGTATAACAATGCGAACATATTTTATGCCTCTGAACTGTACACTTAAAAATGGTTAAGACACTGAATTTTATGACGTGTTTTACCACAATGAAAAATTTGGAAAAACATTAGTTCACAAAAACAGAATGCTAAAATTCTCTCCTACTGATGTGATTTAGTTAAAGAGAAAATCCTCAAGTTTCTTCACCAACAATTTGCTCGAGACCAAACCAAATGAACATACCACATCTTTTTTTATAATATCTACTTTTGGGTAGATTTCAAGCCAGTGTTTGTTATAACTTCCATAAACAAACAAGTCTATGTTTATATTACTTGCCTATTATCAAATTCAGAAGGGATGTTAATAATATGCTATTCATTAAACACTACGAGTTCCTAATAGTAAAAAATTAGTAATCTCTCCCTCTTTATTTTTTTGCTGATAGAAAGCATTTCATTAACTCCCTAGCTAGTTATATGGGTGAATTTAAACATAACCACATTCATGAGAACATCCAATATCTATGGTTGGATGAAGAACACAAGCCAATGTCTTTGAACTGCCTCATAGTAAAAAATTCATTTTACTTTTTGATTTAAAACACACATGTACATGCATAAATATCTAAAACAAAATTTCATGAAATATACTCACCTTTACTACATATGATGCACTTTCTCAGTTCCTATTATAACTATTGGATTTTATTTCATTTTTTAAAGTGCTGGTCAGAGCACATTCAATTAATTTCCCAACTCATTAATGGGTTATAACCCATGTTTTGAAAATAATGCTCTAACATCCAAACTGTAAAAAATAATATCTAACAAGACAGAGAAAGACTAAGTTAGTAACTAAAGAAAGCAAATGAAGTTAATAAAAATATATAAATTCTTAATGCATGTAGGTTTACTTTTAATAAATCAATGAAAAAAATAATGCAGAAATTCCAATATGCAAAAGCCACCTCTGAGATACTAAGAAACAAAGGTCACCAAGCTTAAGGAAACCAAATGAATCCCAAAATGTAATTCAGGTGTCTCATCTGCCTTTGGATTTAAATATAAACTCTATTATGAATTAAATAAAAACTGGTGAAAGGCAAGTATAGTACTACAATAAATCTTAAATACCCTTTCATAATTTTCAAGTGTTTTGGGTTGCTTCCTAAACATTCCAGTTTTGGACCATATTGACATCCAAGGTCCCCTGCAATACAGAATATGAATGGGGATTCCCCTCTAAATGAGTTCCAAAGTCCCAGGAAAATAGTGCCAATGTCATCTAAATATTCAGGGGCTTTTAAAAATATATATATTTTATTGATTTTTTACAGAGAGGAAGGAGAGAGATAGAGAGAAACATCGATGAGAGAGAAACATTGACCTGCTGCCTCCTGCACACCCCCTACTAGGGATGTGCCCGCAACCAAAGTACATGCCCTTGACTGGAATCGAACCTGGGACCTTTCAGTCCATAGGCTGATGTTCTATCCACTGAACCAAACCGATTTCGGCTCAGGGGCTATTTTAAGTTTTCTGTGAAATGGACTACTAGTTTCAGCCCAGCACTAAGCATGGTCGAACATGGAGGAGGAATATCATATTATAATTAAAAATAGTAATATGGATATTCCTCCTCCATGAGTGCCTTCACCAGAACCTAATATATATATATATATATATATATATATATATATATATATATATATATATATGTGTGTGTGTGTGTGTGTGTGTGTGTGTGTGTGTGTGTGTGTGTGTATTCCTCTTATATACCCTGTTTCCCCCAAAATAAGACAGTGTCATATATTAATTTTTGCTCCCAAAGATGTGCTAGGTCTTATTTTCAGGGGATGTCTTATTTTTCCATGAAGAAGAATACGGTACACATTTATTGTTAAACAAAAATAAAGGAAATTTATCATCTGTATACGGTACGGTAGTACGGTAGTTGTCAACACAAACCAGACAAACTGTGAATCCTACAGTACCAAGAATTTACTCATTTATTCAGTGACAATCATGTCATCATCTTCTGGAACATCATCATAACAATCCAATTCCAGAATTTCCTGGTGAATTTCTTGTGACTCCATTTCTTTCAGAATCAGTGGCCCAAATCTCTCATGTTTAGCAATAGCACTGTCTTTAAATGAGTACTTCTTGTCAAGGTAGCCTGCTCGCAGTGCATTTGCAATGTAACTGTCAGTGATTTTCTCCCATGAATTCTTCATCCAAGTCACAACTTCTTGCAGTTTAGGTTTCACAAAGTTTCCACGCTGATTTCTCTCCATTCACACAGCAGTGATGTCAGGACTCTGCGTAATGTCACAGGTTGCTAGCCACCAGTCGGGGCGGCCCTAGCGACCAGTTTTCAGTAAATTAATTTTCATTCTGAGACAGAGCCTGGGGGCATTATTTTCGGGGGGATGCCTTATATATCACTCAGAAGGAAACCTGTAAGTAGGTCTTATTTTCGGAGAATGTCTTATTTTCGGGGAAATACGGTATATATTCCTCTTATATATATGTTCCTCATATATATATATATATATATATATATATATATATATATATATTCCTCTTATATATATATTAGAGGAAGAGAAATCAAGATCTGAATGGCTCTAAACATTGGGTGCCTTCTGCAGCACCCACAACACTCTAAAGCAAGTGCTTGGATGGTTTGCTCTTCACTGCTTTTGACTTCTAGATAGAAGTTACTAGGTTTTACTAATGTCCTTAGGGAACAATTCAACTCACTCTTTTTAATCCCTTTATGTCCAAATGACCTCAAACACATTTCCATTTCCAAGTTGTTCCAGCAATATCCTGATTAAAAAGATGATCAATGTACTTTAGGATGGTCCAGCGATGCTGCCAAACCATGACTGCATTACTTAGATTGGATGGAAGACTACGCAGGAGCCTAAGAAATGCTAAGTGTGTTAGAGGGACTATAGAGCTGAATCATTTTCAACTTTCCATGATGGGAAAGGAAAGAAAACAATCATTTTTATCTGGTCAGAGTTTGTGGATATAATTTTCCTGGAGCAAATTTAAGGAGTAAGCAGTGATATCATGCATTGCCATGTATGTAGCCATTATCTAGAAAAGAAACTCATTTAGCTCCATATACTGTCTTATGTGACATCCTCATCCTGATTTTTCTTTTAGCTAGAGGTTTTTCTCTTTCTTTTAATGATTAAAACGGAAAAGCTTATTTTTTATAATTGTAAAATTATTCATCTCCATGACTTTCTAAGAATAAAAAATAGCTGATTTTTACTGAGTGCTTACTCTGTATAAAGTGCTATTCTAGACATTTAACCTGCACTAACTTGTTTCATTCTCATAGATATAATTATTCATACTTCACAGATGTGGGAATTGGGGTCCCTAGGGACCCTGACAACCACTCCCAAGTTGCTCACCCACAAGCAGGCTAAAGAAGGACTCTAGAGCTAGAAATTAGAACTAATCAACAAGTCAGCTTTGCAACAAATTCTGCCAATTCCAGTACCTAGGGTTTTTTTGTTTGTTTGTTTTTTGTTTTGCTTTTTTCATTTGACTAAGTCCCTAACAGGGCTCTCCTTGCCTAAGTTTCTGTCTCATCATCCCTTCCTCCAGAGACAGAAGTCTTGACCTGCTCACCAAATCCTTCTTAAGACTAGTTCTGTTGCCCATCCCCCCCACCCCAGATCCCTTCTCCAGTCATCTCTATTCTGCTTCCTAAGCCTGGAGGTTGAGCTGCTTGGGTTCCCTTGTCCATTTTCCAGCTTGGTTCAGCTAATGGGATGTCCAGGCAGGACATCTGAGGGAGTGAGAACAGTGAGTTAGGAGGTGTATCCTCCTGGATCCTTCCTCCCTCTTGCTTTGAGTCTAGTGCAGGGGTGGGCAAACTTTTTGACTCAAGGGCCACAATGGGTTCTTAAACTGGACTGGAGGGCCAGAACAAAAGCCACCTGACCATGCTGGCACTCTCATCTTGGGCTGCTGGTGAAGGAGCGGAGGGGAGAGCAAGAGAACCCTCCGCTCTTTCGGCTCCTCAGGCTGATAGAACAGCCGAACGGGCCAGATCCGGCCCACGGGCTGTAGTTTGCCCATGGCTGGTCTAGTGCTATAACACTTCCACTATGAATAGCCCAGATGTATAGCACTATTCCTCATGGTTTCCCTATACCCAGCTGTTATGATCTCAATGTGTCCTTCCCTCCAACCCCCAATTAATATGTTGAAATCTCAACCTTCAAAGGTGATAGTATGTAAGTGATGTGTCTTTTGGGAGTTGATTAAGCTCTTTATGGGAGAAGCCTCATGAATAGGATTTGTGCTCTCATAAAAGAGGCCCCAGAGAGATCCTTCCTCCCTTCTACCATTTTAAGACATGGCTAGACATCAGCAATCTGCAGCTTGGAAGAGTGCCTTCACCAGAACCTATCACCCTGATCTTGGATTTCCAACCTCCAGATCTGTGAGTAATAACTTTCTGATGTGTACAGGCTACCCAGTCTCTGGTATTTTGTTACAGTATTCCTAACAGACAAAGACACCAGTCACACATGTTAGCTTCATCATCATCTGTGCCATTCTCTGTTGCTCCTGACCTGACAAGAGAGCCAGGTATGTCACAACTCTGTCCTATCTGAAATTAGTCAGTGTGATTAGCTTACATTCTTGGTGTATTAAGGAAAACTTCCATTGGCAGAGAGAAAATAGCACAGAAATCAGAGTCTGGAAACAATGGGAGACAAGCTTCACCTGCTCCATAATGTCACCTATCCCCATTAATTGTCTATGAAAAGCCTGTAGGCATGTGTGGAACAGTCTGAACATTTGCACAAGAAAATACATGCAGCCAAAACCAGTTTGGCTCAGTGGATAGGGCATCGGCCTTCGGACTGAAAGGTCCCAGGTTCGATTCAGGTCAAGAACATGTACCTTGGTTGCGGGCACCTCCCCAGTAGGGGGTGTGCAAGAGGCAGCTGGTCGATGTTTCTCTCTCATAGATGTTACTAACTCTCTATCCCTCTCCCTTCCTCTCTGCAAAAAAAAAATCAATAAGATATATTTTTTAAAAAAAAAGAAAGAAAGTATATGTAAAAGTTAGAGGGACTTTGGACAAGGTTTCCTATAATTCTAGAGCCTCCAAAATCTTTTCTAAGAAATACTAATTTTTGGAGTGGGCAGCATAGGTAAATGTTGTACTTGGTGCCTCCTACAACTACATCAAAATTTACAACTAACATACAGAACAACCATCATTTAGAACCGACTGAAATCTAGCTGAATGGAAGTCCTACAACTAAGGAATTAAAGAAGATGCACACTGAGGCTGGGAGGAGGGGCAGAGATTCGGGCTGGAATCATGGGACCAGGTGGTCCCACACCCACATGTGGTGGTTTGAAATCAGGAGGAATATCTTGGCTGTGGAGGTTTTCCTGCCCTATAGCAGGGCTCCAGCAAAGGGGTCTAGTGCCAGGAAGAGAAGTCCCCACAACTTCTGGAGGTTGTGGCTGAGTGACACGGAGGTTGCTCTTAAAGGGCCTGCACACAGATGTACTCAGACTCACTCCCTTTGAGATCCAGCACTGGGGCAGTTGCTTGAAAGTAACCTGGGACATTTGGGGGAAGAATTCACTTGTCTGGAATCAGGCCAAGAGCTGAAGGGGTAGCTTTCTCCCAGACAGAGTGCTGGCAGAGGCCATTGTTTCTTTGCGAAATCTTCCCGCCATAGATGATGGACTGGGCCATATCTGAATCTCTTAATCTAGCTCACACTTTTCACTCTGCCCTGGTGATTCCCGACACCCTGCCCCTCCCTACTTGCAGGCTCATCCAAGCCATTTCCAGCGGCTTTTCCATACAACTGGTCTCTCTTGACTCATTCTTTGAATTTTCCTAAAAAAAAAAAAATCATCTTTCGAATAAGCAGCACCTGGCCTCAGCATGCTCCGTACCTCTCAATAAGTGGGCCCAGGCCCATGGCTAGAGGCAGCCTATGGTTCACAGCTTGGCCTCTCCTGGGTACCTCCAAGCTCATCACAAGGAGAAGCCATCTGTAGATTGCTTTGTAGCTCATGCTAGGTGGCCCCAAGGCACAGGCTGAGGCTGACTTTGCACTTCCTGGGAGGCCCCAGAGCCAGTGCACCCCACGGTCAACTTCAACCTGATTACAGCCCTACCACCTCCACAAGTGACTCACTTAAGGGGCAGACTCAGTGAGCAACAAAGCCCCAATGAAATGAGTTCTGCTCTAGAGGGTCAGCTTCTGCATAGCAGTTCTTCAGCTGTAGTCACAGCTGATCCTTGCAACCAATTGGCCTGGGGGTCAATCCCTACCATTGACGCCAACATTAATCAAGATTCAATTACAATAGGACAGTGCACACAGCTCACACAGGGGCACACTTGGAGTATCCAGCCCAGAGACTGAGGGGGCTGAGCTCCTGGGCTCTCAGGACACCTAATACACAAGGCAACTCTACCAAGTCTGGGAGACATTGCAGATCTACCTAATGCATACGAACAAACACAGGGAAGCAGCCAAAAATGTGGAGGAAAAAAACCCAACAAAAACAAACATGTCACAAATGAGAATAGGAGAAATCACCAGAAAAAACACATGAAATAAAATAGAAGAAAACTACCAGATACAGAGTTCAAAACAATGGTTATAAGAATACTCAAGGATCTTAATGAGAATTTCAATGAAGTTAGTGACAACATCAAAAACATAGAAAAGGAATAGTCAGAAATGAAATATATACTAACAAAAATAAAGAATAATTTACAGTGGATCAATAGTATAGTAGAAGATGCCAAGAATCAAATCAAGAATTTGGAATATAAGGGACCAAAAAACACCCAATCAGAAGACAGAAGAAGAAGAAGAAGAAGAAGAAGAAGAAGAAGAAGAAGAAGAAGAAGAAGAAGAAGAAGAAAGCATCCCAAACTATGAAGAGAGTATAAGGAGTTTTTGAGACAACTTCAAACATACCAATATTCACATCATGGGGTTGTTGAAACGAGAAGAGAGAGAGCAAGAATAAAAAATCTATTTGAAAAAATAATGACAGTAAACTTCCTTACCTGGTGAAAGAAATAGACATACAAGTCCAGGAAGCACAGTCTCACAAGACACATTGTAATTAAAATGCCAAAGGTTAAAGACAAAGAGAAGGTCTTAAAAGAAGCAAGAGAAAAGCAGTGCCCATATGACTGTCAGCTGATTTCCCAACATAAACTTTGCGGGTCAGAAGGGAATGACAAGAAATATTCAAAGTGATGAAAAGCAAGGACCAACAACCAGGATTACTCTACCCAGCAATGATATAATTTAGAATTGAAGGTTAGATAAAGAGCTTTCCAGACAAGGAAAAGCTAAAGGAGTGAATCACCAAGCCAGTATTCTATGAAATGTTAAAGGGTCTTCTTTAAGAAAAAGAAGAATAAATAAAAGATAAAAAATAGGAACAATGGCAATACTGGTAAATGCATATCTATCAACAATTGAATCTAAAAATTAAGATAAATGAACAAAGAATTTAAATGAACAGAATAAACTGATGAATAAAATACAATCAGAGGCATGAATACATGGAACAAACTGATGAATCTCAGATGGAAGTGGGGAGGGGGACCAGGAAGGGATTAACTAAAGAATTGATATGCATACATACAGGCATTACCTAAGGATACAGACAATAGGGTAGTGAATGCCTGGGGTAGGGCAGGAACCAGGTGAAGAGGTCAATGGGGGGGACAAAAGGGGGAATCTGTAATATTCTCAACAATGAAGGTTTTTTTTTTAAAATAGAAAGAAATACAAATTTTTGTATTCTTGTAGTATACTATTCCCTCACCCCCTTATATTTACATGTCTTTAATCTATTTATCAGAAACACGAATGCAGAGTTAAGCTTAAAGGAAAGTAAAAATCAATTAAAAGTTCTATTTTAGGATAACTACAATTCATACAAATCATATTCCACTTTAGATTTTTTTGATTCATGTGGAACATTTTATTCATCTTAAAAGCTGGGAGCAAGATGAGATCATCATGTTTTTTTTGCTTTAAGTAATCATATTCTAAAACACTAATGTTTCAGGCCAATTTTAAAAATTCAAAAGATGTAATAATTTTGATGTAAGAATCAATCCCTATGCATAATAACCAGGAGTAATTCAACCTTCAAACATTAATTTATCTTACAATTATAACATGAAAGGACAAGCTAATTTCTCTTTGAAATATGTACCCCATTATACCTTATATTAATATCATGTATTAACGAAATAACTGGTTGCCATTTACCAGTGTCTCTGTTAATTTTGTACTTTTATTGTTTCAAAAGTTTAAGTCTAAACATAATTAATGTGCTGAGATGCATTAGGTAATTTACTTAATAAATCATCTTAAGTGGTTTGCCCCCTCATCTACTGCCAGTAAGTTTCTCTTCTTGCTCTAATATTCTTTTGCAGCACACTGGAGCAACCTTTTAAAAAATAGTCAGCTACATTTCACATTTTTATCAATTATCTATCTCCTATGTATAGGTCATTAGAATAAGACATGAGTATATATTTATGAGGGACAGTATTTTTACATCAATACATTCATAGAATAATGAAAAGGAAGGGAGTGTAAAAGACTATCTTCTCTCTGTTACTTGTCTTGCCAAGCCTAGGTATAGACAGTTGTAGGACAAGTCAGAACTAGGAATTTAGTTAAGGGAGGAGAATGCAAGTATTAATCAAGGAAGGAAGCCCAAGAAAATGGAATGGGTCCATTTAATCCCACTGAAACCCAGACTGTTATAAAGCAAGGAGGATACACTGAACTGACTGTGTGAAAGCCAGCCTCAAGGTTCAGGCGTGTCAAAGACAGGGGACTCAACAGCAGTGGCACTCTGGGTCAATGCTGTAAGCCAGTGATCCTATAGCAGAGAAGTTGCTCAAACAGTCAGGTAGAGACAGAACTTCAGGCAAATGTACATCCTATTCATAAGAAGAGGGGAAGGGTAAACTTGACCTCTACCAAAGGATAGAAAGCTTAGTGAAATCTTATCATTTACTTATTTATTGGTTAAAGTAAAATCTTGCAATATACTAGTAAATAGTTCAAGACAGTCTTCCAGTCTGACTCTCTTCCAAATATATTAGATGACTAGGGGCCCACTGCACGAAATTCCTTGGCTGCCAGCTGCTGGCCAGGGCTTCCCTTCATTCCATGCTGCCCCCTAGTGATCATCACACGCCACAGTGAACAATCAAACTCCTGGTCTGTCAAACTCCCAAAGGGACAGTTTACATATTAGCCTTTTATATATATAGATGAGTCAGGGTCACAACACAGGCTCTAGAATCAAACTGTCTGGATCCACAATCCTAGAACCAATACTTACTACCTATGTTAAATTTCTGTGACTGTTTCCACATCTGTGAAATGATGAGAATAGTCCCCCATTGTGAGTTGATATGTTAGGTATGTTAATAACATATTAAGTTATAATAGTAGTTTTAAAATTACTAACTGAAGTAAAAAGACCTAGAGTCCCCTCATAAAAGTTTAGATCAAACATGTGGAGGTGTGTGGGGTGTTTATAAACTGCAGTGGAGAGGCTCGGGGTCTCTGTGCAGAATGCATGAATATTGTGCCACTAAACCCTGCACAGCCTTGAGGGTCAAAAGGGAACTTGGGGGGAAAATAAAGCTAGGTAGAATGAGAGCTCAGGACCCCTGGAAACTTGACCTGTCCACTGGAGTGAGAAAGTCATATGATGAAATAGCCAGCCCATGGTGTGAGAGAATATACTCACAGCAATAGGAGATTCTCACACAGCAATGAGAATGTGATCTCAGACCTAGTGTTCTAAGAACATGGTGGTGGGAGAGTCAAGATTCACAGTATTGCAACTGTGGGAAGCTGGAGACAATAGGTCTATGGAGCTGAGCACTTGGTAAGTGTGAAATTATCCTGACTGATTGATGACCCCAGCTACCAGGTCTCCGTAGGAGGCTGAACGTTGAAGAGCCTCCTAAGCTATGGCTTGGGGCAGGATTTAGGAAGAGTGGGTGCTACGTTACCAGGACGTCTAGCATTCTCTCCAGGAGCCTGATAGGAAGTCCTTCTACCTCTCTTCTAAGTTGTAAGAGCATGGAGACCCTTACAGACTCTGAGCTCAAGACTATATTTTAGAACTCATGTTTTTGGCCCAGAATGGGCTTATCCAAAACATTTAGATATAAATTGGAATATTTAACTGGCCTAAAGGCAATTTGGGAATCAAATTAGTCCTTCTTGTGACAGAAGTCGGTGGAAGTGGTCTTAGTTAACACAGCCTTCCCTTCCAGGGTCAGAACCATCACACCATCTCACTAGTCTCTCCCCAGATCTGTTTAAAGTTGCAAGAGGACTAACTCACAAAACACCATATCCACTTAGTCTTAGGATGGACAGCACTCACGTGCATTTGGGAGACATCCCTGAACTTATAAAGGCCAACAGTCTGTGGTCTCCTCTGCTTATTCTTGACTGACAGCGCTCAAGACACTTCTTCAGTGTTAGAGGAAGCACCCAGGTCAGTGGTCGGCAAACTCATTAGTCAACAGAGCCAAATATTAACAGTACAGCAACTGAAATTTCTTTTTAGAGCCAAATTTTTAAACTTAAACTTCTTCTAACACCACTTCTTCAAAATAGACTCACCCAGGCCATGGTATTTTGTGGAAGAGCCACACTCAAGGGGCCAAAGAGCAGTATGTGGCTTGAGAGCAGCAGTTTGCCAAACACGGCCCTAGGTGATGCTTATGTTGATGGATTGAGAGAATGATTTGATGTTGCAGAAGCCTTGGTATCTGTATGGATTTATATGGTTCGATGATTCATATTCATTCTCTTCTCTCTCTCTTCTTGAGAACCTGATGAAAACTATGGACCCTACCCCTCCAAAAAAACTCACATTTTTACAGATAATTTTAAGTTCTTAGAAACGTGGGTGTGAATTCCAGGTTAAGAACTCCTATAGCAGAAATAGGACCAGCAATAACCGGCTTTAGGTTTTTGGCTTTCTTCTTTGAAATATAAACTTTACTATATTTCAATTTAGTGTTTGTTTCGTTGATTTACTCAAAATACAAGAAGTATTTTGGGGCTACTAGATCCACAGGATGTTATTGCATTTGAATAAATTTAATAACCTCTGGAACTGTGTGTTATTAAAACATGTTTTACTAATCATGAGTTACTGGTCACAATTCTCTGTTCTCCTGGTACACTCTGCTCCCTTGGCGACATTATTCTTTCAGGTAATCAGCACACTGATGCACTATCATACAAATATATTAGCACAAAATATTTAATGCAAAAGTCTTACAAAAATTTTTGTAAGAAATTGCTGAAACCAGTTTGGCTCAGTGGATCGAGTGTCGGTCTGTGAACTGAAAGGTTCCAGGTTTGATTCCAGTAAAGGGCATGTACATTGGTTTCGGGCACATCTCCAGTAGTGGGTGTGCAGGAGGCAGGTGGTCGATGTTTCTCTCTTATCAATGTTTCTAACTCTCTATCCCTGTGCCTTCCTCTATGTAAAAAAATCAATAAAATATATTTTTAAAAATTATTGTAAGAAATGAAGGAAATTTAGCTATTAAATGTTGCTGTTATTTTATTAAGACAATCTAGACTTAATTCATAAACATTAGTTTTTCAAGATTTTATTGACCTCATATTCTTTTTTGTTTGTTAACCCTTCTTCACCCAGGGATATTTTTCCATTCTTTTTTATGGAGAGTGGAAGAGAGAGAGAAACATTAATGTGAGAGAGACACATTGATTGCCTCCTGTATGAGTGCTGAGTAGGGCCTTGGGCCAGGGAAGAGCCTGCAACCGAAATACGTGCTCTTGACCAGAATGGAACCCAGAACCCTTTGGTCTGCAGGCCGACGCGCTATCCATTGAGCCAAATCAGCTAGGGTTATGCATCTCTTATTCTAACATAATTACTGTGCAACTTCAATCCTCCACCTTACTTTTATTTTTTCCCCCCACTTAAGAATGTAGAAATGTTTGTAACTTGTATGGAAATTCTAATCTTGGATCTATAAGGCAATAAGTTCACTTTCAAACTTGCTTTGTAAATTGCCCATTCTTAGAAATGGTGGAACTGTTTTACACTATCTGAATAATAATGAACAATGCTGCTCTGTGATTTATAACTCTAAGAGCTTTATAATTTGATTTATGAACAGCTCTCAAATTTTCCATTGGCAGCTCAGACAACTATGAGTAAATTTTCTGGCCAAATGACTCAGTATTTTGCTGCATGACTAATTCCAGACTCACTGTGGAAATTATATAGATGAATTCTATTCTATTCTGTGGATAACAAATGACTACTTTCCCAAAACTGTCTGCAAAGCATTATGGGGTAGATAAATTCAATTATATTGACATTTTAAACTCTCAAACTCGGACTTTTTTTTTTGCAGAAGTCTGCAATTCTCTCTCTCTCTCTCTCTCTCTCTCTCTCTCTCTCTCTCTCACACACACACACACACACACACACACACACACACACCCTGCACAGAAAATCTCCACACAACATCCCCCCACCCTCTGTAGCATTATCATGGATTCCACATCCCAAAGGAGAACAATTCTAGATTAGGCTCTAAAATTTCTAAAATGCTAAAAGAATAATTTGGGATGATTCCATTTGAAATATTTTCTCCTACTATGATGTCTTTAAATTATTTTTAAGGTTTTCATCATGGGAAAATGAATAAAAAGGCCCTTCCCAAGGAATATTTGTATTATTGCAAGTAATTGTTTTTCTTTCAAAAATTCAAATTTAAAAAGAAAATATGATCCATCCACATGATGCCTCTCCTGATTCTGGTGGTTGAAAAAAAAAATCACCTCCAAGGGTACATTAGACAATGTAGGTTCTTCCAAATAATGTACCGGTAGTTTTTTCCCCCTTCAATACAATAACATGTATGTCATGAAAAACCAGTTGGAAATAAACAGGTCATATCACATTTCCTCAGATTCTTCTCAATTTCTTTCATATCACTTAATTCTGAGAGTAAAAAACTTCACCTAGGAACAAGTAGATTACCAGCCCCAAATCAGTATGATTTATTTCTAATAATTTATTGCTAGAGTCATTTGTACATAAACTTTGTTTTTGAGGAGGTAATATTTCAATGTAATGTCCTTGTGTGATTACCAGTTGGGTAATTTACTCACTTCCATAGGTTTGTAACAAAAGCTTACAGACAATCTGGATTATATTCCAAGGTATTTCTTATCTTTCCTTCAAAAATCATTCTTCTAGTGCCAGGGTGGGGAAGCTTTTTCTTTCTTTCTTTTTTTCCAAGGACCATTTGGATGTTTATAAAGTCATTCTAGGGCCATACGGAATGGTCAATTAAAAAATTAGCCTGTTCTATTTGGTCGAACATTTAATTAACTCACCCCTAATACCTCAGCAGGGCCAGACCAAATGATCTCATGGGTCTTATACATCCGGCCAGACACTGCCACCCCTGTGTTATCGGTAGTCCGGGCAGATGGGGAGGAGACCATGGGCAGGGATCCATCATAACTAGTCAGGGTCAATTTTAAATCTGCAGAGTCCAAAGGAGCCTGAGAGCAGGAAGAACCAGTCTGGAGGATTCAAGGTCTGTTAAAACAAATAGCTAACCCACAAATGCCCAGGGGGAATGCCCTCTTCTCCTCCTCTCTTCTTTCCTCTCAATTTCTCTTCACGTCTGTTTCTCTCCTCCTGCTGATTCCATCTCCCTAGAAACTTGCTCAGGAACTCCTGTCTGACAAAGGGATCTTTATTAGCCTTTATCCAGGCTTTGATTGCATTTCTACTCATCCCCTTTAGAGTGAAATTTCTCCAAAGATTGTGGACAGCAACTGTCCTCTCTTCACCTACCTCCTCCTCTTCTACCCATTAGTCTGGTTTTAGCCTCTCCCACTATAATGAGTCAGTTCTTTGGAAGGTTTCCGGAGCTCTCCTACTCGCCAGTCCACAGTCCTCACCCTCCTTAACCTCCCACTTGTGCACTGTTCCAGTTAGCCACTAAATTGGAACCTCCCTACCCCCCCCCCCCCAACTTGGCCTCCATGGTCTTGCCTTCTGCTCTCTTTCTCCAGTCCACAAATGGAAGCAACAGTCTCCAAAGTTCTGATTCCAATTCTTTCTAGTTTCTCTTCCTTAGTCATTTTGTCCATTTCCATGACTTCACTATAATTTCTGTTGGTGACTCCTGTCTGTCTCTGGTTCTGACCTCTCCACCCACATGAGCTTACTGCATCATTTCACATGGCTCTCCTTCTGCCACCCTCCACCTCAATGGGTCTAAAACTACATTTGTCATCTTCCCCTTCAAAACTCTTCTTCCACCCTAGTTCAAAACTTATCATATTTGCCCGCCCCCCACTCAAATCTCCTCCCACCCTCACTTTTCTCAGTTGGTCATTACACAGCTTAGGGTGGAAACTTTTCTTCTTCCTGATCCACAAGTTTGATATTTGTACCACAATTTCCTACTTCTAGGGAAGTCCTGCAGATCGATCTGCCATCTTATTAAAGCCCCTTACTCTTACCTTTGAGAGGTGGGATGACTCTTTGATGGGAAAAATTGGGGAGGGCCTGCTAGGTACTAATGGTCCTATCTCTTGCTCACTCATGCAGAATGCCTTGTGGATTGGAGAGGGTCAGGCTCTTCTCAGCCTCTGGTCTTCAGGTAAGGAGTACAGGTAGGGCTGTTCCTGTTCCTTTCTCCTCCATCTTTACCCCCAAACTTTAAATTTTTGTGACTTCAACAAAATGTCAACTATTTTTTTTAAATGAAAACCTAGCAGAAAGAAAAGGTGTGAATTCTACTAAATTAACTTCCAAAGAGGATTGATTCGTTGATTTAATATTTATTGAATCCCACAATGCATTAGGCATCACAGAAACACACAGGAAGAAGCAATTAATAACATGACATTTGGCCTTGGGTCTAAGCCATGTTCTTCACTCTGACCCTTGAACCACGTGGGGGTTAAGGAAGCTGACGATTGAAAAAAATCTATGTATAAATTCCAAATTCCCCCAAACTTAATTGCAAATATAGCTTACTGTTGATGGGAAGTCTTACCAATAACATAAACAGCTTATTAACTCACATTGTGTATAAGTATTATATACTGTATTCTCACAGTAAGCTGAAGAAATGGAAATGCTCTTAAGAAAATCCTAAGAAAGATAAAACACATTTTCAGTATTTATTATTTTTTTTAATTTCAGGTATAAGTGGATCCCCACAATTCAAAACTGTGTTATTAAAGGGTCAACTATAGTTCTTCAGCTATGACTGGGGTGGGACGGGGCATGCTGAGTCAGGGGAGGAGTAAGATGCTCCATTTGGCCTTGGGTCTAAGCCATGTTCTTCACTCTGACTTTACCCTCAATAAAGTTAATATTTTAAATTCCTATTGGTTCCTTGTGTGTGTTCTAAATGGTTGAGAATCCAAAGGGAAGAAGAGCTGCATGATGGATCATCTTCTACACACCTGGTGTGAAACTTGCTTATTTTCTCCAACTCACTGTCTTCTCTTGGGTGATAGTATTAACTCAATAACATAAAAAGTCAAAAAATTATATATACTTTTCCATTTTTATTTTTAATTTCTTGGGATGAAAGATTTGGTCAAAAGCCTTCTTCCTCCATCTTTACCCCCAAACTTTAAATTTTTGTGATTTCAATAAAATGTCAACTATTTTTTTAAAAAAATGAAAACCTAGCAGAAAGAAAAGGTGTGAATTCTACTAAATTAACTTCCAAAGAGGATTGATTAGTTGATTTAATATTTATTGAACTCCACAATGCACTAGGCATCACAGAAACACACAGGAAGAAGCGATTAATAACATGACATTGTTGGGAGAAGGAAATTATAAATTAGCAACAAACAAATCAGAAAGCAAGAATAGAACCTAAATGCTAAATTATTCCAATGATTTTGTTTGCTTATTATTAGGGTCCTTGAGGTAACTAATGGCAAGAACAGAAATGAATGCATCTAAAAAGAAATATCTAGAATCCTACCGCACGGCAGTTAAGCATTTGCCTGCCAAAAGAGATAAATGATGTTCTTGCGTGCATGTGAAATTTATAAATGGCTGCAGCAAGACTCAGGATGATAACGGTTGTGCTAAAGTAATAGCTCAGAAAACCGTAATTGCTATTTAGTTGCTTTTTGTTGTAAAAGTGCAGAGCCTGGAGCAAACTGGTTAGTATGCTGTGTTTGTGGTCTTACACATGTTTCCAAGCTACTTAGGCAATTTCAGAGCACTCACAAATTCTAGTTATTGAGAAGTGTAAAGATGACCTTCCTAGATTCTTAGTCCTGTCTCCCAATGTTTGCAGAAAGTTAATTCAGCTTTGTTGTTTTAAATTATTCCACTAGGCCACTGTGAGTCCAGTGAGTACAGTAAAGAATTCTCCCTTTCCTGCTGTGCCACACATTGCAGGCTCTTGGATTTTCTTCAATAACCCTTACACCATGGGCAGGCATGCAGTCTCTCCCTGCAGTGGGCTGCAGTACCCAGAAACCTTTAAGAAAAGTGCACATGATGCAGTGCTACCTGTCAGCGGGAGTCCCAGGAGCCCAGGAAGGCTTCTCTGGACTTGTGCAGCCTACACTCTGACATTCAGCATTGCCACCTTCTACAGCCTCTACCAGGAAGGTCCTGCAATCTCAACTGAGATGCAGTAGATCAACAACTTGAATGCTCATTTTGCTTTTTGGAAAAAAGATGTAAGTAAAAAAAAAGGGGGGGGGCTCCATCCATTGTTTCCCATGTTTATGGACCTTAAGCAATGCCTTTTCGAGTTACCTTTAATGCTCACACATGGTGATACGTTAAAATGGAAAAGAACACCAACGGTTAAGCTTTTATGCAGAGATGTACAGTTGACTTTGTATCATTAGGAAACAACAGCGATATTGAGATCTCTCGAGCAAACAACAAAACCTAAGCATTGTCATGCATTCTTGGCTTTTCAGAATTTTGCAAATTACTTGTTTTTTTAATGACACAATTCCTCCAGTCTCTTAAATATTCCGAAGAGTCCACCTTAGCAGTTATTAGCATCACCATAAATGCACAAATGTGTTACCTTGCCGTTACCATCACAGTTTCCTTATGCAAGTAAATAAAACAAACAAAACCCAGCTCCCCACGGCACTGCCTTGGGAGCAGCAAAAGGCGCTCGAGGCACCGCACCGGGGCCGCCGGGCCAAGGCAGCAAGATGCCGCAGACCGCGGCCCCAGTGGCTTTCTGGCCGGGTGGCGGGGGCCAGTCGCAGTGCAGCACACCCGCCATACCTTCTGCGTTGGCCCTGCATCAGCGACCCCTGGGAACACCTACCTCTCCCAGCCATCAGCTACCATATACTTTTTGTGGGTTATGAAGAAATGGGAGGGGCGAGAGGGGGAGATGAGGCAATGTGTGCATTTTGTGTGACAGATCATCATTTCTCTCACATTCCCTAAAAACATTTCTCCTGCAAATATTTACCAACCAATCCCAGCTTCCTTCATCTGCCAGTTCCCTAAATCTGAAATGGATCCTCCCTTGCACATGCATTCAATGGGGGCAGATGTTATGGTAAACGCTCTAAAAGTGCCCATTTCTCGGTTGCGGGAATTGCACCAAGTTTGGGTGGTGGAGAACAAACAGTTCGCGTCTGCGGATAAGAGCGTTCAGCTGGGGGAGCGCTCCCAGGTAGACAGGGGCTGGAGACAAGGGGGGGGGGGCCTCCCCTTCTTAGCGGACCCCAGTTCCCAGGGAAGGCCCTTCCCGGCGTGCACGCGGGGGCGTGCGAGGAACCCTCCCTCCCGCAAGCAATAGCTCACCCGGCAGCATCTTCCAAAGCCCCAACACCAGGGCGGGGAGCGGGGAGGTGGGAGGTTAGGGGGTGGCACCGCCTGGAGACTCCCTCTCCCCTCCCCCTGGCTCCTGGGCGCCCCCTGACGCCAGGCTCCCTGCAATTAGGCCACGGGAGGCCGGATAGAGGCCCCTGGCAGGTGCACCCCCGGACGGACGGCGCGGACCGGCGAGCGGGCGGGCGGCCCCACAGGAGGGCGCTGGGCGCTCAGGCCCGAGCGCAGCCCTCGGCCGCCGCCGCCGCCGCCGCCGCCGCAGCCATGTCCGCGCGCCCGCGCTGCCGCAGCCCGGCTGTGATGTCATCGGGCGAGCCCCCGCCGCGGCGCCCCGTTCCCGCCCCCCGCGGGCCGCCGCGGCTGCAGCGTCCCCGCCCCGACCCACGTGCGCGGGGCTTTGGGATGCCGAGGCCGGCGGCGGCGGCCGTCAGACGATGCTCACGGGGCCCGGGTGGCCGCGGCGGCGGCGGCGCTGCTCCTCCTCCCCGCCCGCCGCGTCCCCCGCGGGGCTGCGCCTGGGGGCTGCGCATGGCCGGGGGCGGAGGCGCCCGGGGAGGGAGGAGAGAGGCTCTCCGCCGCCGCCGCCAGTTCCCAGCCCGCTCGCCGCCGTCTGCTGAGTCACGGCCAGCGCGGCTCCCCGCAGCCCCGCATCGCCCGCCGAGCGCGGGGCGCGCAGCCATTGGGCCGGGCGCGGGGCCGCGTGCGCCGGGCATGACGCGCTGACCCGCGCTCGCCCGCGCCCGCCCGCCGCTCCGGCGTGCGCCCCGCGCGGTGCCCGTGCCGCCGCCCCGCAGCCCCGCCGCCCCGCCGCGCAGCTGCCCGCGCCGCGCCCGCACCATGATCGCCGCAGCCTTCCTGGTCCTGCTGAGACCCTACAGCATCCAATGCGCCCTCTTCCTCTTGTTGCTCCTGCTAGGCACCATCGCCACCATCGTCTTCTTCTGCTGCTGGCACCGCAAGCTCCAGAAAGGGAGGCATCCGATGAGATCGGTCTTTTCGGGGCGTCCCAGGAGCAGAGGTGAGTGAGGCGCGCCGGGTGGCCGCAGCCCAGCCCGCGTCGGGAGAGGGCGGCGCGCGGCTCGCTCGCTTCGGCGCTACTGCCCGTGGCTCCATCACCGCCCGCTCCCCGACCTGGGGGCGCCCGTGCATGTAACGCCCGGCCCTCACCCCCTTCCTCCGGGCTCCTGGGTGGGGAGAGGCACAGCGATGCTGAGCGCCGGGAGGAGAGGCTTGGGCGCAAATTCTTAGGGTCCGTTTTTCTTTTAAAGCCCCTTGAGGGTCATTGGAGCGGAGCCCCGTGTTGCGGCAGCCCCTCTTCACCCATCCGTCCTTTTCTTTATGGAGAGTCCCGGGCTCCCCAACTCCCCCTGAACTTTCCCTGCAACTTCTCTTGTTGAAATCAGCCAGAGACGGGTGGCCTAGTAACCTCCCCGCCCTGCAGGTTGGCGCCCCCCCACCCCGCCCCCCAATTCGTGGCGCCGGGAATGTGCCTTCCCGACCCCTCGCGCCCCCCCTTCCCCATCCCCAGGTAAGTCATCAGTCATTGGGCAGGTGAAGAACAGGGAGTTCAACGAAGCCTCATGTCTCTCTTTTCTCCCCAGATGCTGTTATGAGATCTCACCACTTTCGTTCTGAGGTAATTTATTTAGCGCGCACGCTCAAGGTCAGAAGAAGTTCTTTTTTCCAGAGTTCCCCTATCCATCACATGCGTGTTGGGAAACCAGCAGGGCACTGCGTGGCGGGCATGCTGTCCCCAACCGAACCAGTGCCCAGCGAGCAGTTTTTTGTTTTTTTTTTAAAGCAAATTTTGGGTGTAGCGGAGCCACTGTACACGAGGGGGAAAGACAGCCTCTTAAAAGCACTGCAGACCTTACAAAACTTAGCCCCGGGCTGGCTCTCAGCGTCCCCGATGATCTGTAATTTGCCCGTGGACGCTTCCTGGGTGCTGTCAGCTGGGGCCGTTCGCTCGGATGTCCCAACAAACAGATAGGAGCTTGTAGGAAGTTAGTGCGGAGCAGTTTGGTCCACATGCATTTCATTTTAGACTTTCAGGTTTACATTGCTGTTCCCTTGGTAAGGCTCGCCATGCTTTATTGAAGCTCTCTGGTGGTTTTTGCAAAGTGATGGGGCTTTCTCAGGTCCTGTGTCCTAGCCTGACTCTCAAAATGTGGCCTGCAGGTGGGGAGGTGCAGAGAGTGGGTGGGGCTTCTGCAGCACCTGCTCCACTGAAGGTGGAAGGAGACGAAACAAAAACATCAGCTCCCCCCAACCCTGCATTTCTTTATGAGTTTCCAGGCCAGCCCCCCCTCCGTGTGAGATATTTTCCCCTCTTTTTCCGAGAGTTTCATACAGCCAGGCTTGGAGGTTCCTGGACTCACTGCTTGTTCTGGTTTATTCATCTTCGCAAACTCCATAGTTACACACCCTCCATTTACTTGTCATTTACCTGAGAAGTTATTTCACAGTTCATTTCACTAGTTAATCAGATGTTTTATTGCCCCCTAGGTGTTTTATCGGACTCTGGTTGTTTGAAGGCTTTAACTGCATTATTATAACAGCATTCTAATGCCCAATGCATAATTCTACTGCATGTAGTCCTGGAGGGTGAGGACTCTGCTCAATTTAGGATACTTAAGAGAATAAATTAAACCAACCAGATAATCAGACAGTGCATTCTGGCTTTTCACTAACTAGCAGTGTGGTGAAACTAAACTAATTAACTCTCTTAGTTTCTCAGCGCCTCAGTTTCCCCATCTGTAAAATAGAACTGACAATATTGACAAGATTGTAGGGGAAAGATTTTGGGTTTATAAGTAATTAAGTAAGAAACCCCACTTAGCCCTGCTGGTGTGGCTCAGTGGTTGAGCTTAGACCCATAAGCCAAGAGGTTTCCGGTTTGATTCCTGATTTGGGCACATACCTGTGTTTTAGGCTCAGTCCCAGTAGGGGAGACAGCCAATCAATGTCTCTCTCATTGATGTTTCCCTCTCTTTATTTCTCTCTCTTCCTCTCTTAAAACCAATAAAAACATTTTTGAAGTGTTTTTTTAAAAAAGGAAAAACCCACTTAGCTCATAGTAGGCATTCCATACTGGTTAGGTATTATTACATTTGTGAAACTGAATTAAAAAAATGTGTGAAAATAAAAACCTGCAAATTTTAAAGTCTTAATTAATTAATTAATTCAAGTTTATGGGAAACAACACAAATGGTGTCTATTATACAGCAACACTTGAATATCTAATTAATTTAATAGAATGTCCCAGATAAATATGACAAAAATAATGGTTAGGGTACAAGCTTCAAAATTTAGGATTTTGATTTAAAAAAGATATATACAGTTTCAATTTAAGTAAATGATAGAACAAGAATAATCTGTTATGTTTTTTTTTAATACTCCTATTTATCTTTTTATTTTAAAATATATTTTTATTGATTTCATTGAGGAAGGAGAGGGAGAGAGAGAAACATCGATGATGAGAGAGAATCATTGATTGGCTGCTTCCTGCTTGCCCCCTACTGGGGATGGAGCCTGCAACCTGGACATGTGCCCTTGACTGGAATCTAACCTGGGACCCTTCAGTCCACTGAGCCAAACAAGCTAGTTCTGATAATGGTTGTTTTATTTGCCATCAGGTGTTTTAACTAAAGTACAAATAGAAAAAAATAGAACTCTGTCTTGTTTATTTATCTTGCAGTTAACTAAACATTTGTCACAAACTTGCATTTTGTTAGGAATGCTGGGACCAGTTGCTCGATGCCTTAACTTGTTTCACAAGACTACTGATACAGTCTGAACATTCTGTTGAGACTGTGTATTTGTCTCATCTGCTAAACTGTGAGCTCCCTGAGGGCATGGACCATATCTCTCTTGTTTAGGGGTATATCCCCTCTGCCTGGTAGAGTGGGTTCTTGAGGAATATTTATTGAATGAATGAAAAATCCTTCAGTGGGTGCCAGTTCCCATAATTGGGCAAATATAACTCAGCTGGGCAGAAAATTAAAAATGTACATTCTCAGGCCCAAAACGATTTGGCTCAGTGGATAGAGCGTTGGCCTGCGGACTGAAGGGTCCCGGGTTTGATTCCGGTCAAGGGCATGTACCTTGGTTGCGGGCACATCCCTGGTGCAGCTGATCGATGTCTCTCTCTCATCGATTTTCTAACTCTTCCTCTCTCCTTTCTCTCTGTAAAAAGTCAATAAAATATATTTTTTAAAAAATACACATTCTCAGGACATTGCTCAGAATCCAACATTTCCTTATTAGATCTTTCTAGGCTTTTTAAAAAATTGGAGTTTGTATTAAAAATGTGAGTCACTAATTATAATGAAATAAATTGGTTAACTATTTTTCTCCTCAGAAAATCAAATGCAGAATTAGCTTAATTTGTTGATGGGCTGCCTGTGTTCCTTTCTGTACCAAGTTCTACCGATAAAGTACTACAAGAATGTTATTTTATAAGTAAAACCCTGAGACTGTGTTGCATGAGAATGTCATCTTTCATCACTGTTTTCTGTTTACCACAAATAAAACATTTCCCCTAAAAGGTAACATATAGGTTTTTCCTTCTCCCTTTCTATCAGAATGCCATTTCCTATGGAATTTTCTCCGTGAGAAATACCTGTGAAGTTTTTGGATATTAAAAAATTAGAATGGATATTCTTGTTGCTGTTCAGCAGTATTTGCTGCAGAATAATTAACGATCAAAGAAACTTTTCATTTTCTGACAAGTCATAATCATACTGAAGTAAGAACTCAGTGCCTTTTTGTCCCTCATTCCAATCTCAGTCAGTAGATGATTCACGTTCCACGTTTCCGTGGTGTTCAAGTGAGGAAAATGAGTTTAGGATCTGCTGACTCATTTTGAATGGAAAAAAGCTTTGGGAAAGCCCTTGAATACATGGAAGAAGATCTGTTAGCACTTTACTGCTCCTCTTGGCAGAGGATATTGCTTCTGCTATCCCAGTGGTCGGCAAACTGTGGCTTGCGAGCCACATGCGGCTCTTTGGTCCTTGAGTTTTTAGCAAAGGCTAGCTTAGCATACCCTAATTAATTAAGTTAATAACAATGTACCTACCTATATAGTTTAAGTTTAAAAAATTTGGCTCTCAAAAGAAATTTCAATTGTTATACTGTTGATACCCTGTTTTCCCAAAAATAAGACAGTGTCTTATATTAATTTTTGCTCCCAAAGATGCGCTAGGTCTTATTTTTAGGGGATGTCTTATTTTTCCATGAAGAAGAATACAGTACACATTTATTGTTAAACAAAAATAAGGGAAATTTATTACCTGTATACGGTACTGTAGTACTGTAGTTGTCAACACAAACCAGAAAAAACTGTGAATCCTACTGTATCAAAAATCTACTCATTTATTCAATGACAATCATGTCATCATCTTCTGGAACATCATCATAACAATCCAATTCCTGAATTTCCTGGTGAATTTCTTGTGACTCCATTTCTTTTAGAATCAGTGGCCCAAATCTCTCATGTTTAGCAATAGCACTGTCTTTAAATGAGTACTTCTTGTCAAGGTAGCCTGCTCGTGGTGCATTTGCAATGCAACTGTCAGTGATTTTCTCCCATGAATTCTTCACCCAAGTCACAACTAATTGCAGTTTAGGTTTCACAAAATTTCCACGCTGATTTCTCTCCATTCACAGTGAGGTCAGGACTCCATATAACTTCACTGGTTGCTAGACGCCAGTCTGGGCGGCCCTAGCGACCAGTTTTCGGTAAATTAATTTTCATTCTGAGACAGAGCGCGGGGGCCTTATTTTCGGGGGGATGCCTTATATTTCACTCAGAAGGAAACCTGTAAGTAGGTCTTATTTTCGGAGGATGTCTTATTTTCGGGGAAACATGGTATTTGGCTCTGTTGACTAATGTGTTTGCCGACCCCTGGGCTATCCACATGCCCTGCAAGGAGTCCAGTTGGGCAGGTAATTTCAGGATGTTCCTTCCCACATAAAGAACTACTTCTCCAGGGAGGAAAACCAGGCAGTGGTTTGCTTTGGGGAAGTTCTGCAGCAGGAAAGAAAGCCACATCTCTCTCATGTGAGGCGCTCCAGCGGATTTCTTAATGTGTGATCTGGGGCGAGTTTCTCTCTGTGCCTCAGTTTACTCATCAGTAAAGTGGGGCTAACCTTAGAAACCCCTCCTGGGCAGGTTAGGTAAGACATCCAGGATCAGCCAGGGCTGGATAGGGTCTCCATCATATTCACTGTGTTCACTCAGAACTCAAGGAGACCGATCTGAAAATAACCGCATTGAATTCTGTAAGTCAGAGAAAGAGCTGTATGCAAGCAGCTCCCAAACTAAGTACAGCCTCCAAGAGATGTTTTCACACCCATGTTGATAGCAGCGTCATTCTGAATCACCAAGAGGTGGTAGCAACCCAAGGGTCCATCAGTGGATAAAGGGTAAACAAAACATGGCGTACCCATGCGATGGAATATTATTCAGCCTTAAAAAGGAAGGACGTTCTGACAGGTGTTACAATGCAGATGAGCTCTTCCCTGCGTGTAGAATAAACACATTTCTCCAACTCAGGTTCTTCTTCTGGAAGCTAGAAATAAATAATATAGATGCTGATAAGATGTTTTGGAACCATAACCACCACCAACCCTTTTCATTTTCACTTACTTCCAAACTTGTCTTTTCTTGATTTTTAATAATCCTGTAAATTTTAATAATTAACATATGAGAATGTGAAATTTTTAATCCATCTCATCTAGCAAGGATAATCCTACTTCACTGAGAGATTTTTGAAAAAGCCAATTACCTATTTCCCCGAAAATAAGACAGTGTCTTATATTAATTTTTGCTCCCAAAGATGCGCTAGGTCTTATTTTCAGGGGATGTATTATGTTTCCATGACGTAGGTCTTATTTTCGGAGGATGTCTTATTTTCGGTAGATCAACAGAAATATGGGTTTTGCGTATGCAGAGAAAGAAGTTGTACGGTGATTTAATTAAGTCCTAAATTGCCAATGAAGACAAGTGAATTCACACTGATGTAGGACTCAGTCTAGAAACCAAACGTTCACTCTCTATCTAAAGAAGCGCCCTTTTCCTGAGGCTTGATAAGGTTTTGTGCTGTGACTTTATACAATGGTTAACTGTTACTCTAGATTCCTGTGGCGAAAATCAGGCAGTGACTTACCCTGATTCTAAGGAAATTTCAGAAAGTGATATGGGTAATTGAGGTACCATTAGGTTACGAGAAAGAGTCTTGGGAGTGCTTCAGTAGACTGAAGACAATTACAAGGCCCTTTGAGACTCTCCAGCGTGAGCAGCGGTAAATGATCCCTATTCATCAGCTCGGTGGAATAAGGGGAGCCTTGTTTCCTGGGAGTAGGGAGAAGAGTGTGTTTTATGTCTATCAGGATTTGAGTAAATGTCTTCACTTCCCAATTCAGGTAAGGGAACCAAGAGAGTTACCTCAAGGGAAGCAGTTCCTGTAGAGTCACATAGCAAGATAAGGACTGAGTAAGACAAGAATTCCCTGGCTGCCTTTGGTCTGCCCGTGGTGTGTGACTGTGCCACTCACAGCTAAGAGACTGATAATATGCCTGAAATCCTTTTTTTATTTTTTATTTTTTATATTTTATTGATATTTTACAGAGAGGAAGGGAGAGAGATAGAGAGCTAGAAACGTCGATGAGAGAAACATCGACCAGTTGCATCTTGCACACCCCCCACTGGGGATGTGCCCGCAACCAAATTACATGCCCTTGACAGGAATCGAACCCGGGACCTTTCAGTCCGCAGACCGACGCTCTACCACTGAGCCAAACCGGTTTCGGCGTGAAATCTTTTTTTTTAAAATATATTTTTCATTTCAGAGAGGAAGGGAGAGGGAGAAAGAGAGAGAAACATCAATGATGAGAGAGAATCATTGATTGGCTGCCTCCTGCACGGCCCCGTACTGGGGACTGAGCCCACAGCCCGGCATGTGCCTTTGACCAGAATTGAACTCAAGACCCTTCAGTCCACAGGCTGATGCTCTAGGCACTGAGGCAGACTAGCTAGGGCTGAAATTCTTAATGAAAGAGAGAAGCTAAGTTGAGTGCATTTTTAATGGACGTTTCTTACAAGGCTGAATAGGCAACTGGATTTTCCAGTGATCATTCACATCTCCTAGATGAAAGGATGGTCCCCACAAACCCTATTGGCCTCATTATATTCCCAGGGTCCGTGTCCCACACCATGGTAGAGTGCTCACTGAGATAACCACATTTCACAGCTTCTCATTACATTCATACTTTCATTACAAATTACCTAATTTAATGGATTAGGAAAAAAAAGTTTGTTATTTAGTTATCTTTTACAATTAGGTTATCTTTACAAATTCTTTTCCTAGAATGAAATTTCAGGTCTAAATTAACCTGGGCTAATTAAATTAGTTGTCATTTGAACTTTACACAGATAGTGTTCATTTAGCTTCACTCAGTTATTTTTAAAATAAACACTTGCTTTTTAAATTGCATAGGATGTTAGATACAGGGCTAACAAAGGGTCTGAGGTATAGACCGTGCCCTTGATGATTAGCTCTAGGTCACTCCCAATATCAGTGCTGAAATTTTATAGCTACTGGTTTCTTCTGTTACGGTAACTGAACTGCTGTGCTCTTTCCAACTATGAGTCACAAATGTGACGAGGACATTAGAGGCTGAGGTGTGTAAGTACAGCCAATGTATTTGTTCAAAATCCACCCTATTCACAGAGGTTTATTACACCAGGACCACCACTATCATATAATTTACTCTTTAGCTGCATGGTGGCAAAACAGAATGCCGGAAGGAGTAAATAAAAGGAAGGGGAAAAAACACACACTTATTTTCATGCATCTGAACTAATTAAATGCGTTAGATGAATGTTGAAACAAAAGCTTTTCCAGAGAAGTTTGACTCTTTGTCTGATGATAAGGTTCAACAATGACTCTTTTTTGAGATTTGGATTACAAAATATAACCAGGCTGACAAAGGCAAGTATTGACTTAATGAAAGGAATACCGGAATCGAGTTCAAAAATCCTGATTTTGGGTTCCAGCCCTGCTATTAATTAACTGGTCAAGTCTCTTAGTGCCTCCAAGACTTATGCTTGGTGCCCTTACTAGTAACGTGGAGATGCTCTCTGAAGCACCTTCCAGAACAGACAGGGTATGTTTCTGGTATGTGCAAAGCATCATGCTAAAAAGGGCATCTGTAAAACATGATTCCTGCCTTATAGGAGCATAAGGCAGGCAAAGATAAAAATATAAATCGCTTAAGTACAAAGTAACAAATTACATGTGCAGCAGGAATGGTTGGAACAGTTCTGATGAAATATTTGCTTCTAGCTGAGGCATCAGAGAAGGCTTCTGAAAGGAGGTGGTGTTTATACTGAAGCATGGGTTTGGGTAGTATCTAGCTAGACGGAGAGAGAGTGAGAGGCCCGCAGAAAATACGCAATGATTTAGGAAGGCGCGCCTGTTTTCAGAGCTCAGAATACACCAATAGGATCAGAATGGGTTCTTGATATTGCATAAAGGACTATAGAGCTGGAAATGTAAGTAGGTTCCAACTACAATAAAAAATAATTTTTGTGTACTACTCGACACTTGACAAAAGCCTTTGACATAACATTTGATTCGAGGGAACCTGCTTTGAGCCCCCTTTTAAAAATTAGGTTAATTGGGGTGACATTAGTTAATTGGATCATATAGGTCGCAGGTGTGGATTTCCACATTACAAGATCTGTATGTTGCACTGTGTGCCCACCACCCAAAGTCATATCACCCTCCTGTCATCGGATGAGCCCTTCCAAGAGAAGCAAGATTTGCCCGTTTCTTTCTTTCCTAGCACTATGGCAACACGGCCTGATCACTCTTCTTTTCACTTTGGGGGAAAATGCCCAGTCGTGGCCTCTGCTGTAGTGTGGAGGGCCTGGGAGCCTGGCTCACGGCGGGGCTTTCTGGTCGCCCGAGGCTGCACTTTTGTAGGATACCACGTTTTTCAGGTCCAACACATAAGCATCACTGGGTTTTATTTGGACTGAAGAGCCCATATGACCAGGGATTTGTGACAACCTGCTCATGTGTTCAGTGTTCGCTACAAATCCTCATGCAAAGTATAATAAGCTTGCAGGTATTTCATTATGTACATGGCCATTTCTTTTATCAGCTATGAAATACTTCACACTTTTATGAAGTATTTGAAGTGTGTCTATATTTAAACTTCTTCCTTGAAAATTCCTGTTCCACAAGAATTAGTCTAAATATTTCCTAGGTGTACTGGTTAGTAATGCGGATTTTTTTTTCAATAGATGGAGTTACACATATGTTGATATATGTGCAATTTGATATGTATGCTATTTTGTTGTATTGACAACAAGCTTCAAAACTTCATATCTCAAATTTGCTGAAGGTGTTAACATCATAGATACTTTTACACTCAAAAATGTCGAATTTTGTGCCAAAAAGAGACCATTTGTAGGAAGTTTTATTTTTTTAAATTTATTTTTAAAAATATATTTTATTGATTTTTTACAGAGAGGAAGAGAGAGGGATAGAGAGTTAGAAACATCATTGAGAGAATCATCCATCAGCTGCCTCTTGCACACCCCCTACTGGGGATATGCCTGCAACCAAGGTACATGCCCTTGACTGGAATTAAACCTGGGACCCTTCAGTTCGCAGGCCTACACTCTATCCACTGAGCCAAACCCGTTTCGGCTATTTGCTGGAAGTTTTACTTCATTACTTTATTTTGAAGAAAAGTGCTGCGGAAAGTTATTGTATACTTCAGGAAGCTTATGGTGAACATGCTTCATCTCAAGATACTTGTGGATGCTGGTTTAAATGCTTTAAAAATGATGATTTTGATGTGAAAGACCAAGAACATCCAAGTTAACCAAAAAAGTTTGAAGACCAACAATTACAAGCATTATTGGATGAGGATGCATGTCAAACTCAAAAACAACTTGTAGAAAGATTCAAAGTTGCTCAGCAAAAAATTTCTGATCATTTAAAAGCAATGGGAAAGATTTGAAAGGAAGGAAAATGGGTGCCACATCAACTGAACGAAAGACAAATGGAAAACAGGAAGTCATCAGTAAAATGTTGCTTCAGCAGCATGCAAGAAAGTCTTTTTTGCTTTGAATTGTGACTGGGGATGAAAAGTGGATTCATTTTGAGAATCCCAAATGCACAAAACCATGGGTTGAACTAGTTCAACCATCAACATTGACTGCAAGGCCAAATCGCTTTGGAAAGAAGACAGTGCTGTGTTTGGTGGGGTCAGGAAGGTGTGGTGTATTATAAGCTTCTAAATCCAGGTGAAACTGTTAATATTGATCGCAACCGACAACAAATAATTAATTTGAACCATGCTTTGATCGTGAAACGACCAGAAGGTGCCAGAAGGCACAGCAAAGTAATTTTGCTTCATGATGACTCTCCTTCACACACTTCAAAACCAGTTTAAGATACACTAAAAGATATTGCCTGGGAAGTATTACCCCACCCGCTGTAATCACCAGACCTTACTCCTTCAGATTACCACTTGTTCCGATTGATGCTACAGGCTTTCTGAGCAGCCCTTCAAAATATACAAAGAAGTAGAAAATTGGGTCTCTGAATGGTTTGCCTCAAAACAAGAAAAGTTCTATTGGGACGGTATCCAAAAATTACCTGAAAGATGGGGGAAATGTGTAGCTAGTGATAGACATTGTTTTGAATAAAGCACTTTTGATGTTTCTCTTGAAATTACCGGGTTTTCTTTGATTACAAAATCTGCATTATTAACCAGTATACCCTCCTCAGATCCTCTCCTCTTCTCCACCCTCAGCCGGTGACCTTTGTCTCTTCACTCACAGTGAGCATCAGTGCCATCAGGTAACAGCACCACCATACAGGTCTTGCCCCTGAAAACTAAGTGGCATCTTAAACTTCCCTCCCAGTCCAATGGAAAATTCATTTTGTCCTTCATGCTAATAGTTTATGCTTATTTTGTGGAACATTTTTTTTCACCTCTTGGGGGATGATGTTCCATTAGTCCTTCCTTCCTCTTTTATCTGCCATTGTGCCCTCTCTGTGGTCTCCTTTCCCTTATATATAAGTATCATACATGCTTCCTTTTGAAAACCATAATACAAACCTCTCTGTATACCATCAGCTCTTCTCTTGGCAACAGAAGTTTCCTGAAAAGGTTCTTTATTTGTCACTTCCTATTCCTCACCTCTCATTCACTCCTCAGCTCCATAACCAAACCTCTGCTGCTGCTGCTATTTAAAGTCACTTAAGCCCTACCAGCGTGACTCAGTGGTTGAGCATCGATCTATGAACCAGGAGGTCACGGTTTGATTCCCTGGTCAATCTGCCTGGGTTGCGGGCTCAATCCCCAGTGTGGGGTGTGCAGGAGGCAGCCAATCAATGATTGTTTCTCATCATCGATGTTTCTCTCTCTCCCTCTCTCTTCCTCTCTGAAATCAATAAAAAAAATTTTTTAAAAAAGATATATTTTAAAAGAAAAGATTGTCCAAAAACGTTGAAGATTTTCAAGAAGCAATCAGTGGCCAACAGTATCAATTATGGTAAAGATTGATATATTTGATTTAGAAATTTAAAAAAATCAGAGGAGCCTAAGTGACTTTATTTATTTATTTTTTAAATGTAAACTTTCTGAAAGACAGGGTTGTGTGTGTGTATGTGTATTTGTGTGTGTCTATTTTTTGATTTCAGAGAGGAAGAGGGAGAGAGATAGAAACATCAATGATGAGAATCACTGATCGACTGTCTCCTACACACCCCACACTGGGGATCAAGCCTGCAACCCGGGCACGTGCCCTGACCAGGAATTGAACCATGACCACCTGGTTCGTAGATCAATGCTCAAACACTGAGCCATGCTGGCCCGACATAAAATATATCTTTCTTAAAAAATAATAATTTTATTTATTTCAGAGAGAGAAAGGGGAGAGAGAGAGACAGCAATTTTGAGAATCACTGATCAGCTGCTTCCTGCATGTCCCCCATAGGGGATGGAGCCCGCAACCCGGGCATGTGCTGTGACAGGGAATTGAACCCTGACCTCCTGGTTCATGGTTCGAAACTCAACCACAGAGCCACATCGGCCAGGTGGGACAATACTTTTTTTACTCACCACCTTCCTCTTCTTTTCTGGCCATGCCTCTCTCTGTTCCTGTACAAGGTCTTCTTCCTACTTATATGTTGACTAGAGGCCCGGCACACTAAGTTGGTGCAAGGGTGGGGTCCCTAGGCCTGGCCTGTGATTAGAGCCTATCTTCCTTCTTTCCCTATCCCCTAATTTCATAAGGATCATTCTAAAATATAAGTTAATTATTTTATCACTCATGGAGACATTTAGATTCAAGTAATCTCAATATAAAATGGGTTATTGATACACAGGGATTTATATTCTCTTGTCACAAGAAGTCTAGATCTGCTGCTGGCTTTGCTTGAGCTGCTCTGCTGTGTCATTGCTGGTGTGTTTGGGATAATCCTGGCCTTTCCCTCCTGGGTGCAGGATGGCTGGCATGGTTCCAGACATCATGCCCAAATTCAAGGAAGGAAGGAGGGGAAGGAGCAGAGACAGGCAAAGAAGGATATTCATCAGAAACTCAAAAGCTTTGCTAGAAACCTTTCCAGTTAGATTTCTTCTTATACTTGACAGGTCAGAACTGTGTCACAAGGCCATCTTTCACACTCAAGTGAAGCTTGGCATATGAGCTCTTATTTTCCGTCTGCAGTAGAGGGAGACAAGAAAGAAAGGGTTGGGTAAACCATATTCCTCTCCTACTTAAAATCCTCAGTGGTGCCCTGGCCAGTGTGGCAAGGTGGTTAGAGTGTCGGCTGGCACTGAAGGGTTGCAAGTTCAATTCCTGGTCAAGGGCATGTACCTAGGTTGGGGGTTGTTGGGTTGGGGCACATGCAGGAGGCAATCAGTCTATGTGTCTCTCACATCCATGTTTCCCTCTCTCTCTCCCTACCTCTCCTTCCCTCTCTTTCTCTCTGAAAAGCAATGGAAAAAATATCCTCAGGTGAGGATTAAAAATAATGATAAAACCCCTCAGTGGTTTCCCATTTCCTTCAAGGCAATGAAGGTAATATAATATCAGAGAGATCCCTATATTGATGTCCTTGTGATAGTTCTAACCTAACCATTTGTTCGCACTTGTAATTCTCCAAACGGATCATGACCTTTTAGGATTATTTTGTCCATGGTTTTCCCAACTGGGAAAACTTCCATTCCTCTTCCTTTTCTCTGCCCACTCACCCCTAACAACAACAACAACAACAACAACAACAACAACAACAACAACAACAAAATATTTGGGCACAAAAGACTAACTCCTGTTCTTCCTTTAAAACCTGGTTCATAGCTCATCTCCTCCAGAACACTTTTTAGCTCAGTCCTCATAATCACAAGTGAGGTTGTAGATTCTTTTTTTTTGTCTTTCCTACAAGATTGTATCTTGAAGGTAGTGTAAATCTTTAGTTTTTAGCTCAGTGTCTGGCACAGAGTGAAGCTAAGTAAATGTTCCCAGAATGAATGAATATTAAACATTTTCTACAAGTTAGCATAATTTTCTATTCCAATGGATTCTGTAACTTTCTAAATATTACCGTATCCCTCTTTTACTTAAAGGGAAAGAAACAGATGGTTTTCATTTTTTATCTCAGACATATAGTTATGCTTTGGTTAACATCCTCTGGTTACTTAGAAAATACACAGATTCAGGAACTTTTAAAAAATGAGTTGAAAATGTTCCCTGACATTTTTATTCCTTATTGAAGAGATTTTCATCCCTTGATGTGATAGTTTTAAACAAAATTTTTATATTTAATGTTTTCATTTTAGTTTATAATTTGAAAAAAATCAATGTAAGTATATTCTGAATTATCTTGTAACTAATGTACCTTATCACTAGTATTGTCACAATTCTAGTGCCTGAATTTATGTTTTGTTTACAATCACATAGGTATCAATTGGTATTGCTTTACTGTCATGATCTTAAGAGAAAAGATCAGGGCAATTTTAATGTGTAATTTATGCATTCATGCTTGGCGAGGGCCAAACCATGTGCTTTGGTAATCTTTATTAACTAGTTTTGAGAAATGCAGTGATGAATTTAAGTAAAAGAGCATTAGAAATGCCAAATGTCAAAGTAAGTAGAAAATACTATTTTATTCCTCTTAATTAAAAAAAAACTACATATAATTTTAAAGCACAAATTATATTGTCTTGTGGGTTTAATAACATACATATTCTATAAGTATGTATTATTATGGAACTAGAGGCCCGGTGCATGAAAATTTGTGCACTTAGGGGGGTCCCTCAGCCTGTCCTGTGCCCTCTTGCAGTCCGGGACCCCTCGGGAGGTGTCCCCCAGGGCCTAAGATGCAGTCAGACATCCCTTTGGCAGCCCAGGAGCCCTTGGGGGATGTCTGACCATGGCGTAGGCCCACTCCCCTCGGTTGGACATCCTTAGCGCTGCTGAGGAGGTGGGAGAAGCTCTAGCTACCGCCCTGCACTCATAGCTATCAGCCCGGCTTGTGGCTAAGTGGAGTTTCCCCTGTGTGAGTGCACTGACCACCTGTGGGCAGCTCCTGCATTGAGCGTCTGCCCCCTGGTGGTCAGTGTACATCATAATGACTGGTCATTCTGCTTTAGGGTCAATTTGTATATTACCTTTTTATTATATAGGATATGTTATGACATTCTATAATATTTATTATACAGAGAGATAAATATATACATTTGACAGCTATAGTGTAGAGAAATACAGGGAAATAAAGGAGCTCCTTATAGATTGCAAGGTTTCTACATCTTATATGAAGTGGTATATTAGAGCTTGAAAGAAGGCATTAGAAACAACATTATATCTATAAAATATCAGTGTATTTTAAATAACGAATATAAAATCAGAAAAAAAGCAGTTTAATTTCATTTACTGTTTAGTTTTCATAAAATTTTTTCTTTGTGGATTTTTTTCTAATATGTAATTTACAAAGATAAGGCTATTGTACTTGAAAGTAACATTTGGACAATTCAAAGAGTCAATGATGAGAACAGGCAAAAGAATGTAGTCCTATAATTACTGTTTAAAGACTCTGATTTTAACCTCGATATACATGTTCCCTTGCTCATGTCCAATCATTTTCTTGTTGTTAATAATTTTGCAGGGGAAGGATACTAGAATTGCTATGACAACATTATCTTCATAGTCTTAAATGTCAAAGTTGTTTGAACTAAAACTTGAGTGTAGACATCATATATTCCAGGAATTTGACATATTATTAGATTTAGCTGTTACACTGTGGGTAAAATTCTTTTGCTTAGCAGTCATGAATTTTACATTTGGTTGGTTATTGACTATTTTTTTAAAGGTTTTATTGAGCAACTACTTACTATATAGACTATACATGCTGTGGAATATTAATACTGCATAATACACAGATTACAAGCTAATTGAGAGCATTATTTTTTAAATTTCAGTTTTATTTTCAATTTATGCTACATTAAATATTAAGAGACTAAACACTTCAATTAAGAGACAGAGATGATTAGAATGAATAAATAGCAATATCTTACTATATACTATTTATAAGAGATGCACTTAAAGATGCAGTTAGACTAAAAGTGAATGAAAAAACATAAATGATGCAAACAATAAGCTTAAGAAGATTGGCATGGCTATATTCAAGTCAAATAAAATAGATATCAAGATAAATAGCATTAACAGAGATAATGAGGGATTTCTGTTATGCTAAAAGGGCTAATTGTTCAGGAAGACATAACCATAACTGTGTCTGTATCAAATAATAGCGCCTCAAAATGCAAAATTTAAACATTGTCAAAATTAAAAGGAGAAATAGACAATTTTGTAATTAGAGTTAATGATTTTAACATCCTCTCAGCAATTGATAGAACACACACACACAGCGAAACCGGTTTGGCTCAGTGGATAGAGCTTCAGCCTGCGGACTGAAAGGTCCCAGGTTCGACTCCGGTCAAGGGCATATACCTTGGTTGCGGGCACATCCCCAGTAGGGGTTGTGCAAGAGGCAGCTGATCGATGATTCTCTCTCATCGATGTTTCTAACTCTCTATCCCTCTCTCTTTCTCTCTGTAAAAAGTCAATAAAATATATTTAAAAAAAAAAAAGAACACACACACAGAAAATCAGTAAAGATGTAAGGTGATCTTAATAACTTCCAACTATTCTGACCTAAGTGATATTAATAGATATTATGCTTACATGATACATTCACAAAGACAGATTATATTCTGGGCCATGAAACAAGTCACAGCAGCCCAGCTTGTGTGGCTCAGTGGTTGAGTGCCAAACTATGTATCAGAGGTTATAGTTTGATTCCCACCCAGATTATGGGCTCAATCACCAGTAGAGTCCATGCAGGAGACAGCCCATCAATGATTCTCTGTCATCATTGGTATTTCTATCTCTCCTCTCCCTTCCTCTCTGAAATCAATAAAAATGGTTTTTACAATGTCACAATAAATTCAAATTTAAGAGGATTAAAATCACATAGAGTATATTCTTGATTCTTATAACAGAATCAAATTAAGAATCAATAACAGTAATATGTCTAGGGAAATATCAGCTACCCCATTTCCCCGAAAATAAGATAGTGTCTTATATTAATTTTTGCTCCCAAAGATGCGCTAGGTCTTATTTTCAGGGGATGTATTATGTTTCCATGAAGTGGGTCTTATTTTTGGAGGATGTCTTATTTTCGGGGAAACACAGTATTTGGAAAGGAAATAACATGCTTCCAAATAACTCATGCATCAAAAACAAATCACAGGAAAAATTAGAAAATATTTTGAACCGAATGATGATGAAAACACAATATTTCAAAGTTATGTGGTGCAGCCAAAGCAGTGCTCAGAGCAAAACACATAGCTTTAACTGTTTAGAGTATAACAGAAGAAAGCTCCAAAATCTAACAAATTTTCAACTTTAGGGGATAAAATAAGGCAAAGTAAACACAAAGTAGATGGAAGAAAATAATAGAGATAGGAGCAGACATTGATAGAATAGAGAAAAAAAAACATACAATAGAAAAAATTGGCAAAGCCAAAGGTGGATCTTTGAAAAGGTCAATTAGAGTTTATAAATAGTAAGCGAGACTGATCAAGAAAAACACACAAATCACCGGTATGACACATGGAAGAGACATTATAATTACAGAACCCACAGAGAGTAGAAGGATAAAAGAATATTTTATGCAACATTATGTCCCAAATTTGACAACTTAGCTAAAATGGACAAATATCTATCTATAGTTCCCTAATTATCCATTCATTCATCCAAGTCCCATGCATATATCTTAGAATTGCTCTAACTTCCAAATCTTGAATTCTAAAATAGCTCTCTTTGACCACACACCTGCCTGTCTGCACCTCCTTATGAGCTCTTGGTGAGTTTCTTCCTTACCTGAGCAGGACTGCAAATCCCAAATCTTCCTTAGGTTTCAGCCTGTCTGCACCTCACTTCACTTACCTTTCTACTCACTATAGACCCTTAATCAACTACATAGAGAAGCTTTCTCTTTTATTCTCACTTTGCTTATGCAGTTAGATGTTCTGCCACATTGACTGACAATTCCCAGACCTGAGCCCAACTCACTGACTGCGTTTTTATTCTTGTGCCCAGGATTCTTCTCCTTAAAACCCAGTCATGTGGATTGTGTGTTACTCAACAGCTCCTTTTCAGTGTATCAGTTAGCTTCTGTTTTGTAACAAACCACTTAAAACATTAACTGTTTAGTTTACAGTTCTGGGGATTGGCAGTTTGGGCTATGCTCAGATGGCAGTTTTTCTGGTCTGAGTCAGGCTTGGCTCAACACAGCTCGGACTCTGTTATGTGCCTCTGGCCAGCTTCTGAATGACTCAGTTTTCATCTGCCAGTACTTATTCTCTCCTCTCCAGCAAGCCAACCCAAGTTTGGTCATGTGTGATCAGATTCCGATTCCAAAAGCAGCATGCGTGGGAGTGCATGTGGCTTCTTGATGTCTAGGCTCTGACCTCATAGTAGCTCTGCTCATATATTATCTTGGACAAAGCAAGTCTCAGGGAGTGGGGGGAAGAGTTCTGATGAGAGAAGTTGCCTAGTGTTGTGGTCATTTTTGCAATCTATCATAGGTCATTTTTAGAATTACCTCTAGTTTGCTGATGTCTACTGTCCCCAAAGCACTCATCCCCCCCTCCTCCCCCAAAGCACTCATTCTAAGCTTTCTCTATTATTTTCCCTAGATAGTCTTTTCCAATACCTTGGCTTGTATATATATGAAAATTATGTACACCTGAAATTTCTGGGCCTAACAATTTTTCAAAAAATTTTTGAGGGATAATTTCCAGTTTTAGATTATTCTCCATCACCCCAGAATGGTCTCCCATGCCTGTTTGCAATTGTGAGAAATGTGCCTACCCCAAGGCCCCACAACCACTGGACATTTTCTGGACATTGCTTGTAAGTGGAATCATAGAATATGTATCTTTTGCATCTGGCTTCTTTTATCTAGGTTAATGATTTTGAGGTTCATTCAGATTGTAATATGTATCACATTGTAGCGTGTATCAGTAGTTTGTTCATTTTTATTACTGAACTAGAGGCCTGGTGCATGAAATTCATGCACTGGTGTGGAGGTCTCTCAGCCCGGCCTGCCCCCTCTCACAGTCTGGGAACCCTCTGGTGGGAGGCAACCTGGCTATCAGGGGAAGGTGATGCACCATCACACCTCTGCTGCCACCACTGCCAGCAGCACGAGCCTCGGCTGGCTCTGGTTACCTGAGCCTCGGGCAGCCCTGGGTGGCAGGGCAGCTAACAGTTGAGGCTTGCCTGTCCCTCGAGCTGGCCCTGGGTGGCTGGGGGCCTGAGGGAACTGGGGAACTCTGGAGGCAGGCGGGCAGAGCGGCTGGGCCTTTTTAGGGATGGAACTGGCCTTGCCATGCACCCGCTGCTCTGGCAGGGCTGAGGAGACTGGGCACTGCCATCTTGTGGCTGTGGGTGCCGCCATCTTTGAGGGTGGGGCAGTCAATTAGTGTATTCCCTCCTTATTGACTGTGGGCACCACCATCTTTGTGATGTTGTGAGGGTCAATTAGCATATCCCCTCTTTATTAGATAGGGTAGTATTCCATTCTATGAGTATACCACACTTGGTTATTGGATTTCGTGCCCCAATTTTTAGCTATCTCTCTATCTAAAAGCCTAAGTGACCAAAGGACTGGTCGACCAGTTACTATGATGTGCACTGAACACCAGGGGGCAGACGCTCAATGCAGGAGCTGCCCATTGGTGGTCAGTGTGCTTCCACAGCCAACCTCCCGCACTCCCTCCCCTACTCCTCCCCTTCCTCCCCCCCCCCCCCCCCCCCCCCCCGCGCTGGCCAACCTGCAGTCCCTCCCTCTGGCAGCCCCAATCGCCAGTCAGGCTGAGGGACCCACACATGCATGAATCTGTGCACCAGGCCTCTAGATGTAAATAATGCTGCTATGAATATTTGCTTAAAATCTTTTTGTAGAGATATGTTTTCATTTATCTTGGGCAGATATCCAGAGTTGAATAATTAGCTTATATTGTAAGTTTATGTGTTTTCCAAATGGCTGTGCAATTTAACATTCTCACCAGCAATACATGAGGGTTCCAGTTTCTGCAAGTATTATCTTTGCTAATACTTGTTCTTGTCTGTCTCTTTGATTATAGATATTTTAGTGGGTCTAAAAGTGGTATCTCTGGTTTTAATTTGCTTTTACCTAATGACTGATGATTTTGAGCACTTTTTCATGCACTTATTAGCACCTCATAGATCTTTGGTGAAATGTTTCAACATTTTCCCATTTGAATTGAAATTAAATTTAATTTTTTAAAAAATATTTTTTAATTGATTTTCTTATAGAGAGGAAGGGAGAGAGATAGAGAGTTAGAAACATCGATGAGAGAGAAACATCGACCAGCTGCCTCCTGCACACACCCCACCGGGGATGTGCTCGCAACCAAGGTACATGCCTTTGACCGGAATCGAACCCGGGACCTTTCAGTCCGCAGACCGACACTCTACCACTGAGCCAAACGGGTTTCGGCGAATTTCTTTATATATTCCTATTCAGATATTCCATTTCTTCTTGAGTCGGTTGGTAATGTGTGCCTTTCTAGAAATTTGTTCATCTAAATTTTCTAATTTGTTAGCCCAATATATTCCCATTTATGCCTTGTAATTTCTGTGTGGTTGGTAGCACTTTCATATGCCTTTTTGTTTGTCTGGTTAGAAAACAGGAGTTTTTGCCAACCTGTTCCATTGCACACTTCTGCGACTGTGCTTGTGTTCAGCACTGAATGGAAGGAAGGAAGAGAGAGAGAGTATAAAGTGATGGGAGTTTGTCCCACTCTCTTGGGATCAGAGGAAGGTTTCCTCTTCCGCTGGGACTTCTAATGTCACTGCCTGTGGGATTGCTTAGGCTGGGGGGCTGGGGTTTAGGAGACTCGGAGAAGAACAAAGGAGGGATTTATGCACTCTAAGTCTTAGCATTCCCCTTCTCACTCCTCAAGCCAGAATAAGGGCTCTTCTCCGGGAGCTCTGGCTGCCTGAGCCAGTGCTGGGTTTCAAGTGGGATGCTGCCTTGTTTTCAGTCTGGGGGGCACGGGAGGTAAATATGGCAAACTCACCACTGGTTTAGTGGTACTTCACATTCTGGCCTTTTAAAAACTCCAAGTTCATTGCTACCGTTTACTTCTCAGAATCCTCAAATGGCTGCCTCGTGCATTCTGTTCAGTTGACTAATTGTGTTCAGTGGGAGACATTTTACTTGATTGTACTAGAACCATGTTGTTTTTAATTAGTCTAAACCACCTTAAGCCCACTGGTTTTCTTTCTTTCTTTTTTTTTAACTTAATTACTTTTTGGAAAATCTTATAGCATTTTGCCATCAAATAAGGCGATGTAGACATGTGTATTGCAACACATAATTCATGCAATCTGAAGATCCCACTTATTTGATTATTATACAGAAGTTTTAGAAACCCAACCTCAATGCATTTTCATTTGAAAAAAATTTGTTCCTTTCTGTCCAATATTCTCCAGATTTCTCTGGACTTCCCTTCAATTTCTGAAAACAAAATAGATTGAGATTACAGAACTGCCTGCAGATTTTACAGAAAACAGTATACATTTAACCATGATTGAGGCTATTTACAAAGAGAGTGGAATTCTCACATTAAAAAGGAACCCATTAATAAGTTTTAAATAGCTAACTGGCTAACTCTGGAGAATCATTAACAGATATTAAATAAATAAATTCCTACCACTACCCACTTTGCAGTGAGCTTCATGGAGGAGTCAGCAGGCATTTGCAAACATTTCAAAGGAATCTAGGGCAGTGGTCGGCAAACTCATTAGTCAACTGAGCCAAATATCAATAGTACAACAATTGAAATTTCTTTTGAGAATCAAAATTTTTAAACTTAAACTTCTTCTAATGCCACTTCTTCAAAATAGACTCGCCTAGGCTGTGATATTTTGTGGAAGAGCCACACTCAAGGGGCCAAAGAGCCGCAAGTGGCTCTCGAGCTGCAGTTTGCCAACCACAGATCTACGGTGTAACTGCCTCTTGTATTGAAAGGTACTATGGGTGCCTCAAAGGAATCCCAAATATATTTGGAAAGACTTGGTGACACTGTCTAGCTTTTTAAAAGTGATGCAGTATAATAGCAATTTGCAGAAGTGCAAATAGAAACTTAAAAAAAAAATTAATTCAATAGTAATGAGGTCTAATTTCTAGTCTTCCGAAGTCCTCTTGCAGGACCTTTACCTGTGGAGGGCATTCTGAGGAGCCGATGAAAGCTATGTTCTACATCTCTATAAATATTAGCGAAACAAAGACATAGCACTTTGCATATGCTTTCGAGGGCCTGCCCTCTTAATGCTCATCTGTGGATTCTCAGGTCAGAGATGGATCCCAGTTAAGAACTCCCGCAATAAAGTCTCTAGATATCCTTGTCCAGATAGTATTGGGATCACTTTTTAAAATTACATTTATTGGGGTGACACTGGCTAATAGGATCGTATAGGTGTCCGTGTAGATTTCTGTAATACAAGATCTGTGCATTGGACTGCGTACCCACCACCCAAAGTCAAATCTTCTGCCACCATGTATTAGGCCCCCTCTCCCCACCTCTCTTACCCTTCCCTCCGGCAACCACCACGCTCTTGTTGGTGTCTGCAAGTTTCAGTTTTATATCCCACATCTGAATGAAATCATATGGTTCTTAGCTTTTTCTGAAAATCTCTTCCCAGTGAAATTTATCTTGGGTAATGCCTTTGGCAGGGCAGGGCAGTTCCCAGCATGGTTTAGGTGTGAGATGTAGATAATAGTCCTGTAAATGACCTGTGATACTTGGAGAAATAGTGATTCACAAAGTCCTCCTTAATCCAAGGCGAGCAGACGTCCCGCTTTTGGTGGGACAGTCCTGATTTTTAACAAATTGTCCCGCGTCCCGTGGCGTTTTAAAAAAGTCCTGAATCTTTCAAAAAAAACAAAAAACAAAAAACAAACAAACACAAAAAAAGGGACTTTTTTTTTTTTTAAAACGCCGAAGGACAAATTGTTAAAAATCGGGACTGTCCCGCCAAAAGTGGTACGTCTGCTCACCTTAGATCAGTGTTTCCCAAACTTCTCTCATAATGAGAATCACCTGGTGGAATTGTTAAACTACAGATTCCTGAATCCCATCTAAGAAGTGCTAAACTAGAATTTTTGGGAACATATAGGTAAAATTGTATACTAAAATTGTATACTACCTATATGTTCCCAAAAATTCTAGTTTAGCACTTCTTAGTTGGGATTCAGGAATCTGTAGTTTAACAACTCCACCATTATGAGAGATGTTTGGGAAACTGCTTGATTACGGCTTAATCCACAGTCTACAACTTGAACTTCCAGCTCAGATCTTCTTCCTACACATTCAGGAGGATGTGCTCCAAGTTCATTTGCTTTACCAGAGAAGGAATGCTTACTCAGGAGTAGCAGAACCTCCCTGGGGAGCTGATTCTCAGGCTTCCTTCAGTGATAGGGCGCCGGGAGAAGCTGAGTGGTACAGTGGACTGGCTCCTGACCCCGGGGTGGAGAGGACCCTGACTCACCATTAAAAGACCTGAGGTCAGCCGAAACCGGTTTGGCTCAGTGGATAGAGCATCGGCCTGTGGACTGAAAGGTCCCGGGTTCGATTCCGGTCAAGGGCATGTACCCTAGTTGCGGGCACATCCCCAGTGGGGGATCTGCAAGAGGCAGCTGGTCGATGTTTCTCTCTCATTGATGTTTCCAACTCTCTATCCCTCTCAATTCCTCTCTGTGTAAAATCAATAAAAAAATTAAAAAAAAAAAAAAAGACCTGAGGTCAAACCCTGTTGCCTAGCTTACCTCGGGTCAGTCACTTAATATTCCTGAGATTTGTTTTCTCTTTTGCTAAACTAGCAATAGCAATAACAGTTATATCTTTTCACAGATCATTGTAAGAATCTGTGAAAATAATAAATGCTATTTTAAAAAATACTTAAGCCAGTTGAATTAAAAGATAAAGGGACACATAGCATAGTAGCTGTGGTAGAATGAAACCTTCATTCATTCACCATGCATTTATTCATTTATGATCTTAACATGCACAGGGCATCTTTAATTTCCCTAAGCTTCTAGTTAGAAATATGGCCCTTCCATCTCTCAAGTACTTCTAAGACTCTCTTCATCGGGTGCAGAAAAGAGAGAATAAAAGGAAGTTTAGTGATTCAGAATGAGGAAGTCAAATGATTTGTATAATACTTAGGTTGGAAAAATCAGCATAATTGAGTAGCTTATATGAGCTCTTAAGATGATAGTCGGAGGAAGCAGGATGATTTCTGAAAACTGTGAGAGCTCATCCTGCCCCACATCCTGCCCTGGAGATGACCTAGTTATAGGCACGAAGGATAGAAGCTGCCATTTTCTGAGAGCTTTTCTCTCTGTACATACGTCCTATCTCATTTAATCATCACCCGCCTTCGGTCACGTGGCTCCGAGAGCTGAAATTTCAGCCCTGGTCCCGTTACCTGCACAGATCATGCTCCTGGCTCCCTAGGAGCAGGAAAGGGAGGCTGAGTTACCAGGAGCTGAACTGGCATTTGCCTTTCTAAAGCTCACGGGGACCAGTGTTAATTTACATCCTTTAACCTTGAAAGCTCAGAAGAGCCTTTGAGCTTGCTTTTCAAGACTGAGAGATAGCGGTAATTGCCACTTGAAAGCAGGGTAGGGACTCCAGAGGAATCAAGTTTTAGCTTTAAGAAATAAGGCTCTCTGAGTGAGTTCCACTCTTTAATTTTCGAAATCTTTAAAGATTATGCGGTCTGTTTTCTGAGAGTCCCTTTTTCAAGCAGAGTGGAATTTTTTACATTTCTGGCTTACTAGAAAATAAGCAGCAATGTGATGATTATAACATACAAATATGGTGCATTTTCTTCATTATTACCAGGAGGGAAAATGCGCTGGTGTTTTCCACAGGTGAGGTGCGTTTGTTGGGCTGAATTCCCCCTCCATCTGCGGCCGGCTTTGCCTAAGCCGGAGCCTGCTGCTTACATTACCTACCGATGTGTCAGAACAGAGGAAACCAAAGACTGAATTTTAAGCAATATCCCTAGTTGTTTAGGCTTCCTTAAAATATTTAGAATACCTCGCTTTGTCTGACCAGTATGCTGTGCTGGGTAGGAGGTAAAACTGGGACATTCTGACTGGCTCCTGCTATGTACAGCTTCTCCAGCAACCTCAAGAAAATAATGGACTCAAGCATGCCTTGAGCTGTTCTCTGAGAAACTATGGCAACGGGGCCTTTTAATTAAAGCTGGAGTATGTGTGCCGCTTAGAAAAACAGAGAGATACTGCCAACTGATAAGGAGAGCGTATGGGAATAACTCAGAAAACTAGGGGGAAAATTTTTCTTTTTAGATATATTTCCTAGCTTTTCATTATATAAACTGTTCAAAGAAAGAGGAAACATTTTTTCTTTTTTATTGGATTCATTGGGGTGACATTGGTTAATAAAATTATAAATGTACAATTCTATAATACATCATCTGTGTATTGTGTTGAGTGTTCGCCATCGCAAGCCAAGTCTCCTCTCATCACCATTTATCCCCCTAATATCCTCTTCTACTGAGCCCCCCACCTCTCCCAAGGAAACTATTTTAATGGATATTTGGCTTTGGAATATTTTATAACATTTTTAAAGAAAATATTGGTTTTTCATTATTTTTTGTTTTGTTTTGTTTTTAAATATATTTTATTGACTTTTTACAGAGAGGAAGGGAGAGAGATAGAGAGTTAGAAACATTGATGAGAGAGAAACATCGATCAGCTGTCTCCTGCACACCCCCCACTGGGGATGTGCCCGCAACCAAGGTACATGCCCTTGACCTGAATTCAACCCAGGACCTTTCAGTCCGCAGGCCGACACTCTATCCACTGAGCCAAACAGGTTTCAGCTTAATTATGTTTTTTTTTTTTTTAAGATTAATATTCAAATTCCTTTCTGTTTCCAGAGTACATGTTAACTGACAGTGGGCCTTAAGGGGAGCCTGGAGGCATCATCGGTTTCAGAGGGCCGCCACACCGGGCTAGTTACAGAATGGGTGATCTGTGAGTTTTGACAGTGGAGACCACGTATATGCCCCAGTATATATACATGGGCTGAGGATTAACAAATTAGTAAACTGTTCCACTCTTGAACTGAAACATTTACAGCCGACATGCTAGAATTTATAAACTCAGAGCATTCCAAAAAGTAATTACAGAAAACCAAAAGCTAAATGGAAAAGCCAGAGTTGCCATTTTTCTTGGACTAAAATAGATATTATGCTAATGACACTAGTGATGGAAAGATTTTGTCGTCCCTTTGCCAGGGAGAATTTGAGTTTATGCCTACTACTTTAGCATCCTGTCTGATTAGTGTCTCCATTCACTCTTAAATATGTCCCTGTTGCCGAAACCCGTTCGGCTCAGTAGATAAGAGTGTCCGCAGAGGTTCGATTCTGGTCAAGGGCATGTTCCTTGGTTGCGGGCACATCCCCAGTAGGAGATGTAAAAGGCAGCTGGTCGATGATTCTCTCTCATTGATGTTTCTAACTCTCTATCCCTCTCTCTTCCTCTCTGTAAAAAAAAAAAATCAATAAAACATATACTGTATTTGCCGGCGTATAAGACGATTTTTTTGGCCCTGAAAAATACGTATTTGCCGGCGTATAAGACTACCCCCTAACATTTCCACTAAAAATAGAGTTTGTTATATACTCGCCGTATAAGACTACCCCCCACTTGGAGGCATATTTTTCAGGGCCAAAAAGTCGTCTTATACGCCGGCAAATACGGTATTTTTAAAAATGTTTGCCCAGCTGGCGTGGCTCAGTGGTTGAGCGTTCACCTATGAACCAGGAGGTCACAGTGTGATTCCCCCTGTGGGGCGTGCAGGAGGCAGCTGATCAGTGATTCTCATCATTGATGTTTCTATCTCTTCCTCTCACTGCTTCTCTGAAATCAATTTTTAAAATGTGCCTGTGTGAAGGATGAAGGATAGATGATAAGGGGCAATAGCTGGAAAGATGAGTTGCATGTAACGGGATGGCATGTAATGGTTACAAATGTGAAGCTCGTGAGCCAGCGACCCTGACGGAACTGGCTCTTACAGTGGTGTGCTGTCTGGTCGCTGTGGCTTTGGCTTCCGGTTCACCTTTATTATTCCGTTGGCAGAGTTGGCGGCCTATAATCAGATCTGATCTTCCACCCTTTTGCTTAATGGTTTCTCAGTGCTTACAGGATTGGTATATCTTTTCTCAGTCTCAGCTCCAGCCTTCCTCCAATACATACATGACTCAAACAAGGTCTAGCTTCTCCATGTTCACTATTCCCTTCCTCGTTTGCATGCTATTGCCAGTGCTGGAATTCCTTTACTGTGTGTGTGTATGTTTGTGTGTAGGTGTGTGTGTGGGGAGAGGGGGGGCGGCAAATGCCTGCTCATACTTCAAAACGAGGATTAAACGTCACCTCTTTCTTCCATTCATCTCACAACCCTCCCTCATTCCTCCAAGTATTTTCCCTCTGGGACTGGATGAGGGCACCAGAGGTGAGGACTTCCACATCTGCCTTCGAAGGCCTCGTGTGATATCAGGAAATGTATTCTATTTTCTGAGAGTTCCTTTTTTCAAGCGTATTGGAATTTACATTTCTGAGTTGTGGAAAGTGTGGTTACTTTAGTGGAATATTTGATGTTTGGTAAATATTTGATGAGTGGGATCAAGTGGGTAAAATAATTGGAGGCACTAGGGCGTATCGGAGAGAACACAGAGCAGGTGAAGTTTGGATCTGCTGTTTGCCCTCCTCCCCGTTCTCAGTCTCTGCTCCTCCAGGTGCCCTCTGCTCTCATGCCTGGTCTTTGGCTCCCAGGCACCTTCTCCAGGGTCTTGCCTCGGCTTGTCCGATCCCCTGATGCCCCTCCGCTTCTCAAATACCCTTTGCCTTTCTTCCCCAAACTCCTACCCTCAAATGCCAATCGGAATGCTGTTTCCACACTGAAGCATGCAGCTAAGTATAATTAGAGGATAATCACTTCAACCTAATTCATTCCAGGTCCTAAAAGACAGACAGACAGACAGACAGACAGGGAGGCCACGGGATGTGCCTGAATTTTGAATTCCGCAATATGAGGGGGGTTGCTTGCCTGTTCAGGTTTCTGACTGTGTATGTAATCTCCCCTTTTATATAGTCTACTAATACCATCTCTAAGAAGGTTTCCATGCCAGGATTTTGGATCATGACACAGGAATATTTGGAGCGCTGCCTGCCTGCAACCATTTTGAACAACATTGCTGTCTTTGTTCAGCAGTGTGTGCAACTATTTGCATATTTTATTGCTTATTTGTATCTCTTAAAATTTACATGAATGAACATAAGGGAATTAGGTCTCAGACAGGTAATGCACGGTAGACAAAGGTATAAAAAAATCATCATATGAGGCAAAAGAGCCAATTCTTAGTGTGAAAAGGATGCTCCCTGAATTTAAGCCTATCTATATAGTCTTATTACATAGGGGGGGGGGGGCAAGGCAAGGAACATGGATAGAATTCTGGGTCTCTGTTCTAGGAGATTGTATGCAAAGGAGGAGCTGTAACTTGGGATTTCCTTACCTTATAGTTTAGTTTCTGGGCCTGAAACCTAAGTCTCTCATTCTACGTTTGCACACATCATTTCTTCTGTGCTTTCGAGAAGACATTTTATGGGGTGGGACACCCGTTAAAGGTAAGGAAGATATGCTTGGATTTTCCTTCAAGCTGCCCCCTCTTCAGTGTTGTTAACCCTTGCTTTAAATCCTCTGAAGAGCTGGAAACTAGCTAATATCTTTGTTGCAACTACTTTATTAGATTCTAAGTTCAAGGGCCCGTGAAACCAGGGTATGGCATAGGCCCTTGACCTGGGTACTGAGACCTACAAGAGGAGGCCAGAGGCTCTGAAAACCGTTGCCACTTTCCTTGCCTGTTTTCCTATCCTGCCCAGAAACCAGCAGGGCCTGAAGGGCAGTTTACTCTGGGCTACTAGTTCCAAAGGGCTGGGTTTCCCTGGGAGAGTGAAGCCAACCTATTGAGCTCTGTTGGTCAGAAGCTTAAATGGAATAAAATCAGGTTGAATAAGACCTGCCCTGCCCTTAAAGAACTCTCTTTTTCTTTCTTTTCTTTCACAGTGATGTCTGATCCTATTAGAAATTTATTGTTATTTGAAGTTAGTGTGGATGCTTATACCTGCATTTTTTCTAAGAGATTCAGTGTCCTGTGTGTAGAATCAAAAGATAGGTTATTATTTGTTTGTTTATTTTTTTCTGGCTTTACACCTAAGATTTTAGTAATAAGACTGGGGGAGTAGAGGAAAGGTAATAGGAAAAACTTTTTTAAAAATATATATTTTATTGATTTTTTTTACAGAGAGAAAGAGAGAGGGAGAGAGTTAGAAACATCAATGAGAGAATCATTGATAAGCTGCCTCTTGCACACCCCCCACTGGGGATGTGCCCGCAACCAAGGTACATGCCCTTGACCAGAATCGAACCCGGGACCCTTCAGTCTGCAGGCCGACGCTCCATCCACTGAGCCAAACCAGTTTCGGCAGGAAAAACTTTTTGAGTGTTGGTATTTCTTTGCTGTAGGGATTAAAGAGTTAGTTTGGTAGCATTTGCTATTATTGCTTATTTATTTTAATTTTAGTTTAATTTTTGCATAGATACAACAGTCACATGAAAACATAAAACATAAAACTTATAAAATATATCCGTGAAAATTCTTTATCTCATTAGTGTCCCTCAGTTTTAAGGAAATCTCTTAGATAATTATTGTTCCTAGTTTCTTGTGAATATTTTCATTATCTATTTTTTCTGTATTCAAGGACATAAAAGTATTTTATTTTTCTCAGTAACATAAAAAAGGATAGTAACATACTGTATAAACTCTCACACCTCATTTTATTCACTTAGTGTTTTGTTGAGAGCTTCCTGAGAATAGCACTCTACTTTTCATAGCTACACAGTATTCCATTGGATGCTTGAACATAATTTAGTTAATTGTTCCCCTGTTAATGACATTTAGTTAATTTTCTAATATTTCATTATTATAAACAATGCTTAAATGTAAAACTTGAGTCACTGCACATGGTGCAAACTTTATCTTTGGGATGAACTCCTAGAAGGAGAAATATGGACATATGGGGGTCACAGTTTATATTTTTCAGGTTTTTTTTTAAAAAATTATTGATTTTAGAAGAGAGAGAGAGAGAGAGAGAGAGAGAGAGAGAGAGAGAGAGAGAGGAGAGAGAAATTGATTTGTTGTTCCAATTATTTATGCATTCATTGGTTGCTTCTTGTATGTCCCCTTACCGGGGCTTGAACTTGCAATCTTGGTGTATCAGGATGATGCTCTAACCAACTGAGTATGTGGTCAGGGCTTATATATTTCAGTTTTGATAAATATTATCATATGATCCTCCATAATGGTCTGTTTTTGTTTATTATTGAGGCTTTATAATATATTGTGGTCTCCTTTTATTGGGATACTCTATTGCTTGGTTATCCTTTTTGTCCTTTCATATGAATATTAAATTCAGGTTGTTTAACTCTGAGGAAAAAAATTAGTATTTTTTAATGCAATCATGTTAAATGTGGATTTTGTTAGAGGAGATTTGAATCTTTATGATTTGGTTTGTCCTACTTAATAAATTTGTAGGATTTTCTCTTACTTCAACTCTTCTTTTGTGGAAGGGCCTTTTTCATGTAGTTCTTCCACATTTCTTGTTAAAATTGTTTCCAGTATTTTATCTTTTTGGTTGTGATTAAAAGTGGGTCTTTCCCCCCCCCCCTTACATCATCTGTCTGTAGTTTCTATACATGAAAACTATTGGTTTTATTATTTTTCAATCTTGTAACCTGCTAATTTAATTATTTGACTATTCGTAGTACTTTTCAATAGAATTACTTGAGTTTTCCAGGTTATACAAACTTACCATTTGCAAGTTGAGTTTATTGTGCATCCTCCTTTCCAACTTTTAAATTTCTTATTTATTTCACTTGTATGTTGGTATTGGCTAGGACATCCAGCAATGCATTAGAGGGCCAACTAGAGGCCCGATGCATGAAATTCCTGCAAGGGGCTTGGCCCTCGAAGCCCTGGCTTCATGGGGACGTTCGTTCTGCTGTTTGGTCTAATGAGCATATTAGCTCTTTATTATATAGGATACTAGTAATAAGAGTCGGTACTCTTCCTGTTCCTGACTTTACTGGGAATGTCCCTACTGTTTCCCTGACAAACAGAAGCTGGCTTGGAGTTGAGATAAGTACATTTTATTATGTTTCATAAGTATCCATCTGTGCTGGTCAATTATCCTTGGTCTCTCAACTTCACCTTGCTCCTATATACTACACTCGCTGGTGTTGGGGCTGGCAGTCAACCAACCACATTTCTCAGGTGCCTTTGACAGCAGCTTCCTGTTGGGAAGGGGGCGCTAGGGGGGTCCCCGGGAGGTGGGAGAAGCATTTCCTGTCTCTTGCTGTTTCTGTCAGAGGTGCCCCGCTGAGGTATCTCACCCAGAGGTATGAGCCCCAACTCAGAGGCACTTCCCTCTTGCACGCTCCCGAGGAACTAACAGCATCTGAGCAGTCTGCCTTCTCATAGGTCTGAGCCCCAACTTTGCGGGGCCTCTCCTTTGGGCTCCCACATTCTTGCAACCTAATAGCTTCCCTTTTGTTCCCCCAGCTCTTTAGGTGGTAGCTGCTTCCTGCATTTATTATCTCTGGGCTACCTGTGTCCTTTTTCTGCTGATATAGTCCTCCCAACACTTGTTTTTACCAATTTCCTCTGTTAAATACTCTCTGTATACATGCCTGCCACTCTTTCTGCTTTTCTGATAGGACCAGTCTGATGACTCATTTGTTCCTATTTTATTGAATGTTTTTTTAATCAAGATTGTTTTCTGACTTTTCCTCCCAATGCTTTTTCTATGTTAGTGGGCATGATTGTATGGTTGTTAGGCCAATCCTATATAATAAAAGGCTAATATGCAAATTGACTGAATGGCAGAAAGACCAGTCGCTATGACTCACATTAACTACCAAGGGGCAGACAGTCAATGCAGTAGCTGCCCCCTGGTGGTCAGTGCGCTCCCACGGGAGATGTCAGACTGCTGGGAGTGAGCCTAAGCTGGCAGTTGGACATCCCTTGAGGGGTTCAACTGCCAGACTGTGGGAGGGTGCAGGCCAGGCTGAGGGGACTGCCCCCGCTACCCCAGTGTGTGAATGTTGTGCAATGGGCCTCTAGTGAAATATAATAATGGATTTGCTAATACTGGATTCCTCTTGAATTTTTGTAATAAATTCCCCCTCATCATGTTGTATTCTTTTAATGGGCTGCTGATTCTACTTGCTGATATTTTCTTTTCTTTTAAAAAACATTTTTTTTTCAGGAAAGTTTAAAAAAATATATTTTATTTATTTATTTTTTATTTATTTTAAATTTTTATTTTTTACAGAGAAGAAGAGAGAGGGGTAGAGAGAAATATTGATGAGAGATAATCATCTATCAGCTGCCTTTTGCACACCCCCTACTGGGGATGTGCCCGCAACCAAGGTACATGCCCTTGACCGGAATCAAACCTGGGACCTTTCAGTCTGCTGGCCGACGCTCTATCTACTGAGCCAAACCGGTTTTGTCTTTGCTGATATTTTCTTTATGATTTTAGCATTTATATACATATATGAAATTGGTCTGAAGTTTTTGGGTAATCTATGTCAGGTTTTTATTTCAATTCTGTGTTTACTTTATAAAACTTTTGTGTTTCCCCTGTTTTCTCCTCCTCCTCCTCTTTTTTTTTTTTTTTTTTTAAAGCTTTGAACAGTTTCAATAGCATTTAACATTAACCTTTTCAGGTTTCTGCTGTTGTTTTATCTTGTTTATTAAGGTTTGGTGGCATTTCTTTTTGAGATTGTAAGGGACTGGTCCTGGTTTGGTATTATATAATAGGAGATCTCTTTCATTAAATGAATCCTGAATGATCAGTACAAAAAATGATGTTTGATGTTGCTTTAGCTGGGCTAGTCAAGGAAAGCTTTGGTGGGTACCTGGGCTGGCCCAAACCAAACTGTCTTCTGTGCCTTTTTAATCCCATAATTATTGGCCTTATGTCTCTAACTAATTCTCTCTCTTACCTGTTCCTCTTTTCCACCCTATTCTGAAACCAGACCCAGCTGAGGTTACCTACTAATAACTGATACAGTTTTGTAATATAACCCTGTATAGAAATATTTGCATTTTAATAGTTGAATTATGCATATGATCATGACAGTATCTTGGATCCTGATACTTTATGGTTTGCATCATCTTTGTGTTTTTTAAATATTTTTTTTTATTGATTTCAGAGAGGAAGGGAGTGTGGGAAAGAGATAGAAACATCAGTGATGAGAGAGAATCATTGATCGGCTGCCTCCTGCACGCCCCACACTGAGGATCAAGCCTAGGTATGTGTCCTGACCAGGAATTGAACCATGACCATCAACCGTTCATAGGTTGATGCTCAGCAACTGAGCCACGCCGGTCTGGCATCATCTTTGTCTTTTTAAAGTTCTCCAAGTATACTTATGTTTGAGGCGAGGTATAAGGGTACCAGGTTGAGGAACGTGTATCCTCACATTGACTTAAACAGGTTTAATAAGCTTTTCACTCAGGAACCTTATGGGGTCTCCAGCCTTCTTAAAAAGCAATCAAAGCATCAGGTCACCACCTCACTACCTTGGAGGGATTAAAGGAAAAGATGAAATGATACCTCATTCAAGTTTCTGATCTCTGGTCTCCTAGCTCATCTTTTATTTCCAACTAAAGGCCCATTGCACAATATTTGTGCAAGAATAGGCCCCTGGCTTTACTCCCAGCTGCCTGGGAGCCAGCAAATCCCTGCTCCTGGGCTGCCCAGAACCGGCAAGTCCCTGCTTCTGCTGGGAACTGGCAAATCCCGGCTCCCACACAAGTTGTCTGCATATGCAAATCAACCTCCATCTTGTTGGGTTAATTTGCATACTCACTCTGATTGGCTGTGGGCATAGCGAAGGTATGGTCAATTAGCATTTTTCTCTTTTATTAGTGTAGATGCCTTTATGCTTCCTCTTCTCTCCGACCAGCAGGCCTTTCCTTGCCCTTGACTCTGTTCAATCTTGACTCACTTTTGAAGTTGTAGCTCTGGTTTTTCTCACACAGTGGTACCCCTCCCCTCACCCAATCCTCTGAACTGACCACCTCCTCAATGTCCAGTCATGTCTCCTGAACATTCTTCATGTTACCTTCATTGCGTTACTTGATTTTTCGTCTGCATTCGCCACTGGACAAGTTGCTCCTAAGGAAATGTTCATGGTGTATTCATTTTTTGTTCCCCATGCTTAGTACAGTACTGCACACATAGGAGGCCTCAAAAAATATTTGGTGAGCGCTGGCTGGGTGGTTCAGTTGGTTGAAATGTTGTCCCATACACCAAAGAGTTGCAGGTTCAATTCCTGGTCAGGGCACATACCCAAGTTTCGGGTTCTATTCTGATCGGAGTGCATATGGGAGGCAACTGACCAATGTTTCTTTCTCTCCTCTCTCAAAATCAATCTTAAAGAAAGCATATCCTTGGGTAAGGATTAAAAACAAAGGTGAATTATTGTATAAATAAAAGCCAAGTAAAAGTGGAGAAAAAGGAAGAGGAATAGCAAATGAGTAAATGGACTCTGAGGGAACTTCCGTACCATGTGCCAGTTGCTAAAAGGTGGGTTTTAATAACCCAGCTGCACGGTATAAAAATAAACAGTGTTTTCATTCAGCATGAATTTAATTTATATTTGATTTATGTTTATACTGAGGAGGCTTTTCTGGCAACACACTTTCTAAGTCTGCTTTCTTAGAAGGTGTCTATTGGAATAAGTCAGAAAGGCAGTTTTGAAGGCTGTCTGTGAAAGCCTTAAATCCTCTGGCCGCTTTATAATAATAATAATTCACCTTTTGTGTCAGACCTTTGTGTATATCCTTCCTGCATCAGGAAATTTTGTCCTGCGTCAGGAAATGATGAAAGTAGAGATGGAGACTCGAAGGGAGTAATAAGGGATGCTAAAAATAGGCCTGTTGGGAGATGAGATGACCTGAAAGCCACCGATTAAATGGAGGGGTTTGAGGGAAATAAAAGCTTTTTCCATGATGCCTCCATCTGGCAAGTAAGTATAAATATAAATGGGGCCTGGGATTATGTTTAGCTTGAATTTTCCCCCTTCCCGAGCTGCTGAGAAAATTTTAATTGGCAATCTGCTTTTGGGTGAAAAAGGGAGGATTTAGAATTCTTTGGACCCACCTCGCCACCAGAATTTTTCAGGAACATACCAACATTGGTATCCTTATTCTGCTGCTTTCCCGATGTTACTTACCTGCCCAAAGCACATCTTAACGAATTCTTTATCGTGTACTCTCTAGGTAGATAGTTTATGTTTTGCTTTTCTTATCTGTGCATCCAACTATTTTTAGTCATGCTGAATTGCACAGGAACAGTTTCGGAGAAGATTTGCATACATGTCTGTACTTTATACATGTCTGAATGGCATCAATAGTAACAATTAGTCCTTTTCAAGACGTTAGCATTACCCCAAGGGAGGAACATTGTTTGACGGTGACAGTATAAATGTACTGATTTTATAAATCTTACCTCAAAAGTGTTATTCCTTTGTTTAAAAAATATTTTTAAAAATTGATTTCAGAGAGGAAGAGAGAGGGAGAGAGATAGAAACATCAATGATGAGAGAGAATCATTGATTGGCTGCCTCCTGCACTCTCCACTCTCCCTACTAGGGATCGAGCCTGCAACCTGGACATGTGCCCTTGACCGGAATCCAGCCTGGGACCTTTCAGTCTGCAAGCCGATGCTCTATCCACTTCTGTCCCACAGAGCTCGTTTCTGTCTTCCTTGAAGGTGTGGGGAATGTGGGTGCAGGACAGAGACAGGATCCTCCCCAGGGAGTTGCTCCTCCTTTCCAAGGGGTACACCGTGTGGAACCACTGCTGCCTCTTTTCATTGAAATAAGTGCAACAAGTAGATCCCAGTAAGTGTCTCTGTCCAGGGCCAGGTCCCAGCCCATGCATTTAGATCTCTTTTATTCTTTTAAAAAAACATACATTTATTTATTTATTTATTTATTTATTTATTTATTTATTTTCAGAGTGGAAGGGAGAGGGGGATAGAAACATCAGCGATGAGAATCATCAATCAGCTGCCTCCTTCATGCTCCACACTGGGACTGGAGCCTGCAAGCCGGGCATGTGCCCTGACAGGGAATCAAACTCTGACCTCCTGGGTCAGAGGGCGACTCGCAACCACTGAGACACGCCTGCAGAGCAGATCTCTTTTATTCTTTAACTCTTCTGTTTCTTCTTGGTCTCTACATCTAAACAGGGGAGTTTTGTCTTCTTGTTTCCCTGTCATTGTTGCACCTTCCTCTTCCCCCAGCCCCCCATCTTCAGTCATCTTGGGAAGGTTGGTGTCTTTCTTCTTTTCTCATCTTCTGTGAGGGGTGGGGTGAACTTGGACTTGTGACTGTTGGCTCTGCCAATCGCCGCAGGATTTAATGAGAAAGTAACACTCTCCCTATTTAATTCTATTTTGACTAATACAGTTTTTGTGACCTGCCAGTCATGTAGCACTATCCTAAGAAAGCTTTTAAAACTAGTCAACCATATCTGTAATACTTTCAAGATACATTTTTAAAAATAAAATGAAATTAGCCAACCCTTAAGGTGCCAAAATCAGTTATCCTTAATCCCTAGGAATAAAAAGCAGACACAAATATAATGGAAACCGATTCAATCGAAGTTTGGCATAAAAATGGAATGTCATGGTCCCCCTTGTCCTATCTCATAAAATTAGTTTTTGTTTTTAAAGAAAGCACTTATATTACTGAAACCAGTTTGGCTCAGTGGATAGAGCATCGGCCTGTGGACTGAAAGGTCCCGGGTTCGATTCCGGTCAAGGCATGTACCTTGGTTGCAGGCACATCCCCGGTAGGAAGTGTGCAAGAGGCAGCTGGTCGATGTTTCTCTCTCATCGACGTTTCTAGCTCTCTATCTCTCTCCCTTCCTCTCTGTAAAATATCAATAAAATATAATTTTTTTTAAAGAAAGAACTTATACTGGGGGAAAAATCATGATGATATTTACTAACTTAACAGTATTGCTCTGGAGAGATGTATTTGGAGGTATCAAACAGGGACATTAACTTATTTAGATAGTTTTAAATGAGTGAGTGGAATATTCCTTTTGGTGGGTTTGAATTTCTAAGTTGTTCTTTTCTGCAAGTTTTAGACAAATATATATATATATATATATATATATATATATATAAATATTTTTTATTGATTTTTAGAGAGAGAGTAAGGGAGAAGGAGAGAGAAAGAGAAACATTAATGTGAGAGCAAAATATTGATCCACTGTGTCCTGTGTGCCACCTATGGGGGATCGAGCCTGCAACCCAGGCATGTGTCCTGACCAGGAATTGAACCAGCAACCTTTTGGTGCGCAGGATGACACTCAACCAACTGAGTCATACTGGCCAGGGCAACAAACAGATCTTTAAAGAAAAGAAAAATCGAAACATATTGAAAATCTACATCGTGCCATACATAAATAGGAAAAACAAAGAATTCAAAGAAAAAAAGAAGCATGTCTCAACCTTCATATCCACAAATATACTTTAGATAAGTTTAACTGGTAAATGCTGTAAAAAAAAAAAAAAAGCCCCATTAAAATAAACACCACTTAAACCAATCTACTAGAAAAAGTCAACAGGATCATATGACCTAGATTAAAAAGTTCATAGCTCTTGCCTAAATGACTACAAGAGAAGGTAATAAAATCTTTAAAGCTTTTAGCTACTATTCAATAATATCACCTTAGGAAAAAGAGTGCGTTCAAGGTGACTTCTAATGCAGATTTAGCTGCTGTGCAAGTGATCTATGTCAAAGAGCAGGCATGCACAATAAAAGATGTCAAAACTGGACTAGCCACAAATATTTCACACAAACCCCTAATTTTCCGTCTTTGTTTGGACCCTGGTTCAGTCAGCTCTCTCTGCTCCTTCCCCCCCCCCCCTCTTTCTCTTTACTTAGTATAAATTATCAGAAGACTATAGGTCATGAAAATGCTTTTTCTTCTTCTTGCTGATAAGTACGTCTTCGGAGTAAGCAGATTTTGAGAGGGAATGTGCTGCCAGAAAAGCATTTAAGTCTTGAACGCAGACCAAGTGCACATTCAATTAGTCTCTGCAGGGGCAACGGTTCAGCCTCCAGACTGTGGGCAGGAACGGCCATGCCCGCCTGCTCTGTGAGTCCTCAGCGGGGGCTGCTGATGTTCCTGAGGCATTTCTGATCAGAGCAGTTTGTGCTGGAAACCTCTGTCCATTGTGTTCTTGGGCTTGCTTCAGAGGCATCGTGCCTGGGGCTTGATGGTGAGCCCTGCAGGCATTCCAATCCTCCGCCTCCTGGCCTGGTGGCTCAGTAATGTCTACCCCACTGTCCTGTTTTGGTTCTGTGGCTCACCTTTGGGACTTGAAATCCTGCCCTGGACTCCAGCCCCAAAGCCTAATAGCTTTTTTAAAAATTAAATTAAATTCATTTTTATTGATTTCAGAGAGAAAGGGAGAGGGAGAGATCAAAACATCAATGATGAGAGAGAATCATTGATCAGCTGCCTCCTACATGTCCCACACTGGGGATCAAGCCCACAACCCAGGCATGTGCCCTGACTGAGAATCGAACGTGACCTCCTGGTTCATAGGTTGACACTCAGCCGCTGAGCCACGCCGGCCAGGCCTGAATAGCTTTTGTTCACTTTGTACATGGGTAGAGGTGATGGTCAAAATAGTATTTAACAACCAGTAGAAAGTGGGCGCTGACCAATCAGAACAGATGCCGAGTGAAGAGCCTTTTTGTTGCTAGATCCTGGGAGAGGTACAAGAGTGGTGGGGAGGCTAGCAACGGGGTTAGAACGCTCAGATGTCTTGGGGCCTCTACCACGTGTGGCTGCCCGGGCCCTGCTCTGCGTGAACTAATCTCCTCGTGCCCTAATGTTCCTAATGTTGAGTATTTGATTCAGACTCATTGGTCTTGCCTGCACTTACTCATGACTCTGAGCAAGCCCCGCTTGCTGCTTGCCCCCCTCACCGGTCTGCCAGGTGAATGAGTGAGGCCCCATTTGCCTTGTGGCTGAGCCTGCCTGAGCCCATGATAGGGCTGGACTCAGTTTAGGAATGTCTCATAGAAATAGTAGCTTACTGGGACTAGATTGGCCCTGAAGATTAAGTTGTTACTTGAGATTGATTGGCTCATTGGGATTCTGTTGATACAGCCGTAGTTGCAAGGTTAGCTTAACCATCTCCCTTCCTTCCTTGTCCAGTGACAGCAGTTGGGTTTGCATTGGCATTCCAGTCTTCATTTTGACCTCTTGGTCTTACTTAGGTCATTGTCCTCCCCTGTGTCTTGAGTTGTTTCTGATGCACTGTCTGGTAAATTGACCCATCTCTTAAATACTCTGATTCTATAATGGGTTCTAAAAGGCACTTAAGGATGACCTTGAAAAAGACTTAGTGACCACATGTTAGGGCTTTGCTGTGACTTTTTGCAAATTAGCACAAGTTGTCTACACACACACACACACACACTTTGTTATTTTCCTCTTGTTTTCTCTTCCATCTTGCTCCCACCCCATGCTTTCTCCTATACATTCAGTGGACTGCAGCCTCACTCACTCCCTGGCCCTTCCTCCCAGTGCTCTTTCTGTGGCTTCTTTTTCCTTATCCTGCCCTCTCCCCCACCCCCATGCTGCCTTCGTTCTTATGACGCTGGGACATTCGCTTGGTGTGGCTCCTGGCCTTTGCCTTGCATGACCATTGCCCACTTCAGAAATCTTCCTACTGTTTGGGTGCTACTGGGCTTCTCAGTATTTGCACTTGGGAGGTGGTAAGCCTCCCGTAAAGCATGTTTCCTTGTTTTATATGACCTAGCTTCCTATCTGGAAAGGATGTTGTCTGTGACATGTTTACATCTCAAACTGTGGCTTCTTATCCGTAGACACGGTCGCTCGTGAGGTTGTCTGCCAGTGGGCAGCTCCGAAAGGGGCCGCATGCAAACAGATTGTACTCGCATTGACAGCATGGTCCGCAGGCTCCCTCAGTCTGTGGTTATGAAGGCTGGCGCTGATTTGCTGCTTGCTCTGCTATTTATAGAGCCTGTCACTGCGCAGGACTGTCTGTGCCTTGGGCTGGGTGCCTGGTTGCCGAGAGGGGCTGAGCTCAGCTTCCTGGGAGCAGCTCTCTGCTCCTCTCTCCCCGCCCCAGCCTCCTCACTTGCCCTCCTTAGCGGAGAGAGGGGCTTCAGCTTCCCTCTTCAGCTGTCTCCTCCCCAGTTCACTTGTCCCCGAGCTGCTGCTGCTTCTGTACTCTGTTGCTACCGGTTTTTGATGCATATACTGCCTGATATTTTTGCTGTTACACACATTTTTTTGTACTGATGGATTTGCTGTCTTATAGAAACTCTTTATTGCTGATTCCTTCCGGTCACTGAGTGTTAAATACGGCTGAGAAGTCATTGATGGGCTGAGAAGTTATTGATGGCGCTCTTTGGGAAGTCACATGTGGTGTTTTTTGCAGGTTGGGGGGGCCCAGGGGATAGACTTTGAGGGGGAGGTTATGTGCAGGAGGTTGATTGGGGGAGTGCCCTCGGAATAGCCCTTCTAGGGATGGTGATTGGGCACAGGATGAAAGAGAATTGTGATGTACATGCAGCAAAGGCCTCTCTCGATGCCACGGAAGTTCTGGAGCTGAGAGGCTCTGAGGAGTTGCTTCTCGTTGAGGCAAGCCCTTGCCCCTTCCCACTGGTGGGCATTGGCCCAGGGGAGTGGGTGTGGTCGGGATTCAGCAAAAACCAGGGCCACTAGTCCTAGCAGCTGGGGGCATGAGTGCTCCCTCACGAAGGTGAGATGTGGGTGGTGCCCACAGCAGCCATTGGGGGAGTTTTGTGGGTAGTAGATGTCTGTGCTACTTTTAACTTGATTTTAATGCAAATGCAGTAGGTGTTCCATGTTCTGAGACTCTCTTGAAAGTCAAACTTTTATTTTCTTGTCATGGTTCATTCCGGTAGAAAACATGATCTTGATGAATTCCATCTAAGACAAAATAAGAGGATAGGTCAGTTTCAACCAAATAGGTCTTGTCTTTCTGGACCGCCATGGCCCGTAAAACTCACTGTTCACTGTCACTCCGCTGATGGTTTTATCTCTAAAAACCAAAGCACACAGTGGGAAGGGTCCTGGCATGTAACGTGGTGTACCTAACGCAGTAGAGTTGACAGAGAAATTTGTGCAAACCTTTTGCTTGGTAATAATAGTCCATCTGAAAAACATCGCCTGGAATAGGCATGATTGTTGTTATAAAATAATGCAAGTGTGTCCTTGGGTAGTAACATGTGTTTGATGCAACAGCATAACATGTTGTTTAATCTGCCTGTGAAACCATAGACAGATGGAGCAGACGTGGCTGCCAGAGCGAGATTGGACTGATCTCATCCTTCACAGACCAGGGTGTTGCTGGGGAGGACACATTAGGCGACCAAAACATTGAGTCTGTGGTAGACGCAGTGTGCTCAAGGCCCTGCAAGACCCTGGGGAGCAGAGGTTGGCAAAGTTTTTCTGTGAAGGGCTGCCTCTTAAAGACTTTTTACTTTGCAGCCGTCTGAGCTACCTTGCAACGAATGCTTCAACCCTGCTTTTGTAACAGAAATAGCCACGGACAGTCTGTGCGTGAATGGGCATGGCTGTATTGCAATGAAACCTTGCAAAGTGGGTAGTAAGTCAGATTTGGCCTGAGGGCCAGAGTTCACTGACTCCTGATGGAGATGATAGGACAGCTCACCTAGGTTTCAATTCCAAACTTCTACGTGCCTTTTTTAAATCTGTGGAACAGGCATTAAAATAGTGTCCACCTCCGAGGAATACCACAAGAAATAATAAGATGATGTCTGCACAGTGTCTGGCACATAGAAATTATTATTATTTATGCAACTGTAAAGAGTAAGAGAAAGTTGGATATAGTTACCCAGCTGAACAATGAAGAAAAGTATTTGATAAACGGGGCTCAAGTGATATTTGGCCTTGTGATCAGATGTCCAAATGGAACTCTTTTAGTCTAAGTTTTGTCTGAGGCGCCGAGTGTGGTAGCTGGTGAGGAGCAAAGATGCATGAGTATTTCTCATGGATCTCTTGGGAGAAAGAACTTGGACGCACTTTAAATCCTGTCCGAGAGGAAGCCACGAGGAACGAAATGACCTCATTGGAATGGCACTGTTTTGGTGACTAGAAGTGGCTAGAAGGCTTTCTAATTATACGAGAGACCAGAAAAATTACAGGATCTACCCCAAATTTTATGTAGGTTTGGGAGAAAACTAACCCCTTCTTGTGGCTTTGAAGGACAGCCAGGAGAGAGGATACAGTTAGTTTTCTGAGTGTACCCTATGATCCTTGCCTAGTTAACCTAGCAGTTATGATTAGAAAGCACTTCAAGCTCCTTAAAGGAGAAGATAAAGTATCTCAAATAGTTTCAATCCCAAAGTCTCCTTTTATCTTTTTCCCCATTTCTACCACGGAGGCGATATTTTGTATCTTAAGCTCAGTGTGGTGCAAAATCAGAGACCTACTGTGTTTTAGGGCACATTGTAAGGATATACGTGTAATTTAAAGGACTTTAAGAAAAAAAGACTCACGATGGTGTCTGGCTTCCCAGAACTGAGAGCCGGCTGCGGAGTTCAGGCCGCCCCCCTGTAGTGAAATGCCGAAGGTATGACTCAGGTTTACTCCGCTCGCTGCTGCTTTCCCTTTTATCAGTTGTTTTTCTCTGCTCCCTGGGATTTCTGTACTCATTACCCTCAGTCTACACAGGGCCACACAGTCTCCATCGGGCCACTACGTCCTGTTACCCAAAGTTTGGTCTACAGGCCAGCGGCATTGAGATCCCCTGGGAGTTTGTTAGGAATTTAAAATATGTATTTTAATAAGAATCCTAGGCTCTGCACCCATGCACACACACATATATATCAACAAAATGATCCCCCCCACCCTCCCACCCCGCCACCCCCAGTTTCAACGTCTGTGCTAAGTGACACAGGCTTTTGGCATTTCTCTACTGAACTCTCAAGTGAGAGACTCTGACCCAGTATCCATGACCTGGAGGTGGTGGTAGGGGTGGGGAGTGTCATTGTACAAAACACACTCCCCCAGGCAGCAGGGATGGATGTGGAGGCATACGCCCCAAAGGGGATGTTTGAAATCAGTAAGAGGTTGAAAAGATTTCTATTTACCAAACTGCATTTGAGTTGTAATTAATTTGCAATTTATTAAAAAAAAAAATCAAGGCTCTCTGCCAATTAGATTTTCTATATAAACTAATAACCAGTTTATATAGTATCACTCAATATAAAAGAAACACTCTATTAGTAACCTATGAAATTGTCTAAAGTAAAGAAACTTGTCTACCACTTCCTTAGACTTTGCAAAGATTAAAAATAGACATTTTGCTGTCTTCATATCTCCAGGAAGCAGTGATTTTTACCGAAGAATGATTAATAATTAGAAAATAAGACTTTAAAAAGCAATACTTTGCCCTATTATTCCATATTTGTCAGGGAATACATTCTTTCTGAATACAGAAGGGTAGTTCTCAAAACATTATATTCTTTTAAAAATATTTTTATTGACTTCAGAGTAGAAAGAAGAGGGAGAGAGAGATAGAAACATCAATGATGAGAGAGACTCATTGATCGACTGCCTCCTCCATCATCCCATTGAGCCTGCAACCTGGGCATGTGCCCTGACTGGGACTCGAACCTCGATCTCCTGATTCATAGGTGGACGCTCAACCACTGAGCAGCATGGGCTGGGCTAGCTACATTATATTCTTATCTAGCTGACAGAGTGGCTTTCATGGGCATTCCTTTTAACGCAGGATTCTTAAAACCACAAAGGACAAAGTTGCTTTAGTCTCGAGGGTCCTGCTGCACACAGCTCAATGGGGAGCGTTGTTATTTTGACCCAGATTACTCACTAACCACACAAGAAAGGTCAGGAACTGGTATTAGAGAGGGATTCTTATGCTATTGTCAGGGGATGGCAGCATTAGCAGCATGCGAGGACTTAGGAATGCAGTCTCAGCCTCTTCCAAGATTTGTTCAGTTGGAAGTTCTGAGGGTGGGGCCCAGCAATCTGTGTTTCCATCAGAGCCACCAGTTTGCTGGCAGCTCTGATGCTTGATAAAGTTCGATACTCATTGATTAGAGTACTGCAAACTCGTATAGCTAATACACACTTCAGTGTATCACAAAATGGGAATGTATTTGTTGCTCATTCAAAGGTACAGGTAACTGAACAGGTTGGCAAAATGGCCTCCTCCATGCAGTTTCTCAGGGACTCAGACTGATGAAGGCACTGAGATCTTTAATATGTGACTTCCAAGGTAGTTCTCAAGGTCATCGTAGCCAAGAGAGAGGCGCATGAAGAGGTGGCTCCAAGGTTCTTTGTTTATGGGCAACAGACTCTGACTTAAACCAAAAGAGACTTATTTACAAATATATGATAGAACTCACAAACAAGACTGACTGGCTAGACAAGACAAACGTAGGCAGGTTAGAAGGCCGTCGGTGCAGCCTCCAGAACTAATGAACTCCTTCTGGTTTTCCAGTCTTTCTATCCCTCGTAGTCAGTATCCAAGCCAAGAGACTTTGGTTCAGCCTTGCCCTGTGCCTACTCATGAAATGTGCCAGGTGATTACGAGGCAAGATCCAGAGTGGACTGTGGAGCACCCTGACTTAGCTACGTATCAAGACTGCACTTCTGCCGAAACCGGTTTGGCTCAGTGGTAGAGCGTCGTTCTGCGGACTGAAAGGTCCCGGGTTCGATTCCGGTCAAGGGCATGTACATTGGTTGCAGGCACATCCCCGGTAGGGTGTGTGCAAGAGGCAGCTGGTTGGTGTTTCTCTTTCATCGACGTTTCTAGCTCTCTATCTCTCTCCCTTCCTCTCTGTAAAATATCAATAAAATATATATATTTTTAAAAGACTGCTCTTCTTACAAGTTATTACTCAGAAGGTGCTGATGAAATGGGGCAGCCTAGTAAGTGGCAGAAGTCCACTGCTGAGAGACTTGCAAGTGTCCATCACCTATTGGCTGAAGGGGATCCAGGGAAGATCAAACACGTAGAGAGAAATGGATTTTATACACCAGCCAGCAAATCCAGTTAACACCTATAAAGGGTTATAGCGCCACCTACTGTTCTAAAATAACATTTCCTTCTGTTAAAAGTTATGGCTTATATTTTTGGTGGTAATCAGGACAAGCAAGTGTAATAAACCAAGGACCTATAGTTCTATGCAGTGGTTTAGAAAAATAAAAAAAGGCGACTCCCCACGGAAGACGTCGTGCTGTTTATAGTGTTTGCCGTCTTAGCTCTGAGCTGCTGGCTCGTGAATTGCTACTTTAACAGCCAGGCAGTGTGGTAATAATGGCGATACTTTATTGACTCCTGCTTTGCTCTCTGTACTCTTCTTTAGTACCTAATGTGGGTTATCTCGTTTAAGCACCGTCGGAACTCTGTGAGAGAGGTATCATTATTTGCGTTTGACAGATGGAGTAAACTGAGGCACAGAGAAGTAACTTGGCCAAGGTCGCATACCTCGTAATGACAGGTGGTATTCCAGCGCAGACAGTTTGACTCACTGGAGAGTACGTGCCTGGGACTCTCTGGGCAGAGAAATCTCTCCTAATGATCAGGGGTGGTTTGTATCTTGGTGGCACCTCACAGGTGGCTGTCAGCAAGGCACACCCGCTGTGACTCATTTTCCTTTTTACATCTGATTAATAACACTTATGTCACTAAGAATGTATTTTGCTCACACAAGTCATATACGTCATGATCATAGACATCACTTATATAGCATGAGTGCCAAATGCTCTCCTAAGTACTCCACATAGGTTAGTTCATTTATTCTTCTCAACGTCGCTATGAAATAAGTGCTAGCTTGGATCCCAGTTTCCAGATGAGGAGAGGGTTAAGTAACTATCCAAGATCACACAACGAATAAGTGACAGAGGCAGTACTTAATGCCAGATGGTCTTGCTGAAGTCTGCGCAGTGTACCAGAGTGCTTATAGAAAGTGGTTTCAACATAGTCCAGATGTATTTGGGTAGGAGAGAAATCACAGAGGCCCACGTGGTGGTGCCCATGTCTTGAACAACAACAAAAAATGAATGTGGAATGAAAATGACTGAAATTTTGGAAAGACATTTAAACTCTAATTTTTATTATAGGTAATACTTGATTATCTTCTTAGTTGTTCTCAGAAGAATTTCTCTAGCGTAGATACAGGGATGTAGATTTACTGGGATATTGCTCTCCAGAACACAAGAGAAGGAGAATCTGTATTCTTATCGAAGACACACTCAACTCACCCTACTATGACAGAAGCTAGTACATCATCAGATACTTTATTTCCACCAGGGCATGCATTTCTGACTAGAAAGAGTACAAGGGCTGTGACAGTTAGTGCCACCTAGTGGTTAGACTTAACTTTGGCTCTTGGAGGAGGGCCTGTCTTTAAAGTGCTGAAAATTGGCAGAGGAGCTGACCCAAAAACCAGATTCTTGGCCTTACCCCTGGCGAATCTAATTCAGAAGGAAGAAGAGAGGGGGAGAAGGGAGGGTAGAGAGAGCGAGAGCGGAGGCGGGGTGAGGCGACAGCATGTTTAAAAGCAGCCTGTGGTTGTTAGGCTTTTGGTCCTACTTCTGCTCTAGAGCACAGTTTAGCAATCGGCCCAGCTCTCTCCTCTTCACCAGCACCGGCTGTTTTGGGTTGAAGAAGATCCGTCTGAGCTTGCATGCAGGGGAAGGATGGAGACTGGCTATATGTTTGGGGATGAGAAAGAAAGTGCCCAAACTGTGACCAAATCCATTAGCATTTCCTCCTCCTCATTTATTTCTGTTGGCCGCCGTGCTGCTTTGGACCCTGTGGGCCATCCCCTCCCTACTTCTGTCTGCTTCTTCATACCTTCAGCCTGGCATTCGGGGTCTCCGTAATCCGGCTCCAGGCCTTCCCCCATGGTCCTCAGTGACTTCCCTTGTACACAGCAATCGTTCAGTGTCCCACAGCATCGTGCTCGGGCCTTTGTCATACTGCTTCTCCCCCTGACATTCTTACGCTCCGTTCTTTTTGCATTTTGCTGCCATCTTCAAGTTTTCATGTGTCGTTTAAAATTTGGAAGACCCACAATCTCCGAGAAGTCCTCCTTTGAGTCTCAATGCCTCATCCCTTCTACTTTGCCACCACTCCGGTTGTGTAACCCGTACGAGCATCACCAAATAATGTTTCTTATTGCTACGTAAATATTTTATCCATCCATCTATCATTGTATTTATTATGTTGTTTCCCTGGGATATAAATTCTATGCATCTTTCAAATGACACCCACTCAACTAAGTCAAATACAGACTATTCTCAGCTTCATTTATTGATTCCTTCACCAAGATCTGCTAGCACTGCGAGTCCTCGGCTGCCCGCTTTAACCCTCAAGCACACACTCTGGCGTGTTCCTGAACTCTGCGTTAGACTTCTTTCCCTGCTCGTTAGTAAATTGTAGCTACATAGGACAGAGACTCGTTTTTGGATATTTTCCAACCTCATTTGCACATTTCCACATGCATTTTAGGGCTCGGTTGAACTTGTTTCCATCGCTAGCAAGCTGTCCGTGTCCTCACTTTAGAAGGGAAGCAAGAGTTACAATTTATCGATCATCTGATATTGGCCAGATGCGGTGCTTAGAATTTTACCTATATTATCGTATCTACAACTTAACCCCGCGAGGAGGCTGCTATCCATTTCTTAGATTAGAAAAGTTAGGACTCATGAATGTTTCATGTGTGTGCAGTGATAGTTAACAGATCGGCATTTGGACCTAGGCTCATCTGACCCCAGAACATATCCACTTGACTCCTCCCATTGGCCTCCCTTTAGTTTTATTTTTAAAAAATATTTTTAAAATACATTTTTAATTGATTTTTTACAGAGAGAAAGAGAGAGGGATAGAGAGTTAGAAACATCGATGAGAGAGAATCATCAACCAGCTGCCTCTTGCACACCTCCTACCGGGGATGTGCCCGCAACCAAGGTACATGCCCTTGACCGGAATCGAACCTGGGACCTTTCAGTCCGCAGGCCGACGCTCTATCCACTGAGCCAAACCGGGTTCGGCCTCCCTTTAGTTTTAGAGCTCCATTGTGTGGTATTTTATCTCGATGCTTGGCATTCCTGCTTCCTCCTTTAATGAGCCTGCTCTCCAGTATGTACCCTGGAATAATAGTCCGACTCCCCGTGCCCTGCTTCCTGTCTAAGTGGAAACGCCCCTCTTCCCTTGTAGTCTGATTTCTATATGCACGAGTATATGGGGGGGGGGGGGCAGATTTATGGGACTGAGACATTTCTTAAAGTGGAATGCCTCTGGGCCCTGCACCTCGGCGGTGCCTCCGAGAAGGCGGGTGGAGGGATCTCGCTGGCATGCTGAGCCTCCTCCCCTGTGCCCACCTCGGGAATGTACGTGAGCTCACGGGGCTTGGTGGCTTTGGGCGCTCTTTCTATAAGGAGCCCCATGGAATTTCCTGACCAAACCCAGGAAAAAAAAAAAAACCACGGGATTTGTTCGGTTGTGTCTTCTGCTGCAGGGATTCAGAGCAAGCCCCCGGCATATCCGACGGCGCGCTGCAGCGGCCGCGGCCGCCCGGCTGGAGGAGGCCAAGCCGGTGGTGGAGGCTGCCCACCCGAGCGAGCAGGACGGCTCAGCCAGGAAGCGGAGGATCAGGAAGCACAGCCGCGTCCAGCCCGAGTTCTACCACTCCGTCCAAGGCGCAGCCTCCAGAAGGCCTGTGAGTGCAGCACCGTCTTTTATCAGAATGCCAACCACGCGGCCACCTGGTGTGGTCGGCCTCTTAGCTAAAAAAAAAGAAAAAGCATCAGATTCACGTTAAATAACCGGGTTTTCCTCTTCTTGGGCCAAGCGCCGGTGTACTCACCCGTGTCCCAGAAGGAATGTGGTCGCGCGGGTTTCAGAGGCGGCGTCGGGGCACGGAGCTGCCACGGAGGCCAGCGTCAGTCACGGGCAGACATCGGTTTACAAACCGGTGAGGCCTGAGCCCCACTAGAGCCAGGTCTAGCCTGAGGACGGGCCAGCCAGCTGAGGTGCAGAAAGGAGGGGTCAGAGTTGGTGGTGGTGGGGGGGGGGGGCGAGGAGGGGAGGAGAGGAGGGATAGGGTTGACTGCAAAGCCAATGTCAGGATGGGTGAAGCAGGGGAGGAATTGCACCTGGTGTCCAGTGGGGGGGGTAGCTGAACCCCTCCATGGGGGTTTTGGGCCAGTCAGGCCTGTGCTGCCCTCTGCAGCCGCCAGAGAGACGCTGTAAGGTGCTGGGCTGCTCAGGTGTGGCTTTGAGTTGCCCGTTTTTCCCCTCCGGATACCCAGTGTCTCCAGCCACAGTGCCGCCTCACCGGCCGCTCAGCTGGAAGCTGGCCTCCACCTCTTGCTCGCCTGTAAGCACGTGGCTCTGGGCGCACGGATTCTTTTTCTTCGTTGAGGTTTTTACACGTGGACTTTTTTTGCCAACGCTGTGACAGTGAGGGATTTTGGCTTAGAAAATGCCCCTTTAAAGCTTTTAGAGAAAACAATTTCATAACTGCAGTGACTTTGCATTGCTTTAGCGTTCGCCCCTGTTCTGTTGGGAGCCTGTTGCTGTCGTTCCTCGTGCCAACCCAGGGGAGCCAACGAGATCTGACTTCATAATAAGTCTTTGAAAGTCATTAAAGCAGAACTGCCCTTGTGGGGGGCAAATGTGTGGCAGGCACATGTGGGCGTTGCGAGAAAGCCAGGAGGATGTCTGGCTCAGTGAACGGCCAAGGGCAATGGCAAGAAAAGGTCCCGTTTAACTTCAACCAATTGTAAAGTAAGCACGCGCAGGGGTGGCAAAAGCAGGCTACCAGTGTGAGTGTGTGAGGCACAGTTTATTCTTGTATGGTTATTTATCAATTACTGTATGCTTTTCCCTACAAACAAATTATAATAAACCTACTTTTGCCCATGCCTGCATTTAGCGGTAAGTGTTCTTTTCATAATTTAACATAACAAAAGCTTAGTAGAATTTAGTACCTATGTAGAGCAATATGAAATAGGAAAATTTATCCATTTAATACACTTTTTTGTTATATAGGAAGTAAGGGAAGTAACATATATTAATAACTAATAGTTATTGAAGGCTTACTTTGTAATAAGAATTATTCTGTGTGACTCACTTAACAACCCTGGGAGGTACCTGTTGTGGTTATTCCCATTTTGTGGATGATGAAACTGAGGCTCAGAGAGGGTAACTAACTTGTCTAAGTTTACTGACTTCTTAGGGAGCAAAGTCTAGCGCGTGGATCTGGGCAGCCTGCCTCCAGAGCTCGGGCATTTACCTCTACAGTCTGGTCTAGGAGCTCACAGCTGAGCGGATGGACAGACATGTAAACAAGCAAACACAAGGCATGCCTGTGTTAGGAAAATGCTGTGGCAGAGTTACGCACAAGGCACTATGGGAGCATCTTAGAGGGCCAGAAATAGTTACCGAGCAGCACACGTCTGAGATGAGCCCTGAAGACAAGGAGTTTATCAGGTGGAAAGTAGAGGCGGGAATCTCTGATGAAAGAGCATGTACAAAAGCACAGAGGCATGCAAAGAATGGCTTACTCAGGGACCAGCTCAGGTGGTGCTGGCAGGTGAGACTGGATGGGTCAGGCAGGGCCAGGTCATTAAGGACGTACATATTATGCTACATATTTGGATTTGTTGTCTGTGATGGGGATCCGCTGGAGCTAGGGAATGGGCACACTGGTTCTGTTGCTCAGAATCCAGCCAATTCCCCTCTTTTTAAAAAAAATATATTTTATTGATATTTTAGAGAGGAAGAGAGAGAGATAGAGAGCTAGAAACGTCGATGAGAGAGAAACATCGACCAGCTGCCTCTTGCACACCCCCTGCCGGGGATGTGCCCATAACCAATGTACATGCCCTTGACCGGAATCGAACCCGGAACCTTTCAGTCCGCAGGCCGACGCTCTACCACTGAGCCAAACCGGTTTCGGCAGAATCCAGCCACTTCTTTGCTCCTTGTAATCTTTCCATGTGGATCAGAATGCAAAAGTGTTTACCATCACAGTTTGAGGACCTATTATTCTCTCAGGAGCACTGTACATAACTGCCTTAGGGGGTGCACTGCATTCCTGATGCCTCTGGACTTGGAACTTGCTGTCTACTTTGTCCTGGAATGCCAAGCCTCACTCTTGGTTTTCCTGGTGAATTTCAATTCACCTCTTAAGACTAGCTTATGCTGGTGCGACTATTCAGAAAAGTCTTGTTGGATCCGTCCTCTGAGAGTGAGGTGCCGTTTGTTTTGATCCATGGCATTTTGTGCAAATCTCCAACATAGCAGTTATTTAAGTGAAAAGGGCAGGCCCTGTGGTAAGACAGACATGGGTTCAAATCCTGCTCTGTGTATCTGGCAGGAAATAGTTGGCACTCTAAGAGAGTTTAATTGAAGAGATTTAAATGAAAGGTCTGTTTACAGAGGTGTGGGCAGAGCTTAGATGCTTCACCAATCTTCATGTAGGACCTGCCTACCACTCCTGACCCGAAGCCCATGGCCAAGACTAGATCCTGGTAAGAGGAGCTGGGCTGTGGAAAAGCCTTCCCCAGGAGAAGTGTAGCCACGACCAAAACCTGTTGAGGCAGGAAGGGAGCAGGTGCAGGGAGCCTACAGCTGGTGCTTTTTGGTCACCCAACCTGATTGGAGGTCAAAGAGCAGGGGTGTTTGGGTAACACACATTATAGAGGTGAGCATGCCCAGGACAGAGTGAGGCAGAGATGGGCAGAGACTCTGAGAAGGGAAAGGGACAGTGGAGAATAAAAATCACATGTGATAATCTTTGCCAAATTGTTCAACTCTTTGAAACTTGTTCTTATTGTAGAGCGATCCCAATAGCTACCTCATTAAGTTGTGAGGATAAACGGAGCTGATGTGGAAATAGATGGCACAGTGACCTGCTTAGAATAAACTCCTAGTAAATGGTAATTCCTTCCTATCTGTTCCTTCCCTAGACCTGGACTTCTTTGTGATTTAGAGTGTCTCACCTGGAAGCATCTATTGAGTAAATGAAAGAATGGTATTATTCATGACATATACTTATGCACTATAGAAACTGAGATAATGGAGAGGTGATTTTTTTTTTACCCTCCCTTACTGCATAGGATGATCAGGGAATAACTACTTCTGGGAAGAGATTGCATTGAGTTGGGCTTTAAGATCTGGGTAGGAGCTGGACAGGCAGCAGATGCTATGTCCGGGAAGTAGAGTAAACAAAGGTAATGAGAACCATTTGGCTGGATGTGAGGCTTTATAGAAGAGAAATACAGGATGGAGCTGGAAAAAGAGATTGGGGCCAGGACACATTCCATACAGCCGCTGCTTTTTCTGTGCTTCACCGAGACACTGGAAGACGTGAGTAGCATGATCAAAGCAAGGTTTTAGGAAGATTAAACGGGTGCAGGGTGAGTCGGAGGGGAGCAGGACAGGGGCCTGGGAAGCAACTAAAACGGAGTGTAGGCATGAGGTATTGGGACTTGAACTTGGGCCTAACCCATGGCATTCTCTGTGGGTGTCTGGTGGTCACTGCCGATGGGGAATCTGAGAAGGCCTTCACCCTCTCTTCCTCAGGAGCAAAGGGAAAGGGGGACATTAGAGGGCAGGAAATAACCGTGGAGGTTAACTCTGTTGTTTGGGGTGATAGAAAAATCCTGGGGAGTGTTCTTTGGAGCAGGTAAAGCTCACGTCCCCCATCTTCCTGCATCTCCTAGGGCAGTGGTCTGCAAACTGCGGCCTGCGAACCACACGCGGCTCTTTGGTCCCATGAGTTTTTAGCAAAGGCCAGCTTAGGAGTTACCCTAATTAAATTAATAACAATGTACCTACCAATATAGTTTAAGTTTAAAAAATTTGGCTCTCAAAAGAAATTTCAATCGTTGTACTGTTGATATTTGTCTCTGTTGTCTAATGAGTTTGCCGACCACTGTCCTAGAGGGTCATTCTGGAGACTGGCTATTACCAACTTGGTGGTGAGGAGGCTGTTGGCTCCTTGTCTCACAGGATTCCTGCTCAGCCTTCTAGAACCTTCTGGCCTGTACTGACATTTCCTTATTTTTGTGAGGACTTGAGCTGAGGCCTTATGTCTGTCCTCTTCTGGTTAGGTGTAGTCATCAGTGCCTGCGAGAGCCACCCTGTTTAACATGTGCCTGAAGCCTGAGTCTTTTCTAACTTGCACATTTGGAGAAAATCAGTATTACCACACATGGCCATGAAGGCAACTCTGACGGTGGCTTGGAGTGACAATAAATCCTCTCTGGTGACTCAGGATTATTTGAATGATTTTATATGAAGAACTCCAGGCATTTCCAGGGGCAATCTGAGGAAGAAATAGGCCCCTGGCATGAGATAGACTGGAACAGATGTAGCTGGGAAGGAGATGAGTCAGAGATGGTGACAGTGCAGTTTCAGCCACTTTTAGGAGGACTGTCCTCTTTGTGAAATGAGTACGGGCCACATGGAAGGCATTGCACTTCAGCATCTTGGCTGCTGTAACCAAATTGCCTATTCTGAATTCATAATTTATACTCAGATGTGTCTATAAGGATTAATAATGGAGATCACTAATGTAAACTTAATAATATGCATGTATTTTATTTTGCTCCCCTGGAATGTTTCTAAGGATGAGTTAGCTAGAAATTTATACTGATTTTCTCTTGGGAAATACATGTGTCTTGGGATTTATGCTATACATTAAGACATTGGAACACTTAGGAATTTTCTACCTTGAAGCATAAGAGATATTAGATTCAGCCTCATTGCTTCTTTAGTATTTTGCGTGTGCCTGAATCCTAGAGTTTTTAAACATCCTCCTCATCCTATTAAGAGCTCTCCCTTTCCTGCATGCATACTCTGTTGCTAACATATGGACCTTGTTCTCTTTGTACTTTCCTATGATTTTATCACTTAATCTTCCCAGCAATTCTCTGGGATTGGTGCTTGCTTTTCAGAGGACACTTGTCAAGGTCACATACCTGATAGATGATGGGACTAGGATTTAGACCCAAGCACTCTGAGTGGAGCAGTTGGGGAATGGAGAAATCCAAACCGTCACACTTCTGGCGCTAGAGGTTTATCCCAATCAATCCTCCTGAAGCATTAAGCTCCAAGAATGTTTTCCTGCCTGCATAGATGGCAGATATCAATGAGATCTTTGTGTCTTTCAATTATTACATCAGTCAAAACCCATTTTCAAATAGTATTAAAAACCATAGATAAACCCTAAACCTTTTTGCCATGAGTTTTATTGATCCTCTATTCTGTGGCAGAGCACTTAGGAGGTAGCAAGTCTTTCTACCCTATTGCTCATTCAGAAGAACCTGTTCATATATAACAACTCTGAGGCCTGAGAGGAATTGGTATGTGTTTGGTATGGGTGTGGAATAAGGGGAAATAAAAACTTCAGAGTACTTGGAAATAATCAGGCACACCGTTTTTATTCCTGTTACGTCATACTGATTACAGTTTTTTTGCACACTGCAACAGCAACCTATATGTTTTCTCCTGACTTAGAATTTCAGAGTTTCTCACGGAGGTGAAAGAATATCTGATTGACAGTTGCTAGCATCTCACACCATTGCCCTCTGCTGGCAAACCTTGGCCCAAGAGCTTCTGTCTTCTCACTCTTTGGCTCCCACATCACAAATAAAGACAACTCAGGTAGAAACTATAGAAAGTAGCGGAAAATGATTTCCTAACATACTCTTTCCTGTTCTTTCTACTCCTAAGCTACTTCCTTAACCTCACCCTTCGTTTCCTTCTCTTTTTGGACTTTGCTTTTGAGTTTTGGGAAATTCTTCAACTTGATTGCAGCTCAGATCATTATAAGCTGTAAAATATTTTGGAATATTGCATAGTTTTTATTTTTAAAAATTAATAGTAACAGGATTTCAGGTCATTTTTGTACTTGGAAGCTTTCAGTGTAGGAAAGACTAACTACACATCCTTGATTTTGTTGAAATACAGTAGGATGTTTCTCTACTCCTTTCCTGCTTAGATTATTAAAAGACCTTCCCTTTCCCTTTCCTTTTCAAACATGTAGGACCAGGCAACGTTATTTGAAAAACCTCAGGATATTTCCGTTTCTGTGGGAGGTTTGACTATATAGCTCATACCTTATTTTGGCTTAATTAATTGTCAAATACAGAGCTCCTAAAGGAAATGTTTGTTTCCTTTTCATCTTTGGAATTCTAGAGCATGAATTGAATTAATAAAGTCAATTTTTTTTTTTTTTGTTAACGGCCCCAAAAGGATTTATTGAACTGTGTTCATTCAACTTACTGGCTCTCTGCTACATACATTGCTATGCTTTATTTTGTGAACCTATTTTTTTTAAAAAAATATGTTTTTATTGATTTTTTTTTTTTTTGAGAAAGAGGAAGGGAAAAAGATATAGATAGAAACATTGATGAGAGAGGAACACATTGTTTGGCTGCCGCCTGCCTGCCCCCTATTGGGGATTGAGTACTCAACCTGGGCATGTGCCCTGAACCCATGACCTCTTGGTTCCTTCCTCGATAGATGCTCAGCTGTTAAGCGGCAACAGTTAGGCTCCCTTATTGAATCTTACACAAGATTTCATTTTTTATAAACTAGAGGCCCGATGCACGAAATTCATGCACAGATAGGTCCATAGACCTAGCTGGTGATCAGGGCTGATTGTGGCCTTCCTGCTGCTGGATGGGGCCTTCCTTCATTCTCTGCCCATCCCCTGGTGGTAAGAGCATGTCATAGTGAGAGACCAAATTCCCGGCCTCCCAGTATTAGCCATATATATAGAAACTTGCAAGGTAGGTGGACTATATTATATGAGCAGTGCTACTATAGAGTTAGTTTCTCAAACAGTTCATGGAACCAAGATGAACTTGGTAAAGGAATTTCGGGGTTCTCCTTGGAGAAATATAAGCACATCTTTGTAGCTCCTGAACCTCTTCAAAGTCATCATTTTGACTGCTTGCTGTTCATTTTGTCTTTATTGTCCTCAGGGATCCCCCTTAAATTCTTTAAACTCCAAGCAAGGAAACTTAAATAAAACTTTTAGATAGACACTTATAATTCATGGACAACAGAGGATGAAAGAACTGAAAAGAAAGGCCCTTCAAAGGTGTTTGGGCTTATCACTTTGCCTCTCACCAGAACGGTCTTTAAATTGTTCCAGGAGGATGGATATAAATTCTTTTATTTTAAAGGACACAGGCATATAGTTTCCCTTGGAATTCTGGTTGACCTTTAACAGCTGTCTTCGCCTCAGATGACTTCTTGATCGTTGCCCGAAATCCCATGGGTTTCAATTTAAGACCATTTCCTGTTGTATTTATTAACTGTGAAGAGGATAAAGTTGAGCTCCTCTGCTACTGCATTACCATCAGTCCTTATGAACTCAAAATGTTGAAGTTTGAGAGAACTTTACAGTTCATCTGATTCATCGTTCCCCTAATGCTAGTCTTTATTGCTTGAGTACCTTTAGTGATAAGATCTCCCATTGTTAGCCCTAGCTGTTTTTTGTTTGTTTTTTTTAAAAAAAATAATTTTATGTTTTAATTGTAGTTGACATACAATATTATTTTAGTTCAGGTATATACCCCAGTAATTAAACATTAGATAACTTACTAAGTGATCATGCTGATAAAACTCATACCCAGATGCCAGACTCATACCCATACTTCAGTTTTCCCCTGTATGTTCTCTGTGCCTTTTGAGCTGGTGCACTAGTGCTGGAACTCAGAGGGAGTGAGTCTGAGTAAATCCATGCACGGGCCCTTTAAGAGGAACTTTTGGGATTCCAGCCTAGCCCTTCATCTCCCTCAGCCACAATTCTGGGGACTTCTCTTCCAAGCAGTGGAACTCTGGGCTGGGAGCCCTAGCTGGTTTGACTCAGTGGATGGAGCATTAGCCTTCGGACTGAAGGTTTTGATTCCAGGTCAGAGCACATACCTGGGTTGCAGGCACCATCCCTAGTAGGGGGGCCATGCAGGAGGCAGCCAATCAGCGATTCCCTCTCATCATTGATGTTTCTTTCTTTTTTCTTTTTTTTAAATTTTTACCTGAGGATATTTTCCCATCTTAGAGAGTGGAAGATAGAGGGAAAGACAGAGAGAAGCATCAATGTGAGAGAAACATATCAATTGGTTGTAGTTGCCTCCTGCATGCGCCCCAACTAGGGCTCAGGCCGAGGAAGAGCCTGCAACCAAGGTATGTGCCCTTGGTCAGAATTGAACCCGGGACCCTTTGGTTCATAGGCCAATGCTCTATCTACTGAGCTAAATCGGCTAGGCACACTGTTGCTCTCTCTCTCTCTCTCTCTCTCTCTCTCTCTCTCTTCCTCTCTGAAATCAATAAAAATATATTTTAAAAATCCCCCATTGCTAGATGCCTCTTATTATTAGTAAGTTAATTGTACTTGAGAATAAAAAAGCTCTTTCTTCACTAGGCTCATGCTTCCATTTCTCTGGACCTTTTCTCCTACATCTAATTCTCAATCACCTTTGTTTGCGCTCCTCTATGGCAAGGGTCTGTCTGATTTCTCAATAGTGCCTCTTTTGTTGTTGTTGTGACATGATGAAGTGAGATTTAAGAAAACCAAACTGTGGAAACTGTGCATATCCAAACAGCATTCAGTTGGTGTGGTGGCTGTGGAGAGGTCAGTTCTGGAAATGACAGCAGTGCTTTGGGAAAATTCCTGCGTTGTAGAAGCACTTTGTAGTTAAATAGAACTTCATATTTTTAAAAATGTGCTCATATTCATGATCTCATTTAATCTGCACAACCTACTTGTGCATTGGGGAGGGAATATATTATTAATCCACTTTTACAAAACTGTGTCTCAGTTAGTAAGGGACTGACCCAAGGTCGTGAGTCTTGATGGAGGCAAACATCCATCACCACCCTGGCAATCTATCTGGGAGATCTCTTACTCAGCTAACACTTGGGGAAGTAGGTGAGAGGTTTCAGGGACAAGAATGGAGATAAAAAAAAAAAAAAGAAAAGAATGGAGATTCCAGTAGACTGGAGGAATTATTCATGTTTCTCAAACTGACTTATTCCCAGGGAGTAGCTATATATCATTGAGAGCTGCTCATAGCCTGCCTTATCTATACTGGCCACCCTAGAGGATTCATGTTTTGGCAAGTCTACTCTATTAAGTGCATGCTGGTCAATTATCAAATGTAAAGTGGGTTGTCAGCTCTGATGCTGGGGAATGTCATTGACTTATCACCACTGACACCCCTTGCCCCCACTACGTACCAATTACATCACTAGGAAGGATGCAGATCAGATACCTAATTTAATCTGGTGTTAAAATTAGGTTTAAATACTCTTGTGCAATGTTACCGGGAATGTAAGATCATGTGGCTGTCAGGGAAATCAATATGTCACTTTTTCAAGACATAAAAATGGATTTACCACAAGATCCAACAATCCCACTTCTGAATGTATACCCCCAAAGAACTGAAAGCAGTGTCTCGAATAGATATTTGTATTCGTATTTTCTTTTAAAAAATATATATATTTTATTGATTTTTTACAGAGAGGAAGAGAGAGGGATAGAGCGTTAGAAACATCGATGAGAGAGAAACATTGATCAGCTGCCTCCTGCACACCCCCCACTGAGAATGTGCTCACAACCAAGGTACATGCCCTTAGCCAGAATCGAACCTGGGACCTTTCAGTCCCCAGGCCAAAGCTCTATCCACAGAGCCAAACCGGTTTCGGCTATACACCTATTTTCATAGTAACATTATTCACATTAGCCAAAAGGTAGAGGAAACCCAAGTCACCATTGATGGATGAATGAATAATCAAAGTCTGATATACACATATGTTAGAATATTATTCAGCCTTAAAAAGAAAGGAAATTCTACATGTGATACAATATGGCTGGACCTTGAGGACATTATACTAAACTAGAGGCCCAGTGCACAGATTTGTCCAGGGCACAGATTTGTCCAGGGTGTGTCCGGCCCATCTCCCCTAGTCCCTATTGGATGAACCCTAGCAGCAAGCTAACCTACTGGTCAGAGCGTCTGCCCCCTGGTGGTCAGTGTGCATCATAGTGACTGGTCAAAGGAACAGTCGGACGCTTAGCATATTACGCTATTATTACATAGGATAATATAGTAAAAAGGACAAATAAGGACAAGTACTGTATGATTCTACTTCTGGGAGATGCCTAGAGTAGCAAAATCATAGAAGCAGTACTAGAACGAGGTTACCAAGGGCTGTTGGGAGGAGGAAATGGGGAGTTGTTTAACGAGTATAGAATTTTAGTTTTGTAAGATGAAAAGAGTGCTGGAGATTGTTAGCACAACAGTGTAAATGTACTTAATACTACTGAACTGTACACTTCAAAAAGGACTAAGATGGTAAATTTTATGTTCTGTATATTTTACCAAAATTAAAAAGAAATTAAGCTTAAACAGCCACTGAAGCCACAGAGGCAGAAGAATTACAATAAAGGTTCATAGAATAAGGACCCAAATGATAAGAATATACTTTTAGCTTATTTTAAGTATAACTGTCATGAAGTATGAGAGGCACGACATAAACAAGAGGTAATTATGAGTAGCAAATGCTAAGAAAATAACTTAATTACTTATACACAGAATGTGGGCATGACTGTTGGCTGAATGGACATCAGAAGCCAAGACATGTTGCATATGAGTGAGATGACAGTGGTATTTTTATTCTTAAAAGAGAGAAACTACTAGGAATGTAGACTCTTAGTTGAGGTTTTAAGGGCCATTGTATCTGTATTTTGTATTTGCATATGAATCAAAACATTCTGTAATAAACAATACTGATCTAAAACAACGTAAACTTGCATATTAATTGCAAAGGCTGTATTAGTTCATGCCTTTTTAGTAATGAAATAGTAAGGTCCCTGGGATTTGCTTCAAAATAATCCCCGGAGATGGAGGAGGAAATGTGGGTAAGAATATAGTCCAAACAACACTGACCAGGATTTGGTAATTTTTGAAGCCGGATGATGTGTGAATGGTAGTTCTTTCTACTTTTCTATTGTAAAAGCTTGAAAGTGTCCTTAATAAAAGGTTTAAGACATTGAAAAAAAAAAGAAACAGATTTTTGTTGAAATTTATGTCATTGACACTTTGCTTCATCAAGTCCCTTTTCTGGCTTTTGTTTTTCATAGACTGAGTCTAATTTTTTTGCTAATAATTTTCCAGATTTCAGATACTCACCATTAGAAGGTGTTTAGAAAGGCAGAAAGAAGGGGGCAATATTCCTTTGGCTACCTTTGGCTACTTTTTAATTATCTTTTTGTAAACAAAGGCCTAAACATTTTATAATACCATGTTGGTGCATTTAAAATTTAAACAAATAATGTAAAACAGACAAGGCTGATTTTTTGTTCTTTGTAGATTTATTGATATGAAAATAGAATTACTATTGCAACAAAATTGACCCCAAAGGCAATATGCCATCGCATTGCTTGACATTGTCTTGCTGAAACTCTGTTGATAGTCTTACACTTCTTTTTATATATATATATATATATATATATATATATATATATATATTTTTTTTTTTATTGATTTTTTTTTTTACAGAGAAGAAAGGAGAGGGATAGAGAGAGAAACATTGATCAGCTGCCTCCTGCACACCTCCTACAGAGGATGTGCCCGCAACCAAGGTACATGCCCTTGACCGGAATCGAAACTGGGACCCTTGAGTCTGCAGGCCTGACGCTCTATCCACTGAGCCAAACCGGTTTTGGCCACTTCTTTTTTTACTGTTGACACTATTATAGATGTCCCTCATTCCCACATAGCCGTTGTCCCCCTCAACGCAGCCCCCTCCCTTGCCCAGGCCTTCACCACACTCTTGTCTGCGTCCATGAGCTACGTATGTATGTTCTCTGGTTATTCTCTAAGAAGAATTCTTATATTCCAGCAGTACTTTCCCCCCAGCACATTACACTTATATCTTCGCCCAGAACTCATGAAATTTTGATGATGGCTGAAATGCATGCAAGCTGTTGTACAATTGCCTAATCAATCTGAGCTCATCTTTAATATTGACATCACATTGCATTATGTAACTCCCTTCAGGAGATTTTTTTTTTCTTTTCAGAGGTAGGCTGTTTCTTTCATTTTGCTGCTCATACTTCAACTTTTCTGTTGCTAAATAGGAGGGTGAGATGGTGATTTGCACATTTCTACCCCTGTTTAAAGCTTATTTAAGAAGACTCGAGACTATCATTAGTTAGGGTGCTTTGAAATTATCTCTGAATTTTATTTCTCTACTAGCCCTATTAGAAATGGGCATCAATAATTGAGAACGAATTATAGTTTTTAGCTGCTTTGCCAAATGGAAAAAAAACATTCCCCCGTTTACCTTCACTAAAATTGGACCGCTAGGCACAGGCCTTTAAGAAGCAATGGGATTTTTACAGGATCTGTGCTCTCATGCTATTAATTTTTATAACTTGCAGCTGCAGAAAAATACTTATTTTAAGTAGCCAGCATAAGTGTTGGAAATGAGTTCCTTTCTCTTAGCTGTCAGGGAAACCATTTCCCTTGAACCGTGATGGCAGTCGGTTGTTACATATCACCTCCAGCCTCTTCTCCTCCCGCATTCCGAGAAGATTGAACATCATTGAGCATAAAACTTTTCCCCAAGGGTTCAGAACGGCCAAAATTGTACATTGAGCCTGAGCATATACTTTAAAGTGGAGTTCCATGTGCTCATTGAGCTCTTTGGAATTACGAAGATGATAGAAAAGTAATGAGCTGAGATTCTTGGCACATTATCCTATTCTTTTGTTTGGTGGTGATTGTTTGTTTTGTCTCTTTGAAACAGAAGAAGATCAGCCTCCATTTTAATAAACTGTGAACTAGAGTTAGACTGAATTTTTTCCACTGAAGACAAATTTTAGGTATTTATGACTTTCACTTTATTCACCAATAAAGAAAAAACACTTGCTGAAACTGGTTTGGCTCAGTGGATAGAGCGTCGGCCTGTAGACTGGAAGGTCCCAGGTTCGATTCCGGTCAAGGGCATGTACCTTGGTTGCAGGCACATCCCCAGTGGGGAGTGTGCAAGAGGCAGCTGGTCGATGTTTCTAACTCTCTATCCCTCGCTCTTCCTCTCTGTAAAAAATCAATATATATATACATATACATATACATATATATATATATATATATATATATATATATATATATAAAGAAAAAACACTTGCATTAAATATCTGACTATTTTCAGGCTTAAAAATCTGAGTATGGTTGGAGAATGTTAGAATTCTAAAAACCTAAATATAAAAATAAACTGTTGGTCCAAAAGTGGGAGGTGAAGTGGGGAGATGAATCAGCTTGATGTCAAACATTGTTGGATTCTTTTGTTAGTTACTTAGTGTATGGTTTATTTTCTTAGTTATTTTCACTGCTTCTTTTCATTTTCTAGGTATAGGTAATTTTGAGGAAGAGAGCATTTTATATCGTCAGGCATTAAGAAGTATTACATTAGTTGATATTTTAAAATACCTGTTATGCTAAATGTGGATCCAGATAAGTTGAAAAACAAAACAGAAATGTACTGAAATTGTACAAAGTCATTCTTCATTGCAGTTATTCTGATTTTAACGATGAGAAGAATGGTGTCACCTTACAAGAAAGACTATGCTTTGTGTTCTAAACTTTAACCCTAGGGAATTGTGGCATTTCAATAAATTTTTAATAATGACTCTGGTCTACTTTTTTTTGTGTGTGTGTGTGTGGGGGGTGGATAGTTATTACTTAGCTATCATGGAGTAAGAGAAGTTGTAAGTGGAGAAATCCATGGAGAAAAGGAAAATCATAGGCTCAGTTATTGTGGCCAATTGCCAAGTTAGATTGTATTTTAGCTCTCCAGAAGTACCTTTCTTGATACTTTTTTGAATGTTATCTATTCATCATGGAAATAGAAATCAAAAGTTTTTTTTTTGTTTTGTTTTGTTAATCCTCACCTCAAGATATTCTTTCGATTGATTTTTAGATAGAGTGGAAGGGAGGGGGAGAGACAGAGAGAGAGGGAAAAAAAAACCACACCAACATGAGAGAGACACGTGGATTGGTTGCCTCCCGCAGGTGCCCCAACCCTGGCCGGGGACTGAGTCAGCAACAGAGGTATGTGCCCTTGATCAGAATGGAACCTGTGACCTTTCAGTCCTCAGGCCAACGCTCTAACCACTGAGAAAAAACGAGCTGGAGAAAACGTTTTTTGTTTTTTTTTTTAAATTTTATTTATTTATTTATTTTATTATATAATGATATAAGAGCACCTGGGTTAGTAATGGGCTAGTCCTAGTTTATTTTTGCTAGAGCTAACAAACTTTTCAGCAAACATAAACGGTGGGAGGGTGTATTCTGGTGCCATACAGCCTTTTAGGTGTACGTTTGGCCTTTGGCACTTACTAGCTCAGTGCCTCTGGCACAGTGTGTTACTCAGCTTCACTGTGGCTCAGGTTCCTCAATTGCAGAGTGTGGATCATAACTTTATAATGTTATTGTGAAGATTCATCTTTTTATAGTGCTCAAAACCATTCTGGGCACAGAGTGAGTGCTGTACCTGTTTACTATTATTATTTAACAACCTTTGTGCGAGATAGGGCTCTAGATGTACTGAAAATATGCAGGTAAATAGCATAAGGTCTCTGATCTTAGGGATTTTACAGTCTTGGGGAAGTGACCAAGCAGATGGTTACAATGTAGGGTGATAGAGGTGTTCTACGAGAGTATTAGTGCCACTTATCTCAAAGTGGGGGGAGTTCAGGGGAGGCTTCCTGAAAGAAGTGGTTGCAGGGCTGAAGTAAGAAGAAATGGGGAAAAGCCTTCCAAGCAGAAAGAGTAGGATGTCCTAAAGGAGCAGGAGAGCGAGAAGGGGAGAGAGAACGAGAACTGCCCTTTTTGGGAAATAGAAATAGTTCCTAAGGAAGCCGGCATAGAGTACGAGGCTGGTGATAAGGAAGGTCACATAGGGCTCTGGTTTCCATGCCAAAGACTTTGGACTTTTATCCTTTGGCATTAGGGGCCCCTGAAGAACCATGGATAAGGGAGGGTTGGGATGAGAATTTGAGTTAGAAAGATTAGTGTTGTGCCAGTGTGGCAACTGGATTGAAAGAGTACAGGTTAAGAGTACAGAGAGTAATGGTACGGTCCAAGTAAGAAATAAATAGGCCTGGATTAAGATAGTAATAATGTAGGTGAAAAGAGAAGTTAATTTGAGAACTATAAAGGATTAGAATAAATATAATTCAGTAACAAATAATATGTGGGATGAGGAAAAAGGAGAAATATATATATATTTTAAATTAATTTTTAAAAATTTAAATTCTTTGTTGTTTAAAGTATTATGTATGTCTCCTTTATCTCCCATTGACCTCTCCCTGGTCTCCCCCCACCCCCAGCACATGCTCTCACCTTCCCTACTGTCCGTGTCCACTGGTTATGCTTTTATGCATGCATACAAGCCCTTTGGTTGATCTCTTACCACCCCCTCACATTCCCTCTGAAGTTTGATTTAATTGATGCTTTTATATCTCAGACTCTATTTTTGTTCATCAGTTTATGTTGTTTATTATAGCCCATAAATGACTGAGTCCATGAGATGTTTGTCTTTCTCCGACTGGCTTATTTCACTTAGCATAATGCTAAACTCCATCCATGCTGTTGTAAATGGTAAGAGTTCTTTCTTTTTAAAGCAGCATAGTATTCCATCGTTTAGATATTCCACAGTCATTTTTATTAAAAAAATTTTTTGTTTTAATTTGACAATTTTTAGAGTCTGTCACTAAAAGGGAATAAAGCAGGATGAGAGGAACAGAGTGTGGTGCAGGGGAGAGGGGAGATACATTGGTATTTGTATGTGTTGATTTTGAAGTGCCTGTGAGACATCCAAGGAGTGATGTCTAGAAAGCAGTTGGATATAAGAATACAGAATTCAGCCGAAACTGGTTTGGCTCAGTGGTAGAGCGTCGGTCTGTGGACTGAAAGGTCCCGGGTTCGATTCCGGTCAAGGGCATGTACATTGGTTGCGGGCACATCCCCGGTGGGGGGTGTGCAAGAGGCAGCTGGTTGATGCTCCTCTCTCATTGATGTTTCTAGCTCTCTATCTCTCTCCCTTCCTCTCTGTAAAATATCAATAAAATATATATATTAAAAAAAAGAATACAGAATTCACTGGAAGAGACAATGATGCCAGAACAGCTTTGGTAGTCAGCAGAACATAGAATGTCGTTGAAGTGATAGAGTGAGTGAAACTAGTCAGGGAGAGCCTATAGCAAGACACAGGAAGATGAGATCCTAGATAATATGCTGAGATTCCAGAAAATAATGTATGAGTGTTAAATGGTGGGAGAGAAAGCCTTCAGAATCAAACAAACAGAAGCGACCAGACAGGAAAGCCAGGGGAGAATGGCGTCATAGAAGCAAGAGGAGAGGAATTCCAAGAAAAGAGTGGTAATGATATATAATATTGCCAAGAAGTCAAGAAGGATGAAGGCTGAATTTTGCTCTGAATTTTAAGCAACAAAAAGGGAATTAATATTTTGGGAAGAAGAAAGGCTAGATGTCAAATGTTGGGTAGAAACCAGATTCCAGTGGGTTGAAGAGTACATGGGATTATTTTATTTCAAGATGGTAAGTAAAAACTTTTCCATTTCTGGCTCTTCTCATAAAACACTCCAAAAACAACAAGAGAATAAGAAACTAAAAGACAAAGTCAATCTTTGAAGAAAGTGAGAGAATTTGTCACCAGGAACCACAATACATGAAGAGGAAAGCAAATGGTGAAGGGTAACAGACCTAGCCAAGAAGAGGAAATGTTTACAGAGACTCTAACCATTGCCCCCTTCCCAGACATGGTCAGGAATAGGTATCACCAGGCTGGGTTGAGGCAGAAATGACAATGGAAAATGTTTTAAAAAGCCTTCCTCAGGAGCATGTGAGCAGGCACCTTCAGTGCTCAGTCAGACATCTTCTTCCTAATTCTTACTTCCCCTGGCTTTATTTGTGAATGTTCCAGTCACACTTCCTTGTCTTTGTCTTCTGTCCTCCCCGGCTACATGGCCTTCAAGGGGCTCTGTGTTTGTGCTTTGCTTCTCCATCTCTCTTGCTTTTGAGGAGTTTCCTTATTTTCCTGCCAACTCGCTGATGCATTAAAACACACACACACACACACACACACACACACACACACACATTGTTATTTCATCCTTCATTTTTTTAGATATTGTGTAATAGGATGGCTTGTTAGGCTGTCAATATACAGTATGGCTGAGAATCCCTGGGCTTGTTTTTGTAAGACTAAAGAGGATCCCCAAACTGGTTCTTCTCAAATCAGCGCTACATGTGCTCCAAAGTCCCAGCTTCCCTCCCGGGGCCATTGAGAGTTAACACTTCTGCACATCGTTGTCACAATACACTCCTACCCTCCCCCAGCCAGGGAACCAAGACATGACTTCTAATTCTCCTTTGCATGTGATTTTGTTTTTACTTAGGGCTGGGCCGCAGTACATTTGAGCCAACTGTTTCTTATCTCTTAGTCTTAAAGCAAATGACACAGCACCTCCATTTCCTGCAGACGTAGGACTCATGCTCACTCAGGGCACTGAGAAGTGCTCTAGTGACGCACTTATTTTCAAGTCTCATATTTCAGTACCTATTTGTTAATTCAGCTAAAGCCAAGTCAGTTTTCTGATTGCACAATGTTTTGATATAATTTAGAGTTGAACATAAAACAAACAAAAATTTTGATAAATTATAAAAGAGACAAAAAAATTTGATAAATTATAGAATAGCTTTGGGAGAGGGAAAGGGATGTAGTTTGTTTATTTGTTTATTACTAGAGGCCTGGTGCATGAAATTCATGCTCTGGGGGTGGGGGTGGGGGTGGGGTGTCCCTCAGCCTGGCCTGTGTCCTCTCACAGTCCAGGACCCCTTGCTCTTTACTGCCTGCCTGCTTGCTGCTCCCTACCACTTGGCTCACTGCTCCTTGGTACTGCCTCGAGGTTCCTGCCACCTCCGCTGTACTCGCCAGTCGCCAGTCATGAGCCCGGCTTCTGGCTGAGTGGTGCTCCCCCTGTGGGAGCACTCTGACCACCAGGTCCCAGCTCCTACTTTGAGGGTCTGCCCCCTGGTGGTCAACTCATAGTGACCAGTCATTCCACCATTCAGTCAATTTGCATGTTAGGGTTTTATTATATAGGATAGGATATTGAATGTGAACTGTACATGAAAAATAAAATTTAAAAAATAACCAAATAAAATTTTAGATCTGAGAATGTTTTTTTTAAATATAAATTCTTACTTGAGGATTTTTAAAAAAATATACTTTATTGGTTTTTCAAAGAGAGGAAGGGAGAGGGAATAGAGAGCTAGAAACATCGATGAGAGAGAAACATCGACCAGCTGCCTCCTGCACACTCCGCACTGGGGATGTGCCTGCAACCAATGTATATGCCCTTGACCGGAATCCAACCTGGGACCTTTCAGTCCGTAGACCGACACTCTATCCATTGAGCCAAACCAGTTTTGGCTTGAGGATGTTTTTAAAATCAATTTTTGGAGAGAGAAACATCCATGGACAGAGTAATACCAGTAGGCTGCCTCTGTACCTGCTGACCCAGCGGGATCTAACCTAAACCTAAGTATGTGCCCTAACCTAGAATCCAACAGGAGATCCTTAGATGTACAGGTTGAAACTCCAACCAACTGAGCCAGCTGGCCAGGGAAGATCTGAAAAAAAATTATAAATGTACCTCCAGGGCCTGGTCAGTGTGGATCAGTAGTTAGAATGCCCTCCCATGCACCAAAGGGTCACGGGTTCGATTCCAGTAAGGGCACATACACAGATTGTGGGTTCCATCCCTGTCGGATTGCTTGGGCAACTGATCTATGTTTCTCTTTCTCTTTCATTCTCCTTTCCTTTCTCTCTAGAACCAATGAAAAGAACATATCCTTAGAGGAGGACTTAAAAGGAAAAAAAAAAATGCTGGTTTGGTTCAGTGGATAGTGCTTCTGCGGGTGGACTGAAGGGTACCCGGTTGGATTCTGATCAAGGGCACATACCTGGGTTGTAGGCTTAATCCGGGGCCCTGGTCAGGGATTCAGCAAGAGGCAAGGCAACCAACTGATGTCTCTCACATTAGTTTTTGTCTTTCTCCCTCCCTTCCACTCTCTGTGCGCGCAGGTTGCTTGTCAGGGCCCCCCATCAAAACCCCTCTGGTGTGCCCTGGCCCCTGCTGTGGGCCGGAGCTCCTCTGCCACAGCAAAGGTTTGGGTTCCATTCTGTCAGGGCACCTACTTACGTTTCGGGTTTGATCCCTGCTCAGGAAGTCATTCGGCGGGGAACTGGAGTTCCACTGCCGACATGGCCAACTCTGACAACTCTGATCCCCACTCTCCCCCCCCCCCCACTCCTCCATCGAGGGCAGCTTCAACTCGGGCAGCTGCGTGGCCTGTGGGCAGGTCGCCCTCTCTGCAGCTCACCAGGCCTGGCTATCGCACAGTCGCCAGGGAGGTGTTTTTTCCAGGTTCCCAGGGAGAGCGCCCTTCGTGGCAGACTCCCTGGGAGAGTCGGGTCCCCAAGGGAAAGCACTTTGCTCAGCCTCCCTTCAGAACTCCCAGGCCTGAGCGGAGTACCCGTCCTGCTCAGGGCGTAGAGGGGAGAGCCGCCCAGGGAGGCCTCCTAGCCGGGTGTGAGAAACGAAACCGGAGCCCTTCCTCCTTGAACCCTGTCGTCTTTGGGCATGTGGACGCATTTTATTTTATTTTATTTGACACAGCCTCACCTGCCTGGCCTCATGCCCACCGGCTCCTGCCAGACTTACCCGTGAGGGCGACCTGGCTAATTAGCACATTCATTTCTTATTATATAGGATTGGTTTATTAGAGAGAAAGGAAGGGGAAGGGAGAGAGAGAAACATCAATGGCAGAGCAAAACGCTGATTGACTGCTTTCTGCACAGCCCCTGATGGGGCTCGAGCCCAGAACCTGGGCATGTGCCTGACCAGGAATGAAGCCAGCAACCTTTGGGTGCGCAGACAGATGATGCCCAGCCAACTGAGCCACATCGGCTAGGGTGGGGTGTAGTTTTTTATTTATTTAATATATTTTTATTGATATTTTACAGAGAGGAAGGGAGAGAGATAGAGAGCTAGAAACGTCGATGAGAGAGAAACATCGACCAGCTGCCTCTTGCACACCCCCTACTGGGGATGTGCCCGCAACCAATGTACATGCCCTTGACCGGAATCGAACCCGGGACCTTTCAGTCCGCAGACCGACGCTCTATCCACTGAGCCAAACCGGTTTCGGCTGGGGTGTAGTTTTTAAAAACAGCTGGTTGTAATGTGTCCTAAAGCTTAATTTTTCCTCTAGAAATGCTTTAAACTTCACAACAAACTTTATTCTAATTCACGCTAATAAGAGTAGAATTTCTAGAATTTATAGTCTGTGATTATACACAAATCCATTTTCTTTGACTCAAAATCAGAGCAAAGGTCACTTGCATACAATCACCACCTTTTGATACAGAAATTTTAGAGCACAATGAGGCAGTATCTTTCAATTATAAAAAACAAGTTATTTTATTTATTAATTTTAATATTTTAATAAAGCTATTTTATTTACTAATTTCTAATAAATTTAAAAAAGCAGTTATTTTATTAATTAATTTTTACTTTTTGGTTTTGGTAATCAACAACTCTAAAAAATTGTTATGTTCCAAAACACATCTTTTTCTTTTTTCTAGAGAAGAATAGGAGATACTTTCTATTTTCTCCTTTACATGTTATCTCTAATTCCTTAGCTTTTAAACTTAGTTCAGGATAAACATATAAACAGGCATTGCGAGCCAAAACCGGTTTGGCTCAGTGGGTAGAGTGTTGGCCTGTGGACTGAAAGGTCCCAGGTTGGATTCCTGTCAAGGGCATGTACCTTGGTTTCGGGCACATCCTCGGTAGGGGGTGTGCAGGAGGCAGCTGGTCGATGTTTCTAGCTCTCTATCCCTCTTCTTTCCTCTCTGTAAAAAATCAATAACATATATTTTAAAAAATAAAAAAATAAACAGGCATTGCATAAGTTGTATGACAAAACATGCTGGAATTTGGGCAATTAAAAAAGCTTTAGAGATGATGGATGGACTCGTTTACAATTTAGGAGTCTCAGAAAGTATGCAGCCTGGGTTGTCACTTTGAGGAAACAAAGTGACCCAGACCAGTGACCTGAGATTCCGCACATCATAACCCTGTCCTTCCAGAGTCACAGCCGGGAACACCACCTCCTGGGTGAACACCCTCATTGTTATGTTGTACGCTTCCTTCTTTATATGCCATGCTTAGCAAAGCACTTTAATTTTTTTATATAAATTTAAAAAACATTTATGTTTTGTAAAATGAACTGGCCCCTCTCATGTTTAAAATTAATTTAGGAAACCCAAACATATTACACTAAATCTATTACAGAAGAGATTTTAAAATTTATGGGACTATTAAGCAAGCAGCATAGATTTCTTAAGTTTATTCCTATAACATGTGTAATCACCAGGACTCCAGACAAATTTGTTTATTAGAGAAAAGAATCAGGAAGTCTGAGATGTAGACAGTTCAGGATACTAGGGAAGTGGGGAAAAAAAGCCCCTTCTGAGCCCAGAATGCTGCTTTTATAAACAAAGGACTATCACTTCCTGTTTCTTAATCCTATTAAAACTCCATTGAAACATCTGCAGCTCTCCGTAGCTCTAGAGATGACCATAAAAAAGTAAAACCATACAAGAAAAGACATTCTAAAGACACGTATTTCACATCCACAGCATTTTTATTGTGATAAAATGTCGATTATGCTAATAACAATGGTAGGTGTTGTTTCTTAAGCACTTCCTGTGAGCCACGCGCTGTGCTAGGCCGTGGGCATCAGCTCACTCCATCCTAACAGCAACCCTAGGAAGCAGATTTCTTCTACAGATTAGAAAACCAAAGCCCAGAAAGGTTAAGTAGCTTGTCCACAGGCGAGAGGCTGATGAGGAGTGAAGGCGGGCTGGGACACCGTGATCTGCCAGACTCCAGGGCGGTCTCCCCAGTTTGTGTGTGAGAAGAGTTTTGTTTCTGGTGTATGGCCGGGCAAGTTGTACTGCGGCTTGTGAACCCAGGCTAATGCTCAAAACCCTCTTCTTCCAAGTCAAGCTTCAGGACACTTAGGACAGGCAGTGATTGGGGTGAAGGAGAATAAGAAGGAACTAATGCTTACTGGAGGAGATTGGTGTTTGCTGAGTACTGACTGTGTGTTAGGCAGGACAGATTCATGTTTCCATTCCACAAATACTTACTGAGCGCCTGTGGTGGGTGTGCCCCTGTGTTAGGAACGGGGGCTACAGCCCTGAGCGAAACAGCGTCCCTGCACGTCCAGAGCTGGTTAGCCAGGGGGAGGCAGACAGCACACAGTTAACATGTAAATATATATCATGCTGCCCTAGAATCCAGTGGTTCTCAACCTTTCTAATGCCGTGACCCTTGAATACAGTTCCTGATGTTGTGGTGACCCCCAACCATAAAATTATTCTTGTTGCTACTTCATAACTGTAATTCTGCTACTTTTATGAATCATATTGTAAATATCTGTGTTTTCTGATAGTCTTAGGCAAATCTGCTGGCGGTTCTCAACCTCTTGTTGAGTTCTCGAGACACACAGGTTGAGAACCGCTAGCAGAGTCACCTAAAACCATCGGAAAACACAGATATTTGCATTATGATTCATAACAGTAGCAGAATTACAGTTATGAAGTAGCAACGAAAATAATTTTATGGTTGGGGGTCACCACAACAGGAGGAACTGTATTAAAGGGTTGTGGCATTAGAAAGGTTGAGAACCACTGGGACGGTTTGGCTCAGTAGATAGAGTGTCAACCTGCAGACTGAAGGGTCCCAGGTTGATTCTGATCAGCACATATGCCCAGGTTGTGAGCTGGGTCCCAGGTTGATTCTGATCAGCACACATGCCTAGGTTGTGGGCTAGGTCCCCAGTAGGGAGCATGCAGGAGACAGTCAATCAATGATTCTCTCTTATTATTGATGTTTCTATCTCTCCCTCTCCCTTTCTCTCTGAAATCAATAAAAAATAAAATAAAATAAAAAAATGTGCTAAGACATTCTTTCATTCTCGTCATTGATGTTTCCATCTTTCTCTCTCTCTCCCTTCCTCTCTGAAATCAATATTATATATATACATACACACACTAGTGCAGTGGTTGGCAAGCTCATTAGTCAACAGAGCCACAGTTTGCCGACTACTGTACTAGTGTATATTTAGTGTATATATACTAATATATATATATATATACACATATACATATACGTATACGTATACGTATACATATACGTATACGTATATGTATATGTATATGTATATGTATATTTTTGAAGGTGACATTTGAGCAGGCATCAAAAGACAGCTCGTGAGGCCTTGTGGGCCATGATACAGGCTTAGGATTTTACCCTGAGTGATGCAGGAAGCTCCGTGAGCATTTCTGAGCACAAGCATGATATACTCTGCCTTGTGCTTTAAAAGACTCAGTCTAGCGTCTGTGTGGAGAATAGACCATTGAGGGACAAGGAGAACATGTGACTTAGAATAAGAAGTCACTGTCATGTGTTCAACACCTACTATGCATTTTGTTTAGACCACTTCTAATCATTTCAGGAATCCAACTGAATTAAGTTAGCCCTGTGCACATGATAGGACTAAAAAGCTCCTCGAGGCTTAGAAATTTGCCTAAAGACCCGCAGCTATGACTGTAGGAACTCGCTATCAGATTGACAGTTTTGGTGCAGCTCTTCAACATGACAGCTGCCATTTAGGGTGTCCTCCCATAGGCCAGATCTGGTTCTAAGGTGAGGATTACACGAGTGGGATTTCCCTGAAACTAGTGCGAGTGGGGTTCTTGGGGCGCTGTTGGAATGAGCACTTCTGGAGGCCCCCAGGGGAGGATAAGATGTGGCAAAAGGCTTTCTTTCCATGGAGTTCCATTCCTTGGGTTGTCCCGGGCCCCTTAGCCCAGCCCTGAACAAGGTGCAGCTGGGGCTTTAGCAGAGTCAAAAGCAAAGCCGGTGTCCAAGCTTTCCTTCCATGGTGGAGTTGAGTCCGGCAGAACATCAGGCTAGATTCAGCCCATCAGACCACGGTGTGAGCCCCACATGAGTGAGCCACGTGGGTGAACCCTGGAGCCACCTCCTGCAATAGTCAGGTGGGGGCAGAGACAGAAAGAGAGAGAGAGAGAGAGAGAAAGAGACTCCTTTGTTTAGGAGCTTAACTATCAAATCTTCCTATGCTTGCAGTGGCCATGCCTAGTGTGGCCACTGACTCAGTCACCCAGACCTTACTGGGCATGCGTCTATTGTCCAGTCCCTTCCCTCTGCAATTTGTGGAGAACAGACCTGGAGAGTGTTAACAGTAGCCAAAGCTGTATAAATGGCATGCCTACACTCTCTGGTCTCCCCTTTACTCCTTTCCTGTTAATAATAACCAGGTTATTACAATAGTGTCACCTTGAATATATTGCTCTTATATACTATTAAATGCTCTGAGAGGTAGGTATTATTTCTATTTGTAGACGAGGAATCCAAGTTTCATGGAAGTTGTCACTCAATGACTTGCAACAAGGCTCCATAGCTAGTAAGTGGCAGAACTGGGAATCGAAGCCTGATCTGTGGACCTCCCACTTAATTATGGTGTAAGACAAAGGATTTACAGCATTGTGAACAATTTTACTCTCCCTCCTCTTTCTGCCTTTCCCCCCTTGGCTTCCATTGCTTCCTGGTGATCCATACCATCCTTTTTGGAAGAAATTGCCTGATAAGTTTCTAATAGTTTAGGATGCCTTCGTAGATTTTATTACCCCTCCTATACATATGTGTATTTCACAGGCTTGTCATGGGGAGAGGAACACTGAAAGTGACTCTAATTTTTGGTAGGATCTTCTGACTCTATCAGGTCCCATGAAAGATTGTGTTCTCACTGGACAATTAGGAAGGCAGGGGAGGAGACAAGGCTATCTGTCTTCATAATCAGCAGAGTGGTGTCAAACTCAAAGGCTATCTCAGGACAAATAAAAGAGGTGTGTGGCCCGTGGGTTGTGAGTTTGACATGTGGCCCATGGGTCACGAGTTTGACAAACTCTGAAGTAGGGAAATAAGAAGAGTGAATTGTCACATTCAAAGTAAAAGCATGCACCCTGGGCAGTGTTTCTCTTGAGAAGCAGTATGAGTTAGGGCCAGGCTGTGTTTCTGTCTGCACAGAGACTCATTGGCCCCTTGAATCTCTGAGAGTCTGAACTGGCTCTAGGGAAATTGTGAGGGAGACAGTGTTTATCATGCTCTGCCTCTACGAACCTCACTGCTCCCTCTTCCTGTTTTCAAAATATTTCTTCGGGATGCAGTCTGATGGTCTTATTCACACCGAAGTATAAATGACTGATATCACTTACTACTTTATATCTATGAGAAGCTTGAAAAAAAAAAAGAAACCTTAATAAAAAAGAACAAACCTTTATTACTGGAATTTTAGGCATCCATGTGCAGGTGATGTGAAGGGAGGTGAACTTTTTTTTTAAGCCCTCAGAATGATATACTTTTTGGTAATATAACTATATTCACTGATATTTTAGGGATTCACTGGTTTTCATTTTATCTTTTCATTTTAGAATGAAATGCTATAAAAATTTTTTGAGGACTGCCAGGCCGGTGTGGCTCAGTGGTTGAGCATTAATCTATGAACCAGGAAGTTAGGTTTCGATTCCCAGTCAGGGCACATGCTGGAGTTGCAGGCTTGATCCCCAGTAGGGAACATGCAGAAGGCAGCAGATGGATGATTCTCTGTCATCATTGATGTTTCTCTCTCTCTCTTTCCCTCTCTCTTCTTCTCTGAAATCAATAAAAACCTGTTTTCAAAAATGTTTTGAGTATTATGTGCCCGACAGGCCTATTAGATGGTTTCCATACATTATGTCACTTTAATATTGTGTAACATCCTGGTAAGTGCAATTATCCACATTTAGAATATGGGCAAATCAGAGGTTAAACAACTTGCTCACGGTAGTGCGGGTGCCGAGGAATGGAGCTGGAGGAAACACCATGGCCTCTCACTCAGTCTGAGAAAGTCCTGCAGGGTCTTTCTTTCCCTGACACTATATAGTGTATGAATTACAGCAGTTGTTTCTACTTCCCTGACATGTAGTAAAGGTGATTCAGAAAGCTCTTACAGTAATATTGTACCCAGGTGTAATTGTCAGGGTTCTCCAGAGAAACAGAACCAAGAAGATACACACACACACACACACACACACACACACACACACACACACTTTAAGGGTTTGGCTCATGTGGTTGTGGGATGCACAAATCTAACATCTGTAGGGCAGGTCTGCAGGCTAGAAATTCAGGTAAGAGTTGATATTCAGTCTTGATTTCCCCAGGCATCAGGTTGGACATGAAGGTAGGGTTTTGCCTGAAATTGGTTGCCAGAGCCCTGCCAAGTTGACACGTAAAATTAACCATCAAAGCAATAAACAGTGATTTCTACTGAACATACTTTTGAAGGTGCCTGGCTTCTTTACCTGCTAGCTTTCCAGCTGGGTCCTGTGCTGTGGATGGATACAGACACAGAGCTGAGTCTGGAGGGAATGAAGCAGGTGCGAGGGAAACAGCTACTGGTTTATTCTGTTTGTGTGTGGGTGTGTTACTGCTATAAGTCGTCTTATTGTTTTATGGACATGGATATGCATTTAAAAAAATTCTCATTCTTTTATGTTGTTGTTGGAGGAGGCTATCGGATTAGCTAGGAAAGCAGCAGTTGAGAAAGGGAGGAGAGAAAAACCCTTAAGCAATGTTTCAGGATCTGGAATACAACTGGGAAAGTCAGGCGATTGGAATTCACATAAACCCAAAGTGGACAGTATGACTAAGGAGGAGAAGGGTGGCTGCAAAGCCAGAGTACAAGGTTATAACTGATAAGGGAGCCCTGCCGTGACAGAATGAATGAGTTTGCTTTATAAGCCCAGTGGGAAGTTTACCTATTTTCCTTTACTTAAACAAATGTTTTATTTAATTTGTGTTATTATTTACTAGAGGCCCAGTGCACGGATTTGTGCACATTGAAAGGGAATTAATTAGAAGGTGGCTGGTGGGGTGAGACTGGGCAAGATGGGCCAGGCATTCCCTGGAGTCAATCTCCTGCGGTCCTTCCTTGGCCGGCCACACTTGGGGTGGTGCCGGGACTCAAAGGGTTGTGCAGGGTCCGTCTGACAGGTGGGGTCCTTCAGCCTGGCCTGTGGGGATCGGTCCGAAACCGGCAGACAGACATCTCCTGAGGTGTCCCAGAGTTTGGGAGGACACTCTGCAAAGTTGCTGTCCCTCAGTGTTGAGCGTCTGCCCCCCTGGTGGTTAGTGTGTGTCATCTAACCTTTTATATATATAGATTTACTAGAGGCCTGGTGCACAAAATTAATGCATGGGTAGGGTCCCTAGGTTTGGTCAGTGATCAGGGCCCATTGGAACTTTCTGGCTGCCGCCCAGGGCCTTCCTTCATTCCACGCCACGCCCTGGTGGTCATTGCCCATCATAGTGAGCAATTGAACTCCTGGTCTCCTGGTCTAACTCCCAAGGGGACACTTTGCATATTAACCACACACACACACACACACACACACACACACACACACACACACATGCGCGCGCACGCGCGTGCGCGAGATCTGGTGCACAAAATTCATGCACTGGGGGGAGGGAGGGGTGTTCCTCAGCTCAGCCTGCACCCTCTTCAATCTGAGACCCTTGGGAGATGTCCTACTGCTGGTTTAGGCACAAACCCTATGGGATCCAGCCTAAACTGGCAGTCGGACATCCCTCTCACAATCTGGGACTGCGGGTTCCCAACTGCTCACCTGCCTGCCTGCCTGATTGCCCCTCACCACTTCTGCCTGCCAGCCTAATCACCCCCTAACCACTCCCCTGCCAGCCTGATTGACACCTAACTGCTGCCCTGTTGGCCTGATTGCCCCCAACAATCTTCCCCTGCTGGCCCAATCACCCCCACTGCCCTCCCCTGTCAGCCTGGTTGCCCCCAACTGCCCCAGTCACCCCAAATTGCCCTCCCCTGCAGGCCCTGTACCCCCCAACTTCCCTCCCTCCCCTGAAGACCTGGTTGCCCCCAACTGCCCTCCCCAGCAGGCCTGGTTGTCCCCAATTGCTCTCCCCTGCAGGCCTGGTCCCCGACAACTGCCCTCCCCTGCAGGCCCAGTCATCTACAACTGCCCTCCCCTGTTGGGCTGATCTCACACAACTTCTCTCCCCTGCCAGCCTTCTTGTGGCAGCCATCTTGTGACCACATGGGGACGGCCATCTTGTGTGAGGGCATAAGGGTCAATTTGCATATTACCTCTTTATTATATAGGATATAGATTTTTAAAGTGAAGTGGGCAACTTCTTTTTTTTTTTTTTTTTGATTTTTATTGATTTCAGAGAGGAAGGAAGATGGAGAGAGAGATAAAAACATCAATGATGAGAGAGAATCATAGACCGGCTTGCTCCTACACTCCTCCTACTGGAGATCGAGCCCAAAACCTGGGCATATGCTCTGACCTGGATTTGAAAGTAAATAAACAGTAGCAATAAGCAAGCCCACACAGTGAGTTTTAATCTTAGTCTATAAACTCTGGGGTAAGATACATTGCATTTTTTTTTTTAATCTCAACTTAGATTCTGACTCCCTGTCTCCCAGACCTGGTGCTTCTCACTTCCTCCATCCAGAGTTCTGTTAAGGTTCTGGGGTCTTATAAGATGCCAAAGTGTCAGGAAACAGGAGGGAGCATCGGTGCATCTAAGTTATGCAGACACATCCCCGTGATGCTCCATGGGGCCTTTCAGGCTGCTCTTACCCTCAGGACACAGGGATCTTTGGAACGAACCTTGTATCTATGCCCCCCTGGACACACCGGGCACCCATGTCTCTCAGGGCTTCTGAGATCACCAAGCCCCCTGCTCCAGGACCCACAGACGCTCCCTCTCGCTGGAGGGGAGGGGGTTGGTGGCGGGTGATGGGGGTGGGCCTCTTCATAGGTTGGGAAAGTCTAATTCTCCAGAGCCTTCTTCCCTTTTCTATTACCTTAGCCTCAACCGTGTCAGGGTTGTGGAAAATAAAAGGCAGGTATGCTTGCAGTCTGTTTCCGCTTCCTGCCCTGACGTGTAACTTTCCCTAGGGAAAAGCAAGGAAGGGCCAGGCCTTGCTTTATCTGAAAGAGAGATCTACTCCAAGGACAAACTGAAGCGGGAGGTAGCTCTTATTATAGATGTAGGGGGCTTTGGGTCACATAATGTTGTGGATGGATCCACGTGCTCTAAGACTGGCATGTGCAGCAGATCCTAGGCCCATGGTTGGCAAACTGTGGCTCGCGAGCTACATGCGGCTCTTTGGCCCCTTGAGTGTGGCTCTTCCACAAAATACCATGGCCTGAGCGAGTCTATTTTGAAGAAGTGGTGTTAGAAGAAGTTTAAGTTTAAAAAATTTGGCTCTCAAAAGAAATTTCATTTGTTTTACTGTTGATATTTGGCTCTGTTGACTAAGGAGTTTGCCGACCGCTGTCCTAGGGGAAACCCCAGTGTTCGTTAAGGGCATTTGTAATGCACTTGACATCTATTCCCCAGCGAGGAGGCTGCCATTGAAGTGGCTGCCACCATCCAGTAGGAAGCAGCCAGCTGGGCAGTTTTCCACCAAATCAACGCCGAAGCGGTGGACCTCCTGGCGTCCAGGAACTGCTCGCTGGTGCCGATCGGTTATGGCTGTGGCTGCAAGGCTATTTCCACTCCACACACAGGGACCAGGCCCTGTTTTCCTCAGAGGGGCCCATGGAAGTGCCCGCCACTTCCGGCTTCACGGACTTCGCTTCAGAGCAATAATAAACACTGTTTTTAAAAATGAAAAAGCAATTCCTCCACTCGATTGAAGTAGTAATTGAAGTGAGGGAACAACTCTATAAATGCTTCTGTCAAAAGCAACTTTCTGAAGTCTCCTGAATGAAGACAGACAGGTAATGAAAATGAAGGGATCAAGACACAACCCTGCTTATGTTTCAACAGGGAAGAGTTACATGTAACTGCTTTTTTAAGCTAACGTGTTTATACGTTTTTGTTGTTATTGTCTGCAATAGTGGGGAACAATGGATTTAAAAGAAAAAACAACCGAGATTAAAAGCAAAAAAGAAAGAAAGAGGAACGTACTGGGAAGATACAAGGGTGTTCCCAAAAGATTGAAAATTCAATAATCAAGCTTGGGAAGGGTAGACATGTCTCCTGAGACCCACTAATAGAGTGACCCACTTCCAATAACTTCTAGTCTCTGCGTTTCTGTTTGCTGTTCCCTATTTCCTGGAGTGACAGCCACATTGGCTCAACTGGAGTTAGTCACCTACCCTTGAGTCATGCAAGTGTGACTAGGTGATACCGCTTAATGCTGAAATTTACGTAATGCTTCCTACATTTGGGGCCTTGCTCTTAGCACTTTGCAAGTATTTTGTTTATTCCCCCACAACAACTCTGTGTCTTACATACTCCTTATGAGGGTTCCCGTTTCTCAGATGAGAAAACCAGAGCCCAGAGAGGCCAAGCCATTTTCCAAGACCACACAGCTTTTACCCGACATTTAATCTTCGGCATGATACGCACATATTTTTAACTTTATCACCAGGTGGGATGGATGGGCGTTGCGGTTTGGTCTCTGCAAACATCCCGTGTTTTTTACCTTCGGGCCCCACATGAGTGATCATAGACGGCATCTTCTTTCCAACAGGAGTCAGAGCCGCCTTGCAGCTGTCTGAGGTCCTTCACCTCAAAGCCTCCTCCGTGACCTAGACAAGAGCAGGAGAGACATGTGGGGAGCAGGGTTGACTATGGATAGAGGCAGGAGGAAAAAAAAAAAAGAGCAGGAATCAACAGCAGTGGGGATGGGTGGGCGGTTCAGCTGGACACATGGAGAACATGAGCCAGCGTTTTCTGAGTCATACAGTTCAAGGCCATTTCCTGAGCATTTGAAATGCTAACCAGGGCCCTTGGAGCCAAATCCATGGAACAGATGGAGAGATCAGCACTTGGGCATCGGTAGCAACTTGGCATCACCTAATTCTGTTTGACACTCAGTTAACTGAGATCTCTGGGTAGCCCTCTTCCTTTTGTTTGGTTTTGTTCCTTTCCCTCTAGTTTTCTTCTCTTTATTTTTTAAACGTACCTCCCCCCCCCCCCCAGCCTCCTTCCTTTACTCTCTGAAAGCAACAGGGTCGCCCATTCCTTAATTGATGCCAGAGCCCCAAACTCCTTTGCCTACAGGGTCAGGTATCATGAATGAATGAAGGGGGCCAGGCAAGGATTGTGTTAAGCCAGAAAGCACATGCCCTTTCTAATTAGGAGAAACTACTACTAGGCCCCATGTTCCACATCTGAATTTTAATGTAAATTCCCAATTTGTAAATGTTTGCCATTCATTGTTTGTTTGTTTTTTTTTTGTTTGTTTGTTTTTTTTTTTAAATGAGCAGGGCAACCACAACACATCTCCAGAATGACTCTACCAGCAGTCACGTTTGGAAATGGTACTGTTTAAGGAGTCAAGGAGGTAGGGGACACTATATCTCCATCCTGGCTTCTAAAGGAGCTACAGGTGCTCCAGTCGATTTCTTCCTCCTAATTGACTTTATACTGGAAACCACATTTTATCTATATCTTTATATTATTCCACTGGAAGACATACGTGTCAGCCTAATACATATAAAAATGATAATATTTAAGGATGACTTGACTATTTATGACCTTTGCTCTCCTAGTTAGATTTTAAGCTTCTCCAAGACAAAATATTTTAATATATATTTTATTGATTTCTTACAGAGAGGAAGGGAGAGGGATAGAGAGCCAGAAACATTGATGAGAGAGAAACATCGATCAGCTGCCTCGTGCACACCCCCCACCGGGGATGTGCCCGCAACCCAGGTACATGCCCCTGACTGGAATCAAACCTGGGACCCCTTAGTCTGCAGGCCACACTGGTTTCAGCTTAAGGCCTTTTTAATTGACTGATTTAAATAAACATCCCTTTAATGTCCTAGGGACTTCTAACGACTGGGCACTCCTGGCTCCACCTTGTACTGGTATAAATAAAAACATCTCTTTAAGGACCGTCTAGTTAAAGAGACATTTTCAGTGTTTGAGTTTGTCTCCTTAATGTAGTTCTGTTTTCTGAGACTAATTTCAGTTATGCTTTCTTTTCTCTCAGGAAAATTATTTAAAATTTCCTCCTCAGTTTGGAAAGACTATTTTCAGATGTTTAAAAGCAAATGAATCCTCCATGTCTCTATTTCTATAATTTCAATATGATTGAATTAAGGTAGACGTGCAAAATTTTAGAAAAGGTTGACAGTTTGATACCTAACATAGTCTTCCTTTTATTTGTAATCTGTTTGGGGAGAGGATATGGAGACGTAGGAGGAACACATAGGACCCAAGCATCTTAGCGTTTCACGGAGTAAATTAGACATTTCTCTCACTCAGTGAGGGCTTGGTTCCTTGGCGTAGGAGGGTGTTCACTACCACACAAGGCAGTCCTTCCCACTTCTGAGGAGCATATTTTTGGGTGGGTTTTCTTGATTGTGAACTGACACCTGTCTCTGGTTGTTTCCATGCGTTGGGCCTCGTTCTGAGCCCAGGACAAGTCTAATATTTTTGGGTTTCCCCAGATAAGATGGTAAGATTGTTGAGAGCTGTGAGTATGGTGTAGGTTCCTCCTGGTGCCTGGAAAACATTCAGAGCACATAATAACATGGTTAAGAGCACGGCATTGGGGTCAAAACAACCCAGATGGAAATCCTAGCCCCCTCTCCCCGACTTTGTTCTGACAGGATGACTGTGGACAAGTTACTTAACCTCCGTAAGTATTTTTTTCCTTACTGGATTGCACTGGGTATTAAATAAGGCAGTGAGTGAAAATGCTTAGTACAGTCACCGACTCCAGTCACTCAGTAAATGATGTGTATGGTTAGAATGGGCTGGTTAAATTGAAAGGAAGTCTTGTCAAATGTCTTAGTGCTGTTAGGTCAAGACTTGCCTAGAATCTGAAGCCATGCTCTTCATGGAAATGAGTCTTTGATACTTACCTTGGAGAGCTTCTTACACAGACAGAGGAAAGTGGTGGTGGAATTTTCCTCCTTCCTGTGTCCCAACAGAAAGCTCAGTTTCCCCAGAAATATAAGGAAATCTTTTTTTTTTTAAAATCATCACCCAAGGATATGTTTATTGAGTTGAGAAACCGAGGAAGGGGGTGGGAAAGGGAGAGAGAAAGAGATAAAAACATCGATTGATTGATCAGTTGCCTCCTGTATGCACCCCAACCAGAGATGGAACCCACAACCTAAGTATGTGCCCTGACTGGGATTCGAACCTGCGACCTGGTAGTGCACAGGGCAGTGCTCCAACTAATTAACCGACCCAGCCAGGGCACAATGTAGAATCTTTATACTCTACAGACTGTGTCCTGAATTCCGGAGATATGCTTTCATAGGCTGATGAACCGGGCTTCTCCACCAAGAAAGAACCTTTGACTTCCTCAACTCTTTTCTCAAAGCCTCCTCCCTTGAGTCAGATCCAAGAACCTTCCAGCTCCTCCTCCCTCTGACGTCCCTTTCCTCTCTGGCTCCGCCCAGGCTCCTCTTCCTTTCTGAGTTAAAGGCTCCCAGGAATCTCCTCTGTAAGGAGAGATTAAGAGCCAGCTCAGGTCTCACCAACCTGGAGAGTTCTCTCCCTCTTACTATTTAAAGGTGGTTTTCAGTTGGGAGGCTAATTAGGAACTATTTATTTGATGATAGAGTATTTGAATTGTTTGGCTAGTTTTGAAATTTTAAACTAAAGCAAGCACCTGGTTCCCCCAATTTATCATCACTGATATTGTCTTCAAGGGTTAAACACACTTCCTTATTTTTCCTTCTGTTTTCTTCTATATCTATTTATTTGTGGTAGAGATTGTATTCCCTGGAATCTCTAAAACCAGATAATATGCTTTTGCTTTTTGAATTATTTCCAAATAAAAAAGCTAGTATATAAGGAAGGATAGTCTTGGGCCAGGCCATGCATTTTATACTATATGTAAGAAGTTAGTGTCTGTACTTACCTAATCAAGGGGATTTTAAACAAAATTGGACCTTCATTTTTTTTTCTAATCTTAATGTCTTTTTTGTTCACATAAAATATAAAATATGATTTCCCCTCTTTTTAAAAAATATTTTTACTCATTACAGAGAGAAAGGGAGAGGGAGAGAGAGAGAGAAAGAAATATCAATGATGAGAGATAATCATCATAGGCTGCCTCCTACATTCCCCACACTGGTGATCGAGCCTGCAACCTGGGCATGTGACCTGACCGGGAATTCAAACCGTGACCTCCTGTTCGAAGGTGGATACTCAGTCACTGAGCCATGCCAGCCAGGCTGGTCCCCACCCCCTTTTATTGAATTTGTTGGCATGACACTGGTTAACAAAATCATACAGGTTTCAGGTACACACTATGATAATGAGCCAACTGTGTGTTCACCAGACGGTATATTAAATGAATAGCAGAGTGGGCCGGGGGTTGAGCCTTTAACCGAGGTATGTGTGTGCCCTTGACCAGAATCAAACCCAACCCCTCAGTCCGCTCTAACCACTGAGCAAAGCAGCTAGGGCAAAGCTTCTTTCATATCCGCCTGTCTAAACCTATGCTTAGGACTGAGGTTTAGTCCTAAGGCAAGCAGATGGCCTTTCTCTGGTGTCGTGTCGATATAGGCTGGCGCTTCAGTGCTTCTCTAAGTGCATGTGAGGAAAAGCTACGAGAAAGTGCTTCAATGGACATTATTATTGTGTACTTACAACTTGGGGATCTTGAACTTGTGAAAACAGGCCTACATTATAAGTGGCATTATAAAAAAGAAAAAAGAAAGAAAAAGGCCTTTTGTGTCTCCCTCACAACCAACAACTTTTTTATTTTGAAAATATTTAAATTTACAGAAAAGTTGAGAGAGTAATACCATGTATACCTTTTGTTAACCTGTTGTCGCTTTTTCTGATTTTTTCTGCTTTTATTGAAAAAATAAAAAATAAGCACATACATTATGAATTTCTTCAGCCTGAATCTTCTAGGTTAAGACCACTTTCCTACATAACCACGATTCACGTTCATATTTTCCCAATTGTCCCTAACACATCTTTTTTGCTTAAACAGAACAAAACAAAACAGACCAGAATCCAGGCAAGGTTCATGAACTTGTTGTTATGCGTTTCTTTCTCTTTGCAAATTTAGAATAGCCCCTGCTTTTTGGGTCTGTATGTTTCATGACATCGACCTTTTTGAAGAGGGCAGGACAGTGAATCTGTGGAATGCCCCACAATCTGGATTGGCCCAGTTGTTTCCCCATGTGCTTTTTGTTTTTAGATTTCTTTTTTGGTAAATTTTTCAAAATATACGTAAGGGAATGTACGTAAATCCTAAGCATGCAGGTTTGTGGAAGTTAACTTCCTGGCCTCTAGGACTCTGAAAGTCTGCCTATTTTGCAAACCCTTATCTCTGCGCTTGTTTCTGCGCTGCATTAGAGGCCGCCCAGAGCAGAGGCAGTTTCCTGGCACTTTCCTTCAGCTCTGGGTGCTGAGGCTGGGCCACTTCCAGTGTAGGCAGTCCCATTGTACTTATCGCAGACCTCCCACCGGGGTTTCAATTAGAGCAGTTATTGTTTAGTTCCCCTTCTAAAAGTGTTGTATTATGTAATTATCCTGGCTTAGGAGATTTGGGTTGTTTTTAAACCATGTGAATGAATTGGCTATTAAGAAAGTCCTTTCAAAGGTCATGGTGATCTAATTCAATTGTTAAAACTGCTCTAATAACTAGGTTGCAATAAGATACAAAACAGGTTTTTGGTTTTTTTTTGTTTCTCACAAAATAGCATTATCTATCTATCTATCTATCTATCTATCATCTATCTATTTATTTTGGTTGTAAAGATCCAACATACTATCTAATTAAGAGGTAATATGGAAATTTACCATCACTCCAAGACACAAGATGGCCACCCTCATGTGGTCAAAGATGGCTGCCACCATGTGGACACAAGATGGCCAACACAAGATGGCTAGCAGAGGAAGACTGTTGTGGGGTACCAGGCCAGCAGGGGAAGGCAGTTAGAGGTGACTGGGCCTGCATGGGAGGGCAGTTGGAAGCAACCGGGCCTGCAGAGGAGGGCAGTTAGGGGTGACTGGGCCTGCAGGGGAGGACAGTTGAGGAGGACCAGGCCTACAGGGGAAGGCAGTTAGGGGGGACGAAGCCAGAAGGGGAAGGACATTGGAGGGGACCAGGCCTGCAGGAGAGGGCAATTAGGGGCAATTGGGCCAGCAGGAGAGCAGTTAGGCATCGATCAGGCTGGCAAAGGAGTGGATAGGGGTGATAAGGTTGGCAGGCAGAAGCAGTTAGGGGCAATCAGGCAGGCAGGCAGGCGAGTGGTTGGGAGCCAGCAGTCCTGGATTGTGAGAGGGATGTCCGACTGCCCTTTTAGGCCCCACCTTACCAGGATCAGGCCTAAATGGGCAGCTAGACATCCCTTGATGGGTACCAGATTAGAGAGCATGCAGGCTGGGTTGAGGGACACCATCCTCCCCACCCCCCATGTATAAATTTTGTGCACTGGGCCTCTAGTATAAGTCTATAATGGCTCACCCTCCTTTATTAAAAAATAAAAGACCAAATGTTAAAAATATTATAAGGTGTCAACTTTGTCTTTGGTATCTTAATTACCCTTTCCCCAACTTTGTCTTTGTTATCTTAGTTACCCTTTCCCCTCTTTTCCTGGACTCCAAAGCTCTTTCCTCTTTATCTTGTTCTCAGCACACACGTCAAATGGTGATGACAGATGAGGGTGTAAATTGGGGTCTTAACCTGAGGTTAGTGGGTCAATGGACCCTTTAAATTTACATGCATAGTGGGTGTGTATTTACTTATGAGCTTTGTTTTGGAGAGAGGTTTCCTTAGATTTATCAACTTTTTAGGAGGATCTTCGGGCCCAAAGTGGTTAGGAGCACTGGCTTAAATAGTTACTTCTTTCTGGAGCCTTTGATCTTTCTCTGACCCCTGACACACTATTTTTATTTTATTTTATTTTTAGTAACCTTTTTTTTTGGCATTTGTTTTAGACTATACAATTAGAAGGAATAAAATCCATTTATATTATCAGTCATTACCCAGAAATAACCATTGTATATATATTGATACATAGTTATCTATCAACCTATTAATCTATCAGTCATCCCTGTTCACCTACATACACCTTCATGCACAGATTAAAAAAAAAAAGAAGAAGAATTCTATATGAATTCTTTCCACTTTGCTAAATGTAGATCAATAACATTTTTGTTTAATTGCTGCAGAGTAGTCTGTTGTATGAATATGTTGTAATTTATTAAGCCTCTTATTGATTGTCACAGATATTTGGATTTTAACAGGAATCAAATCCTAGGCAACAAGAATAGAAGAAAAGACAGGAACTTGGGCCTTTTGCTGGTCACAAGCGCCCTCTTCCTTTGTCTCACCCTTCCAAGCGCCACATCAAAGGTTAGCCTCTGACTTTGGGTCAGAGAACATGTTTGTTTTTTTCCACAAGAAAAGAAAAGAAGAGAGAAATGTACTCTTACACTCTTCCCTCTAAACCCCAAGATGGTGACAGGAATTGGCAAGTCATTTCAAATCAATAAAGAGTATAATAGTTTTAGATGATGGATGGATTTCCAAGCAGCTTTACTTAAGATATCACTTCTCAACTTTCAGTGTTCAAATGAGCCTAATTTTATATAGTTTACCGAAACAAAAGCACTCCTAAAAATTACTGTGGAAAAAAATCGAATACTTTAATTGTTAAAACGCTTGCATCATATAACCCGGGAGAGACTTTACCACATATAAATATGTATGATTTCTTTCATTCTCTATGTGTGTGTGTGTGTCTCTATTTCTCGGTGATATATCGCTGAAAGAGCTGTTGCTGATTGTCTTTTCTCTCTTATCTTTTTGCCAAATGACACTACCAGATTAGAGGCTGCACCAGTCAGCACCCTCGGGTCCGGGGCTAGTAACCGTTCCCATCTGGCTCCCTGAGATTAATGGTGTTTATGTCGTAGCGTGAATAACATTTTGCTGTTCAATCAGCTGAGACTCCGGCCATTAAAAAAATTTACTCCACAAAAATCAATAACCCATGGTTTTTAGAAAGGGGCAGTTTTCTCCAACAGTTATTCTCTAAGCCTGCTTGTAAAGATAAACAATCGCATTACCATACCCATTGAAAACAGTCCAGGCAACTAGAAGAAATATAAGCTCACAGATAAAGGATGACCTTAAGTAAGGACAGGTAGGAAGCCTTTTTAAGGAAGACAGAAGGCAACCAAAGAAACCCAACACCCCGGTGAGAGTCTTTAAGAATGTCACCCGTTTTCACAGATCCAGCCAACAGCACAACCTCAGACAGCTCAAGACGAGTTTCCAGAAAAGCGTGGAAAATAAATTAGCTTGATGAGAGCATTCTGTGACCGACTTAATGCCACTCACAGCTCTCTGTGGACTTTAGCTACAATACAGAAAATCAATTTTATTTATTTATTTGCCTCAAGTGTGCCAATTACAGTATTGCCACTTAGGAAAAAACACACAAACTCTACATAAGTAAATTTGCCAAGGTGATGCTATCTCAGGTAAAATAAAATGGAAGATTGCTTTAAAAAATATTTTATTGAGTTTTTGCAGAAAGGAAAGAGAGGGATAGAGAGTTAGTAACATCGATGAGAGAGTAGCATCGACCAGCTGCCTCTTGCATACCCTCTACTGGGTATGTGTGGCAACCAAGGTACATGCTCTTGACTGGAATCGAACCTGGGACCTTTCAGTTCGCAGGGTGATGCTCTATCCATTGAGCCAAACTGGTTTCGGCAGAAGATTGCTTTTCAAGAGAGAATATAGGTAAAGATAAATCTTAGATGCTTTATTTTTCGGGAAGTGTTGCATACTTTTAAAATGAGGGTGTTGACCACGTGTAGCATCGTGTCTGAATGGGGTCAATGAACCCGATTCTCTTGTAGTTCACTTCACATGCCTTCGGTGAGCGCTCTGGGTTGTGGCTCACCCGGCCTGCTTTTGCTGTGGCTGACCCTGCCTTTGTGAGCAGCTCCATGTTTTGGCTCACACTGGATTATGGCTCGCCGACTCACGCCCAGTAACTTGCCATCTTAGGCATCCGTGGCTGCCAGGAGCATTTTAGGAATTCGAATTATACCCGTTTGGCCTCTCCACCAGGAGCTTCAGCAAAGTGAAATTCTACATGGGAACGTGAAGATTTCCCATTATAGTTTACTTATCTATCGAGTTCACACCCCAGATGGCCAGCATCCTTGTTTTGATTGCAAGCTCTCTGAATGATCACCCAACGTAACCCACTAAAGAGAGGAAGGGATGACACTGCGTGCCTCCTCTCTGCACAGAAGATAGAGCCCCTTTGCCTATGGGATGAGTCCTGCAGATTGCTCCCGCTCCATGAAGAGAGGGCTAACCTTCGGCAAAGTGCTGCGGTAAAAGCATCATGTTTCCGCGGTCCCATCCTGTAATGACCTGGAGCCCAGAAGAGCTCTGTTTCCTGTCACCGCGCTGCCTCATTCTCATTTACGTGATCGGCAGCTGTTCCTCTGCTGGGAGTTTTAAATGATCCCAAGAACTCTCCACCGCGTTCAGACGTTTGTTTATTGGAGCCGCCTCGGGCTTCTGCAAACAGGCTTTTGTGCTCTCCCCGTCTTAAGAAAAGGCTCTTCTCCCAGCCGGCCCTCCCCCCGCCGCCCTGCTCCTGTCTGGTAACCTGCTTCCCTTCGAGGAAGAAAACCCAGTAAAGGGCGCCGGGGCTCAGAACCGGCCGGAGTGGAGACGCCAGCGGCGGGGCGACCTGAGACGGAAAGGAATCGGGGCGCCACATCCTGCATTTGTGCTTTTGTTTTTGAAACTTCGCGTTAGTTGCCCTAATGAATTAACCAGCAGCCTAGTCATGGAAAATGTTTCTCCCGTCCTGGTGGGGGAGCCAGATACTGTAGCTTTGCTCCGGGAAGGCTGTTGATTCGGGCTTCATTGTTGGGCCAGTCCCTGGCGGGCAAGCCGGTGGCCAGACCGCAGGCCACACACTTCTGTGCAAACCTCCCGGGTGCTGGGACGGCCCCGGCATTGTCTGCCCTGCCGGAGTGGGGGCCGGGAGGAGATGGTGAGCCTCGGGGTTGTGTCTTGTCTGTGTGTCCCCTCGGCGTCGCCGAGGGGGGTGCAGGATGCCCGGCTCAGCTTGGGGGCAGCAGGGAGGGGGCTGCTGAAATCCAGGAGCGTGTGTGTGTGAGTGCTTTGTGGTTAATGCTTTTTTTTTTCTTCTTTTTTCCCCTGTGTCATCATCCTCCCCAGAGTTCCGGGAACGCGTCCTACCGCTGCTCTATGTCTTCCTCTGCGGATTTTTCCGATGAGGATGATTTCAGCCAGAAATCTGGCTCCGCATCTCCAGCTCCCGGGGACACTCTACCCTGGAATTTGCCTAAACATGAGCGATCGAAGAGAAAGATCCACGGGGGCTCGGTGCTGGACCCCGCCGAGCGGGCCGTGCTTAGGATAGCAGGTAAGGGAGGGTGCGGGGAAGGGATGGAGCCCGGAGGAGAGTTGCGGAAATTCACCCATCAGCTCCAGGGAAGGTGGTGGGGGGGCGGCGATGAGGTTGGGAGGGTGCTCGGTACCTCAGCTAGCTCCGGTTCTGGGAGCTGATACACTGACCACGGATTTGTGCTCAAGGTGGGGGGAGGGAGGTGACCGCATTCACTTTATGCCCCGATTGATCGGCAGAGCGACTTGCCCTGCCTGCTGGTGACTAAGCTGTTTGGCCCAGCCTCCTGGCTGGATGAATCGATAACCTTCGAAATGCAAGGAGCTGTTTACACGCATCTGCGTTCAACTTTCCCGTTTACATGCAGTAGCCGCTGTGGCAACCTCAAAGTACAGTACGAGCTCCAGGAACCATTTGGGAGTTTGCTGGAAGCTGTGAGAGCCTTCATTTTCGTCTTTGCCCGGGAGCGCCAAGCGGCGCTGATTTCACCGGGGTAGAGCCCTGGTGTTTGGTACCCAGGATGCACAGGGTGTTACGGCAACTCAGATGCCATTTCTTTCCTTCTTCTTCTTTTTTTTTTTTTTTTAGTGTAGCATCTCCGTGAGCATCCTGTAGGAGCTTCGGAGGGGTTAGCCGTCACGCATTCCTGATTAATTAATATATGGGAGGCGCCAGTGTTTCTGTTCTGTTAACCGGTGTTCCGTTGCGCTGGCCGTGAAAGTCCAACCAGAAGGGATGGCTCGTCTTACCCAGTTGAAAGCTGAGAACACCTCGGAAATCAATCCTCCCACCTGCAGGGCCCTTGTGGTTTGTGTGTATGTGTTCTGTGCAGGAAAGTTGCTTCCTGGGGTGGTTGTCCCTCCCTTCCTTCAATATATATATTTTCTCCCTCTTGGAAGTGGTTATGGGGTGGGATGGGGTATGTTCTTCGGGTTCTCTTGCAAAGGCCAAAGGCCCCATGTTTCTCCAAATTGGGTTCTGTACCCAGCAGGTCAGCCCCCCACTTTCCCAACGGGGATCTCTCAGCTCTGGGCCCCCTCCCACCCAGCTTGCTTCGCTTCCTTCTAGAATGCAAAGTTGGTATTTTATCTTCCTCTGAGGGGGCTGGAGGGGGCTAGTCAGAATTCCAGCCTCCCTGGCAACTGAGAGTCTCCCTAGAGCCTCCCCCCACCCCCCTTGCCCAGTGGGATTTTTCTGATTACAGGGAAAAACAAACAGCGCCAGCCAGCCAGGCTCTGTTCTGGGTTTCTGGGGCAACAGCCTGAGCTGCTTCTGGCTTCCCTTGTGAGGGGCTGGCCGGTCTCAGCCGGGCTTTTGGGGCAGAGCGAGGGGAGGAGGAGGCAGGGCGGAGGACAGAGGGACTGTCTGAGAGCTGGGAGAGGGAGCAGGGGGCTTGGGGAGCTGGGGCAGACCTGGCTCCCGGTGTCCGGCTGGAGTGCCCCAAAGTGTTTAGTCACGGAGGCCTGACTTCTTGTCCTGTGGAGACACCCCGGCCTGCCCTCCATTGGGGCTGAGGCTCCGGGAGGGACAGTGCTGGTGACAGAAAGGGAAGCTGGGAAAGGTGGGCGGGAGGGAAGTTGTTAGGTTTTGTGCAGAGCCTGGGGTGTCGGAATGGGAGGCCTGTATCCGTACGTTTTTATGGAAGGTAGAAGGTGGCGCCCGGCTTGAGTTTTGATGGTGGTGGCAGAGGTGGATATTTTGACTTAGGGAGCGAAGGGGATTTGAAAGAATAAGCGAGCAGGTGTGTGTCTGGGGAGTGAGAGTGTGTAAACTGAGGGAGGTGACCCGGCAGAAAGCCAAGGGGAGCTGGTGGGAGTAACTTGAAGCGTTCGCGCCAAGTGCGGAAGAACTCGGGATGCCATGGACAAGCAGAGGCTGATGCTAGTAGACTGTAGACTCCCTGAGGGCAGGGGCCATGTCTGACTTTTTGTGTGTGTGTAAAATGTTCATTGAGTGATTTGTGGGATAGCTATGCAGCCAGTGGTAGTTGCTGCACTCGAAACCTCCAAGTGACATACTTTTAAGATTATATGAATTGGCCACAGAATGCAACCAAATTAAACAACGAACAGAACAAGCAGGCCTAGTACGGAAGTGTACTACTTTGTTTAAAATAAATATTGGTAAAATGCTGTTTGTGCCGAAACCGGTTTGGCTCAGTGGATAGAGCGTCGGCCTGTGGACTAAAAGGTCCCAGGTTCGATTCCCGTCAAGGGCATGTACCATGGTTGTGGGCACATCCCAGATAGGGAGTGTGCAGGAGGCAGCTGGTCGATGTTTCTCATCAATGTTTCTAGCTCTCTATCCATCTCATTTTCTCTCTGTAAAAAATTAATAAAATATTAAAAAATGCAGTTTGCTACACAAGTCATAATCCATAATCATACATGGAACATAGACTTGGGAGCAAGTTCACAAACATCTGTGGCTAAAGTATGAAATTCAGATGTATTTTGTGTAAAATTTGCCACTGATCACCCAGTGTGAGGATCAGGGAACAGGCCTTCTGAGGGAATTTGGTCCTGAGGATAGTCTGCAAACATACTGTTAACATTTTCAGAGCAGAAAGAGATTAACCAATGAGCTTATATGTGTAAATGCATAGCCCATGGACAGACAGTAGTGCAGGGAAGGCCTCAGGAGGGGAAGGAAGTGGGGTGGGAAGGGTGAGTGTGCCGGGAGGGGACATCTGTAATACTTTCAACAATAAAGATGAAAAAAAAAATAGATTTTTGATTTCTAATTTTATTAGACATTTTCATTCTCTGCTTAAAGCTCACTTTATCTCTGAAATTTATTCCTAGTAAGAGATGGGGTGAGGCTCCGACATGTCTGAGGATGTCCACAGTGTTCATTACTTAGTAATAAAGGATTTAAAAGTTGAATATTTTTTTAAGGGCATAACAATAGAATTGAATAGGAAAATGTCTAGAGCCAGAAAAGACCAGATGATCTGTGGAATGCCTTCATGCACTCACATTTTATAAATATTTATTGGGCATCTGGAATAAAATGAAGAAAGGCACACAGTTCCCCCTTTAGAGAAGCCATAGTCCACTATGATAAATGGATGTGCTGGGAGTACACATGGTGTGAGAGATGAGGTGTACTGGCTGTAAGGACCAGATAGAAAAAGAACCCAGAGGAGAGTCTAGTTCACTTGGACAGGAAAGGGCAGGCATGGGGCTTCCGGAAAGGTTTCTGAGGGGGAGGCGCCACTGGAGGCGAGATTTAAAAAATATATATATATTTTATTGATTTTCCACAGAGAGGAAGGGAGAGGGATAGAGAGCTAGAAACGTCGATGAGAGAGAAACATCGACCAGCTGCCTCCTGCACACCCCCTACCGGGGATGTGCCTGCAACCAACGTACATGCCCTTGACCGGAATCAAACCCGGGACCTTTCAGTCCGCAGACCGACGCTCTATCCACTGAGCCAAACTGGTTTTGGCCTGGAGGTGAGATTTAAAGAGCCTGATGGAATGAGGGAGAAAGGGAAAGCCATTTCAGAGGGCTGGGAACTGCAGGAACAAAGGTAGGGAGGATGTGTCGCTAAAGCTTGGGGTTTGGGATAGCAGAAACTAGGAAGATGCTTGCATGTGATACTGAGGAGACTGGACTATTTATACTTAAGTGGTGGGCAACAGCTGAAAGGTTTTTAACCCGTGCAGTGACATCATCAGGTTTACATTTCGGAGAGTCTTACTGGTGATGGTGTCATATGTCGGACACTTTATATTTTTTTTAAAGTGCTTTTGCATTTATTGTAGTTTCTTCATTTTAAAGTTGTAGAGTATAACATATGCATCTCCTGTCCCTTAGAGTGTTCCATGTGAGAATAAGATAGAACAATGTAAGGAAATACCCATTGTATAATGCTTTTTACATAAAAAAAATACAGATCTGCTGTTCTTAGCTACAGGATAGCTTAAATTGAATTTTTCAGTCTTCCAGTGCCTCTGAGGGTACATGGTTTATCACTGACAGTGCTATATTAAAATACAGATTTTTTTTTAAAAAGAATCTCATGTGAATTCTCTGAGGTTGGAGGATGGTGAGCAGAGTCAGGTACGCCCATCGGCCAGGACGCGTGACTGCAGAGGCCGTGCTGTGCTTCTCCCGCTCCCCTAAGGGACACACCGTTATTACCAGCAGTTTGTCCCAATATTGCCAATTCCAAGAATGCGCGGGGCAAAGGCTGTTTTTGCAGACAACCCTAAATGCTGCTTCTGTTCGTTTTGACTGGCTCCTTAAATGGACATTTAAAATCATTTAAGTGTGCGCTGATGATATTCATGAAACTGGGTTCTACTGAGTATCAGTCTCTGAAGAACTCAGACTATGCCCTCAATGACCTTAGTCATTGTGAGGAAGACAAGGCAGTTTTGAGAATCTACATCTGTCTGTACATATGAAATGACTGTAAATGGTCTGTAAATGGAATGACTTAGGAATCTAATTGCTAGTCCTCTCAAAACAAGAAGGTGTGCCATACAATATGTATTTGTTAATTCAGGAACTAATGTTCACATAAATGCCCATCAACTTGTGTTTGAAGGAAAACTCTAGTGATCTTGAAGGCTCAGTGGGTCATGGGATCAAACTCAGGTTATAAGCTAGAGATAAGAATAGAAAAGAGAAATTTAAAAAAATATTTTTTATTTATTTATTACAGATAGGAAGAGAGAGGGATAGAGACTTAGAAACATCAATGAGAGAGAAACATCGATCAGCTGCCTCTTGCACACCCCCTACCGGGGATGTGTCCGCAACCAAGGTACATGCCCTTGACCGGAATCGAACCTGGGACCCTTTAGTCCACAGGCCGACGCTCTATCCACTGAGCCAAACCAGTTTCAGCAGAAAAGAGAGATTTGGTCTTGCTTTGTTTGGAATAGGCCAATTGCTGAGGAGAAGTAAAACTTCCCAATGCAAACTTAAGTTGTTGTTTTTTTTCCCCCCAAGAGTACTCACCTACTTCTAAGAGTCAATGGAAGGAAATGGTCTAGAATTCACAACACTGAAAAAAAAAAAGAAAAAATAATTCATCAAGGACAAATGGTTAGTATATATAAAAGGAAGCAGAAGGAGAGAAGATGTGGGCTGGAGGTGAAGTTGTCCTAAGTCAGATGGTGAAGCCTGGCTGTGTGGCTCAGTGGTTGAGCATCGCCCTCCGAACCTCTGAACCAGGAGGTCACAGTTTGATTCCAGTCAGGGCACATGCCCAGGTTGCAGGCTCTACCCTTAGTAGGCAGCTTGCAGGAGACTGCAGATCAGTGATGTTTCTATCTCTCTCCCCCCTCTCCCTTCAAACACCTCAGATGCTGAACAATGAGCTAGTTTATCCAATGAAGAACTGACACTTATAAAGCTTTTTACTGTGGCAACTTTAGGAGGTAGGCACCGTTACCCCCATGTTACTGATGAAGGGAGGCTCGGCCAGGGTAACTCGCCTGTATCAGAGTCACTCAGGAGCCAGGATTCCACCCAGAGCAGCCTGGCTGCATGGATAATCTGAAATACATCCACTTACACTGGGTACCACTGGCTCCCCTTAAACTTACCCACGTTAGCGTCTGAGTCAAATGAATTGTCCCCATTTTTACTCCAGTTCAGTAGTCACAGTCCGTGGGGAAGGGCTGCTGGCAGAGAGAGGAGGGAGGTGACCAAGTAAGCCGGGGCAGTTGGTTGTGAGCCGGGGCAGTTGGTTGTAAGCCGGGGCAGTTGGTTGTGAGCGGCTGGGCCGTGGCCGCCGCGGAGCCGGGGCCGGTGGCAGCGTCGCCGGCCGGCTCTGGGGGGCGGAAGGGAGGGGCCGCGGGCCGGCCGAGCGCGCAGGCGCAGACGCCCGGCTGTCAGGCCCTGATGCGCGGGGCCACCTGCAGAGGCCGCCTGCTCCGCCCGAAATGTGCCCCGGGCGGGCGTGGACCCCCGTGCCCTCCCCGCTTTGTGCCGCCCCAGAGCGACCGAGTCCTTACCGTGCCGGACGCCGGACTGCAAACATGCACGTCCCTCCCCCTCCTCCCGCCACCCCTCCCCGCGGAGGACAGCGGCCGGCTCCTCCGCAGGGCGCTGCCTGCACCCAGCCAGCGGCGCTGGCCGCAAAGCTGCGGCCCCGTTGCTTCTTCCCAGGCACCTGTTGTGGGTCCCAAATAGAAACCTCGTCCTTGGGGATCCGGGCAGGCCGGCCAGTGTCCGGGGGTGGGCGGGCGTGCTTGGCCGCGCGGTCCAGCCGGGGGAGGGCGGGCCCCGGGAGGGGGGCCTGGGGCGCGCGGCTCAGCCTCGCAGGGAGGGGCCGTCGGCGCCGGGTCGGAGCCCAGCCAGCCGGGGTGCTGACCGCCGGGCTCGGCCCCCTCCCTTCCGCCCTCCTCCCCCTCCTCCCTCCGCCCTCCCTCTCTCCGGGGCGCGGGCGGGCGGGCGGGCGAGTGTCTGCGGCGCGGCGGCCAGGAAATGCCGCAGATGCGCCGCGCAGCATCCCGAGCGGAGGCTGCAGCGCGCCCGGCCCCCCGCCCGGCCCCCCGCACGGCCGCCGTCTGGGTCGGGCCCGGAGCGGGCGCCTAGCGCACGGCCAGGGCGGCGGCCGCGGGAGCTCGGAGGGTCCTGGCGCCTCCGCCCCGGCCCGTCCCCACCCGTCCCCGCCGCCGCCGAGCTCCGGGCTCCTCCGCCGCGCCGGTCGTGGCGGGGCGCTGTTGTCACCGCCCCCGAGCTCGCCGAGATTTGCTGCTGCCGCTGCCGCCGCTGCTGCTGCTGAAGCCCAAGAGCCACTCCGGCTCCCCGGGCGCCGGCGGCCCTGCACCGCGGCGGCCAGCCCGGGGGCCTGGGCGTCTCCTCGGCCGGCTGGGCGCCCGCCGCCCCCTCGCCCCCGGCTCTGCGTCTCTCCGGCTGCATCGGCGCTCGCCCTCCCAGCTGGCCGCTCCTTCCGCGTCTCCAGTTCTTGCTGACTAAGACCCTGTCCTGTCCCGGCTCCGAGGGGGCGAGGGGAGCTGGCCGGCCACCGCTCCCATCCACTTGGGCATGGCGGGGTACCTTTCCCCGGCCGCGTACCTGTACGTGGAGGAGCAGGAGTACCTCCAGGCCTACGAGGATGTCCTGGAGAGGTACAAAGGTATGTGTTCCACCCCCCCCCCCCCCACCAGCTAGGGCTGCAGGGCTGGACACGGACCAGACCAGCGGGGGAACCGTTATCTTGGCTTAACCGGAGCCGCCGCTGTTTGGGCACAAGTAAACAGGTGTCTGGACCAAATCTGGGGAATGAGCCCTTTGGGTCCTTTTGGATGAGATTGGGGCCCCCAGTGCTGGGAGGGTGGTGGGGTGGGCGATGGGTCCGGAGACGCCCTTCAGGGGTGGTGGGATGTGTGTGGGGGGTGGGGTTTGGTTTCCAAGAAGCACATTGCGTGTTTTTCTTCTTCTTTTCTTTCTTTTTCTTTTCTCCCCTGTAAAGGCTCTTACCACTAGGCGTAATCATAATTCTCCCTGGGAGGGTGGATCCCGGTTAATTCTCCATGGGATTACCAAGGCATTGCTGCCCTTCCTTGGCGCAGGCCTATAGAAAAGGTTCCGGGATTCTTAAATGGGCTATTTCGCCGCCGAGAGCATCACCAAGTCGTTTTTCTTCAAAATGACCGTATTTGACAAAAGTTTATGGACTGAGACTATAGATCTGTCCAGATGGATCATAAACATTATTTGACCGTGTGATGCTGTGCGACTTTAGTCAGTGAGACTTGTGAATTTAAATGTAAAGGAGTATAGTTTGAGATGTTATTCTGTCTTACCCTTTGTGTTTGGGAAATTCTATGGCAAACTGGTAAATATTGATATTTCTTAGTATTAAGTTTACATCGACTTTATGGCGAAATATAGCATTAGACAGAGTGCACCTTTGCATCTTAAAGGGCCTTTTTGTCTCAGGAAATTATTTTTCCGTGTGTACAGAGGATCTCTTACAGGCTCCTAAAACACTCTACACCCAGAGGTGGGTCACAGAGTCTTAATGTGTTAACAGTGGACAGTAGTAGCCTGCTGCATAGATTGGGTTCAGATGATTTTGCATCTTGAATCTTTGCTTTGGTTTAAGATACCCAGTTTCTATAAACTGAATGGGAGCTTTATGGTGAAGATGCACATATTCATAGTTTTCTATTAGTTGGAAGTAGGAATATGAAATCCTGAATTTAATATTTAAATTCCAGATCTCCAAAAAGCTCAAAACTCACCCACAAATGTGTTTTATCTCTTTCTAGAACATGCTTTATTACTGGCATGCTTTTAATCCATTAGAATTTTGTAAACAGTACAATCAGAACTCCTTTGTGTCAACACCCTTTTGTGTACGTATAATGCTGCCACTGAGCAAGTGCAGCGATAGCTTAGGCCAGTGGTGGGCAAACTCATTAGCCAACAGAGCCAAATACCAACAGTACAACGATTGAAATTTCTTTTGAGAGCCAAATGTTTTAAACTTTAACTTTTTCTAATGCCACTTCTTCAAAATAGATTCGCCCAGGCCGTGGTATTTAGTGGAAGAGCCACACTCAAGGGTCCAAAGAGCTGCATGTGGCTCTTGAGCCGTGGTTTGCTGACCACTGGTAGGCTAAAGCAGGTTTGTAGAATTTGTGTACGTACATATGTGCAGATTTAATATGCTCATGGCTATATCTGTCCATGTAAAAATAAAATTCTTTTTTTTAACTTTAAAAAAAATTTATTAAGGTATTATATGTGTACATAGCTTACCATTGCCGCCCCCCCCCCCCCAAAAAAAAAAGAAATTCTTAACTGGCTGTCTCCAGAACTTTACAAAGGATAAATATCAATATAGAATACTATATTTATTGAAGATATACACCTGTGCTCATTAAAGTCAGAAAAACAAAGTCTGAAAACCCTAAAGGATATACATTTTTTACTTTTGAAAGAAATTATAGTTGGATGAATTTTCTTTTGTCCCATCAAGTTTTACATCAGTGACACATGGGTGATTTCAGGTAACTTTGAAAACTAATGTAACTCAAGTGCTGATTTGACTTGTCCGGAGGAAGCAGACATTACTTGAAAGCTTTTCTTCGTTTGTTTTTAGAAGCAAAAAGAAATGAAAGATGTATAGGCCATTACAGTTCTCACTGCACTGCATTTTAATTTTACCCTAATGATCATTATTGCACATAATCAGGTCCTTTTCCAAACACATACTGCAAAATGTTGCTGAAAAAAAGTGACGGTGCTTACCTTCATTTTCTTTGTGGCTTTCAAATCAACTTGTACTGGGCTTTACAGATGTTCTATATTTCATTTATGTTGGAAAGGAAAGTAAGAGCATTGGCCAGTGTATTCCATGAAACACTGGAGACCTGGAAAACTCATTGTTTCCTGATGTTTTGAAGCCGGTTATGATTTCCCATCAGCATCCAATACGATGACTTCACTACAGTGCTCATTATCCCGATGACTGGCGGTGGGGGCTGATCTAATCGGAAAAGAATGGCAGGCTTTGAATAGGGAGTGTCAGTTCACTCAGCTTTCAAAGTACAGTTGCTCATTTTTCTGAAATCATGCATAGTTCAAAACATGTTACATTTCCCACTTGAACTCAAAGAGGGGTTATTTCGATTTTTATTTCTGGCAAAGTTTCTTGGTTACAGAATGAGTTTGCATGGAGCTAGAATATTGTCAGGTCGCCTTGTTATCATATGCCCAGCTGTTGAACAGTGCTAAGCGGTAGAGTCAGCTGGAACCAATTCAGAATCTGTCTGATGTCAGAAAGGTGGGATTATAATAATCTATAAGGCTAGCGTTTAGGAGTATTAGATTCAGAAGTGGAGAGTTTTGTTAGACTCAGTCCTCAGATGGCCTTGGAAGGACTTCAAACCCAGCTCTCTGTAGAAAAACAAGAATAGGGGCGAGGGAGGCCCAAGTATTTATGGTGTGGCCTATTCTGGTATCTTGCTTTGGTCCTTGACTTCTGAGTGAAAATAGGCAACTGTTCGCCGAATTAGAATAACACAGAAAGAGCTATTTGCTACAGAGGGGCATAGTGTTCTGATTCATATTCTAATCCTTTACCTTATAAAATAAGTTCACAGCTAGAATGTTCAGGGATCTGATTTTAAAAAAAATCACATTGCTGATACCACAGTTGGTGAATAAAGGCATTTATTTATATGAATAAAACCTTTTTAATTATTTTTTATGCTAGAAATATCCATATAAGTAGCTTTCTTTCATATCGGTAGTAAATTACCCAGCCTATTTGTCATAAAATCATTTTTTTGTGTGTAAATTAGCATGAAAGAGACAATGTTTTTCTTGTCAGTGTAAGGAAACTAACCTACATGCTGCTATTATAATGAACTATTATATATTGTTATTAAAATCAATTAGCTGTCACTTTAATCTTTGAAATTCTGTGCTTTGAGTCTGTCATTAGAAGATTTTTATATTCTCAACACATTGTTACTTTTAAAAATATATGTGAAAATGAGATCATGAATGTGAACCCAATAAGTTTTATTCAGTATATTTTAGACTTAATTTAAAAAGCTAAATGACTTTGGTCCAGAACAATGGATATTTTCCCCTTGACCTGGAAATTAGTTATCCTCAGACAACTGTAAAAAGTGTTTTTTAAAATTTTTTTATCATTCTCTATGAAAGCCGAATGGCAGATCTGTTGTCTATACTATTACTTAAAAAATCCCTCTTTGATTATTTAGAAAAAAGTCAAAATTTTCTGTTTTTCACAAAACTTTTGAGGAATTCCTTCAGTCCCTTCTACCAACAGGGCAGTCTGATTCCGTTTATGTTCATGGTGTTAACAGGAATTGAGACCCACTCCATCAGTAGTTTTCATTTTCAGTTCAGTTTTATGGCCTAGAGATGTGTGACTGGCAAAAAGCCTGTCTTTTCACAGGGTAAACCAACCCTAGGAGAGCCGGTGGAACTGAAAGTCTGAGTACAGTAATCCTCCCATATTCACCGGAGATACACTCCAAGGACCCCAGTGGTTACCCAAAGCCACGGGTGGTATTGAACCCTGTACACTATGTTTTTCCTTTTACTTGCATAGTAGACTTTATGGTTTCTCTTTGGCATGTCAAATAAATTGCATCATTACTCTTGTGCTTTGGGCTACAGTTGATCTGATAACCAGGGTGGCTACTAGGTGACTAGCAGGCGGGCTGTATTTACAGAGAGGAAAAACGAGGATTCACATCCTGTGCGGGACAGAGTGCGACAGGAGAGATTTCATTCCACTACTTAGAAGGGCGAAAACTTGTGAATTGCTTATTTCTGGAATTTTCCCTTTCATATTTTTGGACTGTGGTTGACCTCGGGTAACTGAAACAATGGAAAGTAAAACCATGGATAATGGGGGACTAATATATAAAGGTCTCCAGGAATTACCCACCCCCCCAAAAAAAAAGAAAAAAGAAAAAAAGAAAGAAAAGAAATCAGATACACAGTTTAACTCAGAGGTTTTCCGTTGGTTTCCAGGATTCCGCAAAAACTTGATTTCCAATTTCATCAGCTCATGTTCTGCTCACGGCTTAGTGGTCGGTTGTGTAATAAGTGAACTTTCACTGTGTTGCGTCTTGACCGTGTTATAGTGTAGCTACTTGAAGCGGTATTAGTCTGGGCTTTTTCTTTTCTTTAAAAAATGCAATAGGCTTCATTTGGTGATAAGTGTTACTGAAGCTTTTGTTTGGTTGTAACGGGAAAACAGATGATGATGCTTAACCAACTGGATGTTTGCTCTTTCTCAGGTGCTGAGAGGCCCAAGGTGCACAGGCCAGGGCGGTGGGGTTTCTCTGTTTGCCAGTAGCACCCAGACTCCTGTATTTCTGCTTAGTCACTGTCATGCAGCATGTGGTGGCTCTGTCGTCACCAGAAGGCTGCTTCCCTCCCAGCCCTTTTGTCTTAAAAAAATGATTTTTTACAGAGAGGAAGAGAGAGGGACAGAGAGTCAGAAACATTGATGAGAGAGAATCATCGATCAGCTGCCTCTTGCACACCCGCTACTGGGGATGTGCCCGCAACCAAGGTACATGCCCTTGACCGGAATCGAATCCGGGACCTTTCAGTCCGCAGGCCCTTTTGGTCTTATAATTCCAGAGGCAAGGACAACAGTTGGTTCAGCCTCTTTTTTAAGGACCGTTTTTAGAAGCCCATTTAGCAACTTTCACTTGTATCTCTTTGGCCCAACTGTTCCCGGGGCCACTGCTCTCTGCAAGGCAGACTGGAAAATAGAGTTTTAGGTTGGCCCCACATAGAGCCTGGAACACAATTGAAGTTCTGTTTGAAAGAAAAAGGAAAGAATGGGTATTGAGTCTGGCACACACAGGGTAAAGGGTCTATCCTGAAATTGGAAACTTAAAGTTCGTACACATTACCATCATACAAACATATTTGACTTCGCAGACATGGGAGAGACGGCTGAGGGCTCCATTGAAGTCTCTAAGGCGTTTCAAAATGACACAATGGAATGTTTTATAATGTTATTACAACACGGATTTGAAAAGGAATTTCTACCAAATAATCAGGATTTAAATGGGCCAAAAAATCTTGTTCATTGCTTCACATTATAAGAAACATATATCCAGTTCAGGAGTGTAACTGGTTATTAGGCATTGTTAGTGAATTTAACTCAGAACCTCAAATACCACACTGATGCTCCTTTAGTTTCTTTTGTTCTGACTTAGCCTTATACCGTTATCTCAACATTTATTTAGTCAGGGCCTTTTTAAAAAGCTTATGCTACTTATAACTTTATTTTGGAGCAAGTTGGAGAAGGTTTTCTGTCTCAAGGATGACTTTAGGTAATAAACAACATGTAAGGAGAAGTGGTGAGAGCACTCTCTTGTCTAACTGCTGTCTTGCAGTCAGGCAAAGAAATGCTTGTGTTCCCACCTTTGGGCCATGTGTGCCCAAAGGAGTCCGGAGAACTTGACCAAATCATCTCCATGAAATTGCAGATTGTGAAAACCCCTGAAGCTGTAAAGGGGACAAAAAGATGAAATATCTAGGCACAATCATATATTCCTTTCTGGTTTCATTCCACAACTGAATATAAAAATGTATAAATAGCTGAAACCGTTTGGCTCAGTGAACAGAGCGTCGGCCTGCGGACTGAAAGGTCCCAGATTCGATTCTGGTCAAGGGCATGTACATTGGTTGTGAGCACATCCCCAGTAGGGAGTGTGCGGGAGATAGATGTTTCTAACTCTAGCTCTCTCCCTTCCTCTCTTTAAAAAATCAATAAAGTATATTTAAAAAAAGGTTAAAAATTATTTAAAAAAAAAGGATAAATGCAGTCAATATGACCTGACCCTATAAGCCTAACGAATGAGTTGAGTGAGAAGATCTGTAGTTGAGAATCTTTAGTATTTAATATCAATTAAAAAGAAACTCATGTCTTCGTTACATGGAACTCCTCTCTATGATGGCTGTCGAAAACTTCTGGGTCCATTTCTCAGCTCTTAATTCAGGGATCACATTCTACCAACTTCCAAAGAGAAATTCCAGGTTTTTATTTATTTATGTTTGGCCTACCCCTTAATGCAATTTTTTTTGTGCTATTGTTTCCCACCCTACTTTCATCTCTCTCAGGAGAGGAAGCAGATAGTCTGCCTAGGTTGGGTGCTGGGGAAAGCTTAGTGCTCAGGGGCAAATGGGAAGCTACCCCACAGGGAAGGTGAAGGGACCATTGAGGAAAACACCAAGAGGAGAGACTGGCATGATTTCTTCATGTCATCAGCATAACCTCAGAGTCTATTTGTCTGCTTGGCTAATGTGCATGGCGGGTTTTAAAAATGGGAGTGGAGAGAAGTTATTGGAAGATGCAAATGGGTGAATATAGAGGGTTAGGTTGGATCAGATTGGAAAGGGCCTGAATGCCACACGCAAGACCAAGTTTGGGGTTTGTTCTGTAGGTAGGGAAGGGGACCTTGATGATCTTTAGCAGGATATTGCCAAAGAGATAGGTTTTAGAGAGATGACTCTAATAACACTGTGGAGGATTGAACAGAAGGGAGGATGCAGGAAGTGGGGAGACAGGTCTGTAAAATTCTGGGGCTTGGGATGGAAGGCTGGATTCTAAAGAAATGTCAGAAATTGACAGTACAGTTGACTGGTTGGTTCTATGATGTGTGGACAGGAGGGATGCAGCAACCTCTGTGTTAAAGTTATATTTGAAGAAGCTTGGGTAAATTTCTTTTTAATTTGTAAAACAAAATTCATTAGAAAGAATGTTTTTGAAACATTTGGAATAGTAGTCATTCTTAGACCTTCTTTGGTAGTGAAATCAAGGGAATGCTGTTTTACTTGACCTTGGGAATGCAGCAAATAGTGTGACCTACAAAAGTGGAATGCTCTACTGAATGTGAGACTCCATAAGTAATACCTTAAAAGTCTTTAAAAAATATTTATTGACTTCTTAGAGAGAGAAGGGCAAGAGGAAAAGAGGGAGAAACATCAATTGTTCCACTTATTTAGGCATTCATTGGTTGGTCCTTGTATGTGCCCTGACTGGGGATCAAACCCACCACCTGGGCATTTTGGGATGATGCTCTAATCAACTGAGCTACCCGGCCATGACCTACCTTATTAGTCTTCTTGCTGGGCATCCTCTGAGGATGATTTGTAATATATTACAGCAGTGTGTCTGTTTTCTATAACCAAATAAAATCATTCATATCCTTTTTAGACGTAACTATACAGCATAAAAAAACAACTCGTGATAATATATTTCAACAATTTTTTATCTGGTTTTATTTGAGAATTCTCTTAAATTTTTTTTTTTTTTGCCACATAAATTTTAGCAGTTTTGTAGTTAGCTTGGTTTAGTTCAATGGTTATATGAACATTTAATGTAAGTTTTAATCAATCCTTAAATTTATCTGTTAAGCCCTTAATTTTTAACTTAAAATACTAAAAATTATAGCTACCATTTATATGCCTACCTGCTTATATACTAGGCATAGTGCTGAGTATTACAAATTAATGATATATATTTATACTTCTTATTCTTATACCTCTTTATCTTGGCTACAATTACTGCCATTGAACAATATGAAAATTGAGGCTTGGAGAAATTAGTTTTCCTGAAATCGTATAGCTATAAATGTTGACAATGGCATTTGAACATGAAATGCATATTTTACATAAACTATATATTTTGGGTTCATTGCGTTGACTGGGAATGTGGCAGAAATCGTTTTTTATGAGAATTTTTTTACTAGAATTATAATTTTGATTACTAGAACTTTCTGAGATGTATTAAATGGTTGCATAAAATCAAAATTAATAGTTTTAACATTCATAGAGATTTATATCAGTTCATATATTCAGATGTTGGGAGCTTGGACTGTTCTATCTTAGTTGGATTATAAATTCTAATAAGCTATCCATGAAAGGAAAGTAAAATTTTAACTTCCAGTGTGTATAGAGGTTGAAGAGATCTTGAAAAGGGATTAAGTTTCCTAAATGTCACCAGTGAATGTGGCCACTTTGATACAAGCCTGAAATATTTCCTGGAAAGAATTGGCAAAAGGGAGTTGACAAAGTCTCGATTTTTCTCTGTTGGGTGGAAATATTTCCCAGTGACTCCTGGTATTAAAGACATTATACAATGATACTATTGTTCCAGTGAATTAAAAAATGCCTCTAATCCAGTGTTCCAGTTCTCCATGCCGGCCATGCCAGTGTGAGAATTTGTATTCTTGATTTTGGGGAGGGAGTAATACTACTTGGTGCCCTATTGTGTCCTACCTTTATTACACCAGTGGGTTAGAGGTGGCAGGTGTGCCTCACTGTTGCCCTCACTGAGTTAATAAAGGTAGGATAAAATAGTGCACATGAAGTATATTGAGAAGTAGAGGTTATATAGACAGTCAATGATTGAGGTAGACCTAGGAATTCAAGTCCTCTGGCTCCTCGTAGGCCAGAAACCTTTAAAAAAATTACTATTTTTTAGAGCAATTATAAGTTTACAGAAGGTTTAGGCAGAAAGTACAGAGTTCCTATATAACGCCCCCCTCCATATTTTCCCATTTTGATGTCTTGCATTGAGGTGGTGTGTTTGCTATGACTGATAAACAAAATATTGATAGATTATTACTAACTGAGACCCATAGTTGCATCAGGGTTCACTGTGTATACAGTTCAAGATTTGGTAAATGCCTGTCATGTGTCTATTATCACAGTAGTTTCACTGCCCCCAAATCCTCTGCATTCTACCGATTCCTCCCCACCCGAATCTCTGGCAACTAAGGATCTCTTCACTGTCTCCCTAGTTTGGCCTTTCCCAGAATGCCATAGGGGGAATCATATAGTCTGTAGCCTTTTCAGATTGGCTTTTTTTCACTTAGTAATAAGCATTGAAGATTCGTCCATGTTTTTTCATTTCTTCTTGTTGCTGAATATTTCATTGTCTTGATGTACCACAGTTTTTTTTTTATGTACACATTCACCTATTGAAGGACATCTTGATGCTTTTGATTTTTGTCAGCTATGAATAAAGCTGCTACACACATTTGTGTGCAGGTTTTTGTGTGGACATAAGTCTCCAACTCATTTGGGTAAATATGTAGGAGTATGACTGTTGGGTCATATGGAGAGTTGTGATTATCTTGTAATAAACTGCTGAACTGTCTTTCAAAATGGCTGCACCATTTTTAATTTCCACTAGCAATGAATGAGAGTTTCTGTTCCCTCCCCACTGCCCCACCCTCATCCTCACCAGCATTTGGGTTTGTCCATGTTTTGGATTTTAGCCATTCTGATAGGTGTGTAGTAGTACTAAATTATTTTGCAAATTTCTAATATATAATGTGGAATGTCTTCTCATATGCTTATTTGCCCAATCTATATATCTCCTTTAGATGTCCAGATCTTTTGCTCACTTTTAATATATATATATATATATATATATATATATATATATATATATATATATGTATATATTTAAAAACATATATTTAATATATATTTTAATTATATATATACACACACACACACACACACACACACACATATATATATATATATATATATATATATATATATTTGAAAGAGAGGAAGAGAGAGGGAGGGAGAGAGAAAGAGAGAAACCTCAATGTGTGAGAAACATCAATCACTCCTTCCTGCATGCCCCCTAATGGGGATCGAGCCAGCAACCTGGGCATGTGCCCTGACCTGGAATCGAACCAGTGACCTTTCCACACATGGGGCGATGCTCAACCAACTGAATCACATAGCCAGGGCTTTTGCCCATTTTTTAATTGGGCTGTTTGTTTTTTTATTTGTTGAGTTTAAGATTCTTCCTGTATTTTATATAACAGTCCTTAATCAGATATGCATTTTGCAAATGTTAGTAACCTTTTATACCATTACCTCCTTTTGACACGTTTAGACCATTGCATATTATAGATATTGTTTAAATAAATGAGGCCCCGTTTATTTCCTTTCACATGAACATATTGTTCTTACGTACCATTTTATGTGGGGTATACCCATTGTATATTGTACATACTTCGTAGAATTGCATGTGGCGTCTCAGAGTTCAGCAATCTGACAGTTTGCTTTAGAGTATCTACATACGCTGCTGTAATCAGGTGTCCAGCTGGCTGGCAGCTATGATGCTTTGTAACACTTGATTCTAAAATTAGTTGAACTGTTCTATTTTAAGGATCGACTGAAATTAGTAGTCCATGTCCTGCAAAACATGTAAGTTAAACTCTTAGGATACTGAATTACTCCTTTTAAGATATAATCAGAGATAGGATTAGGTAGAAAGTAGGTTGTTTCAATTTTTTAGAAAGTTTTTTCTTACGTGAGTATAGTGCTGTATGTATATAATAGTTAGGAACACAAGTTTTTCTATTGCCCTATAGAATTTTAAGACATTGCTTTTACGGAAATGATCCTGTTTGAGTTTTAAAACCACAGGGCTTAAGAGGTGGAGCATGATTACCTGAAACTTTTTTAAAGAATATTTTAGAAGAGCCACAGCCATGAATATTTATGAATGCTGGAACACTGTTGACTGCCTTTGCTAGGGAAAAAAGCAAATGATTAAAGGAGTATTTGGCTCATGTTGTGATTTTTGTGAAAGCTTTATCTACATCACAGAAACTACTCAATATTGAAAATTCTTGGCAGATGAAGAGCTGAGTGATTGAAATTTAAAGTTTAATTTTGAATGTAGTGTGAATTTTATCATCTCTTTAAGTGAGGGCTCAAGGTTATGAGGGCATTTGCAATGTTATTTGAATGTGTCCTTCAGGCAATCTCAGAAGCTATACCAATTTAGCTATAGAGATGATTAGTGTTCTTCATGCTCCTTTGGAAAATGTTGTAGGGTCTGTAGATGTATTGAAAAATTGTAAGTTACAGAAAGCAAAATGCAAAGGATACTTTACTTTTCCAGTGGAAAAGCAGAGATGTATTTAATCTCCATTCTTTTGCGTTTAGTAAACTACAGAGAAACTTAAATTTGTGTTTCCGTAGAATCAAAATGATAAAATAAACAGGAGGAAACACTTTTGTAATGAGCACTTTGAAACATTCCAGCAGCATTGTTCCTAAACTCACATTTCTCATATTTTCAATCAGAGTTAATTGTTTACATACACACTTCCCTCAGCCTCCATCACATTTTATACTCAATATTTTCCTAGAAAATCCGGGAAGAGATAAAGCATGTGGGGCCAGGAGAAATGGATCCTCACTGAGGTGGATCATGTGGTTTAGTTCTAAGTAGCTATCGATCCTATACTTTAACAATGTGCACAGGCACGAGGGTCTCTGGATGGCAGGGGAACACGGCTACAGGACTGCAGCCTCCCCCAAAGTGTAATTGGTGAGGAAGGTGGACCAGTTGCACTTGCAAGTGAGTGGTGCAAAAGAGGAGTAATCTGAGCACCCAAGAGTTTCACAAGCAGGGTTGGCATTTGAAGGAGGGCAGAATTTCAGAGGGGAGGCTTGGTGGCGTTGGTGTGTGGGTGGATGTGTGGGCAGAGGGTTTTTTTCAACCTTAGCTTTTCATCTGGACAGTCTGGCTTTGCATTTCATTCTTTGCATTCATTTTAGAGTGTAAACCAGAGAAGTTTTGGTTATAGGTAATCAGGGTTCAGTTGACAATTGTATCCTCTTTTTTAAGAACTCTGCTAATACTGTTAACATAAAGTCTCAGGATTTGGTATTGAGAAATAACTTTTAGGCATGGCTCAGCAAATGGAAAGATTGAATGAGGCACTCTTCACACGGGGTAGGGAACTCTGAATTAGATTGATGGTCATAGTAATGATAGCACTATAGTTGCTTATATTTTTACATGCATGATGTAAGTTGATTCTCATACCAACTCTTTGAGACAAGTAACATAAGAGCCAATTTTATAGCTGAGGAAACCCCTGCTTGCATTGACTGGGTGGCTGACTGGAAACCACTGTAGAGAATTGTGGCCATTCTTTATATGCATTTAAAGTTATTACAAGTATAAGTTAAGTAATGCATGTGGTGAGAGGTGAATAGTCTCACTTTAAGAAGGTTTTCATTGACTATGTTCTAGAGTTACTGGTAGAGGTACATATTTAGGAGGGAGGAAAGTATGGTTTACATTATGTTTAATGTGGTTTGGGGCTATCCACAATCTATAAATTTTAGGGAAAACTTCTGTTGCTGGCTGCTGAGGATTTAGTGACTCGAGGGGAAAACTCCAACCATTGTTAATTGAAGCAGTTCTTAAAAGTACAGGGTTTTACATTTAGACAACTATCCCATTGACTAAAGATGTAATTTCTGTATTACTCAGTGGAGAAGGATGAACTATGTAAGTGCTTGGTGGAATGTGGGGGAAAAATTTTTTTGTATGATGTAAACTTGCTAACATTTTCGGAAAAATAAAATGTATAAAAATAATCTGTAGTTTCATTAGCCAAATACATTAATATCCTGGCATATTTTATTTTCCATTTCTCTTTTTTTCCTGAATATATTAACATTTAAAAATGTGGGCTTGCCAAAACTGTTTTGGCTTAGTGGATAGAGCGTAGGCCTGGGGACTGAAGGATCCCAGGTTCGATTTCGGTCAAGGTTGTGGGCACATCCCCAGTGTGGGGTGTGCAGGAGGCAGCCGATCAATGTTTCTAACTCTCTATCCCTCTCTTTTCTTCTTTGTAAAAATTCAATAAAATATATTAAAAAAATGTGGGCTACTGTATATAAAGTTCTGTTTCTTGCTAATTCACTATATATTATGGCATTTTCTACATATTTAATAACTAATGATGTATTCTATTATGCACTTGTGATAAACAGTATCATGAAACCATTTAAGCAGTTTTTTATTCTGATGATTTTTGGTTAATATTATTATATTGGTATCTTTAAATTTAATTACAAAATTCAGAAATGTATGTTTTTAAGAAAAGAAAGTAATTGTATGGATCATATAAACCACTTAACAGTTAACTGTTTATAAGACTCTATCTAATTCCTAATTGAATAGATTATTGAGTTTTATATCCAATTTAAAAATTATAATTTCTCTTGAATTCTAAAAAATTCCAACAGTAAAGGAAACAATGACGAATAATCAGGAGATCTGCTTTTCATTCCTAGGTCTTATGTTAGCTGGCTAGTCTTGGATGGCTTACACTGGTAAATTAAAATGAATGCTTGCTTTGCCAAGGTTCCCCATCATGTAATATTTAATGAATTAATTCATCATTTATTCATTTAGACAACATTTATTGAGTGTGTGCCAGCAAGTATGTTATATCCTTTGTTCAGTTGAGAATATATCATTTTATACTGATAGACTCTGTCTGGTTACACTTGGCATCACTTTCTGACATACTTTCCATTTATTGTTTATGACATACACCTCATTTTTTTGTTTTGAAATGATCATCATATTCGTGGGCTTTATTATTATTTTTTTCAGAAACTATTATTGATTTAAAAAATGCCTTTGGAGCTTTTGATATGGGTTGTAATCATTGATTGCGTTTGTATTTCATTTCTTGTGCTAGTCTTCAAGACTATTGTTTATTAACTAGAGGCCCAGTGCAAGAAATTTATGCACGAGATGCTCCCCAGGCCTGGCCTGCAGTCAGGGCTGATTGGAGCCTTCCCCTGGCTGCATCGTTTCACACTGCCACTTGGTGGTTTGTGCATGTCATAGCAGGCGGTTGGTCTCCTGGTGGGTCAAACTCCCACCAGAGAGGACAATTTGCATGTTTGCCTTTTATTATAGAGGATGGTCCTGAATTAAGCAGTACTTTGAGGGATCAGATTTATCTGTAACATTAATTGAAGCACAACTTTGGCAGAAATTCCTAATTTTAAAAGTTTTTCCAACCTCATCACATGCATTAATGATATGTAAACTTTGTACCTTTGAGTGTATACAAGTGACTGCATTTTGGAAGTTTTAAATTGTCATCTGTCTTAATCACTGTGCATTGTTCTTGCCTGTTTAGGCCCGAGTTTCTTTTGTGTCTGGTTAAATGAGGACCTACCCAACTTGAGGAAAGGCCTAACTGTTGTCTTTTCTGTGCCTCCTTCTCCAATTGGAGACCCAAAAGATGAGAAATGGAGTCAGGCCAACATTCACCTAAAAACCTCTGTCACCAAACTTCCCAGAAATACCAGGAGATACCCACGCATCCCCTCCTCTTTTCCAGGCACAGTTCTCTCCACATGCCTACCTCCCACCTGCCTCATGCCCATTTGAAGAGTGAGCAAATCCAAACTTTCCATCCCTCCCACTGCCTCTCCTACTCTCTAAGTGTCCAACCAATGTTGATTGGAAGATTTCTGTCATGGGACTTGTAATTCTTTACTTTGGAAATGAGCGCCAACAGAGACTTCCTGGGGGCCATTCTTTGAATCTGAGATGGGGCTACAGCCTTCCTTAGGTCTAGGGGGTGTAGTCTTCAGTGGGCTCAGTTTTGAAGGCTCTTTATCCTGGGGGATTGGTTAAGCTGTTTTGATTTTAAAAAAAAAAATATATATTTGTTTAACACTGCCCTCCCTCAAATAACAGAACTTTAGTTCTTTGGCTAGCCCTGATTCAACTCTCCTCTCTGCTCATCTTTGAGAACTACCGTCGATTGTGGTAGATATATGGAAAAGATAGGAACATATAGTGTGTCGATTTTTAGTCCTTGCATTTTTAAAAAAAATATATTTTATTGATATTTTACAGAGAGGAAGGGAGAGAGATAGAGAGCTAGAAACGTTGATGAGAGAGAAACATCAATCAGCTGCCTCTTGCACACTCCCTACTGGGGATGTGCCCGCAACCAATGTACATGCCCCTGACAGGAATTGAACCCAGGACCTTTCAGTCCGCAGACCGACGCTCTACCGCTGAGCCAAACTGGTTTCAGCACAGTCCTTGCTTTTTATGCTTGAGAAAACTGAAGTCCAGAGTAGGGTCAGCAAAGAGAAAAAAAGGCAAGATCTAAACGGAGGTCTCCTGATTTCTGGTTCTCCATATGTCAGTGTACTTTTTTTTCTTGTGGGTAGATAGAAGAGATATTTTCCTTGGCTACATGTAGGTCACTTCATGAAAAAGCCATGGCTTACTAAAGAATTAGTAAGGAAAATAATACAGTATAGAAGAAATGAGTGGAATAAGTGAAGCAATAGCAGAAATAGAAGTAGTGATGGCGGTGCTTTTCTAGACATGCAGTGTGGGGCATGTCGGGTTTCCAGTGTTGCCTTTGATTGATGTTTATGGATTTTAGGGACCAGCATTATGTCAGCCATGATAAATTGCATTCCGGAGCTTTAAGAAGATAATTAGGCCTAATATAAATAGGAGGTATAACATGCAATTAAAATATTCCTCCACCTTAAAAGGTTTATTGGCGTTTTGGCTGCAGCTTTTGGGTCAGCACGGGGATATCTGGCTGATTCCTAGTTAACTGCAAGGGGCAGGCTGCAGGCAAGTGGATCTGGGCCACTGACCACCCCATACTTCACCCCTTCCCCGAGGCCTGCCTTCTCAGGATCTGTTTGAGTCTGGAAACTTCCCTCCTGCTGTGCTTTAGGAATGGGTAGAGGAGAACACCAGGCTTTGTGACCTCAATTATAATACACTTAGAGAGTAGGAGCAGAGGTGGGAGGGATGGAAAGTTTGGATTTGCTCACTCTTCAAATGGGCATGAGGCAGGTGGCAGGTAGGCATGTGGAGAGAACAGTGCTTGGAAAAGTGGAGGGGTTGTGGGTATCTCCTGGTATTTCTGGGAAGTTTGGAGACAGAGGTTTTTAGGTGAATGTTGGCCTGACTCCATTTCTCATCTTTTGGGTCTCCATATATACATTGTCCCTGCCCTTATTAACCGCCCTCCTTGCTCAGTTGTGTTTCTCCTGGCTGGCCCTGTCCCCTCCCTCAGTTTTCTCTGTCATAACAGCAGGTGGGTATATGGTTGGGAAGGATGTGATTTGGAAAATGTGTTTGCAGTAGGAACATGCTAATTGTATATTTCTGTTAAACTTTTGTTTTAATGGATCCTGGGTTATATATTTTAAGTAGTATGTTAGATTGACTCAAACACCAGTGTATATTGCACATCAATAATGTTGTTGTTTTACCATTTCTAAATTAAAAATGTAGACTTGCATTAGCCTGGATTGTATACTAGTAGTCTTCATTTACGTAGCAATTTTTAGAGAAATTTTAAAATTGGTTGTTTGAAACTTGCAAGAACATTTCTACAGCACGGTCCATTGGTAAATTGGAGATAACTGGCAAATTTTTAACAGTAGGTAAATCTATGGAGAAATTTAAAGAATTTTAGAAAATAACTTAGATGTAGTATTTTCTAAAAGTTAGAAACCGTTTTTATTCTTATCATCATCTTCCAAAAGCATTTAGTGTAACATCCAGTCCTGGCCAGGATGTGGGGAAAGGGTGATCTCAGGCACTGTGCCATGTGATGTGTTACCATCTTTGAGCAAAGAAGGCATATCTTTAACCCACCAACATTTCGGCTTTCTTACAGATAGCATTTAATATAGTTATTGTCACATTGTTTATAATTTTAAGGCACTGGAAATAACCTGAATGACTATCAGTAGGGGATAATTGAGTATATTTTGATACTTTCATGCTTTGGGATGCTAAGCAACTAATAAAAATTATGAGTCAGATCTCTCTTTCTTTTTTAAAAGATCCTTTTATTTTATTTTTTAATATGTTTCAAAAATATTTTTATTGAATTCAGAGAGGAAGGGAGAGGGAGAGATAGAAACATTAATGATGAGAGAGAATCATTGATTGGCTGCCTCCTGCATGCCTCCTACAGGGGGGGTCGAGCCTGCAGCCTGGACACATTCCCTGACCAGGAATCAAACCCTGACCTCCTGGGTCATAGGTTGACTTCAACCACTGAGACACACTGGCTGGGCAAGTTAGATCTCTTAAGTATTGACTGACAACATTTCCCCAATATATTATGAAAGAAAATTAAAAGGCAGAAGACTAATGTATGTGTTATTTTTATAAAAACAACAACAACAAAGTAAAAGATCTATATTGAAACATAGGCAGAGTTATAAAGATATAAATCAAATTGTTAATAGTGGTTAACTTTAAAAAAATCTCAGTGTTTATTTGACATTTAAATACTAGTAATATCTATAACCAGGTCCATGTGATTCAGTTGGTTGAGCATCATCCTGTGTGCACCAGAAGGTCACCAGTTCACTTTTAGCCAGGGCACATGCTTGGTTGCAGGTTCCATCCTCAGTAGGGGGCGTGCAGGAGGCAGCCTATCAGTGTTTCTGTATCATCAATGTTTCTGTATCATCAATGTTTCCATCTTTCCCTCTCCCATCTGCTCTCTGAAATCAATAAAAATATATATTAAAAAATTAAAAACGTTATCTGTTGCTTCCGAAATGAGTATAAACACTACCACCATAAATAAAGAGGGAAGTTTAAGAGAAGAGCATTGTTAAATATTTGCATGTACAGGATGACATGATGAAACAATGCTGGTTTTTGGGAAAAGCTTCCTCCATGTGATTCTGATGGGCATAATTTATAAGCAGCACTGTGGTATTAGGTGACATTGACTTAATAGACCATCTGGCACTTTCATAAACAATTTACAGACTTATGGTTTGTGTTGTTGTCTATAACTGAGGTGGCTCATTATGATCTCAGCTATCATGTTCAGCCTCTGATTTGGTCATATACTCGCAGGCTGTCTTCTTAGGTGAAATCCAGTGGGGCGAGAAGGCACTCACTTGAATAGGTCAGACAAAGGAATGTAGTAACAGTCTCTAAGGAGTGCTGTCCGTAGCCAGAGTCCCTGTTGGTTTTGTTCCTTCTCTGACTCCATCTTTAAATTCATTTATTTAACAAATTATATAAAAATCTATTTTATTAAAAAATATATATATTTTATTAATTTTTTACAGAGAGGAAGAGAAAGGAATAGAGAGTTAGAAACATCAATGAGAGAGAAACACCCCCTTCTGGGGATGTGCCCGGAACCAAGGTACTTGCCCTTGACAGATATCGAACCTGGGGCCTTTCAGTCCGCAGGCTGACACTCTATCCACTGATACAAACCGGTTTCCGCTATATAAAAATGTACTGAGTGCCCGTGACATACACAAAGATGAAAAAGATGGTCTTACTTTCCTTTCGGAGACCTCAGTGTGTTGGGGAAAATCAGCAAGATGAATTAGGGAACAATGAAGGCGGTACATGCAGTGTGAATAAGGGATCCTAGGAATAGTGTTCTTACATCTTTGACCTGGTGGTGCCAGGGTGTCCTGCATTCCTTAGCTTGTGTCATAAAGGTGTATTTCTCTGACAAGTAGGGATAAAGAAAGCACAGTAGAGCCCTAGTATTGTAAAACTTCTTTTTATGTGGATTGAACATAAATGTAACCCCAGGATTAACCCTGGAATATACCTAGTTCTGAGAGATGATATGGAAATACAGTAGAGGGTCTGAGAAAAACAAATTGCATGTTTATTTTTAGGATCATCAGGTAAGGGAATGTTGAATACTTTTGAAATTTGCAAGACCAAGTAGAAAATATTTTTTATTTAAGCCTTTTAAATGTTTTTTGTGCTTATCATGGTACACTTGGCATATTGATGCTCAACAATTACTTTGTTTTTAAAATGATTGAATGAATGCATTTCTGTTGAAGGTTTAGGGCTTTACGATTTTCTGGATTCATTTTCTTAACTAAGCTCAGTAGAATATTCTGTTTTAAGGTTCACTAATAATTTCTTTTGTAGTGTCTAATCTGTTATCCCATCTGGTATATTTTTTATCTCCAGAAGTTCAGTTTAGGTCTTTTAATATTCTTCTGTTTCTCTTCTTAACATCCTCATGCTTTCCTCTATCTTTTTGAACATATGGAATATATTAATAATAGTCGCTTAATATCCTTGTCTACTTCTATTGTTTGTGTCATTTCTAAGTCTGTTCCTTTGATTACCTTTTCTCCTTATTAGGGGTTATGTTTTCCAGTTTTATTTTGCATGCTGGGTGATTTTTTGTATAGGTGCCAGCCATTGCTAATTTTATTTAGGTGGGTGCTGAATGTTTTTTTACTGTGCTGTTGGAGGTGTTTTGGAGTTTTGTTTTGCAATAGAGTTAAGTACTTAGAATAGATTGATCCTTTCAAAATTTGCTTTTTAAGCTTTGTTAGGCAGGAGCGGTATAGGCTCTTATTAGCCTCGGGCTAATTTTTCCCCTACTACTGAGGCAGTGCTGCTTTGTGTTCTGCCTGCTCTTTTCAGGTGGTTCTTTTTTTTTTTTTTAAATATACTTTATTGATATTTTACAGAGAGGAAGGGAGAGAGATAGAGAGCTAGAAACGTCGATGAGAGAGAAACATCAACCAGCTGCCTCCTGCACACCCCCCACCGGGGATGTGCCCGCAGCCAAGGTACATGCCCTTGACCAGAATCGAGCCTGGGACCCTTCAGTCCGCAGACCAACGCTTTACCACTGAGCCAAACCGGTTTCGGCTTCTGGTAGTTCTTACAGGACTTCTGGTAGTTTCCTTGCACGTACGTACCCTGTACTCAGATAAAGCTGCAACCCCTTACTAATTCCTAGAGTTGTGTCTTGTGCAGCTCTTTCTCGGTATCTGCTCTGGAAACTCTCATTGCCTTGACCTCTTCAGATTAACTCTGTCTCCTTCATTACGGGAGATTGCTGCCCCTGTCCACACCCCTGCAGGATAGCCTGGAAACTCCATGCAGGCAGTGAGCTGGGTGATAGGGTTCATCTTGTAGTGTTTCCCTTTTCTCAGAGATCATTCCCATCTGTCTGTCTATTGTCTCATGTCCAAAAACTGTGGTTTCATACATTTTGTCTTTCTTTTTAGAGTTGTATGAAGTGGAATAGTCTATCCAATCCCTGTTATTCCATCACGCCCAGAGGCGGAGGTCCTCCTTTTCTCTTTAAAAAAGGCTCATGTACATTTTATTTTATTTTTATTTTTTAAAAAAATATATATTTTATTGATATTTTGCAGAAAGGAAGGGAGAGAGACAGAGAGCCAGAAACATCGATGAGAGAGAAACATCGACCAGCTGCCTCTTGCACACCCCCTACTGGGGATGTGCCCGCAACCAATGTACATGCCCTTGACCGGAATCGAACCCGGGACCTTTCAGTCCACAGGCCGACACTTACCACTGAGCCAAACCGGTTTCAGCTGCATTTTAAATTATCATTAATTTTTTAATTATAATTAGACTACAGTAATCTTATAGACTTAAAATGTTTAGATTTTTTTATGTACAGTTTATCCACGTTTATTAAATTATTTCTGTTTGATGGCAGCTCTGTATTCAGCTTTGAAAGTACACAAAGGACTAGACCTGCATGGCTCAGTCATTGAGCGTCCACCTATGAACCAGGAGGTCACGGTTCGATTACCAGTCAAGGCACATGCATGGGTTGAGGGCTTGATCCCCAGTGGGGAGCGTGCAGGAGTCAGCCGAGCAATGATTCTGTCTCCTCATTGATGTTTCTTTCTCTCTCCCTTCTTTTCTGAAATCCATAAAAATATATTTTAAAAAAAGGAAGTATAGAAAAGGAAGAAGTATATTTCTTTGAATTAATATGAACTCTAAAAATATAAAAGCTGGAGACTTAAGACACGATCCATAAGATTTCTGTATTTCCACATTAACATACTTGTTTCTATTTATGTGATATATAAATATCATAGGAAGATAAGCAGAGAGAAAAGATTCTTTTATTCTGAAAAATAGAGCAGAGTCATAGAGCTGAGATTGTGTCATCTACCTCCTCCTGCCTTTTAAATCTGAGCAACTTAGGCCCACCCAGAGATATTAAGCTCGTAGAACTGGTTGGAATCAGACTTGGAACCGGAGCCCAGGTATTCTCATTCTAGTTGAATGCTTTTTACAGTTAATGATGTTTCCCTAAGAATGCCCTTCAGCACCCACGTGCCTGTGCTGTGCTTCCTCTTCCCCCTGCTCCCCACCAAGTAGGGGAAGGCTTGAGGGCCAGCCTCGTTTCCTGGCAGGCTTCATTCAAGCCACACTTGTGACATGAATGGAAACATTTAGCCGGCCCCTTTGAACACATGACTTACATATTTATTGTAGTAGTTCCTAACATCAGACATGCGAGGAGCAGTTGGAAGGCAGTTGCGCACTTGACCGTTATTTTTGCATGTTAATATTTGTGCTTCAGGTACAGCGGCCGGGGGCCTGTTTGATATTGACTTGAGTTGCTAAGTAATATCAGAAGGTCAAAACAGTTTTGAGAGGTGTGTGGACTGTATCTGATGACAGTTTGGCACTTAGCTTTTATCTCCTTAAGGCGGCCTCCATATTGAACCGTGGCAGATTAGCCTTTGGTTATTTTTAAAGAATGCTGAATCTGTCTGGCTTTGGCAGCACGGGAAAAGCAAGGCTCCTGTCTGTCACAAATATAGACAGAGGTATGTGGTCCTTTAGGGACACAGTTTTGAAAAGGAACTTGAGCCGAAACCGGTTTGGCTCAGTGGATAGAGCATCCGCCTGCAGACTGAAGGGTCCCGGTTTTGATTCTGGTTGGTTGCGGGCACATGGTGTGCAGGAGGCAGCTGATCGATGTTTCTATCTCATCAATGTTTTTAATTGTCTATCCCTCTTCCTCTCTGTAAAAAATCAATAAAATATATTTTTTTAAAAAGAAAGAAAAGAAAAGAAAAGAAAAGAAAAGGAACTTGAGCTTGGCTGTCAAATGCATATGTATAGTATCACCTAGAGACAAATAGACTAGAGATGACTAATGTTTTGAATGTCCACCCTTTCTTTTTTTCTCGTGAAAAGGAAAGAAATTAAAGATGATTTATTATAATAATAGGCAGCAGTGTGCTGATAAATATTTGACAACCAATTCTTCTGGGATAAAAATCTTGGTTTCTGTAGCATCTGCTCTTTCCCGCGGTGTAAATACGTTCACCATGGTCTACTTTAGGCTACCATCTTGGCATCACTCAATGCAGGTTTGGGACGAGATGCACAGCAGCACACCATTAGATAGGATTTGCACCGTGCAGATTTACTCATGCTTAAGAATTATTTTATGACCTGTTTCGGTAATTGTTTTAGATTTATGTGGAACCTCGGTTCTCAAACTTACTTCATTGCCAAAGGCTGTGCGAAAACCAAAGCGTTTTCTCACATTGAATTCATCTGTTCCAGACCCCTAAATGAGTCCCTGTTTTAACTTTTCTTATATACAGTACATATCTAATGTAGTGTTTAATCTATAAATGAACACTGTAAAAACAAAAATGACATGAAATGTAAAAAAAAATGTAAAAAAGGAAAGAAAATGTACAGTAAAAAATGAAAATTTAATAATAATAGTAAGCATCAACAAAAGCAAAAAAACCCACAAAAATGTTCACAGCATAATTTCCTGAGATGTTAACAAACAAAGGTCTAGTGATGAAGTGACTCACACTCATGCGTTCTCTCCTTTGTTTGGTATCAGCATGAAAGGGTTGTCAGGTTCTTCAGCAAATTGTTCAAGATGAGAGATGTTTGAGATCTGAGGTTCCACTGTCTTTGAATTTTAATTTATGACAAAATGTTACGATCTTTAATAGACGAAATGTTTATATAAATTGGCAAGACTAGCGGTATTCTCTTCAGTGGAAAAACAGACTAGAGACTCCAATAGGCAGTTCATAGACCCCAGCAATGGCCTGTAAACATTGGAGGCAGGGACAGTGCCCATTTTGTTCATCACGATATTAAGCCCACCCTTGCAGACTGCCTGACACATAGCAGGGCTCCATAAATATCATTTTAGTACCTGTTAATTTTCTACTCGTTAATGAAGCATGTACAATAATTTCTTGATCTTTTGCTTACATAAAGCTATTTTTAAAGTATTTCTGACGTATTTTTAGAAACATTTTGTCATCAGAAAACAACTCTGAGTTCAAATAATGATGATGAGGCCTAATCAAATATTTAAAATTATAATTAAGAATCAATACATGGTGTTTTATGTAATTTCAGTATGTCAAGTTGATATTCCAAAATTTAAGAGATCTAATGCAATTATGAGAAATTGCTTTGTAATTTCTAGAGCCCATAAGTTACAAGTATTGATGTATTTAATGCATTGAGCTATTTATCTACAACCTTTTTTGAGGAATGTACAGTGCACCTGGGATCTTTTAGACTCTAAAATTTATAGACTGATGGTTTGATTTATGTCTCTTTCTGATTTCCCAGTCCTTTCTCTTCCTGGTGCATATGGTTTGGCCACCTCAGAGCTCACATATACATCTGAAGGATGCTGTTGAATCACTTTAAGAAATGACGAAATGTGTCAGAATGCTTTAGGTGTTGACAGCTGAATTTTTGGGATTAGGCATCAGAGATTTTTGAATTGGTTTGAAAGAAGTATTTTGATTATGTCTCATGGTATGGGTAATCTGGGACCTGCTCTAGTATTTCCTTTAGAAGATGGAGAGGGAGAGGGGACAAGGGACGGACACTAATTGAATGATGACTTATCAGCAGATTTAGTGCTAAGTGTGTACATGGATATGATTAAAGTGAAAGCGTTCTTATTCAGCAACTGGGGAAAAAGAGGTTGGGGGAGGTGGCAGAGAGCTGACGGTTTCACTAGAGAATATGTGATTCACTAACAAGTAATTGTGACCGCAGAACCACCGCTAGTGCTATCCTGTTTCTGACGAGATGACTGAGTTGCTTTTCAGATACAATTGACCAAAACTGCAAGCCATGCAGCTGAAGCATGCACATAGGAGAGAACTTTGACTTTTAGGAACCACACTTGTGTTCCCGTCCCCATGGAACCAAAGGACTGGGATATTACTGGAACTTGGACCCCAAACCCTTTCAGAAGCAGCGAAGAGTCCGCTGTCCAGGAAGATGGGTGCTGAAGCCCCTTACCATAAATGGCCAAGATCCAAGGTCCTCCAATTAAAACTTGGTCCCCCAGCACTTCCCCATTCTTGTTCCCCCTAACCCTTAACCCTCAGTCTTTGCCTTTAAAAACCCTTGATTAAAAATCATCGGGGAATTTGGGTTTTAAGCAATAGCTTCCCGTTTTCCTTGCTTGGAGCCCTGCAGATAAATGACTTTAATTTTTCCATTGCATTCCTCCGTGGCTTTGCTGGTAAAATATCAGTTTGCATAAGTTTTTCTATATTCATTGCTCATAACAGAGATCAGTGATGGTGTCCACTCACCTTTAGAAAAGTCATGGTTTCCTTTAACACATAATAAAAAGAAAAATATGATAAGTTTGGCTAATTTGTATTATGCTGTGTTTGGAATGCAGAGACTTTCCCTTAGTTATTCCGGCTGGTAGAATTATTAAGATTACATAAGGCAGCCGAAACCGGTTTGGCTCAGTAGATAGAGTGTCAGCCTGTGGACTGACAGGTCCTGGGTTCGATTCCGGTCAAGGGCATGTACCTTGGTTGCGGGCACATCCCCAGAAAGGGGTGTGCAGGAGGCAGCTGATCAATGATTCTCTCTCATTGATGTTTCTAATTCTCTATCCCTCTCTCTTCCTCTCTGTAAAAAATCAATAAAATATATTTTAAAAAATTTCATAAAGCAGATTAACAGCAGAAAAAAATCAAAGTTTTATATGTGCATATGGGGAATTAACAGAAGCATGAACATTCCAAAGACAGTGAGGCAGTGTGAGGTATTTGTGTCATCCTGGACTGAGGAGGGGACAGTAGGGGCCTAGAGTCCTTTGACCCCATGGGCTTTGCCAGTTTTCTTCCTGCCTGTCTCCCACACCTACTTCAGATCAAACTATAATTAAAAAAAGTATTATGCTAATTAGACTGGATGGGGGCATGAGGCCTTGAACTTCCATCATTTTATTATCAAATACATAGATTATATGGAATAATCTCGTGTCCTAAATGTCTTTGTCTGTTCAGATGCTAGCAAATATCTGTTAATAGATTAAAATGCATTTTATATGATTTTGCAGTGCTTTTGATTTTAGTATAGTTGATCACATTGTTGGAGTCATCACTGACTAAAACATCTACATTAGAAAGAGTGAGAAATCAGGTGTTTACGGTATTTTATGTTACTTTCAGGTGAGCTGTTCCAGTTTTACCTCATTTGCTCCCTTGCTGTCCTCTGCAATGGCCTCAAGCCCTAAACTTAGGCGAGGCAGAGGTGCCGGGGATTTGGGCTTCATGGGTGTCTTCCATTCCCATTTGTGGGGATCATCTTTAAAAGGCAGGTGTCCAGACCTTTCACCCAGTTCTAAAAGCGGAGCACTTCTACAGTGCTGTCAGAATTGCCCGAATCGGTCATACTCCTTTTTGGAAAGATATGGCAAACTCATGTTAGCTAAATACAGTGCACAATTAAATTGGCTAGCAGAGACGTCATACACTAAAGCTGTCTTGTTCTGTAAACACAGAATAGGGTATAAGTGCCCGAAATGTAAAATTTAGAATCTTATACCTTGGTGTAATTGGTAATATGGACAAAATAGAAACAAATCTCAAATACAGAGCACATGGTAGAACTGTGTGCATTGGCCTTTTTTTTATGGATCCATTTTCTATCCTAGTCCCCTCCTCACCTTTCTGTCTTTGACACTTCTTGCCAGGTACTGTTTTAAGTGCATATGTTAAGTTAATCTGCACAACAGGCTCACGAGGTGCCATTATCCCATTTTACAGATGAGGAAATGAGTGCAGAGAGAGGACACAGGACTTGTCCATGGTCACCCAAAGTCACACAGATCTTGGGTGACAGCCTGTGCCCCCTCATCTCCCACCTGCACTACGCTGTCTCTAACACAGTCTTCTTTCTGAATTACAGTATCTTGTTATAATTTTGTCAGTGGCTTCAAATAGTTTTTGGAACATGGTGAGAATACTAATAAACAAATACTAAAACCTTTCAGCATATATTTTGCCTCTGTGTTTGTTCAACAGTACTTTGATCAAGCCATTAAACTTCTAAGACATAATGAGGAACCTTAACCAAAATATCCTCTAGAATCAGTTTTGGAGTCCTCTCACATTCTGGCAGATAAAAAATTGGTTGTCCATTTTTCAGGATTTGCTTTTGATCATTCTGTTGTGTGGTGCAGTCAGGTTTTCTTTCTCCGATAGAACAGCTGTGACAAATGCTGCTGGCGGAAACCACTCATGGTGAGCAGGGGGAAGAGATATGCTTCAATTAAGCGTTTTCTTTGGTCTCTCACAGACTTAATAGGAGGCCAGATCCTGTTCTGAGGGACTATTAGTGGCAGGTGCTGTTTCTGTCACCAGAATGGTTTCTGCTAATTTTTAATGTAGTGACATCCCCAAATGGAAGCATTCTGTCACTCTCTCTCAATCCTTCCATTTGTGAAAGGATGTTGATCAAATAGTGCTTTTGCTTCTAATTTATTGAGACATAGTATAATATTTCATATAGAAATGCCTTGTGTAATGGTAAAAATAAAATTTAAGATAAAATAGATCACTTTCTCTTCACAATTTTCACATACATGAATTTTTTATTTTAAAAACAAGGTCATATTGAAGCACACTTTTACCATATAAACCTGTGTTTGTATAATAAATATAATAAAAACTAATAATGAGTAATTTTGTTTGTATGTTAGAACCATCACAATTATTGCATTTATATTCCTAATCATTTTCTCTTTGCAAATCAACTTCTTTTGAGTTAGTGACACAAAAAGCATGTTTAGGCTCAGTAATTTTGAAAAAGATGTCATGAAAGATACTGATTTCATTTATTTTATTTGTAATCTAGTAAAGATTAGCTGTTTTGGGATAAAAGAGCTGGAATATTTTTAGTATTTGTAGTTTGTTTAGGCAAAAATGTATTAAGAATAATTAAGTATATCGAAATAGAATTTAAAACATATTTGTTTCACAAGTGAACAGCTCAAATGAAATGAGTATAGTTGCACCACGAGTTGTTTTTATGTTATTCTGAGATTTGTCACTGTTTCATTCTAGTATTTTATGGCAGAATTTGAGGTTTTTGATAATATCCGGTATTAAAAACTTTTGTCCACTTTATTTAGCACAAATATTTTAGAAGGTTAAAAGTTTTTCTTAGAGGGGGTAAGCTGATGTTAGTTTAGATCTGCCCTTTGAAAAATTTTGCCCCTTCTGGTACTTACCACAAGATATTTTCTCCTTGTGTGGAATATAGTTTATGTTTTAGGTTTACATTTTCTTTTATTTTTAGACTTTTTTTGAAAAATTATTTTAGACTTAATAGTAAATTCTCTATTTTAATTAGTATTAGTTGTGATCTACTTTTTAAAAGCAGATAGAAAAAATTTGATTTTATTTTTAAAGAGGAATTTTAGATTTGAACAAGCATTGAAAAGCCCAATTTAACGTTAAGTAAACTGTTTAAAACTTGTCTCCCACATGACATATCTGCTGAGAATTTTTGTTAGACATATAAATTGCCAACATTATTCAGCCTATTTGTTGTTTTCTTACCAAGAATTCATATTCCTAATCACTCTGTTATTAAAGAGTTCAGTCTCTTCTTTTTCTTAAGATTATTTTTCAAATTGATTTCAGAGAGGAAGGGAGAAGGAGAGAGAGAGAGAGATAGAAACATCAATGATGAGAGAGAATCATTGATCGGCTGCCTTCTGCATGCCCCACACTGGCGTTGGAGCCCATAACCTGGGCATGTGCCCTGACTGGGAATCGAACCGTGACCTCCTGGTTCATAGGTCAATGCTCAATCACTGAGCCACTCCAGCCAAGGCAGTCTCTTGTTTTCAACACAGCCTAGACATTGAGGTATGAGATCTGGCTTGCTGAAAAGGGAAGACCTTTGACAGGCTACGGTGTTTACCTCCCATGAGGGAAAATGGAGTTGACAGTTTCATTCATGGCTTTCAGGTCACGTCTTCCCCCCTCCTCCTCTCCCCTCATCCGTTCTAAAAGAAGAACAGTGAGTCAGTCAGCATCTAATGAACAAATGGATTTGTTTCAAAGTTTTATTTCTTTAATTGGCTTTCTGGACCTCATAGCTCTTTCCTTAAGCCAAGACTTCCTATTGATGGTGCTACGACATCCCACGGTACTTATGGGAAAACTATACCCCTTAGTTCCTTTCAGAAAAGCAGACACCTGGATGCATGACCCTTCCTTCACCTCAGCCCAGCTAACTCATTTCCTTCTGGTAGCCTGGGGAGAAGAGCTGGCTTTCCTCCGGCTTCCTCCCTGGTGTCACCTGAGGCTCTTTGGCTTCCTCCTTTGCTTCCGGCCAGGGGCCAGTGCTTCCTGCTTTCTCTCTCGGGTTGGGACTGGGAAAGACTCCCCATTCATCCCCCCTGCCCCTCCTCCCAGGTACAGGAGGAGGCAGGGCTTCTCTCTGGTCAGGGTCCCTTGTAAACCTGAAGCTTTCCAGCCAAGGTGGGCTGGACAGGGGGGGCTGCTGCCTCTTGTTAACGATGACCACACGATGTAGCAGGAGTGAAACATGTGGAGGCAGGATGCCTGGAGTTAGACGATGTGTTATTTCCTTACTGTAGGACCTTGGTCAAAACATCTTACTTTAATTTTTGGTGGTAGTTTAGTGTATCTGATAAGTAGGCTGCTTTAATATTATATGCAGTGATCACATATTTCAGGGGGTTTACAGATGATTAGGATCTTAAAAGATAAGAAAGCAGAGATTTAATTATTTTACCCATGGTCGAACAAGAAAATTCTTAGCACTAGGATGTTTAGAGTTGAGTATATTATGCATAACTGACATTATAATCTCAGTGTATTGCCAATGAAATGCCCCCGTGTCTGGTGGGGCTGGTATCACGTTGTACAGAAATATGATGCTAACATTATACCTAAAATGTGCTGGTTAGCTGTTTACTGAAAAGTGCAGTTGTCCTTTTGTTTTCTGTACTCTACTTAATGAGTACAGAAAAGTGCAGTTGTCCTTTTGTTTTCTGTACTCTACTTAATGTGTTTTCTGTAATAACACTTAATGTGTTAGAGTACAAACATACAAGGAAGTGAAGTAATGTTGCTAAATAAAAGTGCTGTATTTAAAATTTCTCAAATTTTAAAATTCATATAAATGGTTCATGGAATTTTTTTTTATGTGAAGGTGAAGCAGAAAAAAAATTAAAGTCACACTCTTGTGAATGAAAATCTATCTAAAATATATAGATGATGGTTTCTTTTTTTGGTCCTTGTTGAAGGTGGTAGACAGAACTGAAGCTTTTAGTGTGCTGCCACAGAGTGAGTCCCCGGTGGGAACATTTACCATATGAAAGCTGGAAGGGTAGATGTGTGCTGACACCAACCAACCATCAATTTATATTTCAATTATACATACGCATTTTTCTTCTAAGCAATATAAGGGATTGCATACTGGAGGCCATCTTTTGTTGGGTGTCTAATGTTTTACTACATAATACATTTATTATGAGGTGGCAATATTTTACATTTTAATTTAAAAAAATATATTTTATTGATTTTTTACAGAGAGGAAGAGAGAGGGACAGAGAGTCAGAAACATCGATGAGAGAGAATCATATATCAGCTGCCTCTTGCACACCCTTTCAGTCTGCAGGCCAAAGCTCTATCCACTGAGCCAAACCAGTTTCGGCTACATTTTAATTTTGCTGCCACCCAAATGCCTAGGCTGTAAACAAGGTTATTTACTACAGGGTGGGGCGGGAAGTGGTTGTACAGTTGTGAATACACGAAACATAGATATTATTCTTGTATTATTCTTTATTATTGTTTTATTTTCCATATGAACATTCGTAAGCCTACTTTTCCCCTACATGTGTAGTATTGACAGAGTTGTATACTCAATTTCAGACAGCACCCTGAGACTCCAATGGGAAAAGAACTAGGAGCCATTCAGAAGTTATGCTTACTCAGGGAGGGCATTGAGGGTGCTTCCCCCAGCCCAGCCCCATTCTTTGGATGCTTGTGACTGATGAGTTAAGTTGGGGGAGTGAGACCGAAGGAATTTGCGGTGGGGTGGTATCCTGGGGATCTAAGAGAGAGCAGAAAGAAGCACATCATGGGGCAGAGAGGGATTAGTGCCTTTAAGAGCGGGTGGGGGTGGGGTGGGGTTGGGAGGAGAGAGCCCTAGTGTATGTAGGTGGTCCTCAGACAGTCCTGCCTCCCAGCTGTTCCCTTTGCCACCAGATGCTGAGTGACTTGACGTGGCAGGGATGGAGGAGGGCGGAGGGGATCAGGAAGGCTGAGCGGCACCGTGGGGCCCACACCACACACCCAGGCACCTGCCATCATGTCAGTCCTCATGCGACAAATTTGCCAACTAACCATTACTTAGAAATTATTGAAATTCTTACCACTGACTAATAAACACAGACCACCAGCAGGTGGTAAAAAGTGTTGTTCAATTTCTATTATTAGATTGTATCCCATCTGCTGATTGTAAAAATGTCAGTGGTTCATTTTTTTTTTTTTGGCCTCTTAATTGAAGCTTACTAAGGCGAATATATTGTAGACTGTTAACAGTTATGGGGAATCAGTTTTATTTGAATAGTAGTTAGTAAATGGAATTGGTATTTCAGGCTGATTCAAAGTAGCCATGTCCATAGTTTTTGTTATTGAAAAAATGTTGGTCAGATTCAGTTGTGCATAACTTCATTATTTTAATTTAGGAAATGATCACAAGATATTAGGCTAATGGTAGATAGTTTTTTTCTTTTTGCTTGTCCATTATTTTTTTCTTTATAAAAATGAAAAACATTAATTTCTAAGGTTTCCTCCCCCATCTACTGTATCAGATTTTATTAATTCATGACTGGCTTTCTTTGTTTTCATTTTAAACCAGTAAGTTCTCTGCCCTTTTTTTTCTCAGACTTGCTGGAGCATATAGCAGTAAATGTTAACTACTCCAGTAGACTGCAGCAAACTTTCTGTATCTTGGGGGGAAAAAATCAGTGTGGGAAATTTTAATTGACTTCTTAAACAGAGCCCTGGTATTCCAAAGTTCTGTTTGTTATAGTTAAAAAAATGGGTAAATGGAGAGAGACTTTAATAGAGTTTGAGAGTGTGGGCTCGGAGTCATTGGGGTGCTAACTTGGGTCAGCGATTTTCATCTGGTGAGCCATGGTGGGCACGCTGGGGTGCTGCAAGAATGTTTAAAATGTGCAATGCCTGACTGTTTAGAAAGAGGCATTGAACTCTTTTCCCTTAGATCAGTGTTTCCCAAACTTTTGACATATGTGTACCCCTTCTATAATGTTCGTAATGCCGAGTACACCTCCTCAAAAAAAAAAGGATGTATTTTAATAACAATCAAAATATATTTATTTTTTCTTTTTTTTGGTACATACACAAAATAATAATAAATGAAAAATAAGATTATTCATAATAAAATATAAATAAAAGTTATATTATAAATAACATTTATTTGTACACCGGACCATCTCACGCCTCACAAGACTGTCTTGACTTGACTCATGAGAATGTAGAATTAGATGCAGCTTAGCACAGTGCAGTGCATATCCCCACCAAACTCCAGTGCAAAGCGTACCCCCACCAAACTCTTCCCGTACCCCTGGGGGTACGCGTACCACACTTTGGGAAACACTGCCTTAGATGGTCAGATAAAAAACAAAAAACAAAAAACAACAGCCAATATAACAATAGCCATCTGGTGTGAATGAATCGAAATTATACTTTTTTTTTTGTGAGATCGGGAAGAAGTGTACTATATTTTTTGGTGTTCTGCAGAATTTTAGTAACTGGTTTATGTGTGCCATGAGATGAAAAAGGTTGAAAATTGCTGACTTAGATGAGGTCATCATGGCGTAGGGTCTGGTTTCTAGTTTTGAAGGTGTAGACACTGAGTCTCATGAACACATCCCACTCAGGGCGACCGACCGACCTGTTCCAGAGAGATGAACTCTCAGGACACGGGCGTGTAAACCAGAATGTCCGGCAGCGTAAAGAATGGAGCTGCCGAGTGGAGTGGGCTGTGCTGGATGAAGACTAGCGCATTCTCCCCACCGGACAAGCTATAGGAGAGGGTGTGGTGTACATATACCGTAGAGCAAACATTTCTTATTTTGGTGAAGTCCCACTTAATCACTGTGGTTCATGCTTTTGATGTCCTATTTAAGAAGCCTTTGCCTAACCCAAAGGTCGACAATCTCATTAGTCAACAGAGCCAAATATCAACTACTGAGAGCCACATTTTTTAAACTTAAACTTCTAATGCCACTTCTTCAAAATAGACTTGCCCAGGCCGTGGTATTTTGTGGAAGAGTCACACTCAAGGGGCCAAAGAGCTGCATGTGGCTCGTGAGCCACAGTTTGCCAACCATGGGCCTAACCTAAAGTCAAATATTTTCATCAGTATTTTCTTCTAGAAGTTTGATAACTATTCTTTTACATTTAGGACTAAGGTCCATTTTGAATTAACTTTTGTCTGTGGTGTTGTACACATGGTAGACATATGAATGTCTAGTTGGCCCAGCACCGTTTGTTGAACAGACTGTCTTTTCCTCATTGAATTTCCTTTGTTAAGAGTGTATTGATCATATATGGCTTGGACCCTATTCTGTTTCATTGATTCATGTGTCTAATTTTATGTCGGTACCACCCCATCTTGATGATTATAGGTTTAAGTGTTGACATTAGGCAGTGTGAGGGCTATGGTTTTGTTCAAATTTGTTTTGACTTTTCTATTTCTTTGTATTTCCATATATATATATATAATCAGCTTACTAACTTCTATGAAGAATTTTGCTGTGATTTTGATTGTATTGAACCTATCTATAGACCAGTTGGGGGAAAAATTGAGTGTTAATGATACTGCATCTTCCAATCTATGAACACAGTATATATTCATATCTTTATTTTCTCTCATCAGTGTTCCTAGGTACATTATTTTAATGATTAGTAGAGCATAGACTGTGGACTCAGATCTGTGTTCAGCTCATGACTCGGCCAATTACTACGTAAGTGACCTTAGGCAAGTTACTAAGCTTCAGTAACTCAGTTGCCTCAAGCTTTAGGGATAATACCTCATTGATGTTTTCGAGGGTTAAATGAAATAATGTATGTACAGGGCCTACCCTGGTAGCCGGCACAAAGTTAAGAGCACAGTACAAGTTGGTTGTTGTCATTATCACCATCATTGTTGTCTTTACTACCAAGTAGTGGTAGCCTGGCACAGCCGTCTCTGCCAGCTGGTTATTCTTGGCCAGTGGGCAGACGGCAGCTGCTCAGGGCTCCCTTTTTTTTGTCAGCTTGGCTAATGAACTCGGCCAAACTCTGGCTCTTTGGGCTTCTCTTTTCTCTACACCACACTGACATTCTCCAGCTGCAGCCGTCACATATGCTTGCTTTGCGTTATGTTAGTAGCATTGATTAGACCACAGCTTTCCTTTGCATTCAGTCCAGCCTTTTTTAAAAAAGGTTTTCCAATCTTGCATTCTGCTTTTGCTCGGAGGATTTTTGTCCTAGGTGTTGTCCTGTCCTAAGTGTGCTGTTCATTAACTTTTAGAGTTCTGGGGCTGCCTCACTCACAGTCACCCCAGATGCTGTTTGAGGACTTTACAGATTGTGCAGTAACTGAAGTTTATTAGGGATTCCGTGTTTTACACAGACTCCATGTTTGTCAAATTTGCCTCATTGATGGGAAAGTGGGGGTGAAATAGGGTGAGACCTTCATTTTAAAATGCATTAAAGATTTGATATTATCTGCCGAAGCCGGTTTGGCTCAGTGGATAGAGCGTCGGCCTGCGGACTGAAGGGTCCTGGGTTCGATCCCGGTCAAGGGCATGTACCTTGGTTGCGGGCACATCCCCAGTGGGGAGTGTGCAGAAGGCAGCTGGTCGATGTTTCTCTCTCATCGATGTTTCTAGCTCTCTGTCCCTCTACCTTCCTCTCTGTGAAAAATCAATAAAATATATTTTAAAAAAAAGATTTGATATTATCTGAATCAGCATTATGAATTCGGAAAATCCATTGTTTGGAAATCAGAGTCATACCTGTTTCCACTGTCCCCACAGTGGAAGCAGGTTCCCGTGGGAGGGTTTGGGATTTTTGTCCTAGGTCTGCATGATGTCCGCATTTCTAAATCAGTCATGCTTTAGCTTCAAAAGAGTATTCTGTTTTGGGCACTAAATAGTCTAATTCTTCTGAATCATCAGATATTGTTATGTTTTATTCGGTGTTGGCTTTAGAACAAAATACGCTACGTCATAACCATGCAGTTCTGGGCCAGGCACGCATCCTATTTGTGCATCAGTTTCCTTCTCTCTAAAATGGGAATAAAACGGGGAACAGTGCTCGTCTCGTTGGAGGATTAAATTGTTAAACTTCCGGAACAGTGCCGAAAATGGTGGGTACTCAATACATGTTAGCAGCCTGTTTTATTCTAGTTTTGTTTGAAGAGTGACATTCTCTGCTTACTCACTTTGTTCAGTAAAAATCACTTAGCTAAATGGATGGTTTAACCAGTCGTTTCATTCTTTAACCATCCTGCTTACATAGAAAATAATGAGGTTTTGATTTTTTTTTAAAAAAGTGAATGTATTGCCAAAACCGGTTTGGCTCAGTGGATAGAGCGTCGGCCTGCGGACTGAAGGGTCCCGGGTTCGATTCCGGTCAAGGGCACATACCTTGGTTGCGGGCACATCCCCCGTGGGGATTGTGCAAGAGGCAGCTGGTCGATGTATCTCTCTCATTGACGTTTCTAACTCTCTATCCCTCTCAATTCATCTCCGTGTAAAATCAATAAAATATATTTTTTTAAAAAAGTGAATGTATTTGTTTTTATTATGAGCTGGTCTTACTGTTGTAGGAACTCAGAGGGTAGTCTTTTGACTCCATGGTGATATTATTTTCAAATAATTGGTAACACAAGTTCAGTTTTATTTTTAAAAATAACATGGAAATTTTGTCTTCCAATATTGAATAGGATTTTCCACTAGTCCTGTGTTTTACCTTGTTTCTACATAAACCCCCTGAGTCACAAGGAAGGTATTCGATTTGCTAACAGCCTCCTAGGAAATCAAAACACTTGGCTCCTGGTTGGTTTCCCCAGGCCCAGCTCCTTCAGTTTCCTTAGAAACTGCACGATACACGTGATTTATGAATTATATATCAACTAAGCTTTAGAACTCTCAATTATTTGCAACTTGTTTTAAACACTTAAAAATTTTTTTGGAATAATTTTAATGAACAGATGTTCACTTATGAATAAATGCATATTTATGTAAATAGCTAAAATTAAGATATAAAATTAAAAGTATGGAAATTATATAATAGCAAACTTTGTACATCACAGGAAATTTGATGGAAGATTTTAGCACCCAGAGGGATCAATATCATTTCTATATTTTTATACAATGAATTAAAAATCAACTCAGCAGCTTCAGCTTGAAATGATGTTTTTGGCTTAATTTAAAGTCTTACAACAACCCCAAGAATGTCAGTCAGACAGTATGACAAGTTGTTCACTCAAGATATTGGCACTTGGGAAAAAGTTAACAACAGAAAATACTGCTGGGGAAGAAGTATTTCGTAAAGGAAAAGTCAGAAGGGGATAGAGAGCCCATAAAAGGAGAAACCAAAATGCAGTTTTCTCATGCAAAAATACAGGAGCAAAAGCCACCAATTCGAGAAACACGGATTGGTTGCCTCTCCTGTATGTGTTTGGACCAGGGATCAAACCATCACCTGGGTATGTGCCCTGATCAGGAATCGAACCCTCAATTGGGATGATGCTCCAGCCAACTGAGCCACACCAGCCAGGACACCAATTCTACTTTTTATGAATCAGTCATGGGGAAAAAGTGTTCTTATTTGAAAGGGATTACTGATAATTATTATCACCAGATTAAAAGTGTTGCTCTAACAAGATCTGTGGAGGAGCATTACCAAGAGGATTACGACATCGTGGAATATTCTAAAGGTCTGGGTCACCGCACAGTGAAACTGAGCTCTTGCTCTGATAGGACGGGTGATGACTGGCTGTCCAGTTTGGTCTGCTTGAAAGATTCATGTTAGGGGCTGTGGGAGATAGAACAGATTTTCTCCACAGCTTTCTCACTGGAAGGGAGTTCTGCCTCTGGCAGTCAGGAAAATGGTTGGTGGAAGTTTGATGATTATATCAAAAGAAAATGGCAATGGTGAATTTAAATAGCAGATGCTTGCACTCAGATGGTTTGGTTTAAGACTATGCTGTCCATACTGATGATTATTTTGCAGTCTTTGAACACTTCAGAGCCTGAAGGTGTATTTACACAGTAGTGTCCCTACTATAGAGATTGAGAAAGGAACAAAAAAACCTGCCAAGGAAAACAAGGTATCAAATAAAATTGTAGCATAACATACTACATAATAAATGAGTAGTATGCAAATTACCATCACTCTGCTATACCATCAAGCCACACCCATAAGCTATGCCCACCAGCCAATCAGAGTGAGTATGCAAATAAACCCAATAAAGATGGCTACAGCTACATACAGAGAGCAGGAGGGAAGCTTGGGTTTTCAGGCAACAGTGGAATCCAAGCTTTCTGCCTGCCCTAGCTGGCCTAGGCCTCCACTCCAGGCTACAAATTTTCATTTATAGAAGGTAAACAAATCCAAACAGAAATGGCGGCAGCCAGAGAGTGAGCAGGAGGCTTGGCTCCATTCCAGGCTACAAAGTTTCAATTGTAGAAGATAAATAAATTCCAGATACCAAGGCCTCCACTTGGGTCGCCAGGGGGCATGGCCGGCCTGCAAACCACCACAGGCCCCTCGCTCAGGCCACCCCACACCCCAGGGAAACCCTCACCCTGATCTGGGACACCCTTCAGGGTAAACCAGCTGGCCCCCACCTGTGCACCAGGCCTCTATCCTATCTAATAAAAGAGTAATATTCAGATTGACCATCACTCCAACACACAAGATGGCTGCCCCCATGTGGTCAAAGATCCTGCCCCCTACAAGATGGCCAGCAAGGGAACGCAATTGGGAGGCACCAGGCATGCAAGGGAGGACAGTTGAGAAGGACCAGGCCTGCAAGGGAGGGCAGGTGGAGGCAAATAACCCTGCAGGAGAGGGCAGTTAGGGGTGACCAGGCCGGCAGGGAAGGAAAGTTAGGGGCAAATAGGCTGGCAGGGGAGTGGTTAGGGGTGATCAGACTGGCAGGCAGAAGCAGTTAGTGGCCATCAGGAAGGAAGGCAGACGAGCATTGGGAGCCAGCAGTCCTGGATTGTGATAAGGATGCCCCACTGCCCATTTAGGCCCGACTGGGATCAGGCCTAAACAGGCAGTCCCAGATTGGTGAGGGTGCAGGTTGGGCTGAGGGACACTCCTCCCCCGACCCACATGCACACATTTCGTGCACCGAGGCACTAGTTTAAACATGATTTCCAAAGGAATAGGCTGTTTCCAAATATTTAATTAATGTTGTTGCCCATGTTGTAGAGTTAATGGTAGATATACCATCTATAATAATAAAAGTGTAATATGCTGATTAGATTGGTCATTCTTCTGAATCTCCTTCCATCCATCCTTTTGTCCTTCTGGATGGAGCTGGGCCTGCGAGGGGAGCCTGGGTCCTGGGTGCCTGCTGGCAGCGGAGGGAAGCCCAGGTCCCGGTGCCAGCACCCAGGGGAAAGAAGGCCTACTCTTGCATGGATTTCGTGCATCAGGCCTCTAGTATCCCGTGTTTCCCCAAAAATAAGACATCCTCCGAAAATAAGACCTACTTCATGGAAACATAATACATCCCCTGAAAATAAAATGCACATCTTTGGGAGCAAAAATTAATATAAGACACTGTCTTATTTTCGGAGGATCTCTTATTTTCCAAAAATTAATATAAGACACTGTCTTATAACAGGGTAGTAGTAGAAGAGCACAAGGGTTTTGCAATCTTGGCTCTCCCGGTTTATCTTTCTATTTCACTTTCCTTACCTGCAAAATATGGATAATATCCACCTGCAGAATTTTTGTGAAAATGAAATGGGATGATGTGTATGTAAAGCACTTAGCTTCTTGGTTAGCACATGATAAACACCCCAAATGGCAATTATTATTGCATGGATTTTCATGGTAGCCACAGCGGAATATTTTTGATCCTTTGTCAGTTTTGTACTGGACTGTATGATATTCTTTCTGTGTCTGGGCCTTCTTAAGTATAATGATTTTCCTCTTTTCACATTCAATGTTGACCTTTTCAAAAGTCTGGAATTCACAGAAGACAAGGAATTATCTTCACACTTCATGAATGGTGATGTTCACATTGGGTTGGCTGGGAGCCAGGCGGCAAACATTCAAAAGCAGACATAAATTTCCCCCGTTACAGGAGGCCACATGGTGCTCCTTCCCTGCTCCAGGCTCCGTGGCTGTCAATGGGGGTTATGTGTGTAGAGCGAGGGAAAGGTCTTGCTACTAACAAGTAGGGCAGTGCACTATATGAGATCAATTAGTATGTTCCCATGAGCTCATGTTTGCACTAAAAGACGTCTTTGTCTCAGGGTCCTATTAGAGTCTGGCTAGCAGTAAAGGGTCAATATTTGGTCTAATTCTCAGGGTTGTTTTTGAGATCCTGTATCTTTAGAAGCTGTATCTTACCCAATAGTTTATCAAGAAACTAGCGGTAGTAAAGCCCAAACAAAAACATTTATTAAAATCTTACATGTTGCACATTGTTTGGTGATGTTTGCTAAGAAGTTTATTCTTGTTATCAAATTTAAAAGACTGACTTAAATCCCCCCCCCCCCGCAAAGTTATAAGTGGAACTTGAATCCATAAAGTTAAGAAAAATTTTGCTCATTGTTCATGGAGGTCAGGAAATGTAATTCTAATTATTATAGAATTATATTCTAAAGTTTAAGAATAGTTTGTATTATTCCATTTAATTCATAATTAATTCCATTCATAACGCTGTTTTCAAACCCACTTTATGATTATTTGATAAATAGATTAATAAACAAATAATCAAGAAGTAGATCTTAAGAAATTATAAATTAGGAATCAGTTTTAATTTCTCCCTTATGACTTATTATGTGGCATGTATCAGTAAAATTAGAACATTTATTAAGTTTTACCTTATCATTTCTTGGGAGTTATCATCTTCAATCTTCCCAAGGGTAGAGGTATTTACTCAGCTAATTACCTTCTAATAAGTAACATTCTTGTTGGGCATCTCCTGTTTGAAGTACCTCTGGTACCGTTGGCCAAGGGCACAGGGTGATGGGGATTTCTTTGTTGCAAGCATCTGGCTGCTCTCTTTTGTGTGATCAGTGTAATCAGAGGGCACTTTTAGGTTTCGTGGAGTAGTCCAAACTGGTTTTATTTTTCTTAGTATAATTATACATTCTTCCACACAGAAGTGTGGCTAGTGGTACATTTTAAGTTCATGAATAACTTAGAAAATAAGTTATTAAAACGTGCTTTGTTTCCAGCTTGCCCACTAGCAAACTGTGGTCCCTTTCTGAACAAGTGAAAATCAGTACATAGGACAGATTTATTTAGTTATTGATGATGTATTCTTACAGGGAGCCCAAAGGAAGAAAAACACATGTCTAGATTTTTGAATGAGAAGAGGAAGTAAGTGCCCAAAGTGTGTTAACTTGATCTTCTGAGAAGAAAGGTGGTTTTTATCTGTTGTAGGTGTTAGTGACTGATAATCAACAAGAGACTTTGTAAAATGTAGCATAAACTTATAGAGAGAACATAAGCTTTAAGTTTTAAGTTCCACATTTGGCTCATTCAAACATTGTGGTATTGGGTAATTACTAATGCACACTGAGCCTTGGTTTTCTCTTTTGCCCAATAGGCATCATAACACCTGCCATCTGTCATAGTAGATAGTAACCATAAGTGAGAAATCATAGAGGATTGGACAAAAAAAATTGTGTTTCTTTTAAAAAAAATATATTTTATTGATATTTTACAGAGAGGAAGGGAGAGAGATAGAGAGCTAGAAACATCGATGAGAGAGAAACATCAACCAGCTGCTTCCTGCACACCCCATACCAGGGATGTGCCCGCAACCAATGTACATGCCCTTGACCGGAATCAAACCTGGGGCCTTTCAGTCCGAAGGGCGACGCTCTATCCACTGAGCCAAACCAGTTTCGGCTGATGTTAGCATCTCTTAACAGCCATGTTTCTTTCTATAACCCAGTCTGGCGTTTATTTGGTCATTAATAACTCCCAAAGATGATGGTCAGCTATATTCATGGGTTATTAGTGCGTCTGTCTGTAAGCTTCGGTTTTAATTCTGAAGTGATGAAAATCTACATGTTGCCTTTGTGGTGCATGTTATAATGTTCCATATTTTCCCTTGTTAATCCTGGTGGGAATTGCAGTCCGTCTTAGATAATAAAGTACTTCAGCTCCTAAAAGCTATTTCGTAATGTTTTGTACCGTGTCTAGGAATGCAAACCACTTAGTCTAGTTTGTTTTAGAGATCCTGAACTTCCAGTCAACTCTCAGTGTTAGTGGCCTTGGTTAAATCACTGGATGTCCCTCTGTATCAGTTTACTCATATGCCATAAAAGCAGAGATGAGGATAGGCACGCCATTTTGTGAATAGAATATTACTCATTCCAGGCTCATTTACCTGAGGCGAGTTTCACCGTTACGTGCCCAGAAACAGAGCCTGCCCTTCCATCACGTGCTCTGATCGTTGGCCATCCTTATGCCTCAGGTCTCTTACTTATAAAACGGGAAAGATCACTGTACCTGCTTCATTGGATTATTGTGAGATGAAATGAGTGCTTGCTTGTGAATTTCTTGGAACAGTGTCTGACACATGGTTACTCAATACTGTAATGAATGTATTGCTGTTCTCTTAGTTGAGAGTCTGTGATAGCTGTTTGTAACTTAACCTTTTAATGTTTCAATAAATAAGAACTTATAATCGATAGATTTTTATTTATTACTGTGTAGTGAATCATGGTTTTAAGGACACTGTACTTTGCCTAGTAATCAACTTAGTGTTGTGCTTTTTCAGGGAACTAATATCCCATCGTAGTAGACTAGTCGGAAGAACCAGAGGTTCCTAATAATCAAGATTCTCACTGACCTTTGAATTGAGAATTTAGGCTATTTTCTCCTGAAAATGTTGTGATAGCCATAAACTCTCCCTGAAGTTATTTCCTCAGCCATTTGTGGGTATGGACAGTGCTGTCTGATCCTCTAGTGCAGCCGTGGGCAAACCATGGCCCGAGGGCCAGATCCGGCCCGTTCGACTGTTCTATCCGGCCCGCGGAGTCCAAAGAGCGGAGGGTTCTCTTGCTCTCCCCTCCGCTCCTTCACCAGCAGCCCAAGATGAGAGTGCCAGCATGGTCAGGTTGCTTTTGTTCCGGCCCTCAGGTCCAGTTTAATAACCCATTGTGGCCCTCGAGTCAAAAAGTTTGCCCACCCCTGCTCTAGTGCATGAATGAAGACAGGCAGCACATGGTGCACAGTCAGGGGATGACTGATTTTCTGTGCCATCACTGATGGGCCCTTGGTACCAGTGCATAGAACTGTTTATTCTTAGGTACATCTTGGGTTAAAAATGTCGGGGGAATGGCATGCTAGACACATGGTATCAAGGGGAGAAATGGTCAGAACTTGGTGGTAAACACACAGAAGTCAGTCAGGAGGTCTTTGGCTTTCATTATGGACCAATCAGGAAATCAAACACTGGAAAAAGGTCAGACAAGATTAATATTAAATTCTGAAGAACTGGACTTATCCTGTGTGGCCTACTCCCTTTTTTTCCCTGTCTCTTATGAACAAGCTCTAGTCTGTCCCATCATGCTCTGTTTTACGGCAGGCTGTCCCTCCCCGGGGCAGCACTCCGCTGTGACGAAGAGGGTTCGACGGTTTAGTCATGGGGTTCAGCATTTGGAAACCACCTCCTTGTCTGCAGTGATGTTTTCCAATTTATGTTTTATTGGAAGTAAAGGTGACATTTTGATTTTCTGTCTCCTTTCTTATTTCTCTTCTCTGATCCATCTATCTCTCATCTGTTTTATCTCATTTCTCAATTGGTTCAGATCACTGCCTTGTGCTTTCTTATGCCATACATTTCTGAGTTTAATTGCATGCCATTCATTATTTGTGTAGAGAAACCAGGGCTAATTCAAGTATAAGGAACCACTGCCATAATAATTGACAGTAAAGATAAGCCCTTTCATCTTTGCATAAAGATGAGCAATATTCATTCTGAATTCCTAGTAAATTAATTTGTAAAGCATAATGGGCTCTGTTAGGACCCCAAACAGTATGTGCATTTGTAGTCCACTGTGATAAGTGTTAAGATTTTAAATGAAGCTGTCACATGTCTGTCTCCACAAAACTCATTGTCTTCCTGGTGTGTATAAGACTTTTAAGTTTTTGATTTGATTATGGTTTTTAAATAGACTTTTTTTGGTGATATTTATTGAAAATAAAATACATAGTCATGATAAAAGAGTTGTAGGGAGCAAAAATATTTTAAAGACATTAAAAATAAATAATTTAGATATAGCATTTTTAAATTTAAAAATGTAGTATAAAGCTTCAGTCTAGTCTTATTGTCCACTCAAAAATTTTTTTGAAATATGTAACCCCTTTTAAATTTTTTAAAAAATTTAAATGAACTTTTTATTTTAGAATAGTTTTAAATTTGCAGAAAAATTGGAAATATAGTACAGATATATTTCCTGAGTACCCTGGGCCCAGTTTTCTCTTTTATTGAGTTAGTACATTCATTTGTCACAACTATTATTGGGCCATCATTGGTACATAACCTTTATTTTATTTTATTTTAAAAAAATATTTTGTATTGATATTTTTACAGAGAGGAAGGGAGAGAGATAGAGAGCTAGAAACGTCGATGAGAGAGAAACATCGACCAGCTGCCTCTTGCACACCCCCTACCGGGGATGTGCCCGCAACCAATGTACATGCCCTTGACCGGAATCGAACCCGGGACCTTTCAGTCCGCAGACCGACGCTCTACCACTGAGCCAAACCGGTTTCGGCGGTACATAACCTTTAATTAAACATATTATTTTACTTGGATTTTATGAATTTTTTCTTATCATCCATTTTCTGTTCCATCATCTAATTTAGGAACATGTCTTTTTAGTCTCCTTTGGTCTATGGCCTTTCATAGATTTTCCTTTTTTTTTCTTCTTTCTTTTTTTTAATCCTTACCTGAGGGGTTTTTTTTTAAATGTATATTTTATGTATGTATTTATTTATTTATTTATTTATGGTTTTTCAGAGAGTAGAAGGGAGGGAGGTAGTAAGAGAGAAAGAGAGAAACATCAGTATGAGAGAGACACATCTACCTACCCATTGCCTCTCCCACAAGGCCTGAGTGGGGGCTGGGAGTGGACCCGCAATTGAGGTACATGCTCTTGACCAGAAATTGAACCCACGACCCTTCGGTGCATAGACTGACACTTCAACTCCTGAGCACACTGGCCAGGGTAACTTACTTGTATCTGATGACTTTGACAGCTTTGAGGAGTACTGGTTGCGTATTCTGTAGACTGTCCTTCAATGTGGTTTTATCTGATTCTTTTTTTCATGGCCAGATTAGCATTTCCCACTGGGATATTGATACTTTATGTGTACCTCACTGACCCAGTGTCTTACAGGCTAGAGTACAAGTCTAGAAGTTCTATACTGCACACTTGCAATGGGGTTTTTCTCCAGGTTAGAAGTTTTTAAGCAGTGCTGAGGTCGGTTTGGCTCAGTGGTAGAGCGTCAGTCCGTGGACTGAAAGGTCCCGGGTTCGATTCTGGCCAAGGGCATGTACATTGGTTGTGGGCACATCCCCAGTAGGGGGTGTGCAAGAGGCAGCTGGTCGATGTTTCTCTCTCATCGACGTTTCTGGCTCTCTATCTCTCTCCCTTCCTCTCTGTAAAATATAAATAAAATATATTTTAAAAAAAAGAAGTTTTTAAGCGGCGGTTAAAGATCAGGTTCTCTCTGTATTTGTAGGTAACATTTTGCGTTCTAGAAACGCCACAGTTTCACCAGATTCTTGAAGGAGGCACCTATGATCCAAAAACCTCAAATACTGTTCATGTGTGCTAGTGTTCGGTACAATTTTGCTCTGTGGCTGAGATTCATTTTGCTCTTATGTATGTACAGTTTGTGTTCATGGCCAACAGTGATAGTGTTCTAATGTTTTGTATAAGAAAATGGAGTCTTAATATTTGCCCATTAATACTTAAAAATAATACATACCCATGGATAGTTTGACCCAGGATTTTTGCACTTATTTGATGATTATTTATACATTCATAATTGTTCCAAAATAACCGTATTTGCAGTTTAATCTTTTGTAAACAGTTTAATACTCTTCATTCAATACAGGAAGTTAAAGTGTCTCCTTAAATGACACCACATTCTTTAACTATTACATTACAGACACAGGCAGAATGTCATTTGGACAACTGCTCTTTGCAGACAATTTTAGTCGCATGCCAGTATGAGGATTAGCATTAGCCTAAATTGGGGGCCCAGTGTAAAAGAATTTATGAGCTTCTAAAGTAATGCCCCGTTTTTTTAGGTGATGTTTATCATTCTACTCCCTTTTGAAGAGACTCTATTATCTAACAGGATAATTTTATGGTCAGAGTTATTTTAAAAGGTAAGTTATTCTGGGCTGTGGTAGGTCTACGACTGTGTATATATTGCCCCAAAGAGATACTTTTATAAATACAGCTTTCCCTTTTCCAACTCCTACCTAACCCCTCCATAACTTAGGTGCCTGGCTGGTTAGTTCTTTGTTTACTTTTTTTAAAGGCAGCAGGTTTTACTGAGAGTCCCATTTTAAAGATGTAGCAAAAACTAGCCTGGGATGACATCTTTGCAAACCCTTGTTACTCTGCGGGTCTGGAATAAACTGAGCATGGAAGGCCTTCGGTAGTGGACCCTCCCAGCTCTGGGCAGATGTATGGGATAAAATAAGGCATCTCACCCTGGATTTTAATTTATTAATAAGGTTTAAAATGATCAATTATTATCTTTTTTTATTAAGTTAGGCTGATTTCCAGCTTAATCACTAAGGTTTATTTAGTCAATAATTTGAAGATAGAATAGTACAGACATTATATCATATTCCATAGTGTCACATCAAGACAATGAGTTCTTGGAGCCCAGCAGACCTCCAAGTGTTGAAATCCTGGCTATGCCATTTTTAAGAGGGCACCTTTTGTTACTTAACTTCTCTGTCACTCAGTTTTCTCACCAAATTTATGGCTTCCTGGTTACTGTCATATCACTAAACCCCTTTATCTGCTTCTAAGGAGTTTAATGTGGGAGCAGTCATTGATGAAGTCATCGCGCATGTACCTGTAAAATTATCATTATAATAGGTGCTGTGAAGAGCAGGTTCAGCCCTAGCTGGTTTGGCTCAGTGGAATGAAGGGCCCCAGGTTCGATTCCAGTCAAGGGCACATGCCCGGGTTGTGGGTTTGATCCTCAATAGAAGGCGTGTAGGAGGCAGCCGATCAATGATTCTCTCTCATCATTGATGTTTCTATCTCTCTCTCTCTCTCCCTTCCTCTCTAAAAATGAATTAAACTATTTAAAAAATGTATTTCTTAAAAAAAGAAAAGAGCAGGTTCATGGAGCAATGATAGACTATATAGCCTTTCCTGGGCATTGGCTCCAGGGATATCCTCGAATATTAAAATTCAAGGATGCTCAAGTCCCGTATAATTCAAATAATCTCTAGATTACTTATACCTAATACAATGCAAATTCCATGTAATAGCTGTTACCTATATTATTTAGGGAATAATGACAAGAAAAAGTCTGAGCTTGTTCAGAATGGATGCAGCCATTGTAGGCCTATCTATATAATATATATCAGCAACAATGTAACATTTTCCCCTGAATATTTTTCATCTGATACAGGACCTACATATACGGAGGCCAACTATAATGAGGTTTGTCAGATGGAAGTCAGCAAACACATTTGAAAAGGAATTCATTACCTTAAATTTTTGATACAGTTGTATCTTTCCTTATACATGGTTGTGATAGTTTATATCTACTTTTACTATCCTTTTTTTTATGTGTCATTTCAACTCCATTTTGGAAGTGGGTAGGATATGGATGCCAAATTAATACGAGTATAAGCTTTTTGAAGATAGGAATAACTTTTTTTATTATTAAACTGGAAATTTGTGCACTCGAGGAGGAGGGGGTCCCTCAGCCTGGCCTGCGCCCTCTCACAGTCCAGGAGCCCTTGGGTGATGTCCCACGGGGAAGGGTCTAAGCTGGCAGTCAGATATCCTTAGCCCTGCCATTTGCTCTCCAGCCTTGAACCCAGCTTCTGGGAGCTCACCGACCACCAGGGGCAGCTCCTGCGTTGAGCCTCTCCCCCCCGGTGGTCAGTGAGCATTATAGCAACCAGTCATCCCATTGTACAGTTGCATATTAGCCTTTTATTATATAGGGTAGACTTTTAGATCAGTTTTAGGTTTACAGAAAAACTGAGCAGAAAGTAATGAGTGTTTCCATACACTCTATTCAGATCTGTTGTCCACTTTTAATTGGATTTTTTGTTTTCTTATTTTTGAGTTTTTAGATAATAGTATTTTGGATAGTCCTTTTTCAGATAAGTGTTTTGCAAATATTTTCTCTCAGTCTTTGATTTGCTTGCTTTTTAGTTCTCTTGAGTGTCTCTTCCAGAGCAGAAGTTTTTAATTTGAATGAAGTCCAACTTAACCACTGTTCTCTTTCATGGATTGTGTTTTTTTGGTGTTGTATTTAAAAAGTCATCACCAAATCCAGGGTCACCTAGATTTTCTCCTATGTTATCTTCTAGAAGTTTTATAATTTTGCATTTACATGTAGGTCTGTGATCCATTTTGATTAATTTTTGTGAAGGACCTATGCCTAGATTCCTTTTCTCCCCACCTGAATGTCCAGTTGTTATAACACCATTTGTTGAAAATATTATCTTTTCTCTACTGAATTGCTTTTGCTTTTTGGTCAAAGATCAGTTGATTGTATTTGTATCAGTCTATTTCTCTGGGCACTGTTTTCCATTCCATGGATCTGTTTGTTCCTTCACCAATACCACTCTCTTGTCCACTTAGCTTCATAGTAAGTCTTGAAGTCAGGTAATTACAGCCCTCTATAGTTAGGGGATCCCAGTGCCCCTAGTGCAGAGGGAGCATGGGGGGCCGAGGAGCATGACGGGACGCCAGACGTTAGAGTCCTGACAGTGACTGAAGAAGGCAGAAGAAGAGCCTGTGGCCAGGCAGCATAGCAAATGGCATTTGCTATTAAAGTGATTTGACTGCAAATAGTCTTGGAAAATGTGCTGCTGCTTTCCTCGTTGGTGACTTGCATTTTTCAGGTTAGCCACTGGGGTGCGCAGGAAAGCCTGGCTGTGGCTCTCACAGGTGGAAGTGATCAGACCGGGACAGGGAAAAGGTTTTGGCTGAGGAACAGGTAGTTGGACTTTGGCTGGAGATTTATTAATTATCGAACTTTACTGTTAGGCTGTTAGGTTGGATTGTTATTTATATATTTAGAGTGATCAGTTTAATTAGTGGGGAACTTCTGTACTAGAGAACAAAAATATTTCCAAACCTTAGGTAATTGTGTACTTAACCTAAGTACACCCTCGAACAGTAAAAAAATGTAGGTGATCTAGCACTAGACTTCCTTGTCAGATTGGACCAGTATTTCTTGAGATAAGTGGTAGTTTTCTAGGTGAACACTTTAGCTTTCTCTCTCTGACCCTCCTTCCCTCCCTCCCTCCCTCCCTCCCTTCCTTCATCACTCCCTTACTCCTAATTAATTAATCATAGATAAAATGTAGCACATGTCGACTTGATCCAAGCAGAGAAAAGAAGTGCTTTGACATAATAGGAAGATGAGGCTTAAATTAATCCTATATAGTAAAACCCTAATATGCAAATTGAACAGCAGAACAACCATTCGTTATGATGCACACTGACCACCAGGGGCAGACACTCAATGCAGGAGCTGCTCCCTGGTGGTCAGTGCGCTCCCACAGGGGGAGCTCTGCTCAGCCAGAAGCCGGGCTTGTCGCTGCGGTGACGGGAGCCTCTCCCCCTCTGCTGCAGGCGGGTGGTAAGGAGTGAGGGGTCCCAGACTTGAGATGGGTGTCTGGGACCGATCCTAGGCCCGTGTGTGTGTGTGTGTGTGTGTGTGTGTGTGTGTGTGTGTGTGAGAGAGAGAGAGAGAGAGAGAGAGAGAGAGAGAGAGAGAGAGAAACAAGATCATACTGTTTCTGCATAGTTTTTTAAATTTTATTTTATTTTTACTTATAGGGGAAAGGAAAAACCAACACATTATTTCCTCAAAGGCAAAACATGTTTTAGTTCTTACTCCTGTTTCCTTTAGCAATTAGCATCTGGTTTCCCAGAAATATTTCCTAATTATAAACCAAAGGGTTTATACCAGAACTGAAAACAATATAAAATAAACTTAAACTAGTATGTCCAACTACTTAACTTGTTATGTTCAAAATTGAGCATCTTCTTCTCTATCCTTGTGTTTTCTCTAACTGAAAACCGAGATCATGAAAATATAGAAACTTAGGAATGTAAAATGTTCCCCACTATTTCTTTCCCTTATTTGTTTATCATCCACCTAGTTCTGGAAAAGTCTGAGAAAGCCAACTAATTATTTTGAAATTTAAAATAAAGGGAAAGAATCAAGCATTTACATGTATGTATTATACCTATAACTCAAGGTAAACAAATATTTAACGAAAGGAGATTCACCTTATAGAAATAAATGAATTATTTCTGTAAATAATAATTTACCTAATTAATTTAATTAATTAATTTTAATTAGCCTTTAAATGAAGGATGAATTGTAGAATAGAGTGCTACTGTTTTACAACCTCTAATGCAATCTAGACAGTGATCATTCAGTGGCTGCTAACTTTAACAAAAGGCACAACCAGATTTTATTTGCCTGAATCTTATCAATTACCTAGATCTAATTTACAAGTTACAGGAAATACTGTATTAGGAACCTGCTAAATAGGGCATGCAATCACTAAAATTCAAACTGGGAAACCACAGGGCAACAAGTAATCCAGTTACTTCAACAAAGAAATTAAAGGAAATAATGAGAGAGAGAGAGAGAGAGAGAGAGAGAGAGAGGACGGGAATTTATAGATTTTAAGAGACTAAGGAGATATGTCAGTCACCTACAGTATATTGACCTCCTTTGGATATTGAATCGAACAAACATACTGTAAAAAGAAATTAACATATTATAGGGGGAAATTTGAACACTTTATTTTATGAGGAAGCTTATACTCTTTAGAGACACAGGCTGAAATATTTATGGATGAAATGATATGCTATCAGAGATTTACTTCAGAACAGTTCATGGTGGGATTGAGTGGGTGGGGATGTTGTCAGAATGAGGTTGTCTGTGAGTTGATAATTGTGAAAGTTGGGTGATGGATATGTGGAAGCTCATGATATCCTCCTCAGTATTTTTGTCAGAGTTTTTCCATTATGAAAAGTTCTTGTAAAAAAAGTAATGTTTAGCCCTTCCCCGAGGAGCTACATGTTTTGAGCTCCATGTCACGGGGGAGGTCTCCTTTTACATTACATGACAAACCTATGTTTCACAAACCACAAACAACTCCCTTCCCCCAGTGTAGTGAGCTATCATCGATATGTAACACTGTATAAGTTTAAGGTGGACAACCTAATGATGCATATATGTATATATTGTGAAATGATTAGCACTGTAATTCACCCCACATAGTTATAAGTGTTTTCCCTTGTGATGAGAACTTTTAAGATCTACTCTCTTAACAACTTTTCAACGTACACAATGGCACTGTTAGCTGTCGTCATAGGTTGTACATTACATCCTCAGAACTTACTTATCTTATGGCTGCAAGTGTTTACCTTTGGATGGACAGCCTTCACCCAATCACACACACAGCTCTTAATCTCAAAGTGGAAACCTGTGAGAAAGAACAACCCCAGAGCCCTGTTGGGAACATGGCCACTGACGTTACCTGCCAGGATTCTGTCCTCGGAGGGCTTGAAACGTGGACTCTCCCAGGACCATGCCCGTCCACAGATGAGACCCCATCCTGTGGGTCCTGACTGCGATCCACGAAGAGAACACAGATCCATTAGGTTTCTCATAGGGGCATGTTCTGTGTGCCAACCACCCAGCAGCACTTCACTAAGTTGTCTGATTATAGTGCCAGAGAGGATCCGTGGTGGTTCTGCTTAAGTCAATATTATCTATATTTTCTGTTTGTTAAAACTCCAGCACGGTTTTATGCAATCTTTTAGAAGTTAGACTGGATGTGTTGTGACCTAGAAAGAAAACTGTGGAAGATTAAATGGTAGGCACAGTCATTGAGTCATCCCCGAATTGCAGAGGAGCTGACATACACTGCGTACCTGCTCTGTGCCAGGAACTCTATCTGATCCTTGGGACATTGTGTGGGAACTAGGGCTCAGGGAGGGTAAGTGCCTTCCCTCTGGTTCTGTAGCTAGTAAGTCATGGAACTGGAATTTTAATGTAATCTGTTTTAAAAGCCTCTTTTTTGAATTGTACATTCATGGATTTTACTAGCAGAGTATTCTCCTTTGAGTACATCTTTCAAAATAAGGTATGTGGTTTAGAATGCATTTTTTGTCACATTCAGATTTTCACCATTTCTGTGAAATAAGTGCACACTCAAAAGTGTGTGTGTGTGTGTGTGTGTGACATGAAGAAACCAATGATCCATTTACATGGTTTGTTTCCAGTGTGTATGAGGAGGTAGAAATCCTATTGTCCACTAATTAAAAAATATATAAAGACGATACGATTAGAATGTGAAACTAATAGATTCTACAAGGATTTGCTTTGCTTCGTTATTACAGATGACAAGAAGGGCAGGTGGAATGAGGGCTTCACTTGGTCTAGATAGAGTAGGGTCTGGGGAGTGGCTGTGAATTTAGAGGTTTTAGGGCCTGTTCAGTTGCATTCATGCTGGGCATCAGGAACTCTTTTTCAGGCTGCACTTTCTTTGCTGTGTCGGCATCTTTATTGTCTGGGCTCAGAAACCTTTGAGTGCACCAATCCAGAAGGGAATGGGCAGCATGCAAGGTACAAAAGGATTGAACTGCATTAGAGGTTTATGATATCTATATATAGAAAAGCCTAAGTGACCAGCTGACTGGCCAGTAGCTATGACACATACTGACCACCAGGGGGCAGACGCTCAACACAGGAGCGAAGCCACAGGCATGGAAACATGGAACAGAGTGATGAATCTCAGAGGGAAGGGGGATAAGGAAGAGTCTTTGTCTTCTCTCCTTAAGTTTAGTTGGGCACCTGACTCACCTGTAACCAGAAGAATGTGGGGGTAGTGACGCTACCTGACTTCCAAGGTCAGGTCTGGAAAATGATGCAGCTTCCGCCTTGCTCTCCTGGGCCTTGCTTTCGGAACTCTGAATTCCTGCCCTGAGGTCACCATCCTGTCGGGCCACAGGTAGAGGTCCCCTGTGGGTGATCTGGCTGGCTCCCCGAATGAGACGTATGTGTGAAGGTACCTTTAGGTGATTCCAGCCTCCACCGGTCAAACCATCTAGCTGTTGAGTTTTATTAATTTAAAAAAATATATATTTTATTGATCTTTTTTACAGACAGGAAGGGAGAGGGATAGAGAGTTAGAAACATTGATGGGAGAGAAACATCAATCAGCTGCCTCCTGCACACCTCCTACTAGAGATGTGCCCACAACCAAGGTACATGCCCTTGACCGGAATCGAAACTGGGACCCTTCAATTCACAGGGCGACGCTCTATCTACTGAGCCAAACCGATTAGGGCTAGCTGTTGAGTTTTACTAGCTGAGGCCTAGACATCTTGGAATAAGGTACATCCCACCACCAATCCTTCTGCAGGTTTGCATTTCTGACCGACAGAATTTATAACAATATAATTGCTTTACAGGCTCAGTTTTGGGGTGATTTGTTACATAGCAATAGTAACCAGAACAGGGACCCCGGTTCCTTCTGTGATACCGCTTTGCCATCTTCAGTTGTTCCCCTCACATGGTTCTTAGATGTTGGGCTACCACATCTGCATCCCAGGCATCTGGACTGAAGAAGTACAGAAAAGAAAAAAAATACCCCACTGTCTTTCTCTTTAAGGACACTCCTCAGCAGGTAGCACATTCATTTATGTTTACATCTCATTGGCCAGAACTTAGCCACAACATGGCCACAGCTAGCTCAAGGAAGACTGGGAACTGTGGATTTATTTTATTTTATTTTGTATTTTTAATATTTTTTTATTTCAGAGAGGAAGGGAGAGGGAGAGACAGAAACATCAATGATGAGAGGGAGTCATTGATCAGCTGCCTCCTGTATGCCCCCCATTGGGGATCAAGCCTGTAACCTGGGCATATGCCCTTGGCCAGAATAGAACCTAGAACCCTTTGTTTGGTTCGTAGGCCAGTGCTCTATCCACTGAGTCAAACCGGCTAAGGCTGTGGACTTATTCCTGGTAACTATGCATCTGGCTAAAAACTAGGGAATCTAAAGAAAAAATTGGGGCCCTGGCTAGTTTTGCTGAGTGGTTAGTCAGCCCGCAGACTGAAGTGTCGTGGGTTCGATTCCCAGTCAAAGCCACATACATCGGTTGCAGGGTTGATCCCTGGCCCAGATCAGGGTGAGAGTGGGAGGCAACCAATCCATGTGCCTCCCAATTTGATGATTAGTCCTCTCTCCCTCTCCCTCTCTCTGTCTCTTTTTCCCTATCCTCCCTTCCACTCTTTTTAAAAACAAATCAATGGGAAAAAATTGGGGAAATTATATTTTTTAGAGAAAAGAATGCATGGATATAGGGAAAGTTATAATTTGTGCTGCAGGTGTTTGGCTTGATTATACTGAATTCTTTTCTTTGTAGTTTGTAAATGGTATCTATTTTTCTCCTAGGAAAATTTTCATTTCATAGACCTCCCAGGAGCAGGTTTGCTGGACAACATTGTATTTTGGTTAGGATTTGAATCCATTAATAATAGTCCTGTTTTACAAATTAAAACAAGGCATCAGTGACTTAAAGAGAATTAAGTTTCTCCCTCTCTCTCTCTCTCTCTCTCTCTCTCTCTCTCTCTCTCTCTCTCTCTCTCTCTCTCTCTCTCTCTCTCTCTCTCTCTCGTAAAAGAAGTCCAGTAGGAGGCAGTCAAGGGCTGGCTAAGAACAGCTGTTCCAATACTGGGTACGCACCAGCACCAGCAGCAACCCAGGCTCTTGTTGTCTTGTTCCTGCTGCTTTAAGATGCTGCCTTGTGGTTCAAGATGCTTGAACTTGATCCGTTGGGTGGGCTTCCCAACCAGTAGAAAGGAAGAAAGAGGGAAGAAGGAATAAGAAGCACACCAGGTGTCTTTCTGTTTTTTAAAAAAATTAATATATTTTTACTGATTTTAGAGATGAAGGTGGGAGACAGAGAGAAACATCAGTGCTGAGAGATAATCATTGATTGACTATCTCCTGCATGCCCCCTACTGGGGATCAATCCGGACATGTGCTCGGACTGGGCATAGAACTCCTGGTTCAAAGGCTGATGCTCAACCACTGAGCCACGCCGGCCGGGCACACCAGGTGTCTTTCATAGAAAATTCCTGGAAGTTGCCCTGTGACACTTCTGCTTTCGTTTCATTGACCAGAACATTTTCGTTTCTCATGCCTGCTGGGGAAGTGTAGTTTTAAGAACTGGGTTTCTATAATACCACGTGAATCATCAGGAAGCTCTGCTACTACACACTGTCAATTCAGAAAGGACTCTTTGGATATATATATATATATATATATATATATATATATATATATATATAATTTGTAACACAGACAGAAAATGGTTAGAAAATGCATAGCAAGTTTACAAATGTTTTGGTTTACATTCGTGTTCACACAAGACTTTCAGCTGGTCGCTCCCCATTATTACAAACACTTGAGTTTGTAGGGACATCTGATGTTTACTGGCAGACTGCACATGGCCGTGCACACAGGCTGTCACTGTTTCAGCCTCAGCGCTCCAAGCCTTTTCTGAAAAAGAGCAGCCCCATTTCTGGTATATACATAATAGGCCATCTGTCATCGTTTCTCAGCAGTCAAAGTTGCATTGTGTGAGGTTTTGCTTCTCTAAAAGTATACTCCTTTTTTAATTTTTATGTTTTGCTCCCTGGGAAGATTCCCCTCCCTCCTTTTGCTTTAGAATTGAAATAGTCTGAACGAACCATTTCTGGTGCAAGGCTGAACTAGTTGTGAGGTACTGATTCATCCCTAGACCACGTGCAGCTGCTATAGAGCTTTTGTCTTGTTCATACCCCTCTTGAGAAAGTACCACGATTCTTGGTTAGACTCCGGATCAAGCAAATTTTCTGCCCTGTGTAGTAGGGTTGAAAGATATAATTCATTATTAAACTTGGGGGAAAATGCAGGGAAAATATTTTCTTTCATTTTCTAGTTTCTCTGGTTGTCTGTGTCATTTCCACCTTCTGATAGTAGAGTAATGTGCTCAAGTGGAGTGTGTTTTGAAGATTAGTCTGATGTGGTCACTTGAGCAGTCTGTTGTTCTGACTCTTCTGGATAAAATGCTCCTTCCTTCCTTCCTTCCTTCCTTCCTTCCTTCCTTCCTTCCTTCCTTCCTTCCTTCCTTCCTTTCTTTCTTCTTTTCTTTCTTGCTTTCTTGCTTTCTTTCTTAAATATATTTTATTGATTTTTTACAGAGAGGAAGAGAGAGGGATAGAGGGTTAGAAACATCAATGAGAGAAAAACATTGATCAGCTGACTCCTGCAAATCCCCCCACTGGGGATGTGCCTGCAACCAAGGTACTTGCCCTTGACGGGTAATCAAACCTGGGACCTTTCAGTCCGCAGGCCGACGCTCTATCCACTGAGCCAAACCAGTTTCGGCAAAATGCTTGTTTCTTGTGCACATCCTTGCTCTATTTCTCTCTGGGCCTGTAGGGGGAGACATTGGTGTGGCTTCTGCAACCACGCCCTTCTGGGGAAGTAAGGTGCTCCCACCTACCAGTGTCTTTATCCTCCTTTTCACCTCTGCCTCTTGGATGACACCCCTTTTCTGCCCAATACTTGGCACCCTGTTGGCCACTGAGTCCCAAATCAGCAACCTGTGAACTTGGGGCCCACTCTTGTGGTTCAGGCCACAACCTTCACTTGCTTGACTTCACCTTGGATCCTGCTGGAGCCACGAGCCCCTGTGCGGTCTGGCTGGGATGCTCAATTGCTGGACCATGTGATCAGCCCTGCAGCCCTTGCTACAAGAACCCTTCTTTCTGCCAGGATGGCCCCTCTGGCCAGTGCCCCAGCTGGAGTCACAGGCATCTCTGTTCCTAGGCCATACCAAGTAGAGCCAAGGATAGCTCCTTCCAGGGGGGTGGGGTGGGGGCAGATAGGAAGTAGGTCTGAGAGCCCCCTCTCCCTTCCACATCACTCCTCATAGAATGCACCTCCTACTGTTAGGACCAAAGCCTGGACAGGGGACTCTTTCCTCCCACAATGTACTTGTTTCATATGCCACATCCCCTGTGTCACATGCTCCTTGTAGCCCTGTGACTCTGCTGTCATAGCTGAGAAGGCTGTCTTTTCTACCCTGGGGAAGAATTCTGCAAGCAACATCAGGTCCCTGAATAAAAGGAGGCAGGGAGGGTGGAAGGGAATAAAGCAACTTATAAAACTCTCTTTAGATAAGATAGTAGGATGGCCAGCAAAGCTATAGTCTTGTTGACTGATCCAATTTGGCAAGTCAGAAGGGATTATCCATCTTTTTGTAGCACTTCTGTCATCTCTCTTTTTTAAGGCTGATGAACACTTTATGCTAAAAGGCAAAGTAGAACGCATGGGCAATTTTCAAAATATTGCCTCATTACACTTGCGTTTAAGATGGGGGAACATTTCAGTCTTCTTAAACTTGACACCATCTAAATCATTCTCTTTGCTGGTAGGGGTTAGCAAGAATATGAGGCCTTGTAATCCGAAGACCTGTGCCCAAGTCCTGGCTACCAGCTAGATGGTGGGAGTAAATCCCTCTCAGTTAATAGTGCATCAGTTGTTTCACCTTTACATGTGAGTAGGAATCTATCTCACAAAGCACATGTGAGTATAAAGTGGGGCGGTTAGTGAAAGCAGTCTGTCAGTGCCGGAGTGTTGTTCGGTGTTATTAATACTAGGGTTCCCAGCCCACATCATGCCCATTCTTCTTTGCGCACTCCTGCTGGTGTTCCTTCTGCTCGGAGTGTACAGCTCCTCCGCATGCCACCGGTCTGTCGTGGTATCAGGATTACACAGGGCATGCTACCCTTAGCTCCTGTCCCACAGGTGGTCAATAGGCTTTCCATTGTGTGGCAGATATCTTAACTATTGTTTCCTCTGTGAGATTTGAAATGCTTTGGTGGAAGAAGCTCTATTTTGTAGTAGAAGGGATCTCAGTACCAGATTTCAAGCTGTATTACAAAGCCATTGTTCTCAAAACTGCCAGGTACTTGCACAAGAACAGACATATAGATCAGTGGAATAGAATAGAGAACCCAGAAATCGACCCAAACCGCTATGCTCAATTAATATTTGATAAAAGAGACAAGAACATGCAATGGAGTTAAGACAGTCTCTTCAATAAATGGTGTTGGGAAAATTGGACAGATATATGCAAAAGAAAATGAAATTAGACCACCAACTTACACCATATTCAAAAATAAACTCAAAATGTATAAAGGACTTAAACATAAGATGGGAGATTATAAAAATATTAGAGAAATCCACAGGCAGCAAAATCTTTCCATATAGCTCCTAGGGCAATGGAAACTAAAGAGAAAATAAACAAATGGGACTACATAAAAATAAAAAGCTTCTGAACAGCAAAAGAAACCAACAAAACAACAAGAAAGCCCACTGCATGGGAAAACATATTTGCAATGTTATCATCCATAAGGGTTTAATCTCCAATATTTACAGGGAACAACTTAACAAAAGGAAGATAAACAACCCAATCAAAAAGTGGGCAACGGACTTAAATAGGTATTTTTCTAAAGAAAACATAAGGAAGACCAAGAGACATATGAAAACATGCTCAAAGTCACTAATCCTCTGAGAGATGCAAATCAAAACAACAATGAGGTGCCATCTCACACCTGTCAGAATGGCTATCAACAACAAATCACATGACAAGTGCTGATGAGGATGCAGAGAAAAGGGAACCCTCATGCACTGCTGGTGGGAATGCAGACTGGTGCAGCCACTGTGGAGAACAGTATGGAGTTTCTTCAAAAAACTAAAAATGTGATCCTACTTCTAGTAATATATCCCAAGAAACTAGAAATACCAATCAAAAAGGATATATGCACCCCTATATTCATAGCAGCACAATTTATCATAGCTAAGATTAGAAACAGCCTAAGTGCCCATCAGCAGATGAGTGGATTAAAAAACTGTGGTACATCTCCACAATGGAATACTATGCTGAAGTAAAAAAAAAAAAAAAAGGAAGGAATTCTTACCATTTGTAACAGCATGGATGGAACTGGAGAGCATAATGCTAAGTGAAATAAGTCAGAGAAAGATAAATATCACATGATCTCACTCATTTGTGGAATATAATGAACAACATAAACTGATGAACAAAAACAGATCCAGAAACAGAGTAGCATGGATCAGACCGTGCAACCCCAGAGGGAAGGTAGGGGAGGGTGTGGGTAAGGGGGAGACATCAACCAAAGGACTTGTATGTATGCATATAGGCCTAACCAATGGACACAGACACCTGGGGCGTGAGGGCGTGAGTTTGGGGGGAGGTGGGGCAATGGGGGGGATGAAGACATATGTAATGCCGTAATCAATAAAGAAAAGAAAATAAAAAGCTATATTTTATATACCTATATAATGTCCCATAATATCCCTGTATCATATGCTCCTTTTAACTAGTCCTCTTCACTTCTTTTATATTTCATATTTGGGAGGGTATTTTCTATAATTCTGGGGCACATTTTGGAACTGAAAAGAGTTGGCATTGGTTAATATTACTACAAGGCAGTGAAATAGAAAAATAATCCAGTTACATTTACTTCATAATCCTCTTATCTGATCCCTTTCTGATTCTGAAAAGTACCTAACCTCTGAATAATGTCTGACTAAAGGAAGTTATTCAGAACTTATGAGATAAGAAACATATGTTTTAATTTAAATACTGTATTCATATGTAGTTTTGACTGTTGAAAGTATTTTTAGGTTTTGGAAATTTGTCTTCGAGCTATGAAGTCATCTCTTTCATCACACTAAAAGATTTCTGGCTCACACAAATTTTTTACAGTTGGTTTGTTTGAATCCAGATCTAATATATGTGAGATTTGTTTTTGGTGGCCATGTTTACATGTGTAGTTATTTCTTCAGTTACTGTAATTAAGCCAGCTCAGATTTCACACTTACGCAGCTCATAAATATTTATTCTCAGTGCCCGAGGTTCCTCATCTGTAAATTAAGAATAATGACAGGCCTCCCTCGAGAAGATACGAAAGGCTGGGTCAGGGCCTGGCATCCAGTAAATGCCGTCTACTTACATGTCAAGCATTGTACTTACTACGACAGAACACATGAATATTTTAAGCATTTTAAAAGCTTCTTTGTCCTTATTGACAAATTCCCATAAGGTTATACCACTGGAGTCTTCCCTCAGCACTCCTAGGGTGCCTGTTTTTACCACAGAATTAGCTATTAGCCAAACTTCCTCACAGGCTTCTGTTGTTCCTGGCACATCATCGTTTGTGTTTTTCTTCTTTGCTCTATTAGTCCTGATTTTTATTATATAATTTACCCCTTAGTAAAAGTGTGGGAACAATCACAAAATACATTGAAATAGACCACAACTATGCTTTTTTAAATATAGTTTTTCTCTTTTTAAAGGGGCTAGAATATGACATGCTGCTTATAAATACAGATGATAGGAGGAGGCAGGAATTTGAAAGTTTGAAACTACTCTTCTAATAGTAGGCAGTAAAAGTGCCTAGAATATTTTAAAAAATGCCTGAAAGGATATCTGAGGAGAGTATCCACTTCTTCAAAATTCGCCTTTGGTTTTCAAGGAAAAAAAAAAGTGAGAAATGGGGGATGGGGTGGGGGAGAGGAGACAGATGTACTACTATTTGTAATGCTTTAAATAAACAATAAAATAAAATAAGAAATGGGCAAAGCAAGAGTCCTATAGAAAGTCAAGGTGAGGAAAAGACCAGCCCACTATGTTACTCTAGTGGGTAACTTAGGGAAAAGCATTTTTCCTCTGACTTCTGTCAGAGCTATTTTTTTCTCCTGTCTGTGTTATGTTTTAGGCAAGTTTTGGTTGGGAAAATGTGCCCTTGGTTAAAACAAGTTTGAAGATGTTTCCCTGCCAGAGAAATTAAGCCTCAGGGAGAAGTCTCCTGGCACCCAGACAATAGGATGTGTGTCTTTCCTTTTGCTCAGCAAGAGCTCATGGGTGCGGCTGCAGGGAGTGGGTGCAGTGGTGGTGTTGGTGTTGGTGGTGGTGGTGGTGATGGTGATATGGTGGTAGTGGTAATGGTGGTAGTGGTGATGGTGATGTGGTGGTGGTGGTGATAGTGATGTGGTGGTGGTGATGGTGATGTGGTGATGGTGGTGATAGTGATGTGGTGGTGGTGATGGTGATGTGGTGGTGGTGGTTTTGATGGTGGTGGTGATGTGGTGTGTTTTTTAAAAAAAATATTTATTGATTTTTTTACAGAGAGGAAGGGAGAGGGATAGAGAGCTAAAAACATCAATGAGAGAAAAATATCAACCAGCTGTGTCTTGCACACCCTCTACCGGGGATGTGCCTGCAACCAATGTACATGCCTTTGACTGGATTCGAACCCGAGACCCTTGAGTCCACAGGCCGACGCTCTATCCACTGAGCCAAACCGGTTTCGGCGATGTGGTGGCTTTGATGGTGGTGGTGATGGTGATGTGGTGGTGGTGGTGATGGTAGTGGTGGTGGTGGTGGTGGTGGTTTTGGTAGTGGTGGTGATGGTGGCAGAGCCTTTATGGCATTGGATTTGGTTCACTTGGTGTGTGGCTTCTGAAGCCCACTAGGGCATGCAGGGTAACCTGGTAACTAGCAGTTGCCCTACAAGCTGTAAACTAATTTAAATTTTAAAAGTGTAGGTGAGAGGCAGTCTTATTATGAAATGAGCCCACACACTAGGTTGAATTTTTTCCAGTGGTTCCGAGGAGCTGCCTTTGGTGTCCCCCACCCTTTTCTCTCCGCTGCTGACTCACTCTGTCACTGGCCTGTTGTGCTACAGGAGTGAAACGTGTTGTGCTTGTGAATCGAATCACCTTGTAATTAACAATAACTAAAGAAGTGCAGCCAAACAACCTGAAAAAACACTCTCAAACTCTTGGTCAAAATAAAAGAGACCACAACTGTATGAAAGGAGTTGCTAAGAATTCTGTTGTACCTCAATTAAAATTAAAAGAATTCTAGGTCACTTTTCTTCATGAAAAAAGAAATTGGTTAGGTGAATTTTGAACCAGGTGTAAAGGCATATTTGGCTTTGCTCCTTGGACCACAGGGACAAATTCATGGTACCAGTCAGTCCTTATCAATAAAGACTCTGATTATATTCAAGGTAAAAGGCAGTAGAACATTCCATTGTACAGGAACATAGAGTCTAGTTCCAGAGAGAGGAGAGAACTCCCAAGTTCTTGTTTTTGTCATTTTATTGTCACCTTGGGCAGAATGAAGAATTTCTCTGTACCTTTTTCTAATCTACAAAGTAGAGAACATTTATGCAGTTTATTTAGTAATTGGATTCTTTACACAATAGATGGGGATTTTTCTTTTTCTGGAATTGATAGTGCAAGACATTAAAGCACCTCTTTTTTCCATGTTCCTTCCCAAGTTCCTTGATTTTGGTGAATATGTGGGTACAATGAAAAGGGTATTAGAAACCTGGGTTAAACACTAGCACTGTGGCCCCCTTGCTTAAAGAAATCGTGGTCCAGATTAAGTTCTTTTAAATGTATTTATTTACTTTTGATCAGTAAAATGAGGACACTGATGTATAAATACAGTTGTAGAATTATTGGGAGATTATGCAAAATTCTGTAGTGCATACCACGGTAACTTCGATATGACTTTGACATTCATTGTAGGTGCTCAGTGCATATTTGCTCATTGAATTAAAGTGAGTAGGAAGCCAAGAATATTTGTTGAGGGCCTGCTGTAGCATATTTACACTATATAATTTAATGTTTGTAATAATTCTAGATTGTAGGTACCTAGAATGATATGTGAAGATGGTGACTATTTTGCAGATGAGGGAACTTGAGTTTTAAGCTGAAATTGCTGGCTAGTGATGTTGCCAGGATTTGGACCTGTGTCTATATAGATTTCTTGTCCGGCTGACTCTTCTGTCGGTTCTCTCTCCCGGTCATTGGTTACCTCCCATAACCTGCCAAATCAGTCAGATTGTGAACTATGTCAGCTATTTAAAGTGTGATGGTATCTAATTACTTGATGAACATATGTGGGCATGTATTATCTACATAGGATGTTGGTTGGGATAGGAAATAACATAAAGGTAAGAGGAAATCTGATTCTTTCAGAAATCAGGAAGCCCTAAAATTTCAAAGAAACCTGAGGGATTATGTACATTCACTAGAATTTGTTTCTAGTTTTACCTGAGTTACTGGAGTTTTTTGAGAGTATCTTGGACTAATTTGAATTTTTTTTTTAAATATTTTATTGATTTTTCACAGAGAGGGACAGAGAGTTAGAAACATCGATGAGAGAGACATCGATCAGCTGCCTCTTGCACACCCCCTCCTGGGGATGTGCCCGCAACCAAGGTACATGCCCTTCACCGGAATCGAACCTGGGACCTTTCAGTCCGCAGGCCGACGCTCTATCCACTGAGCCAAACCGGTTTCGGCTGGACTAATTTGAATTTTAAAGTGAATGGTTTAGACTTTAAACCTCAGGTTATTGAAGGTATTCATAATAGACTGTCTCATATATAAACCATGTGGAATATATGCTTATTTCATTTGTTTTCATCCATTTATGTAGTATCTGAATACATTGGGATATATTGTTTTAAAAAATACATATTTTTATTGATTTCAGAAAGGAAGGGAGAGGGAGAGAGAAAGAGAAACATCAGTGATGAGAGAGAATCATTGATCGACTTCCTCCTGCACACCCCACACTGGGGACCCAGGCTTCAACCTGGATATGTGACCAGGTTATAGGTCACATGACCTATATAACCTATAGGTTATATATGACCTATATAACCAGGAGGTCATAACTATGACCTCCTAGTTATAGGTCCATGCTCAACCACTGACCCATGCTGGCCGGGCAACATTGGGATATATTCTTAAACAGACCTCTGATACTGGAAAGAAAGACGAAGATTGAAAACTTTGCTTTAAAAATAATTTTTTTATTTTTCAATTACAATTGTTGTACAAGATAGCATTAGTTTCAGGTATACAATCCAATGATTAGACATTTATATAACTTACAAAGTGGTCACCCTGATAAATCTAGTACCCATCTGACATGTACAGTCATTACAATTATTATAATTATTTACTGTATTTCCCATGTTTACATTTCCCTGACTGTCCTGTAGCTACCAATTTGTACTTCTTACCCCTCACGTTTTTCACCCACCCCACCACCTCCCTCCCGTCTGGCAGCTGTGATGTGCTCTGTATCAGTGAGTCTATTTTTGCTCTGGTTGCTTATTTTGTTCTTTTAGATTCCACATATAAGGAAAATCATAAGATTGAAAACTTTAAAAAAAAACTCTTAATTTCTTTAAGTTAGTGCAACACAGACAAAGGAATTGCAGAAACAGAGTGTAACAGTGACTCAGAACAGCAGCAGGTAGATTAGGTGGGGTACTTACATGTTCTGGCCGCATATCTGTAATGGGAAGGTTCTTTATGTTCACGTGCTTTGAGGATGCTTCGGTAGAGAAAGTAGATTAAAAACAGATTTTAGGATTTTTTTATTCGATTCTTTGCCAGTCGTGAGAAACAGAAACCAGTATATTCCTCTTCTGAGCAGAACCCAGCGCCTCTTTGCTCCCCGCCACCGATGCTGTTGGTGGGCAGCCACACAGCCCCTGCGGTGACAGCACAGCGTGGGATCTGGTCCTTCCCTGAGGGAGGCGGGGGTGGCCATGGGGAGCAGGGCGACAAAAAAGCATCTGTGAGGAGAGATTTATGGCATCTATTGTTCTACACCCGAGGGCTGCATGCCTTGTTTATTTGGCCCATGGTTGCCTTTGACTTTGAGATACTTACGCCATCTATGCCTCAGCTTACTGAGCACATTCTATCCTTGTGCTGTTTCTGGATTCCTGACGATCAAGGGTAAAACCAGACTACGGTTTGTTCTGTGGCAATTAAACTTCAAACAAGAATACCCTCTAAGCAGGATATTTCAGAATATGTTCTGTTACTGATTCTCCTTTCGGAGACTTTCTACACTCTACAGCCTTGTCCTTTTGTATCCCAGCCTGGGCAACCATCACCAGGTGCGCCTCCACCTCTCCTCCCAAACTCCAGCTCCTCCTATTTCTCTCTTCCCCCTCCCCCCCTCGCCCCTCCTCTACCCTCAGCCTTCCCTTCTGCAGCCAGCAGCCCAAGAGTGGGGATATTCTGTCCTGTGTCTTAGTATAGAGTATATCTTCTTAGTATATAGTAGTATATCTTCTATAGAGTACCTGAATTTTGAATACATAAAAGAATTTGCAACACTTTAATTCTCATAGTTACTAGTAATAGTAATCCACTGTGTGTGTGTGTGTGTGTGTGTGTGTGTGTGTGTGTGTGTGTGTGGCGGGGTGGTGTGGGGGGGGCGGAGGAAGGGACACTTTCTTCCACTTTCCTAGACTCTTCAAGGAGAAAATGGCCAAACTAATTACATAATGTGCATAGAGGAACCCGACATACACAGAGAGTCAGAGACCCCACCTATATGAGAGGTCCAGAGACAGAAAGGTAAAATGAGGTAGAGAGGACATTCTGGGTTCAGGATGAGGGCGAGGCACTTTGGGGATTCAGAGGGGAGGACGGCTATTTTCAGGATGATGAGAAGAGCAGATGTTCAGTAGTTAGGAGTTTTCTCTGTCCTGTGGATGGGACATAAAAAGTTATTTCTGGGAATAACTCTTTTAATGGGCAGGGCTCCTGATTTAGATTCTCTAAGGGAGAGGTAAGGGTTTCTAATGAGCCCGCAGGATCTCAGTTGCCTTCAGCTTAAAATAATTCACAGGCCAAAGGGACACATCTCCGGGAGGCTTTTTCTTGAAGCCCTTCAACACCAACACATCTTCTTTGCAAAAGATTCAAACCGTCTGGAGAGATGCAGAATGAAATACGAGATGTATCATACCGATCTCTTCTCCTAGCTTCCACTCTCTTCTGATGAAACTGTTCTTCCTCAATTTGTGGTGCATCCTTTATGTACACTTATTATTTTGCACCCTTTCACTTAGCTATATATCTTAGAATCTTTTTCATGGAGGATGGGTGAGCTATAATTTATTCATCTAGCATCCTATTGACTGACATTTCAATGGTTGCAAATATTTTGCTACAGTAAACATCCTTGTCTGCTAGTCAGATGTATGCAAATATTGCCTGCAAGCAGTCTCCTATATATATTTTTCTAATGGTTTTATTTTATTCAGAAAATGTATGCATTTTAATTTGTAATGAATCTGCTAAGTTGCCCTCAGAAAAGCTTTTGACATTGTACACACACACCAGTATTATATACTTACATCATTTGTAACTAAGAAGGAGCTGCCTTTTTTTCTTACGGATTAATTGGAATTATTAATCTATTTTAGATATTATATATACATATACAGAAGGACTGTAGCAGAAATATATCTAGCAGGCATTTTCTTTCAGTCAGTTGTTTTCTTTTTAAAAAAATATTTTTAAAACATATTTTATTGATTTTTTTACAGAGAGAGAGAGAGAGAGAGGGATAGAGAGTTAGAAACATCGATGAGGCAGAAACATCGATCAGCTGCCTCCTGCACACCCCCTACTGGGGATGTGCCTGCAACTAAGATACATGCCCTTGACTGGAATCCAACCTGGGACCCTTGAGTCCGAAGGCTTATGCTCTATCCACTGAGCCAAACCGGTTTAGGCCAGTCGGTTGTTTTCTTAAACTTCATTTACAGTATTTGCTATTACATCAGTTTCTTATCAAATATGACACCCTTTATATTTTCAGTTTCTTTTGGGTTTTATAACGTGTTTTGAAATAATCTCGGTATCTAGTCCCTTTAAAAACATAGTCTCCTATTTATTTTTTCTAATGGTTTTATTTGTTTCTAAAAATGTCTCATTTCTACTATTGTATAATTTTTCATGTTACTGCAGGTAGTATAAATCTGAAGGTTTTATTGTAACTTTATGTCTGAGATGCATTGTGAGCTCCATGATCATCTTTCTTGGCAGAAGGATTAAGGGTTTCTGAAATCATAAAGACCTTCTTTATGAAGATTATAGTTTACATTTGTCAGTGTCTCCTTTTTAAATGTGAATTTTAACCATACTTAGTATTTAGTATAAAAGCTGCAGATTGATTATACTCTGATCAAGGAAGGACTGTAGCAGAAATCAATGACAATTTCATTTAGATTCAAATCCTAACAAGTAATAGTTACACAAAAGCAGAAGCTAAAAATGAACAAACAAAAAGTAAATAAAAAAATAAAAAAACACCAACACATCAAGATTGGGAATGTAAAGTGATAACGACAGTAATGAGAAGGGGACAGCCTTTTCTTATTAAAACCTTTTCACGCTGTCAGCTCTTGTAGAAGAGGAAGGGCTCAGTTTAAGAATTGAACTTCCTCTCAGGAAGGATTGAATCTTGGAAATGAAAGAAGAACGCCTCTCTCAACCAAACCTTTGTATTGCGCAATTGCATAGGAATCTGCTGTTGCCAAAAGCAATGACAGTGTAGGCAGAGCAATACTCATTGCTGGGAGATCAGCTGTAGGCTTTGCAGTAATGTCTAAGCTAAGAAATTGCTGGGAAGTCACATTGGTATACTTTGACCTATGGAGTCTGAAAATGGTTTGCGAACTTTTTTGTTTTTGTTTTGTTACAGTAAACATCCTTGTAAGCTAAGCAAATATATGTAAATATTTCCTGCAAATATTTAATGGCATGACCATAATGGAATTTTCTTTAAAATCTTTTTTTTAAAATATATATATAACAAAATAGAAAGGGAGGAGGAGGAGGTCATAGCTAAGGCTCAGAGGAATGAACTGTGTTCCTCTAGGTCTGTAGTTCCACAGAGGTGGGTCATTCAGACCAAAGTTGAATTAACTGGAAAATGAGCATTGGTTGTAGCTCTGTACTCATAGGAATAAACCATAATGATGTTTGTATGGGAATATTGGTAAGATTTTTTTTAACACCTCCCATTTCATCTACAATCTCCACTCCCCAGTGATACTTGCTGAGGCTGCTGTGGATGAGGGTCATGTCGGACGGGCACGGGAGTTGGTACTGTAGGGTAAGGGCAGCGCCCCTAGGTGAGGAGTGAGCTGACGGGACCAGGCAGGGGCAGGCAGTGGTGAGGTCCAGCAGACAGTGTCTGTTCCTACCCTGCTCCCTGGTGACCATCCACCCATTGTCTATCACGTTCAGGAGTGGTTTTTTCACCAATCCCAACTATTTCATCCAGCCAGTTTTCTTTCTTCTGTAACAACAGAAAGCTTGTAGCTTTTCAAACCTTTGCTGCTTTTCCTGCATTGGTACTACTGTGCTATTTCTGGGCAATGGTGGGGAGTTGACTGGATTCCCGTCTTCACTTTCCCCACATTATTTTTTCCCATACAACTCCAACTCCCAATACTTCATAATTCCTCCCTCCCTCCCTCCCTCCCTCTCTCCCTCCCTCCCTCCCTCCCTCCCTCTTTCCCTTCTTCCCTCCTTCCTTCCCTCTCTCCCTCCCTCCCTCCCTCCCTCCCTTCCTCTCTCCCTCCCTCCCTCCCTCCCTCCCTCCCTTCCTGAGCCTTTTGCAATGTGTGTTTTTTAGTCGTTTAAAATTCACATCTGATACTTATTAATAACAACATGGAAATCTCATGCTTGGCCTACTGTTAGTAGAACATCGTGGTTCCCCTTCTTCCTCCCTTTAGAATCACTGATCTGCAGAATTGAAATTCCACCTTTTGTGTATCCTCACCTTTAAAGATGCTGCCAAACTTCTTTCCTTTCTGTCAGACCTTGTTTTAAAAAAGGTAGCATTTTGTTTTCCAAGTATGAAATGATAATATTGAACATGCTTTTGCAAACTATGTACATTCTCTCTCCACCTCTTGCCTTGATTAGCAGTCTGGGTAAGTTATTTAACCTCTAAAGTGCCTCAGTTTCTGTTTCTGTAAAGGGGCATAATCTCCTAGGGTTATTGGGAGCATAATGCAGTCTCCGTCCATAGCTGAATAGTACCTGGCACATAGTAAGTGCTCCCTAAATATTCGCTATCCTAATATATAAAGAGCCAGGTGCTGTCACGACTGAACGGACAACTGGTCACCTTGAAGTGCACGGAGCACCTCTTAGTCCCCCCCACTCCCAAGACTCCAAGCCACTCGCCATGGCGGGGGCTGGGGGTGGCGGCAGGCAGGACTGGGGACTGTTGAGCGGCAGCAGTGGGCTGCTTTGCAGGGTGGCAGCGAGTTTTGCAGGGAAGAGGTTTGTGGAGCATGGTGAGGCGGTTGGAGCCTTGCGGAGCAGTGGCTGGTCGGGGGAGCCTCTCGGAGCAGTCAAAGGGCCACGAGCATCACGGAGCGTCCTAGGGTGGGGAGCTTCACCCAGCATCGCAGGGTAGCAGAGGCCAGTGATGGAGGCCAGGCTAGGCCTAGGCAACCCTAAACACGAACGAACGATTTTGTGTGGGCTGGGCTTCTAATTAATATTATAATCCTCTTCCAGTGAAATAGGTGGGTTCAAGCTTTTCTGTAGTGGAGGCAAGGGCTATAAAACAAAAACCATTAGAGAGAGAAAGGAAGTGAAGGGGTACTGACTAAACAGATACATATGTTCAACTTCTCAGCAGAAGTTGATATAAATTTTTTTCTTTTATAATATACTAGATGCTCAGTGCACAAAATTCATGCATGGGGAGAGGGGTCCCTTAGTCCGGCCTGCATCCTCTTGCAGTCTGGGACCCTTTGGTGGATGTCTGACTGCCTGTTTAGGCCTGATCCCCCTAACTGCTTGCCTGCCTGCCTGATCACCCCTAACCACTGACCTGCCTGCCTGATCGCCCCTATCCACTCGCCACCTTCCTGATCTATCCTAACCACTTGCCTGCCTGCCTGATCACCCATAACTGCTCACCTGCCTGCCTGCTTGATTATCCCTATCCACCTCTGCCTGCTTGCCTCATCACTCTTAACAACTTGTCTGCTTGCCTGATCACCCCTAACCACTCACCTGCCTGCCTGGTCGCCCCTAACCACTTGCCTGCCTGCTGATCACACCTAACTGCTTGCCTGCTTGTCTGATTGCCCCTAACCACTCTGCCTGCCTGCCTGATCTCCCCTAACTGCCTCTGCCTTGGCCCCCCCACTGCCATAGCTTTGTCCGGAAGATCGTTTGGCTGTCCAGTCTAATTAGCATATTACTCTTTTATTATTATAGATTTACAATCAAGTTAGCAGTCATATATGAATGCTTCAAAACATACTTGCAGTGATTAATTTAGCAGTGTCTTTTCCCTTGGCGTGATGGAATTTGCTGGTTTTCTATTGCTGAAAATAAATAGTGATGCTTTTTTGTGTGATGTTTGTTATTTTTTTTAAATATATTTTATTGATATTTCACAGAGAGGAAGGGAGAGAGATAGAGAGCTAGAAACGTCAATGAGAGAGAAACATCGACCATCTGCCTCTTGCACACCCCTTACCGGGAATGTGCCCACAACTAATGTACATGCCCTTGACCGGAATCGAACCTGGGACCTTTCAGTCCACAGACCGATGCTCTACCACTGAGCCAAACCGGTCTCGGCGATGTTTGTTATTTTGGAGTTACTGTTTGTACAGCTTCTATTTAGGCAGGTCTATTTGTCTTATGTTTCAGACGAACATAGGAGTGTTGAAGATACTTGGTCTGTTGCTTCTTTAGAATAAGGGTTCTCATTTTAAACATTTTTTCATTTCTTCAGAAATGAAGTCCTTACAACTTAGAGACTCCTTGTTTTCCCTACATTATTAGATTGGGGGTTCCAATGTTTGATGACAGAGAACAGAAGTGGGTTTTGGAAATCAGTTTTAAGATCCCACTTAGGCGTTGGAATCTTAGGCTAGATGCGTAATCTCTTGAAACCTTGGTTTTTACATCTTTAAGATGAAGATGTACCATCCAGCTCAAAGAAGTATTGAGTTTCAAGTGACACTGCAGAATGTCCCCCCCCCCAAATGTACACACATTTATTTTACATGATTAAAGAAATATCAACTGAGTTATCAGCTGTTAAAGTACTTTTTTTGGGGGGGGGGCACCTGTGGATGTGAAGTATACGTCAAGGACTACTTGGTAGTGGTCTTCCCCTGAAGGATATGTGTTTGGATTATAAATTGAGATTTCCAAATCACCTCCTGGTGGCATATGAGGAACTGTTAAACAAGTCAGGCTGGCTGCTGTTTTTGTTCCCGGGGAATTCTGCCTGGGGTGTTAGAAGAGAATGTGATGAGCTGGTTCAGCAGAGAAATCTAACAACCTATTGTTGTTTTGCCTCCTTGTCTTAAGAAAGTTAGAGAATCAGAATTCTCTTTTTAAGGGACTTGGCATGAATGTCTTTAAGATTAAAAGAAGAACTAGCTAATTTAGCTTCTTTTTAGTGATCCTGCATGTGTCCCCTACCCAAAAACGAAGGAGGCTGGCTTTGCTAGTGTGTGTTTAAAAGGGGGAGTCGACAAGTTTTCCGCTGGCAAGTGGGAGTGTCTAGCCCGTGTTTTCCTTTCGCATAGATACTTAACAGAACTCGGGCACATCGGAGTTTGTACGGAGAGAGTGTAGGGACCTGTTGGACCAATTCCTTGCAGAATGATGGGGCAGCTCGTGAGACATGACCAAGACTGGAACGCAAGGCTGGTGGGGCTGATGTGCTGTATCGGTCAGTAGTCTCCCTTGCAATGTCACTTGCATGTTTTCAGCTCCCAGGAAGGACAGCCAGCCGAGCTGTCAGTCTTGGTTTGCGTGGTGCGACATCAGCAGGCTGTGGGGCACCTTTCAGAAACCTGAACAGGCTCCCGAGAGAGAATTTCCCTCCCTCTTGTGGTACATAGCATATGCCTTTAAATAATCTCAATGCTATGCCTTTAAATAATCTCAATGCTATGCCTTTAAATAATCTCAGTGCTATGCCTTTAAATAATCTCAGTTCTATGCCTTTAAATAAATCTCAGTGCTATGCCTTTAAATAAATCTCAATGCTATGTATGTGATGTGATACTAAGGATTAGATTTTACTAAAACCAGTCAGTATAAGTTGGAAAATAACTAATGCTCTTTTTGTACGTCTATTTCCCTCAAATTCTCTTATTCATTGCATTCTGTGTTATTACATATTTTCAGCCACGTTGTACTATATTTTCATTTAAAACGTAGTCTGTAAATGAAATAATTTTCCAATAGAGGAATGTTTTAAGACTTTATCCAGAAAAATAACTGGGTAGTCTATAAAACCAGTTGAGTTGGTTTAAACCTCAGAAATAATTTCCCCTTTTTGTTGTCATAGCAACATTACCGTACATATAAATCTCAGCGTTAGACATCCCTCCCAGAGATGAAATAAAGAACCATTATGAGGCTGGTAATTGGGAAATTAGATGGTGCGACCTGGAATACTCCCTTTTGGAAGAATGCATATGGAAAGTGGTAAATCACAGTCTCCCCAGATTAAAAATTATTCTCTGATTCTAAGTTGCTTTCCTGAAGAAAGTTGAGGCCCTCAAAGTCCACCTTAACTCGTTAGTTCCTCATTGTGGTAGCATTTGGGGAGACTAGTGTTAAAGAGCTTCCCTTGGTATACTTGAATGGGGCCGATCAAGGTTTACCATGGTTAAAAAGAGAAGATTTGGATTGTTATTGTTAGAAAACGGTATCAGAATTTACTAATCATGGGTGTTATTTAGCTTTAGTTTTGGTACCTTACTCATGAACTTTAGTTGTAGATTATAATCCTAAAATATTATATTAGTATTAACCTGTCAAATATTTAGCACCCATCTGACATTTTAAGCATACCTTTGAGCTTCTGTCAATAACCACCACAGGCAAAACCTCAGTGATCAAAGTTACCTCTAGAGTTAATTATTTAAGTAAATGTCTCAACCAGTACTTGGGGGTAAAGTATTTGATTAAATCAGCTTTCTTGATGTACCTCATGGGTAAGAAATTAATGAATACATGATTGGTCTTTAGAACATATGTTCTACTTCTTCATGTTCCTTAAGACATAGGACCAGTTTTAATTTATTTTTATGTTTTCTTTAACTAATCACAATTAATGGACTTTATTTGGATTTCAATTAAACAAATGAACTGTTGAAAAAATTTAAATAATTGGGATAAAGCGAATACTTGCTTGGGTTATTGATAATAATGAAGAATTATTGATAAATTTATTGGTGGGGACCAGTTTTTAATAATTTAGAAAAAAAAGAAATAGATTTTATTAACTTAGATACCAAGAGGACAAGATTTTATATAATACACATACAACATGTTAAATTTCATGGGAAGAAAACATTGTTAGAATTCATTATGTTATGATTCAATACATTAATAAACTTGATGTGGAAGCTTTCTATTCTTTACTTATAAGAATTTTAAATTAATTTTATATTTTAATATTTTTTGATTATTTTACATTAGGACCCTAGATTATTATTGGTTGGGGATAATATGGATATTGCCTAGGAAGTAATCTTTATTTTGTCCACTCTGTTTTCTTTGTGCTGAAGGCTTAGAAATGCTGAAAATGTGATATGAGTAGTAGACTTTGGCACAGAAGTCCCATTGTTTGCATTTACTTGTCCAAAGTTCACATCACACAGCAGGGCCACATTCCTCAGCACCCAATCTGTGACTGAGATTGAGGTGTGTTCAGCACTTCCAGTCCAAGGATGACAGCATCCTGGGGTAATGGAAGCAACCCTGGAGGGAATCTCAGTGCTTGGGTTCTAACTAGAGCTCTTTCAATCTCAAATTATTAAACCAGGGTTTTCTTTTTCTTTTTCTTTTTTTTTATATGAGAGAGAGAGAGAGAGAGAGAGAGAGAGAGAGAGAGAGAGAGAGAGAGAGATCAGTTGCCTCCTACATGTACCCCGGCTGGGGATCAAATCCACAACCTGGGTATTTGCCCTGACTGGGATCGAACCTACCACCTCCTTTGTACAGGACAACGTGCCAACCAACTGAGCCACACTGGCCAGGGCAAGCCAGGGTTTCTTTCTGATGGAGAACGCTGCACATGGTCGGCTTCTGTCTTGCTACTCTACTTCCTTTTCTGTAAGCCCCAGCTGACTGCCCTGGGCAGGGTTGGTCTTTCTCTCATTTGTGCTTGCTTGCACGGTGAGTGCCACAGCCTTTGTGCAGTTGGCGTGCTTGCCACACTGCTTTCTTGTCAGGTGCCCTCTCGGTGATGAGCTGCAGAGAGCAAGGGCCTGTGCCCTTTCTGTCTAGCCATGTGTCTCCGTACCTCTGTGGCCCTGGGCTCATCGGAGGACTTGATAGATGCTGGAATGGATGAGTAGGTAAACGAGGGAAGTATAGAATCTACATTGTGTCAGTAGGGAGAACTAGTAGATTGCTTCCCTTTGTTCTTGCCCTAGATACTAATGAATACTTCATTTTTATTCTGAGTACATTAGCAATAGCAAGGCTGAAAGACACTTAAGGCATCATATTTTGCTTTAAGAGATACAGTGGCATATCTACTGTATGTTATATAAATGATTACACATTGTTATTTTGGTTTGGATTGTCCATTTTGAAACATAATTCACATTGTGATATTTATTTGTTGAGTGCATAAAAACATTATAATATCTACTATGGGGTAGACAAAGATGAATGAGGTATAGATGATGCCCCAAAGGGGGCCAACAGATGATTAAAACCTATTTTGTGGATGATAATGTTGGTTATTAATTATTAATATTATTGATCTTGGCAGAGTAGTTACAAGCAAAGTGTATGGGAATTTTACATTGGGAATCAGGCACATTTAACAATTTTAGCATACATTCTGGGCATTTATATTCAGATCCAGCAAGCCTCTGTCTTCTAGGTCCAGTTTTTTCACACCCAGTGTTAAGTCAAAAAGTAAACTAGATGTTTGGGGCACTGAGAATGGACAGACCAAAGGACAGGACATGCTTATGTGTCTTTCATGTTGTTTCTCCTAGGAAACAGAAAGGGTTCGAAGGAGGTACTTTGGAGAATGAGTGCTTATGAAATACAAGCTAGGTTATTCGATCCCTTTTCCTGCCCTTTCATGTCGGTATTAAAGTGTAGGAGAACTCTGAGTAATATGCCATCGTTGAATAGCTTGGCAGAAAACTGAATCTGAACAAACCATTGAATTGCTTTACTAACATTTATTTAACCATTTTCTAATCACTGAACACATTACTTTTTGCAGAGCTTTTCTTTTGCTATTGTAAACACTAGGATTTATATTCTTATAGATACATTTTGTACACAACCAAATTTTGGAAGTAGTCGTAGGGGTCAAGAGTGTATATATTTTTAAGGCTTTTGATATTTAGTGGCAAGTTGCTCTAGAGCAGGGATGTCCAGTAGAAATTTCTGTGATGAGGGAATGTCCTGTATCTGTACTGTCCAATATCTTAGGCCAATTTTGGTGTAAACTTAAATAGCCAAATGTGACTAGTGGTTATAGTATTGAGTAGTATCTAAAAGATTTAAACTGAATTACTTTTCCACTGGTGATATATCTGTGTGTTTCTATTCCCTGTTTCCTTGTCAACATCAATATTTTTTAAATTAAAATCTTGACAATTATATAAGTTAGAAAGCTTGATTTGTGTTATTTTATATTACTACTATTCGTTGCTAGAGAGGTTGAGTACCTGTGGGCATTAATTTTTCCCCCCAATGGATTGCATATCTGTCTGTACTAAGAAGTTCATTTTTTAAATTTCTTTTTTGGTATTAATATTAGTAACCTTTGTCTTACCGATATATTTCCCAACTGATTTATTTTTATATTTAAATTATTGTAAAGTGCATACATACTTTTAATAAATTGGACAAACTTAAAGAAATTTTAGTTTCATTAAAATAGCTTAAGAAGGTTCATGGATAAAGAATGAAAAGGAGCCCTAACTGGTTTGGCTCAGTGGATGGAGCATCGGCCTGCGGACTGAAAGGTCCCAGGTTTGGTTCTGGTCAAGGGCACGTACCTTGGTTGTGGGCACACCCCCAGTAGAAGGTGTGTAGGAGGCAGCTGATTGATGTTTCTCTCTCATCGATGTTTCTAGCTCTCTATCCCTCTCCCCTCCTCTCTGTAAAAAACCCCAATTAAAAAATATATATATATATATGAAGGAAAAGAGAGCCCGGGGAAAAAGACCGAGATTGTCTGGACTGTGGTGAGAGAGGAAAGACCGTCTATGAAAGAGAGAGGTGTCCCTAGACACAGAGAGAAGGAAGGAAGGAAACAAGTAGGGATGCAGGGAGGAAGAAAGTAGTGTAGCTCTGAATGTTCACTCTAGACGTTGGAAGAGTAAGATTCTCTTTTGAAATAATAACTTGATGAACCAGAACATTCCAATACTCTTTCTCCTTCAGTCATCAGGAGCTGTCTCTCACGGTCTTGTGCCTCCTGGTTGTAGCAGCCACAGTGCAGTATCCCTCTCTGTAGTAAGGACCTAGGTGGGGTGTATTTTTTTTTTAAACAGACATTTCAAAATGGGGCATCTAGGAGAGAAGCAGCATGGTTAGTAATTAAACCAGAGGACCAGAATGTAAGTCCTATCTTTTATTACAATTTAAACCATTTGCTGAATAATCATGGACAGCTCTTTTAACTTCTCTGAGTCTTGGTTTCCTTTTCTGAAAATGGCAAATGGAACTGCCTACCCCTCATATGAATGTGAAGACCCAGTGGGATGTAACACATGGTGAAACACTTTGGGCAATTCAGTGCAAGGATTTACCTGGATTTACCTGTAAAGCTTAGATTAGACATATTGGTGCGGGTGGTGGTGATTGGGGCTTATGCTACAGAATGCAGAGGACATTTGCTTAAAGGAGTAATGTTGGCAATTGCAGCTCTGGGAAGAGACTGGTCTGATAGAACATAGCTCTTTAACACTTTCTTACAGACAGCCTACAATTGCCAGAATTCAACAACAAAATTCAAATGCACTAAGCAGTTCTTTTTTGAAGTACCGTATTTGCCGGCGTATAAGACGACTTTTTGGCCCTGAAAAATATGCCTCCAAGTGGGGGGTAGTCTTATATGGCGAGTATATAACAAACTCTGTATTTTTTAGTGGAAATGTTAGGGGGTCGTCTTATACGCCCAGTCTCTTATACGCCGGCAAATACGGTTTTTTCAGGGCCAAAAAATCGTCTTATACGCCGGCAAATACGGTACCTTATTTTTGTTTCTGTGCTTGATCACAATTAAAGCCTATTCATGGATTTTACCAACCTTGTCTTATGTCTTTTTCCCCCCCTTGCAGATGAACGGGACAAAGTACAAAAGAAAACGTTTACAAAATGGATAAATCAGCATCTCATGAAGGTCAGTTTCTGTTTCTTTCACGTTGTGGAATTGTTTTGCATGCTTTACTGTGCAGTAACTGACTGGACAGCCCTGAATCGCAGCCTAACAGTTAAGATTCTAGAGCAGGTCATGTGCATTCAGGCATCTGTAATTATTCCGTGTGGGGCCTGTGGGTGAGGATGGAGGTGTACCCAGTGATCGCAGTGCATTCTGTGACATTAGGATAATCTATTACTGGTCTCTAAAAAAAAATCTCAGCTGCTTAAGATATACGTCAATATTTATATGTTATGGCATGGAAAAGCTGCAATTCCCAGTAAGATTTTTTCCCCCATCCACCAAGATTCAAATCAAGTTGTGGCATCAGATTTATGTGGATGCCAGAGGGTTCCATGAGAATGAAGGTGTATTGTAGAGACAAAAGTCCAGACTCATTTTACGTCTTGTACTTAATCTGACCCAGAATTTGGTACTTGCGTACATTCGTTTCTCTGTCTGTGAAGCAGTTCATAATTGCAGTTCTTAAAATAATATTCAATTGTGTGCCATGGCTCATATGATATAAGCTCTCCAGAAAAATACACAAAATTTGCGTACAATTTCATGGAGCTCTTGGATCCCACTGCAGCGCCTCTGTGAGTCTCAGCTGAAGGATGCAGAGGACTTCACAGTTAACTGTTAGTCACTTTCTCCCCGCTTTTACGGACAGTCACAAATTGGAAATAGGCAATGTTTTAAGTCTGTTGTTTGGGACTTGGAAAGGGTTTTCTCACATAGAAACATTTAAAATGTGCTTATATTCTTAAGCGATTCTACAAGTCCTACTGGAACCATCATGTCGCATAGGATATATGCAACAATAATGTGAAAAGCAGCTGATGACCTATAAAAGTGGTTCTCATTCCAGGGGGCAGATGAGAATTCCCTGCAAGGTGTTCTAGGTCTCCCCCTCTCCCCACCCATTGACAAAAACCCTTTGCCAATATTCCGATACGTCCTTCGGGGAGGCCAGGTCACCCCTCCCTCATGAAGAATCACTTCTGCAGGGAGGGCTGTTACTGCAGGGCGCTGAATCCTCTGGCGTGTTGGCGAGAGATAAAAGGTTAAGATCCTCAGCTTTTGTGAGGAAATGTACTGCGAGTGCTAATGAAGGATGCCAGCCCATAACCTCCTCTCCCAGGCTTTGTCTCATCTTACATGCACCACGCACTTGATGTGGGTGGGACATTTCCCCGGGGTAGGGCAGAGACCGGCCGATGTGAGCGTGGGGACGGATGAGACCTTTGGAGCCGAAGGCTCTGACAGGATTTTTTCCCATTTCTGAGGTGCACCTACGGGAAGCAGGGCTTTCCATGAAGGGGTGCTCCTGTGGTGGCTGGGTATCTGGGGGTGAGGGTATCACAGAGGGTTGCCCATGCCATCTGGGGTGTAACTGATAGGGTTCCAGGTTGCATGTGGGTTTGTGGGGACTAGAGAGAACTGGAAGCACAGATGAGGATGACTCCCATGGGAACCACAGCGCTGGCATTCTGTGGTCACCTATTGGGGGCCTGCTAAGTGCCAGGCATGTGGAACTAGACCAGTCTCGTGGGTGTTTCATGAACTGGAGGATTGAGCATAAAGAGCCTGTCTTTGCTGTAAATGCCAGAATAGTAGTTGAGCTGTGTTGCTTCCTCCTAGGGTCCACCACAGAGGTAGCGAGCATATTCTTGTGGTGTGTATGCCTGGAATCATTTAGTCATCCGGACAACCCTCCGAGGTGTTTAATTTCGTAGCAACACGTAGCCTTCAGGCTCAGGCCACAAGGTTCTGAGCGTCTGGCAGCTTTGGGTCCCCAGCTGTCATTTTACTTAGGTTCACTCTTGGAGGGCATCTTCCAAACCCTCCTGTTCACGGCCCCTGCTTCATAGCAGGGGAACCCTGTTTAATAGCCCCTGCTTAATAGCAGGGGAACCTTGCCACAGCTGCCCACTGGCAGAGCTGCCCTCGTAGTCAGGACAGAGAGAGAGCGTGGGTTGGGAGCTGGGGCTGCACCGAGTTTGACTTCTCCGTGACTGTGGGATGTTGCTGGTTCCCCCTGGTGAGGAGCTTGTGTTGACTTTTCTCTGCCTCAGGGTTTCAGCTCTTCGCTTTTTAAGCACCATGACTTAGGAAATTATGATTTATGCAGCTGTAAATAGCACACATCCAGTGCGTAGGGGCTGATTCTGGCAAGGTGGAATTTAAAGGATTATATGACCGAGAAAAGTAAATATTGTGGGGTTTTTAAATGATTGCTTAAGTTACTATTATGTCCATATGGGTAAACGTTCGTTTCTTAAAATATACACTGTATTGGTTAGGGTTTTTTAATAGAGATTTTCTCCAGAAAAAAAAATGAATATAACCTTATTTTTAAATTTATCAGAGCTAAAATTACATTCGTTTAAACCAAACAGATTGCTTAATTAAAACTTAGGGTTGTTGGTGAGCTGAAGTCTTTGGCTTTTTTCCAAAGATATTTAAATTCGAGTGTTCTGGTATTTCAGTTGTATGACTAAGCCTGTCCTTAAACTGGTTGTTCTGACAAGAATGCTTTCCTTTTGATTCATCATTGTGCAGAGTCCTTTTAAGAATAAAGCCCAGTTAATGCATTCAAGTCTGCTGCCTACACAAGTCTCTTCACACACTGAGTAGACCAGTTGTTTGCCTCGCAAATTATGGTTGCTAGGTAAACCATTGTCATAACATTATGTATTATTCTTTAGCATAATTTTAATTATTGTACTGAAACATGAACTGGTTGTTTTTAAAAATACCTGTGACTTTGGTAAGCTAAATTTTACCCAGAGAAATATTCTAAAATGTAACATTGATAACATTATTTTATTATGTACAATATTAGTTTATACCCATTCTAACTTTATAAACTAGAGGGTCTTCTATAACTATTTAGTTTTAATTACTGGTCACATGCAATTCTGTCTTGTCTAGAAATTTGTAAGGCAGCAGTATAAGAGATGGCACCTAAGATTTAAATTTAAGTACCTATGACTTAGCTTTTGTGTTGTTCTCAGAAAAAAAAGAAGAAAGGAAACCCTTTGTTTTTGGAAACACTTTGAAGATCAGAAGATTCCTTTTTAATTGTTTACTTGGACCCAGAATTAAAACTTGAGCCATGACCGAGAGGCTATATGCCAAAGGAGTAATTTAAGGTGATAAGTGATTTTTAGGAGAAGATTAGAATCTGAAGAAGTCCATTTAATGGTCTTTCCTTATACTGGACCATCTAACTGGCAATTAATAATGGGAGTTCAATGTGACAAACATTCAAGCCTATAGAGAATTTTTGAGATAATTTGAGCCAAACTGTCAACAATTGCTGGAAAGCAAAATCTCCGAGGGTTGAGATAATGCTCTGGAGAATGGCAGTTTTGCACCTTATTTTATACATTACAATCTAAGGAGGAGACTAAGTGGGTTACATGAAATCCATTGGTGACAGGTTAGAGAAGCAGGAGAAAGCAAAGCAGGGAAAACCTCTGGGATTGGATAAAAAGTAAAATGATAGACACATGCTTCTTTTACACAGGTGGATACAGGATAGTTAACTGTCAACATTAACTCAGTGACAATGAGTTGCTTTGTGGTCTCTGCAGAGCAGTGCTTGTGCTTTGAGGGGTCTGGGGAAGGAAAGTTACTTTGGCATTCCAAAGATGTGTTATCATAGATACAAAAAGATAAGAGACACAGACTCACTTTAGGTAAAGGTTGACCTTTGTCAGGGAAGAAATTGGCCTAGGACATGACTACCCACCATAAACTGCTTTCAGTTAAAATTTTTAAATTTCGGACCATCCTTGGTGGTTATTTTAGGTCTCTGAGTATGCATGACTGCCAGGAAGGCCGCCCCTGAGCTTGTCAGGTTCAGTATGTGGCCCCTTTTCAGAGAGGAGGAGAGAGGGACAGAGAGTTAGAAACATCAATGAGAGAGAAACATCGATCAGCTGCCTCTTGCACACCCCCTACTGGGGATGTGCCCGCAACCAAGGTACATGCCCTTGATTGGAATTGAGCCAGTGACCCTTCAGTTAACTGAGCCAAACTGGTTTCATGTGGCCCCTTTTCATCTATAGAAGTGTATTCTTCAGCACTGGCTAGCTCTTTTGTAAATTTATTCCTTAACATTGTGTAATAGGATACTTGGTCTGAATTTTTAAATTTATTTTATTGATACCTAAATGCATTTGGAGAGAAAGGGGTCCTGGTTCCAGTATTGCACCACACCCTGCTTGTTAGTAATCTGCTCGGTTACCACCCGGGAAACACCCAGCTGACTATCAGATTTTTTCTCTGTTCCATCATATCCTCGGAAAGCTTAATTTACTCATGGCAGAGATATCCTTTGCCCGCACTGAGAAGTCAAGGACTTCATGGCTCCTCCGAACCAGTCACACTCTTCTTTCTTTTTCTGCCGTGGTGTCTGAAGGAAATGTAAATCCCCAGGCTGAGAACACAGTGATAACTGCTCTGGCCACTGCCGGCAGGCGCCTGGGAATGGGCTGCTTTGCTCTGGCCCCAGCTTCATCCACAAGGACATCTGGAATGACGGGGGAAGGATGTTTGGTCTAATTAGCATATTACCTTTTATTATTATAGATTATTATTATTGACCGCTGCCTTTACCATCACAACCATTTATGGAAGTTAATGAGATAATCCAGCATGAAGTTGCTAGAATGTGGCAGGGCTATGGTTTAGTTCTTGGCCCTTCTGGTTCTACAGAAAAATGATGTCTCACCACCATATCATGCCACAATAGAAAGATAAGAAATGATAAAAAAGGAACAAAGACAGAGAATTCCGGGGGCAGGAACAATATGTTGCTTTTCTCAGCTCTAATTTCTTTCAACATTAATCTGCATATTTTAAGTCTTTTCTCTTTGGGCTCAGACCCATTATATGGCCATACATTTTTATTTACACTCTTCTCTAATCAATTTACTTTACACAAATGTAGAGATATAGATAAAAGTATCTGAAGAAATCAGACAGCATTCCTGAAGGTCATTGTTTCAGCTGGAGAAAGGTACCGACTCGGGCATTTTCAACGAAGAAAAACATTACTTTTTGATCAGTGGTGTTAACATTTTAAATCATGTTGTGTAGGCCTTCGGATCAGAAGTGTCCACATTCTGTGGTAGGCTGATTAAAGCGGAACACTGCTTTGTTATTTAACACTAGGCTAAGCTAGGGGATGGGGCTGTGTCTGTCTTAGTAAACAGTGCGTCTCTGGGTACCTAACAGAGTGTCTAACACACTTCTGTATTCCTCCAACCATACCAAGAAACGTGTTGCTTAATGAGTGAGTGTGAAACCGAATGAGACATTAGTTTATGATATAGAACTATAACCTGTATGATGGGGAGCTGAAAGGGTTACTTTGGTGGGAGCGACATAAAAGTTAGTCTGGAGGGAAAATAAGTTTAGGACAACTTCCTTCTTTTAAAGCTGAGAAGACCTATTTCATAACAGGGGTAGAGAGTGAGGCCCCATGCCAAACAGGCCAGGATCGCCCAGGCCAGACTTAGGATCCATTCTTCCGACCCCTTTCCGTGGCATATTGTTTCGCCATTGGTGGCTAGGTACCAGAAAGTTTACTCATATTCACAGATGAGATTAATTTATTTACCTTAAGCTACAAATTAACTTCACTGCCTATTTTCATCGGTTCAGAATGTAGAAGAATATTGCCTATCGCTAGATTCTTCTACCTTGGAAATTCTCTTAATAATATATTAAAATTAGCCGAAACCGGTTTGGCTCATTGGATGGAGCATCGGCCTGCGGACTGAGGGGTCCCGGGTTCAGTTCCGGTCAGGGGCATGTACCTTGGTTGCGGGCACATCCCCGGTGGGGGGTGTGCAGGAGGCAGCTGATCAATGACTCTCTCTCATCAATGTTTCTAGCTCTCTATCTCTCTCCCTTCCTCTCTGTGAAAAATCAATAAAATATATAAAATAATAATAATAATAATAATAATATATTAAAATTAGATTCTCTGCAGTCTTATTCCATGTAGGGAGATAAAAAAAATATTTCTCTTCTACCCTTTGAGGTTCTTGGCTCTATAACACAAGACAGATTAACAAGAGAAAACCATACAAATATACTTAATAGAAGTTTTGTGGGACATGGGAGCCTTCGTAAGGAAACTGAAGACCGGAAGAAAGGGTTAAACCTGAGTGCTTTTGTATTAGGTTTGATTAGGAGTGGAAGTCATGGAAAATGCACAAGCACGAAAGTGTATTGAGGCAAGGGGTGAAAACTCAGCAAGGCCTGCTCGTTTGGCTTCTTCTCAGCACGTCTCTTCCCACAGGTACGGGGAGGGCACTTGTCACTGAGGGTCCTCTGAGCTGCCTCCACTCCAGCGGGAGGAAGGTGGAGGCAGAGAGTCTTTCCAGCACATGCTACTGCCCACATTCCTCCAGCGTAAAATATTTAGTACGCCGAAGGGCCCTATATTAGGCTAGTGTGTCCCAAACCTCATCATGAGGGTGCAGTCAGGTTTCTTTGAAAATGCTTTCTAAAACATTTCTCCCCACAGAAGCAAATAGAAAACTGTTTCCAGACCCTAGTCTGGACATCTGAGGGGGAATGCAGAGATTCCTTTCAAAGGGGCCTGACAGAGGAAGACAAGTAGCAAAGGACTTGGGAGCCAGCAATCAGAGGGAGATGGGAGAATTTGATAATGAAAATTGCCAGGGGGTCAAAGGTCGCCCTGGGTCATGTTGGACTTGCCCAGGAGTTCGGAAACTATTGCCCATGCAACAGAGTCAAGTTGATCTTAATATAGTAGAGAAGAAATGTCTGCGTTGTAGAAAAGAGAAAGGGAATGACTTCCAAGGTGTCGAGTCTGGGGAAACTGTTGTGTACTTCTAAAAATGCTGACATCAACGTTTGATGGCATTGATTTACATTACTAACATATTCTGACACCAGTGTTTGCTTAAGGAATTCCCTATTAAAATTGTTCAAGTATTCTTGCTTGTGATTTAAAAAAAATAATTTTTTTCAAATAAAATTTAAATTTTTCAAATAAAATTTATGTTCATTATAAGGTCAGTTTTTGCTGCTATATATGTAGAGTCCTTGACTTATAAATGGGGACTTTTGTAAGTCATTTCCCTGAGAGGTTGACATATCATATTGCTGGCCTTGTTCTCAGGCTAGCCCACTAGATCTTAGTTAATGTATATCCTATGTTATGGGGGTTAAGTCCTGAGATCAAAGTGCCATAATTCCCTAGGGAAGAAAGAGTGGCCCCCCTCCCCATCCCCAAGTAGATTTTAAGTTTCAAACCTCACTCTATTTCTTTATCTTTCCTTAGACTCACCCTGTTTTATCCCTCTCAAGGGCCCCAGGGCATGTGTCTGTCCTCCTACGATACTCTCTTTCCATGTGTTCATATCCCATTTTGGACTCCCAGTGCAGCTGGTCTCATGTAGGATCAGGACCAAAGCTTGATGGGAAACTCTGAGGGGAACCTAATTCACTTAAGTCTGTAAACCATAGAGCACTCCAGTCATTCTGCAGGAAAATAAATCTCTGGGAATTTCAGACAGACTCCAGAAGAGAGTCAATTGTGGATGGGAAGGCCAGCGTGGGAGGAAGCTAGTCATGCCCCGGAGTCTGCCCCGGTGGTCACATTTTCCAAGCTGTCCCTGCTTTTCAAGCCTTGCCCCTCACTGTACTTTGGTACCCTGTGATGTTGAAGAGCACCCGCTGTGGTCTGCAAGGCTTGGATCTGTACCCAGGCCTATTTACTAGAGGTGTGACCTTGAACCTCTCAAAGCCTTTGTTTTCGCATCTGTAAAGCAGTGATAAGAATAATACTCTCTTGAAGGGGGGGGGGGGTGTCAACCAAAGGACTTGTGTGCATGCATATAAGCATAGCCAGTGGACACAGACACTAGGAGGGTGAGGGCACGAGCGGGGGTGGGGTGGGCTGGGAGGGCAATGGGGGGATAAGGACACAAAATACCTTAATTGATAAAGAATAAAAAAAAAGAATAATGCCCTCTTTATATCTGTACACCTTTTAAAATCATTAAGAAGCTTAAGGTTTGTCCTCCCATCTTCCGTAACAGTGGCCCGATGTTTGCATGTTTATGGGTTTTAATAATAATATTGTTTATATAATGAAAAGAGGAGACAGACTGCCCTTAGTGCACAGCAATTTTTAAAAAAAAACTGAGTTTATTGGAGGGACATTGGTTAACAAAGTGTATGACTTTGTTACCGGTTTCAAGTGTACGACTCAACGACACATCGTCTACACGCTACATCACGCGCCCTTTGCCCAAAGAAAAGTCACTTTCCATCCCCATTTATCCCCCTTTACTCTCTTCCACCTCCCCCACGTTCCTCCCCCTCTGGCTGTCACGCTGCTGTTGTCTGTGTCTAAGTGTTATATACAGGGTGCCCCCCAAAATGTACACAACACTTAAACAGTTGATAGCTCAATTTTGAAAATGAAATGTATTTTCACAAACACTGCCTTTATAATTATTCCAAGTGTGTGTATGCATGTTGGGGGAAACGCCCTGTATATTTTGCTTAATCCCTTTACCCTTTTTTCATTCTTTCCTCTGACAGCTGTCATTCTGCTCTATGTATTTATGTGTTTGCTCCTATTTTGTTTATTAAATTATTGTGGTTTTATAACAGTGCTACAGTCATGGGTGCCATTTACATGATGAACTCTAAGGAAAAATAAACATGATTTTTATAACAGTCTAGCCCAGATCCGCACAAACACCTTTGTTTTTCCTCCTGTGGCTATGACAGTTTGAGGTAAGATGCCACTTTGAGCTTTTAGGAGACGGCTGTTTGTATTATTAGTGAACCAGCCCACATCAGTGGTGGAATTTAGCCCAGAATACTAGTAATTCACAGAGCAATAGCCCAGGAGAGCCACAACCACAGCATAGCATTTCAAGCCTCCTGCCTGAGCAGAGAATCTGACACGCAAGTTTTCTACAAGGGCAGCTTCCACTACTGAAAGACAAAAAACAAAATCCCCCAAACCCAGGTACTCTAATGGTACTACTGACTGAAGAATAGTGTAGAAATGCTTTTTCTTAGATTTCCGTACAGATAAACCACCTGGATATAGCACAGGTGTCCTTACAAGTTGTACGAGTGGAAATATTTCCTATGGATTTATTGTCTGAGTCAGTGAGTTTCATGTTATCCTTCTTTTATCTCACAATTTGTCATTATTCTCAAACGTTTGAAACATCTGACTTTTTATTCTACATAAACTTAAAGAACCTAAGAAGCTGCATTTGCAGACACTGTAATTTTACCGAGCATTGTATGTTAGAGAGCCATTTTGATGTGTCCACTGGGCTGTTAAATTCCAAAGTTTTGTCTGGTAAACAATTTCTGATTAATGTATTCTTGCTGAATTTTGAAATTAGGTTTTCATAGTTGGCAAGATCAAATAAATACTTTTTATTTGGGTGGAGGAGCTGCAAAAATATCAGGCTCAAATAGGGTTCCCAGTGCTGTGCTGTGATCTGCCCTGGACAAAAAAAAAAAAAAAAAAGAAAAAAAAAGACGTTTTAATTGCTCACCACTGAGTAGGCACTCAGGGGCCCACAACTGAGGGCGTGGCTAAGGTCACAGATGGCTAATATTTTATTTATTCTTTGGTTATCTACTGTCTAAAAGGGACTATGCAAAGCATGAGAAGTTTACAATGAGAACAGAAGACAGCCCTGTCCTTTTAAGGAGCTTATTATGTGCATCATGGATATGTGAGGAGGAAAAATGCTTTTCCTCCACTTTTTAAAATTCTTCTGGCTGGACTAATAATCAGATTAACATGAGACAGATTAGCAGGAGAAAATGATCAAATTTATTATATATGTACATTCAGGGTTCCATGAGAATATGAGAACAAGGACCAATGGGCAGTTAAGGCTTGTGTGCCATTTGAGCTAAGGAGAACAGGAAGGGTTGTGGTTTGAGACTTCAGAGGTCAGAACGGCAATTTACATGGAGATGGAAATGCAAGTTTGGTAAATGAATGTTGGTCCATCTCTATAAATGGTACATAGAAAGGACTTCGATGAAGAAAACTTGCTGGTTCCTCCCTGTCTACTATACTTAGTTCATATTAAAATTTCTCTGTGACAATAGCTTCTTTCCTGAAGCAGGTCCCCTATATAAATTCTTTTAGACAGCTAGGAGAAGGTCAAAGATTCCTTGAAAATAACCAGCCTAAAATAATCAATATCTAAAACAGAAATATTTTGGGGTGGCAATTATGCTTTCCCTCAAACTATTTTTTTAAGGGAAATGATTATCGGTATCTTGGTGTAAACGAAAGAATATAACTGTAAAACTTGACCTTGAAGGAAAATAAGACTTCAGTAGCTAGAGGAGGAGTTGAAACAGAACAGAACAGCACTTTGGGTAGAAGGAACATCATGAGGGCAAACAGTGATATGATGGTGGTGGCTTTGAGAACATGACCTCATCTATTCAACTGACATTCTTTTCAAATTCTCTTAGCCTTTGGGTTGGAAGTCAACTCCATTGGTAGGGTGCTGGGACCCATGTATTTTGCAAATGGGATCTCAGATTTGGTAGGTGTCAACCTGACTCAAGTGTACTCTTGGTTAAACATGTTTAAAAGATAGGGCGCTTATAACAGGGACTAGAGACAAAATAACTTCTGCTTAGATATCAGGCTTTAGTATGAGACAACAATGTGACATCTTTTTTGACTCGTCATGCACAGCGGGGAGGACTAGCCTGTGAGATCTGTGGTCCACAGAACTCTGTTGAGTAGATTAGAATCTGGAAATTTGGCAAAATTGTAATGCCATTTAGAAGTTTTCACTTTGAAAAAAATTGCTAGCATCTTTGAAAAGTTTCCTCTTCCTATGGAAGGTATAGTTCTGTTGCAGAGATTAATTTTAACAAGTGTCAAATTTAAAAAAATATATATTTTTATTGATATTTTACAGAGAGGAAGGGAGAGAGATAAAGAGCTAGAAACGTCGCTGAGAAACATTGACCAGCTGCCTCTTGCACACCCCCTACCGGGGATGTGCCCGCAACCAATGTACATGCCCTTGACCGGAATCGAACCTGGGACCTTTCAGTCCGCAGACCGACGCTCTACCACTGAGCCAAACCGGTTTCGGCATGTGTCAATTTTTTTTTCCTTTAAGTACACAATGAAAAAAACCCCGTATTTATAATTTCTTCCAAGCATAATTGTTTCTAAGATAGTTTTACAGAGGTTTTGTTTAGGTTCTGAGGACTTGGAGGTTCATCTGAATTTAAGGCAATGGAATAAGTTAAACAAGAACAGGAGGAGGTGTTAGGCACTGGCATGGATTGCAGCAGCGGCAGAGGGATCTCATCATCTGGGGGTGTCTTTAAAAATACTTTCAGTGTTTATCTCCCGGTGGCAGTTGTCTTGATCATAATCCTGTAGTCCGAAGGTTTAGTGAGGAGGATACAACCAGTTGTTGTCAGTTGTTTATTTGTAAAGACTTGAGGACATGGGCTTATGTTTAGAGGAGAGTGAATTAGTTTGCATAGAAAGAATTAGAATACTATCAAAGGCCTTAAAACTACAAAATTTTGACAGAGTAAGAGACTCTGTCAATCTTCCCCAATCCTTTAGACTTAGAAAGAGATGGAGCCACCACTTGTGTCATCCCCACCCTTGGTAGTGTCTTTCCCTGGCAGAGAAGGCTCTGAACGGGACACCAGGAAGTGCCCGTGATGGCGTGGCCAGAAGACACCCACATCGGCCAGCTCCACCCCTCCGGGAGCCTGAGCCACAGGTGGGTTTGATTACTGGCCGAGCTCTCTCTGCCCTCTGTGAGGACCTTGCTTCCCCCCCAGCCTAGAGCCCGACTCATCATATTCCAACCATTCCAGCAAGTGGCTTCCTGTTCCACTGAGGGCTTGGGGCTGGCAAGTGTGCTACACATCACCTCTGAAGTAGATGAAGTTACTTTTGGGGGGCTCAGTTGGTTCTTTGTTGTTGTTTTTTTGTATGTATTGAGAGTGTAGTGTAACCCCTTCCCCCCCAAAAAAACTGCTCTGAGGTACTTTAAATTGTGAAGTAAGAAGGAGAGTTCTTATTTGCCACACGTATCCACTTAATTGTTGAATTGCTGTGTAGCAGGTCAGGCATCAACAACCGATAGTGCATTTGACAAAAGCCCCAAAGGAGTTGATTCAGCTCAGAAGTATTCAGTAAGCCATAACCAGCACTTTAATCAGAATTGCAAAGTAGTTGACATTTTTTGTTTGTCATTTCCCTATATTCCTTTCCTGGACTCTTCTCGCTCCACTGACCAGCTACCGAGGGTCCTCCCTCTACCTTCTCAGTGTTAGAAGCTCTTCCTCTAGAATCCCATCATGCCCTTGCATTGCCTCCGCAAATCCACCCCGTCCCCTGTAATTCCATCTTTGAAATCGACAGTACAGATAATACATAGGTGTTAAGACAGCTAGTCTGATAAAGTGACCATGCATTAAGGGACAAGTGACTGATAGCTTGTCCCATCTCAGAAGCTGTCTTTATTTTCATATAGGAACCGAATGTGCCTCCAATTTATAATAATATATCTGACCCTGTTTTATGGCATTGGTATGACCTTACTGGGGAATCTTTGGTGGGGATTTATTGAGAAATACACATTTTTAAAAAGTAGTTATTAATTTTATACAATGACTGTGCTTTCCCGAAAATAAGACATCCTCCGAAAATAAGACCCACTTCATGGAAAAATAGGACATCCCCTGAAAATAAGACCTAGCGCATCTTTGGGAGCAAAAATTAATATAAGACACTGTCTTATTTTCGGGGAAACAGGGTAGTTGTATAATTAAAAGCAATAAAAATTCTTTGAAATAATTTTATATGATTTTTATTGAAAAATATGCACAATTCTGTTTCAAAACTTCTTCAATGAAAACTAGAATTTGAAAATATGGTGGAAATTGTTTAAAATGTTGATGGTAAAGACCAGGACTTTGATGATGTAGGTATAGATTACCTTTGTTAAACAGACATTTTTTATTTAGTTATATTATTTGGGACTTGGCACAAATGAACTTCTCTGTATGTAAATATGTAGGACTTAGCTATTATGATAGTACTAGGAGGCCTGGTGCACAAAACCCTCTTGCAGTCTGGGAGCCCTCAGGGCATGTCTGACTGCTGGCTTAGGTCACTGCCAATGCTCTCACAAGCCATCATCCTGGCTTCTTGCTGAGCAGCACTCCCCCTTTGGGAGTGCATTGACCACTAGGGGGCAGCTCCTGCGTTAGGCATCATAGCAACTGGCCATTCAGCTGTTCAGTCTATTTGAATATTTCCCTTTTATTATATAGGATATATATATTGTATTGATTTTTTTTTTTTACAGAGAGGAAGGGAGAAGGATAGAGAGCTAGAAACATCGATGAGAGAGAAACATTGACCAGCTGCCTCCTGCACAGCCCCTACTGGGGATGTGCCCGCAACCAATGTACATGCCCTTGACCAGAATCGAACCTGGGACCTTTCAGTCCACAGACCGACGCTCTATCCACTGAGCCAAACTGGTTTGGCATATTATATAGGACTTTCGATAGTCATTATTTGTCTTGTTATATTGCTATAGTCACATATTTACATTTATATCAAAATTTAGTTTTATTGACAAATTTACTTATTATTTGTTAGAAGTGATTATAACCCTACTTTCCCCAGCTTTTTCTTTCTATTGCCCAAATTGTGAGAATGTGAGAGGAATAGGAAAGAGGTGAGCTTAAAAATGCTGGTTATTGGTACCTTCCCCTTTCATTATGCTGTTGAAAACTGCTCTTGATAGAATAGTACTTAACCATGATCTTTTGAAGTAATAACTAGTTTAAAGGTTTATAAGTAATGAGCTAGGACCTTCCAGTCCACAGGCTGACGCTCTATCCACTGAGCCAAACTGGTTCTGGCAAATATCTTTATAGTTTAAAAGAAAACATTAAAAAATTAATTCCAGCCGAAACCGGTTTGGCTCAGTGGTAGAGCGTCGGTCTGTGGACTGAAAGGTCCCAGGTTCGATTCCGATCAAAGGCATGTACATTGGTTGCGGGCACATCCCTCTTAGGGGGTGTGAAGGAGGTAGCTGGTGGATGTTCCTCTCTCATTGATGTTTTTAGCTCTCTATCACTCTCCTTTTCTCTCTGTAAAAAATCAATAAAAATATATTTTAAAAATATTAATTCCATTTGGCATTAATGATGCCTAAAAAATATGACCATATTTTTTCTACATCCCATAAGGATATTTCCCATTACACTCTATGCATCAGTATAGAATTTACATAGAGTTTGAGCTTTGCTTTTTATTCTTTCACAATTCTTAAAGAAATGATACCGAAATAAATTTGTAATATACAAAACTGTTCAGATAGGGCAACCACCTAAGAGAATATCTCGTTTTAAGCATTTCTGTGTATTTTATTGATTTATTTTAAAATGTTTTTATTGATTTGAGAGAGACAGAAAGGGAGAGGGAAAAAGAGAGAGAAACACTGATGAAAGAGGAACATCAATCGGCTGCCTCCTGCACGGCCCCTCTTGGGGGATTGAGCCCACAATCCTGGGCATGTGCCCTGACTGGGATTCAAACCTGTGACCTCTTGGTGCATCGGTTGATGCTCAGTTCACTGAGCTACACAGGCTAGGACATTTCTATGTATTTTAAAAGCATGAATTTACTGATCAATAATTGATGATGGTGGTATATTGATAGGCTATTTTGAATTTATGTTTTAAAAATATTTTTATTGATTTCAGAGAGGAAGAGGGCGAGAGAGATATAGAAACATCAATGATGAGAGGGAAGCTGCCTCCTGAACACCCCCCCACTAGGATCGAGCCTACAACTCGGGCATGTGCCTTGAGTGGGAATTGAATCGTGGGCCTCCTGGTTCATAGGTCATCGTTTAACCACTGAGCCACGCTGGCCGGGCTTGAGTTTATTTATTTATTTTTTAGATTTATTATTTTTTATTAAGGTATTATATGTGTACATAGCTTACCATTGCCCCCCCTTCCCATTCATGCCCTCCCTCCCCAGAGTTCTGTGTTCGTTGGTTGTACTTATATTCATGTTGTTCTCTTATCTCCCCCTAAATTTATTTTTTTGAAGTAGAACTCTTAAGGAGCTCTCCCAAGAGAATTTGGTAGCTTATTTTTTATGAGTGTATGTGTTTGAAGTATAAAAATGACATTGGAAATCATTTTCACGGAAGCTGACTGTGCCCCTTCTCTTTCCCCAGTTCGTGCAGGGCAGTGAGATGATCTCATCTGGGACAAGCCTTCTTCTATTATTTATGTTCCTTTCTAAAGATAGTCGGTTGTTTCCCAGAAAACTGCATCTTTTAGGTGTAGCACTCTTTAAGAGAGGACTGAGTCCTTCCTGATAGTTTACAAGGTCACACGTTGGTCAGAGATGCTGTGTCCTCACTCTGTTTAAGAGCCTTCAGTGGTTCTCTTTACTTAGGAAATGTCTAAGCTTTTTAAAACGCCATATAAAGCCGCCATGTCTCCTGGCCCACCTTCCTACTTGACCTTCCACCTCCCGTTTCGATTTCACGGACTGTTTCCTTCCCTGCACCTGCAGGTGCATCATCCGTGCCCCTTTCCTGTGTCCTTAGTCTTCCCTTCACCTGGCACATCTTCATGTCTTACCCAGGCGGACTTCTTAGCCTTCAGACTTGGTTAGAGCTCCTCAGAGCTTCCTGAGCTGCTCTGAGTGTATTTACTCTAGACTGAAATTTCCTTTCTCAATTTCTACCATCTCAGACTGCAAGCCTGAAGAGGCGACACTCTCTTGTTATTCATCTTTGTACCCTTAGAAGGTAAATGATTCCCTGGCATATAGGGGGTGCTCCATCAATATTCAGTGACCTATGTGGTAACAGTATGTTTAAATATGGGAAGTAAAACTTTTGTCGAATTTGGATTAACATCAACTAATACAAAGTCAGACTTTTGAAAAAGGCAGTTTTAAACTAGCTAGACAATGATCTTATCTTCAAAGTTGAATTTGATTTAGCCCGCACAAAATCAATTACAACAAAAATTTTAGAGTAGTATTTTCAACAGTTAAGCCACTTAAATGGACAGACCTGGCTTCATCTCCTTTATTGCCTCTCAAAAATAAATTTGCCTCCGTCACCATCACCAGCAGCACCCGGTTTAGAATCTCATTCCTTCTAAGTCTCACCATTTTTTTCTGCTTACTTTATTTTTCTTCCTTAGACTGCTCTGAAGCAAAAGATTGGAGGGTTGGTGCCCTCTAGGGGTGAGCTGCAGGTGCAGCGCAGGGCCCACATTTTAGAGAACACTGCACAATTCTGGGAGAATTGTATGAAATACAGAAAATGATGCTTCCTCCTTCTTATGTAATTCACGTTATGCAACTTAATCCCAGAGTGTCTCACAGTGCTTTCACTTTGCTCATCTGCTCCTCAGGCACTATTTATTCAGACAGTTTTTTGTTCCACAGGGAGAAAGTCTCCAAAATGAGATGAAAGGCTGTTTTATTAAAAATTGAAAACGGAAGGTTTATTGGCAGTTAGTGGAGTCATTTGTGAAGGAAAGTTACCGGCCAGATGTCTGTGACTCAGACCCGGGACAAAATAAAAAGCTTTTCTGTGTCAGCTTAATATTGAATTTCATCTTTTCTTTATCCTAAATTTCAGATATTTCTCCAGAACCCCAATTTCCCCTCTCTCAGTTCATCCACTAGCACTCTTTCCCCATGATGTTGGTTTGTAATTTTTAACTAACATTCTCTTTCATCTCATTCTTTAGTGGTGAGTAGAAAGAGCCAAGTTTTAAAAGGTCTTGGTACAGGGTCGGGTACCTAGTATTAACTTATTGTGTGTGTATTTTTGTTTATTATTATTAATGATGGTGGCATTTGTTTTTCATAGAATGATAAAGGTGATAACATCTTATATTTATCTAGCCTTTTCATATGCAGTATTTTCCTAGCCCCTCAGAATAATCAGCCAAGATAGGAAAAATATGCAGTATTACATGACAACCAACGCCTCAGAATTTTGTCAAGCATTACGATGTTAGTCTATTTCTGCACCCCTCCCAAATTATTTTTTTAAACTTTTTTATTGCTTCAGAGAGGAAGGGAGAGGAAGAGGAGGAGGAGAGAGAGAAACATCAATGATGAGAGAGAATCATTGATCCACTGCTTCCTGAATGCCCCCTCCTGGGGATCGAACCCACAACCCTGGCCTGTGCCCTGACTGGGAATCAAATCATGACCTCCTGGTTCATAGGTTGAGGGTCAAACACTGAGCCACGTTGGCCAACTGGGCCCCTCCCAAATTCTTAAGAAATTAGGCCAAAGGCTTGAGAGCAGCTTTCCATTTTACATATTTTAAGTTGTCACACTGAATTTTGAAAATATGATAGCTTTTATTTTCAGACCATAGAATTTTTGTTTTCTAGTTTGAATAAAGGCTTTCTCTTTTCAAATTTTGATTTTGCAAATGAGAAAATTTAGGCCTAGATTACAGACAGCTGGTACTAGTCTATGGGACTTGTGGTAAAAGCAACACTAAAATGCAGGCCTCCTAACTCGTTTTGCCTTATAACATGTTTTCTTTTAAGATTTGATAGCATAATATTATTGTTTTTCTTTTATAAACATGCCTAATTTAATTTTTCTTTATTCTTGCATAAATATGGAGAATAATGACACTTTGTTTTGGAAAGTTTCCCTGATGTAGGAGATTTAGTTCAGTCTGGCAAAGCAGGTTGTGAAATAGCCTTCCTATGAAATAAGTGTTCAGGATCACACCCCATCTTTCACTGTCCTGGAGTGAGAAAGACATAGGAAGTGGAATGAGGAGTGTCATGTGAGTCTCCCAGGATGTGGCTGGGATGGCATGGGTTCAGGAAGCCAAGCAAGCATTTGTGGCAGATACCCCTACTTGGCAGACTGAACAGAGGTTTGGGGAAATCTTTGGTGGTTTGAGTTCTAAAATCACAATCTTAAATCTTGCTTGTGGAAGAGAGGAGGAAGCTGAGGGTGAACTTTGTGCTAGTGATAATGGTCATGAAAACCCTCCCCCACCACAAGATTTCTTTTGTTCAGAGGAAGGTTTGGACAGAGGTCTTCGAACCTTACATCTGTGAATTTTTTAAAAAATGTTTTATTTTGAAATAATTATAGGTTCGTGGAAGCTTTTAATAATACTGCTTTATCCAGCTTATAGCTGTGGATTTAAAAAAAAAATAATCCTCACCAGAGGAGTGAGGATATTTTACCCCATTTATTCTAGACACACACACACACACACACACACACACACACACACACACACAGATGTGACAGAGACACATTAATTAGTTGCCTCCCACAAGCTCCCTGACCGGGAGTGTGGATCAGATCTGCAGCCCAGGTGCATGCCCTTGACTGGGAATTGAAACCATGACCCTCAAGTGTGCAGAGCAACACTCTTAACCACTGAGCCATGCTCACCAAGGCCATCTGTGGATTTTTAATGTGTGGAGTGTGTGCTTCTGGCATCCAGATCGTGTGGCTAGAAAGTAGGAAGACCAGCAGGGGGTAAAAAGTTGCCTCTGTTGGCAAGTTAGCTCCAGTTGCTGTATCAGAAGTCATGAAGATCAGGGCATTGCCTGTATTTTAAAAATTGTAACTCCATGTAATAGTACAGGCTTATCCTATCTAATAAAAAGAGTAATATCCAAATTGACCATCACTCCAACACACAAGATGGCTGCTCCCATGTGGTCAAAGATGGATGCTCCCATGTGGACACAAAATGGCCGCCACAAGAGAGCCAGCAGGAAAGGGCAGTTCGGGGGTGGGACCAGGCCTACAAGGGAGGGCAGTTGAGGGTGATCAAGCCTGCAGGGGAGGGAAGTTGGGGGTGACCAGGCCATCAAAGGAGGGAAGTTGGGGGCAACTGGGCCTGCAGAGAAGGGCAGTTGGGGGGATTCATATCTGCAGGGGAGAGCAGTTAGGGGGGACCAGGTCTGCAGGTGAAAGCAGTTGGGGTGACCAGGCCAGCAGCAGAGGGCAAGCAGGCTGGCAGAGGAGTAGTTAGGCATCAAATCAGGTTGGCAGGGGAGTGGTTAGGAATGATCAGGTTGGCAGACAGAAGCAGTTAGGGACAATCAGAAAGGCAGGCAGGCAAGCAGTTGGGAGCCAGCAGAACTGGATTGTGAGAAGGATGTCCTACTGCTCGTTTAGGATAGAATCGGGCCTAAAAGGGCAGTTGGACATCCCTTGAGGGGTCCCAGATTAGAGAGAGTGCAGGCTGAGAGACACCCTCAACCCATGTGCACAAATTCCGTGCACAGGGCATCTAATATTTACATAGTGTGTTAAAACATGTAATAATTCTACTTGTCTTTGTGAGTTATTAATCTGAAAAATACATTTTTAGTGTTTAGATTTAAATTTAAATTTAGTATTTAAGTAGTAATAGAATAAAAAATTTAAAAATCACTGTACGAATGAATACCATATAAGAAATATTTTCTACTTTGTCCTCTTCCTTGTTTGAGTATTAAGGATGATCCTGGGTTTTAGAACCAAAACTTAAATTGCTTCTCTCCATGTAGGTTCGAAAACACGTGAATGATCTCTATGAAGACTTAAGAGATGGACACAACTTGATCTCTCTTTTAGAGGTTCTTTCAGGAGACACCCTGGTAAGTTGTAAATTTCTTAATTTAGTTTGAAGAACATATGCATATGACTAGGATGTTTTTGTCACAGACTGTTCAGATTTTTATAATATTCATCTTTTTGAGCTGCAATTTCTGCCTGAAAAAAAAAAAGTTTTGGTCGGATTCCTAAGCATTTTCAGATTTCAAATGATGTGACTTTGGGAGATTGAAGCACTTTGATTACCTTGCTTATATGATCAGTTTTATAATTAAAATACTGTTTTTGTTCTTGCTTTTCTTTTTTTGTTTACTTTTGGGTTGTTTTTGCTTAGCAGAAGTTGTATGCATAATATAACCACACATGAAAAGACTCACAAATAGCCAGGAAATAAACATCACTTTCTGAAAAAAGGTCTAACTCACTCCACAGGTGTCATTTCCGTTTTTTTTTGTGAACATGACTTCCCCGTTCTTGCTTACCTGTTATCCTTCATTATGTTCTGTTCATGCTCTTCTTTTCATTTCTGGTCTGTCTTGTGTCTTTGCTGTCCTATCTTCTGTCTGTTATATTCATTAGCCAAGGGAGCGAGATTTTTTGAAGACCTTACGATTGGTGAGTGCAACAGAAGCATGCGAATATGAACAGCATGAGGATGTGGAGGATGAGGATAAGGGGGTAGGTGTCGGCCCCCATAACTCAACTAACCTATAGCCTTACGGTGCGGTGGGTGAGCGCTAACGTGATAGACAAGTAACCCACGGGTTGGGCTCCTTTTTAGAAAACGTTAGAAAGGACCAAAACCCACAATGAGGTGGATGTGTGTGAACCAAGACATTGGACAGAGGAAATATTTTCTCTTTAAGTTTATTTATTGATTACCGTGCACTGCGTGGTAATCGAACATAAGCACTTAAGGGAGAAGATGGCATTTTAGCGAAAGGATTTTATATAGTTAAGTACATCCTGACAACTAGCCTGCTAATTTCTATGCAAAGTTATCCTATTTCTGGAATTTATTTTTCAAACATGGCAACTATTTTTTGCTTTATCTAAAGGAACTTCTGGAAACTTATTTAATATTTAAGTTTATACTTTAAATCATACCTGTTGGCATTGGGTATTTAATGGGCATTCTTTATCTGCCATCCTTTTATTTAGAAAGGGAGAAGGTTTTAACAACCTAGGGTCCTGGCAACTAACAGAGCTGATGATAATTAGTAGACCACACGTCCCGCCTTTGCAAGACCAGTGTGCCTCTTTGCCATCTACATCCCTAGTGCCCCATGATTTCATTGGAAATTGTGCCTTTCTTTTGGACCCAGTGGGGGAATTCACCAACATCATTCCTACCTGTTGTATAAAACCTAGCTCTCCATTGTGTAGTCTGCTGTCTTTTTTATTATGGGGCCTTGGCTTCAGCACCCTATTCGTATTTGAGAAGCTAAGCTCTCAGTTTTATTTTTCCCCCCCTTTGGAAGATTTGGTGTGGCAGATTTCAGCTTCATTCTTTGTATTTTTGTTAAGCATTTTCCCAGCTCTGTTTCCCTTATGTTTTCCTTTTGCCAACTTGCAGTGATTCTAAAGGGAAACAGTATGAAGGAAAAGAATTATGATTTGTCATAATTTCCATAGAGCCCTACCAATTTTGTGGAAAACACTAAAATAAAATAAAGAGGAAATATATTATATGGTTTTGTCTTTTTCTCCCTTCCTCTATCATGGCTAAGTAAAACTCCACTGTCTTTCTCCTTCTTGATGATTTTTTTATACTAATCGCATGCTACTTTACCTCATTTTCATTCACATGAAATATAAACATATATATTTCTAAAAATCATTTTGATAATTGTTAGAATTCATTAAGAAGGAAAAATGGTATTTAATTCTTCTTGTGCACATACCTTAATACCTGTAGGCTAGATTTGTATTTTAGTGAATATAAAAATTTTTTTATGTTCTATGGTATTATCTCTTTTCCTTTGTTTAAATAAAGCATTTGGAATATAGAATATGTTTAAATAAAACAAATTGGGAAAAATCCCTAGTAGTTTACTATAAATTTAATCCCAGATAATACAAAAATATTAGAACTGCCTTTAAATAATTTAATGGGCTTACCCAAACAGTAAATACTGTTTTGACATATTAAGATAAGTGTAATATATATTTATGTAGTATATTATCAATGTTATAAAAAACTAGTGTTTTTCATACTCTGCATTTTTCTATTCTTAGCCCAGAGAAAAAGGTCGGATGCGTTTTCACAGACTACAGAATGTACAAATTGCACTTGATTATTTGAAAAGACGCCAGGTAAGATGTTTTTCAAAGACTATAATAATCCTATATAATAAAAGCCTAAAAGTGCCCGATTGTTTGTTAGACTGTTCAACCAGTTGCTATGATGCATACTGACCACCAGGGGGCAGAACCCTCCTGTGGCCCCTCCCCAGCCCTGATCTTGCACCAGTGGGGTCTCTTGGCCTGGCTTGCGCCCTCTCACAGGCCAGGACCCATTGAGGGATGTCTGCAGGCCAGGCTGAAGGATTCCACTGGTGCACAGATTTGTGCATCGGGCCTCTAATAATAACCATATGTGACTGAGTTAATCTATATAGAATCATGTCAAGGAATGAAAAGGTTAAATTAGACTATGAATTGTAATCATTATACTTGTACTTCTGTGAGACAAATATTCTAAAATATTTATAAACATTTGCTCTAAAAAAAAAAAGAAAGCTAATAGTAGTTGTAAGCTTAGCGGAATTACAAGTGGCTACATTTCCATTTGAATAAGAGCTACGGATTTTCCTTCTGTCAGAATTTGAGTGCTTTTGCCTAGGAAGTTAATGACAGAATGTTAAGAATGTCTATGAACAGTTCTTAGTAGGGAGGCACTACCTTAATTTTTATACTTATTTTGTAAAACCATTTTCATAAAAAATAGTTCATAATAATTTAAAAATTAGGTATTTTTAATATTTAGTAGTGATGAGGTGATGGTTTATTTTTTATAAGTAGATAATACTAGGTAATTTATAAGTAGTTAAAAATAAAGCAATATTTCTGACAACAGTCTTCAACTGGCTTGAGGTTTCAGAAAAAAATCAAGGAAAAGATTGAACATCATATTGGATGTGATCTTGATTTTGGTAGTATTGTGTACAATAGTGGTATAAACCAAATAATTGGTCACTTTCAATGAGTAGAGAAAAGGAGAAAAAGACATTCAGGAGAATTGGAAGTTGCTGAAAACAATGGGAGCTCAGAGGTGGGAACAGTATTGTTTTTGATGGAGTAGGAGGGAGAAGGAGACGGGGAGAGGGAAACACTGTCTAATTAGTTCTTCATTTCATATTATGAATGTGAAAGTGCTTTTAGTTTTCAAATTCTACTAAATATTATGTGTTCAAATATTTTTAAAAGTTATTAGTACTTGCCTTATTATCTTTAATTCCAGTAGAAGTTTCCAGAGGATTAATGGTTAATTATAATCTCCTGGTATGAAATGTATTTGGCAGTATTTTGTCTGGGAAGTACAATGTTAGCTATCATTGTACTTAATTTTTGATATTCAATTCATGATATATAATTATTTTGTCCATCCAGGAGGTAATCATTGCATTTATTTACTTGGATGCATACTATGACAGTTGTTAAGCTTTAAGTCTGATAGATAGATAGATAGATAGATAGATAGATATAGATAGATATAGATATATATGTACATATCTATCTATCTATCTATCTATCTATCTATCTAATGTGTATCTATCTAATGTGTGTGTATATATATATATATAATATATCTGTCTAATGTGTGTGTATCTATCTGAACAGCCTTACAAATGTCCAGTCACTCATTTATTTACTTATCTTAGTAACAGTTTGTGATTAAAGAAATAGAAAAGTAATGCTAGTTTTTATTTAAACCTTTGTGAAGGAAGTGTGACAATGTTTTAAAAATTATTTTATGGTTTAGAATTGTTTCCTACTTAATTGTAAAATAAAGCTTATTTTCAAAAGACAAATGTGCAATTAAAAAATTCTCAGGTATCTAAGACTTCTCACTTGAGCTGTATTTTTGTTTTAACAAGTGAGTAGTTTTATTACTTGATCTAGAAGACAAAACCAAATAATCCCCGCTTTTCTTTGTGGTTTCTTTATAATTTGTAGTATAAAATGAGTGAAGATAGGGGGTAAAATAGTATTGTGAGGATTACTGGCATTTAAATCATTCAGTTTTTTTCTTTATGTAATTTAACATCACTTTTATATAAAGATAAGTCAAGTGATTGTTTGAAAAACAGTTTTTTTTATATCTCTTCTTCACATATAAAACAGGTGAAATTAGTGAATATTAGAAATGATGACATAACAGATGGAAATCCCAAGTTGACTTTGGGATTAATATGGACAATAATTTTGCACTTTCAGGTAAGCTTAATTTTTCTTGATTGTCATTTCTTTAGCCTCTTACTGCTAATTCTAAATGGTTCATTCACATCAAGGATGAATTATGCATTTATATCCTATGGATAATAGTAAATTTTAGACTTCTTTTCTTAAACAATATATTTGTATTATTTCTTTCAAGTAACTGCTTGTGAACCAGGTATTCCATTTCCTGTTTTTTGATAACTTGAAATGTTTTTAGGACAAAGTTTGCAATCTCAGAGTTGGGTGACAAGGTTCTTTTTAATTGAATGCAGACACATTTATTTTGTTTATTGGAAAGTATTACGTGATATAGATATGTGAAATTTTTATTACTCAATCTTTAATATAGAATGGTGTTCATGGGTATTTATCTTTTCTCCACTATGCAACTATTTTCCCTTATTGGTAGACACTAGATGGCAGTATAATTATGATAAAGTGATTTTCTCAATTAGTATTCATGTTTTTGTATAGAGCTACACATTTTCAAGCTAGATTTGGGGAGGGTAAATGCAAATACATAAAAATTTATTCACAACGAATGATTATTTAATAAATTGAGAGCTATTGTGAGTTTTAGTTTTTATAAAATGATACATTTTGAAAAAAAATCTTCATTTGAAAAGCTGAGTCCTAATTTTGGAAGTTGCTTTTGTTTATTAATGCTGTGCCTGCCCACACAGTGTTGTGTGCAGCACAGAACTGGCCCACAGTAGGCACGGGGCACATCTTACTGATTGACTGTGTTGTTGGCCTTGAAAGAGGAGCCAGATTTTGAGAGGAGTTAGATTTACTTCTTATATTTTAAAAATTCAACTAGGGCCCTAGTTGGTTTGGCTCAGTGGATAGAGCGCCGGCCTGTGGACTAAAGGGTTCTAGGTTCGATTCCAGCCAAGGACAAATGCTGGAGCTGTGGGCTGGATCCCACCACCCCCTTTCCCTCCCTTAGGAGGCATGCAGGAGGCAGCCAATCAATGAATCTCTCTCATCATTGATGTTTGATCTCTCTAGCCCTTTCCTCTCCTCTCTGAAATCAATAAAAACATATTTTTAAAAAAATTCGACTGGGACACAGGGTTTGTAGGGGAATGATGGAAAATCATGTACCTGGGGCTCGTTTGGGAACAGGAAAAGTCTGGCAGGTATGGAGAGCTACAGGAAGTAGAGTCTAGGTAGGTACCAGCTTCTTGAACAGGCAGCTGAGAGAAGATGCAGCAACCAGAAATCAGAGGAGCAGGCTCAGGTACCAGGAGACCCAGGAGCCAGGAGTCAGGCAGCCAGACTACAGGACAGCTCACATCGGTGAATGCCCACTCCTCTGGGCATTGATGTCTGGGATACCCAGTAACAGGACTGGAGGCAGGACCCCGCACGCCTGTGGGCTTCCGTTTCTAGAGGAACCCATTCTCGGGGGGCCCAGGGGACTGAACCATAAACCAAGGCAGAGATTTGGGCATGGAGCCAGACCTCGTTACCAGAATTGGGTAAGGACTAAGTACAACTGACGAAAAGCTGATTTCACATGGATTTCCTCGGCAGCTCTCTCAGGGCATCTTTAATCAGCCCCAAGTGGATCAGTTCCTCGACTTTGAGTAGGGTTGAAACTGTAAGAACCCCACTTTGGAGGTTTAGAGACTTATTGGGACAGGGAGCCAATCACATCATTATCCACGGAGCTGGTGAGACAGGTTGTGCTTTGAATGCTGGAGTGAGCATCCCTGTGTTGGCAGGGGAAACACTCAGGTTTTGGGGGGAGGCAGAGTTAAGTTTCATTGTTGGCTCTTACTTATGGCTGAGATGGCATTGAATAAGTCACTTAATCACTCTGCACCTGAGAAATAATTTTTTAAGGAAACTCAGCCTATCAAACTCTATGTAAAATAAGTTGAAATGAGTGGAGTCCATTATGAGGGAGATAACCTAAGAAGCTGAGGTGGTGATTTCTGAGTGGAGTGATAAAGGCCAAGACTCAGGTGGGGATGAAAAATGGACCCCAAGAGATGGCATTTTAAAGGAAGAAGAAAGGGACTTGGTGATAGTGAATAATGGATGAAGGGGAGGGAATAAAGATTACTCTAAACTTACAGCCTGGGAGATACAAACCAACTGAGCCAACCAACCTACTAACAAAAAGAAAACCATTGAGAGAAATGGGATGATGGTAAGGGGGAAACCCAAGACCTTGGCGGGTTCAATGGCATGGTGGGGTATCCTTTCCATTTGTCTGCTGAGAGGCTGGAGGTTTGTGAGCAGAGTGGAGCTGAGAAGTCAAAGGGACAGATAGACTTGGGAGTTACCAGTACACAAGTGGCCAGTGAATCTACCAGAGACAAGGGGTTTTTAGGGGACCTAAAAGATGAGCATACATGGAAAAGAAGCCAAGAACAAAGGACAGGCATTTGGGGGAAGGCACATGATTGGGGGGAGGGAGGAAGAAGATCTGTTTGGGGAAAGAGCAAAGGAATATTTGATGAGATGGGTGAAGCAACAAGGAAATGTAGTGTTGATGAAATCAAGGGAAGATAATTTCTGGTAGAGAGGGATAATGAGCAGTATGAAATAACCACTAGAGAGCTTGAGAACTTTAAGACTGATAGTTTCAATCCAGGCTGGTTCGGCTGAGTGGATAGAGGATTGGCCCGCAGACTGAAGAGTCCCAGATTTGATTCCATTCAAGTTTGATTCCCAGCCCGAGTTGGGGTGCATGCAGGAGGCAACCAATCGATGTGTCTCTCTCACGTCCATGTTTCTTTCTCTCTGTCTCTCTCCCTCTTTTGCACTCTTTCTAAAAATCAATAGAAAAATATCCTTGGGTGAGGACTAAAAAAAATACTGGAAGTTTTAGTTTTAATGGTTTTGTTATAGGTTAATAGTTTTGTGTACAAGGAAGACATTGGAGAGCATGGAGAAAATACTCTCAAGCTACTGTGAGCAGAAACCAGAAAATATAATGGACCAAAATGGCACTAAATGGCAGTGAATTAGAAGTAGCACGTTTGAGGAAATGCAAGTGAAAAGTCGTTCAAAAAATAATTATATATTAAGAGAGCTCTTTGGAGTTCAGGTGTCTTCGGAGAGAGAGGAGGACCAGTCACAAAAGAACCAAAAGGATGTTTTTCTTCTAATATGATCCTGTGGCCTGTATTATAGAATCCAGTGTATTTTAGAACCTGGATTACAAGATAATGATTGTTAAATTATTACCAGTTTCTTAAAAAAATTAGACCAAGATCTATTTAAAATGAAACACATAGTGTTTTGGTAAATCAGAAATGTTCCTTTATTTAGATGAAATTACTTTTCTTAATAGTGTGACAATTAAAGATTAGAATGATTTTACTGGTTATGCCAAGATACAAGGCTATTTATAGCAGTGGTAATCATCCTCACTCAAAGTGACTGGGCTTTTTTTCTCTATATATATACTTTACATAAATAAGGGAAGTAATTTCAGAAGACAAACTTATTTGTTTATAAACTATCTGTTATAAGTACCATAAATTGAATCTCTTTTCTAATCAGGCTATCCGAAAGTAAGTATGGCCAATACAGTAATCCTATACCCTTAGCTACCATAGGCTACATCAGGGGTGGGCAAACTTTTTGACTCGAGGGCCACAATGGGTTCTTAAACTGGACCGGAGGGCCGGAACAAAAGCAACCTGACCATGCTGGCACTCTCATCTTGGGCTGCTGGTGAAAGAGCGGAGGGGAGAGCAAGAGAACCCTCCGCTCTTTCGGCTCCTTGGGCCAGATAGAACAGCCGGACGCGCCGGATCCGGCCCAAGGGCCGTAGTTTGCCCACGGCTGGGCTAGATCCAGAGATACTAAGATAAGGAAGTATGTTGTTCTATCTACTGGGAGAATGTTCATAAAACCGACTATAATCTGGGATGATGAATTTATTGTGATAGAAATAAAAGCAGGGGTGTGGAGAAGGAGTGCTGTAGTAGGATCAGGAAAGTTTAGAGAATAAGGGGGATTTTCACTGATATTAGAGATCAGCTTTGCAAGGTGTGTGCCAGCTGCCAGGCAGAGTGTGAGGCTGGGAGTTTCTGAGAGGAGTGGACAGTTGCTCAGGGTGGCGGGGCTGGAGGCAGGGTGGGTGGTATGCAGATCACTGGATGCCTCTGTGGTGTCAGTACAGATACCAGTCATTCCACTGTTTTTTAAAAAAATGTTTTTATTGATGTTAGAGAGAGGAAGGGAGAGGGAGGGGGAGGAAGGGAGAGAGAGAGAGAGAGAGAGAGAGAGAGAGAGAGAGAGAGATACTGAGAGGGAAACCGATTAGCTGCCTCCTGCATGCCCCCTTCTGAGGATCAAGCCCGTAATCCAGGCGTGTGCCCTGAGCAGGAATTAAACTGGCGGCCTCTTGGTGCCTAGGATGACGCTTAACCAATGGAGCCATATTGGCTGGGCAAGTTGTTCCATTTTTAAATTATCTTGAATAATGTTTTATTGCCACAGACACTGAAAATCAAATTAAAAACGAACAAACAAACAAGAAGCTTTATTATTGCCAGCTTGTCTTCTAGGATATTTAGTTTTAGCCATTGAAGACTGTTTACTTTTCTCTTTAAATGATTAAGGAGAAGCTCACCGTGCAGGCCTATAATTGACAAATATCAACAACATTGCTATCTTGACTGTTTAATTATATTCTTACGAGAGGTCTGGTGCCTGGCATTTGTGCACTGGGGGGGAGGGCCCCTCAGCCCAGCCTGCTCCCTCTTGCAGTCTGGGACCCCTCAGGGGATGTTTGCCTGCTGGCTTAGGCCCACTCCCCTGGGCCTAACCCTTAGAGGATGTCAACACAACAGACACAACATTCCAGAACAAAACTGACCTTTTTCCTTTCCAAAAGGCAGCCAGCTTAAGTCCCACCCACTGTGCCACAGAGAGAGTACTTGAAAAAAGTGGGTTCTCCGAAGAGCCATCCCCAAATGACAGCAATGGGCAGTCAGATATCCCCTGAGGGGTCCTTAGAGCTGCAGCGGAGGCGGGACAGGCTCCCATCACTGCCCTGCACTCGCCAGCCATGAGCCCCACTTCTGGCTGAGTGGTGTCTCTCCCCCCCCCCCCCCATGGGGCAGCTCCTGTGTTAAGTGTCTGCCTCCTGGTGGTCAGTGCGTGTCATAGCGACCAGTCGTTCTGCAATTCAGTCTATTTGCATATGAAGGTTTTCTATATAGGATTTTAAAAAACATAATGAGTTTCATCTTGTTTTAAACTTTTTTATTGAATTTATGGGGTTGACATGGGTTAATAAAATTATATAGGTTCTGGTGTACAATTCTATAATAACTTCAACAATAAATAATATTGTGTTGTGTGTTCACCACCCCAAGTCAAGTCTCCTTCCATCACCACTTCTCCCCTCTTTACCCTCTGCTACCTCCCCCACCTCCCTTTCCCTCGGGTAATCACCATACTGAGCTTCATCTTGTGATCAGTCCAAATGCTACCCAGAAGGAAGGCAGTTATCAATTTGTTTTTATTGGTCAGATGATTTCTGCTTACGTGTAAGTCCAGTCATGCGATACTAATATCCTTTGTACTGTATCTATGACTCAGTGTTAGAAATATGCACAGCTTAATCAGGTTCCCGGCTGGCTTATTATGTTTATAGCAGTGCCCTGGAAAAACTGCATAATATTTAACTAGGGTACAATTATAAAAGTTACATATAAAGCTTAACTGCCCTAATTCATGTATGAGACCATGCAAGGGTTTCTTTTGGCTAAGTGTTCCATGCTTTAAATTATAAAACTTATCTGTTTGCTTATATGAAAATCCTCATGAGCACATAATGGAAATGGCCTGGGAATTTAAGTCATAGGAAAAATACTACAAACAATTTTAAAAGATTGATTATTTTAGGCAGTTTGCATTTATCTCCATCTGCTATTAAATCGTCCTTTTTTTTTCCTCTTTGTGGCTGCTGTTTTGAATGAGTTCTAATGTATTTTACAAATATTTTTGAGGTTTTCGTTTTATTTTTCCAAGTGCCAAAATTAGTTGATGCTTCTTAAGGAGAAAAAAAAAGAAGTTATAGGGGAGAGACTCTCTGAAGGGAAATTTGAAAGGCACTTTGAAACTAAATCTGAAAGGCACTTTGCTAAGTGTCTCTTAGCTGGCATTTGCTTTCTGTTTGCGATCAGATTTGCTGAGCCACCAATAGTTTCAAAGGTTAACGCAAACTTTGGTGGTGTAGCTGCAGCTCAGAAAACCGAAAGTTGCAGCGAGGGTCGGAATCTTCTCGTGTCATACAGCCCGGGGTTTGCCTGGCGAGCTCCTCCGAGTTGTAATTTGACAGTGAGCAGTGATGTTTGTCTAAGAGGATTGGTGGCCAGGAATCAGCCACACTGTCTAATGAGACACAGGGACACAGCCGGGCAGGATGCCACGGCCTTCCTTGCGTGCGCCTTCCTCATAAGCAACATGGCCTCGTGCTGAAGAGTATGGTCACAAAGTCTGAGGAGCGAGAGGTCGGCGTGGGACTTTGGGATTTCATGGAGAAGATCCAAGTAAGCCCTGCATTTGGAAATGAGTGAATGTGTGGAGCTGTGATTTCCTGCAAAGCAAATGGGGAATGTCTGTGGGTGCGTAAGAGCTGAGAAGGAAGAACAATATGTAGATCCTGCCAAAACCCCTTTGAGCCCTGAAAAATACTCTCCCGGAAGAAGATATTTCAGAAGAAAACTGACCAAGAAGACTGTAGATGACACAGAGGCAGTCGAGCCAAACAGCGAAAATGAAGGGAAGCAGAGAAGCAGCACCCGGCTCTCCAGAGAACAGCCAGCCCTTTCATCCAGGCGACTGGTACGGCCAGAATCCGCTACCCCAGCCCTCCCCCTGCAAGGTGGTGTTCCGCCAGGGCAGGCAGAAGGGGTAGCTGACAGCGTGCAGCAGAAACTCCCGCCGGGGGCTGCGGGCCGCGGATCTCACCAGGTGAACGTTTCTCCCTCGAAAGACAGTGAGGCGGGAGTCAAAGTCAGTGAGCAGGAGGAAAGGATTTCAGAAGCAGACAGCACTCCGTATGGTGCACAGAGGAAGAAACCCTTAGAGGATGTCAGCCCCAGAGACACAACATTCCAGAGCAAAACCGACCTTTTTCCTTCCCGAAAGACAGCCAGCTTACGTCCCACCCAGTGTACTACAGGGAGATCCCTTGAAACAAGTGGGTTCTCTGAAGACCCATCCCAAAATGACAGCAGTGGGCAAGAAAAGCGAAACACTGAGAACTTTCACCCTCGTGCAGGACAGCATTTTCAGGTTGAAAAAAAGAAGTGTCATTCCCTCTATCCTAATGTGCCCTCTGCTTCTCAGGACACGTGTGAAAATGAGGTAAGTGACCTGGGAGCCTGCGTGTAAGGTGTCAATCAGTACCCCAGGCGCTCACATCTGACAGGTTCTGTGGATTGCCTTTTCAAAAAGTTACTAGCATATTCCTCTTAGGTTAAGTGTGAAAGCTGTAGAGTTCTTGCTGAATTTAATTTGTAGCCGTAGGGTTGATTATTATGATTTTATTTTTGTATGACATCCATTTCTTTTATCACACTTGAATTTCAAAAGCCTGCATTTCTGTTATTGTGGGACTACCTCTTTAAGAGAATGCGCCTCTTTGAGTTTCTGTAGCTCAGCTTGCCTGACTTTTCCTGTGGAATAGCCTTTGGAAACTTAGCTGCACTGTAGGTAACAGTTAAATCAGAAAGCAGTCATGACAAGACAATAGCTTCATGACAAACGCAGGGGGGATACAATACAATTATTAGTACTGACTGGCTGATCGATAAGTTTGAAAAGCCAGATTCTAATTCTCTTATCAGTGTTTATATACAGAAAAACTCACGTAATTGCTTTCACATCTCTCTCTGCGTGTATATTGGGGGCGAGGGGCACCCATGAAATTGCCCTAATCTATTCTGTCTTTGTTACGTGAGTTACTCCCCGGCCCCAGTCTAAAATCAGAATCTTTTGGGCAGCGTTTGAATACAACACAGACTGCCAGGAAGTTGAGCTCTCTATTCCTAACACTGATATTTAGCTTTAGACAAGTTACTTCTCTGCGGCTTTTAGTTGTCTTTAAAGTGTAACTGAGCCCAGCTGGGGTGGCTCCATTGGTTGAGCATTGTCCTGTGCACCAAAAGGTTGCTGATTTGATTCCCAGTCAGGACACATACCTGGGTTTTGGATTTGAACCCCTGTCGGGGCATATATGGAAGGCAACCAATTGATGTTTTTCTTCTCTCTCTCTCTCTCTCATTCCCTCCCTCCTCCCTCTCTTCTTCCCTCCCTCCCTCTCTTCCTCTAAGTATGTCCTCTAGTGAGGATTAAATAAAGGTGAATATTTAGGTCCTCCTATCATTTTCACAGTGACAGGATGAGGCGTTTATTAGGGCTCGTGTGCACCACCGTCATCATTGGCCTCAGCTGCTGGTTCTCCTGAGGTGCTCCTGTTTATAGACACCCCACACCTTGCCAGTATTATGTCATCAATTCTATTTACATTTTACAGTGGCTGCGTTTTAAAGAGAAAGCATCCAGTCTGTGCTTTCGATTCCTGGTCAAGGCCCGGCAGGGGGTGGACAGGAGGAAGCCGATCAGTGTTGCACTCCCACATCCATATTTCTATCTGGCTCTCCCTCTTCCTTCATCTCTATGAAATAAAAAAATATATATTTAAGAAAAGAGAAGGAAGCATCTAGTTGACGTCATTATCTGTGTAGGTCTGGCGTGAAGGTCAGTGCAAGAGGAAGTGACGTGGTTGCCACATGTTTATGAATGAAACCACTTGGTTTGTTCACATATGTTTTCCAACTGTTTTTTTTTTGCATAATTTGGAATCAAGTAAGCCTTACATGTTTTCATTAATGGAAACTTTTAAAATCTTTTTCCTCATTGGTACTGAAGTCTCTTTTCCCCCTCCTAATTGTTTATCTAATGATTTTTGGAAATTCAATGAAAAATTCATGTGAAAATAAGTCGTAAACCTGCCATTCAAATTTGTACAATAATTGTGATATGGAGCTATTACCAGAGTCTCCTATCTCCTAGGTAAAAGACGAGTGGTATGACCTTTATTTATATGAGTAGTTTGAAGTCTCACTTCGCTGTCGTCCAGATAAACGGTTTGTTTGGTGCCGCACAGAGTCAGTTCCAACAGCTCAGCTACTGCTCTTAGGACATTCTTCCTGTTACCTTGGAGGTGTTGGACTCTGTTTGCTTCATTCTCTTTGGGTAGAACTTTGCACAGAGCTCTTTTACATTGGAGTCTGTATTTCTCATTGAAGATTTAGAGGGCTTCTAGCCCTTGATAATATTGCCCTCCAGAAGTGGGCTGTTCGCCCCTATTTCTTTTATTTGTTCTCTCAAGAACTTTTTCATATTCTCTCCATTTGATCCATTCTTACTCTGAGACAAGCAGGTTGGGCTTTTGATGACTTTGGAGTTAGCGTCTAAATAAAATAGTGTGCAATTCTTTGAACTTTTCTTTACCTTAGACTTATTCAAGCCTCTGACTTGAGCTTTACTTATCCCAAGACATTTGTCTTTCTTAGTGTAGGTGACCAGCCTACCTCTTCAAATCCTTGCTGACCTAGATTGTCCCTCCAGGCTCGGAGGTTCTGTGAGGTGGTTCAGCCAGCCTCTCCTTGAGTGCTTAATAGAAATCTCACAGCCTACCTTTACTATGATAAGGAGGTACAAAAACATTTTTTTTTTAAAAAACAATACTTTAGATTTGTATATTGGTTTGGAATTGAAAATGCTTTCAGATTGTGTGTTTTTGGATCATCCTAACAACTGTATGAAATAGGTAAAAGATTCAGTTCCTCTTTTATAGAGTGAACAAATGGAAACTCAGAGAGGTTAGATTCTAACTTCTAACCATACTATGTAGTTGTATTAACTAATGAAAACTGAACTACTTATATACTCCTTTCATCCTTTGGTGAATTGACAGTGAAGAGTATAGTGACCTAATGAGGAAAGAAGCCAAAGAGAGAAGGAGGAGAGGAGTGTGGATATTATATAAATTACTAGAGGCCCGGTGCATGAAATTTGTGCACAGCAGGAAGGGAGGTCCCTCAGCCCAGCCTGCACTCTCTCTAATCTGGGACCCCTGTGAGATTGGGCCTAAACTGGCAGTTGGACATCCCTCTCACAATCCTGGACAGCTGGCTCCTAACTGCCTGTCTGATCACCCCTAAATGCTCCACTGACTGCTGATCACCTCTAACCACCTCTGTCTTGGCCTCCACCACCGTGACTTTGTCCAGAAGGACATCTGGAAAGACATTCGGAAAGTCATTCAGCTGTCTGGTCTAATTAGCATATTACTCTTTTATTATTATAGATATTGTCAGGACCTGAATAATGAAGAGTTGAATGTTTTTATTAATTGGATTTTATATTATAAAACCTTAAAAAAATTGAGAACCATCTCAAGATATTATAATACGTTAGTATTCAAGTTCACTGAAATATAATATTTATTCAGCACATTTTTCTTTAAGTCTTTAATGAATCTTATGCTACAGAATTTTACTTAGAATTCAAGGATGAGGATAACATCTAAATGTTTCACCTTTTGCTGAAACTGGTTTGGCTCAGTGGATAGAGCGTTGGCCTGTGGACTGAAGGGTCCCAGGTTTGATTCAAGGGCATGTACCTTGGTTTGGGACACGTCCCCAGTGGGGCGGGGACGTGTTAAATGAAGGACATGCAAAAGTTTAAAATTCTTTGCTGTACAAGAAAAATAGTTATATCTTTGGTTAATTTTCCCTGTTTATGAATAAGAAATAAATGAGCATTTGCTAAAGGTAGCCATCACATTTGTGCCATCTTCATAGTGAAAAATATTTTGTGGAGCATTTTCGCACATTCTTGAAACTTGGAGACACTAAAAATGTGTTGATTACATTTGTTTCTGCCAGAATAGTTAAAACATGTTGGAAGAGATTGTCTTTGGAAGCAAACATCTTGGCTTGAAAATTTTGCCTGTGTTGACAAAATCAATATGGACAGGGTCAGGTCCTGTGAATAAGTTTAAGTGACAATCTGCACCCTGGTACACAGTTACCATCTCTCACTAGGGGGCAGCCCTGTACTGAACCCTGCGGGCATGTCATTTTAGTTTCTCAGTATCTTTGTAAGGGTACTTTAAATGAGAGGAAACTGAGGTCCAGAGGTCACAGGGTCAGTAAGTGGTGGCGTTATGAATTGAACACTGGTCACTACCTTTCACAGTTGTGTGCCAGTCTTCCCAAGTTAAACTTCTGCTCTTGAAATAATTATGTTACGAGACTCATGAGGTAGAAGAATCTTGTGATCCACCTTTGACAGCCTATTGCTTTCATTCACATTAATATCCAAACTCTCTCAAATAGTATAAACTCTGTTTTGATTTTAACAAAAGTATATGAAGGGATTAAATTTCCTTTAATAACACACTTGTGTCTACCCTAGAACCAACATGGTTTTTGTGTTTTGTAGGTAAGAGAGATGGCTCATCAATAGATCAAACTCTTGCTGGCATATGTGGTAGGGATTCATTCTAGACTTGGGATAACAGAGGAAAGATAACTTAGGAGATCTTGAGTCAGAAGACTTAAATTTAGTCTTACTTTCCTTATCTGTAAAAAAAGGGTGGTTTCTTCATTTGAGGATTAAATGAGGTAATGTATTTGAAGAGGACTTAGTACACTGTAAGCAGTTTATGCTGTTATCTTATTACTGTCTTCTGCTCTTATAGAAAAGAGAAAAAATCTTGTAACTGTCTATGGAGTCTGGTAATTCTATAAGTTTTCAAAATTTTTAACAGAGTACTTCTGTCTTTCCTTTGGACCAAAAGCATTCAGCATAAGTAGAGTAGGTTGCCACCTTTCACCCCTGACCCCCCAGCTCACTCACCCACTCACTATCTCTTCAGCAAATGTTTACTGAATATTATGTGTCAAACATTATATCCCTCTAATTCCATAATTAGCTTAAAATTTTGAAATTTGTCCACCTGTAGGAACATAAATAGTCCCTGGGAGGAACCAAATTATCTTTTTTTTTTTTTAAATTATTGTTGAGGGTATTATAGATATTAACTCTCTTCTCCTGACCCCCACCATTGCCCTCCTCCACCCTGGGTCCCACTCCACCCCAGGCCTTCACTACCCTATTGTCCTTGTCCATAGGTAATGCATATACTAGTATGCATATAAGATTTTTGGTTAATCTCTTCCTTCCCTTCCTTCCCCCTTCTCTCTGAGATTCCTCAGGCTGTTTCCATGCCTCTAGTTCTATTTTATTCATCTGCTTATTTTGTTCATTAGACTCCTTGGTCATTTATTTTGATTTTTAGATTCAATTATTGATAAATATGTATTTATTGCCATTTTATTGTTCATATTTATCTCTCCCCTTTCTTCTTCTTAAAGAAGATCCTTCAACATTTCATATAATACTGGTTTGGAAGTGATAAACTCTTTTAGCTTTCTCTTATCTGTGAAGCTCTTTATCTGACCTTCAATTCTAAATGACAGCTTTGCTGGGTAGAGTAATTTTGGTTGTAGATCCTTGCTTTTTATCAATTTGAATATTTCTTACCACTCCCCTCTGGCCTGCAAAGTTTAGCTAATATTGTTTACAACTTAGTACAGATATATTTCAAAAGCATTATTGATAGCAGCTCTGGTATGAGAGAGGAAGAAAACGTAATGTCTGGGGCAAGGCCAGGTATGTCTTTTTGTGGCATATGTGTGTGCAGCCATTTTCTCTTTCTGTAGATTCTGAGCTTTGATTTAGGAGACCTAAGTCCATACCACAGGCCTCCTACTAGTGTGCTATGATACCCTGGGCAAACCACATCATCTTTTTCAGTCGTAGCTTGCTCACCAGTGGGATGAGGGTGTTCACCAAATGGCTTTGGGTTCCTTGAGCTCCTTTGGTTCCTTAATCCTTCACTGTATCTATAGTCTGCTCTAAACTGATATCTTAGTTCTCTTAACTTCAGAGATACTGCCTTTGCCAGTGTTACACATACATTATTTACTTACTTATTAAATTAAAAATTTGCAGTAATATTTGCTACAATTTTATAATACATCATCTGTGTATTACACCATGTGCTCACCACCCAAAGTCTAGTCTCCTTTCATCACCATGTGTTTGACCCACTTTACCTTCCTCATTCTCTTTCCATCCCCCTTCCCTTCTGATAATCATCCTACTGTTGTCCTTATCTATGAGGTTTTTTATAAAATATATTTTTATTGATTTCAGAGAGGAACAGAGAGGGAGAGAGAAACATCAGTGATGAGAGAGGATCATTGATCTGCTGCCTCCTGCATGCCCTCCACTGTGGACTGAGCCCACAACTCAGGCATGTGCCCTGACCAGGAGTCAAACCATGACCTCCTGGTTCACAGGTTACTCAACCACTGAGCCATGCCAGCTGGGCTGTTTGTTTTGTTTGTTCTTTTGTTGCTTTCTGTTTTATATTCCCACATATGAGTGAAGTCATATGGTTTTTGTCCTTTCCCACATGACTTATTTCCACTAACATCATACTCAAACAGTAAACTTGATTTAAATTTTTAAATCTTTTTAATACATTATAAGTATTTTTTTTAAAATGGAAGTTTTATTTTATATGCCTTTCATGGAATAATGAAATACATACATTTTTTAAAAAAGATGTGAATTATGTTTTTAGGGAGCATCTGACTCAGTTTTGGAAGTTGGTTGTTCCTGTGTCGTCAGTGCATACCAGAACCATGACAACATCTGTAAAAATAGGGTGTTTCTGTCGCCCAGTTGTCTGGTGGCATTGACTTCACTCAGAAGACTTTCACATTTACAGCCTCAGCTGACCAACACAGTGAGGCTGTTGCAATTCTCTTAGCAGTAAGTGGGTCACCTAGCAATAAGCTGTGAATGGAATCATCAGAATGTGCTATGAGATGGGACATGTTGGCTGGTTTTCTTTCATCGAAAATGCATTTGGAGGTTCTGTACTGTCTCAAATTTATAAAAATCATTTTAGATAAATGATGCAGATGAAGCTTAGGTTCCCTAGTTGACATTGGGCTCTCACTGAGTAGTCTCTGGGTGTGTGCTCTCTGCTGGGCACTTGTGTGTGGTGGTCAGCATGTTCTGTTATTATTGGAAAGTGAGGTTAATTGGAAACCTTTATTTTTCCAAGATGACAGGGTTCACACCGCAGGATAAAATTCATTCATACCACATGAAATGTGTTTCTCATCTCCCACTCTCGATATCTTCCCCCCTCTGAGTTAGCAAAGAGTTATTGAGCACCCAACTCATGCCATGTTGGGCAGAGTATGGGGAGAATGTTCCAAGGGGTGGGGGGTAGTAACTAGAACAGAAGACTCTAGGAGAGAGGGAACATGTGGTTCCCAAGGTTTGAAGTTTATATGATTTGATCATCGAATAGAAAGAGAATGCATTCAGTCTGGAGAGATCAGCCGAGACTGAACTCAATTACTGTGGCTGTGGAGTAAAGCAAAACCGGAACTGGGAAGTGAGAGCAGAGCAAGACTTGGTGCAATGATAGGAGATTATTACTAATCCAGGCACTGGGGCTTAGTTCCAGAGGATCTCAGATACTCTCGGGAGCCCAGATGTCATTCTAGGCCTATCATGACTGTGTTCTTTATCAGTGTCATGGTAAAAGATGTCATTTCCCCCTGTGTCCTACCGCAGAGCCTCGCCCACAACACCCTCTACCATATCCTTTTACTTCAATTATTAGGGTTTCAGTTATTGGACATTTTCTGAGCTCTCCCAAGAGTGAGAAAGGAAATATATACCGTATTTGCCGGCGTATAAGACGACTTTTTGGCCCTGAAAAATATGCCTCCAAGTGGGGGGTAGTCTTATATGGCGAGTATATAACAAACTCTGTATTTTTTAGTGGAAATGTTAGGGGGTCGTCTTATACGCCCAGTCTCTTATACGCCGGCAAATACGTATTTTTCAGGGCCAAAAAATCGTCTTATACGCCGGCAAATACGGTATATGTATATAGTAAAATACCAGTATTGTGGGTAATGGTATTGTGAGAAAAAGAGAGGTGTATATATGAAAGAGTTGGAGGGTTTATTTGTTGGTGGTGGCATTGCTTTTTTCAGGCTGAGGTAAGTTTTCAGTGTTTCGTTTTGTTTTTAAATTTTAATTTTGGACCCTGCTTATCTGGAGTGAAAAATTAAAACAGAAATGGAGAATTCTTTATTCTCAAGGCCCAGAATTCTGAACTATAAAAATGACTTTATATGATTGGGCATCTGGATTCTTTTGTTATGCTCTGAAAGGCTCAATATAATTTCTCTAACATATAGCCACGAGCCACATTTCCAGTTTAATGAGTTGAGGACCGCCTATCCAAATGGTTAGATTTTCTGAGCATTTATTTCATTACCACTGGGAACAATATTCTTGGAAATACATTTGGAGAGTCTGCTTCCTAACATGACCAGACAGTTTTTGAGAATGCCTACTGTTGAGTATTTTTATAGCCCAAAACTGTTTTCTGTAAACAGCTTGTGGCAGGGCTCTGGAAAATATTTGCCCTTGACATAAAAACCTTGAAGATTCTTCTTTCTAATTTAGTCTTGGGCTGTCTAGGAAGATGAATACACTTAAGTAGAGAGTTGGCAAAATGCAAGTTACCCTTTCTTGCTGTAGCCATGTACTGGCACCATCCCATTGTAATTCAAGTGAAATAAAGATTTGGCCTATTCATGCATGGGTATACTAGTATATATAGCAAAAATTACATGAAGATTAGGAGTTTTTCTGTTACAGTACTTTGCTTTAACCAATTCAGTACCATTTTCATGTGGGACTTGAACTTATTGTATATTATTTTATCAAAATCTGTGATAATTTCTGAAATTTTAATTCCAAATAAATAAGCCAGAAAAAAATCAGCAAATTTGCTTATTTAGTTAAAAAGTTAAAGATACTAAGGCAAAATAATTATTTTGATTATATGTAAACTCGTGAGATACAGACTAAAACATGATAGTTTATATGAACTTCATATTCCCAACAGTGAGACTCGGTTCTAGAAAAAGGTAGAAGCCTTGTTAAGCCCAGAATCATGTTAGGCCTATCAGAATTGGGGCTTAAAAGATGCTATTAAAATTGAAATTGCATTCACTTGGTTCACATGGTGGTATGGTTTTCTCTAATAGATCTCTATAGCTTAAAGTGTAAGGCAAGCGTAGAGAAGACATAGAGCTGACTTGATAGGGACTGAGGTTTGGCTGGGTGGTTGCAGGGTGAGGGAAAGCTATGAGGGAGTTGAGGATATTGATTGGCATGTCGGATCATGCAGTGCAGACCAGGTAGAGAAGGAGGTAAAGGTAGAAGAGGGCTCATATGGTAGATTGGGACACAATTGAAAAAGGCAAGGACTCTGAGATGTTGACAAAGCCAGATAATTGGTTTAACTAGAGTTAGGGGATGGAAGTGCTAGAAAAAAATGGAAAATTGCTCTCAGAAATTAAGTACCTGAGGTGGATTTGTTCTGGTTCAAGGTGATGAGGTCCAGGATGTGGTACGTGAACAGCTAAAATAGGAGAACAAGAACGCATGGATGATGGAAAAAGGCACAAACTCAGCCAGGTGCCAAACCTTTGGGATGTGGCGATGTTTCCTGAGGAGAGGAAGAAGGTGCTAGTGCAAGAGCGGCCTGCAGTGTAAAAATGAGGGCATCATACGCGTGGCTAATGACAACTCTTGGCTTTGCATCACTAGGGATTTAGAAGACAGTCGCTCTGCTTGTGGTGCCTGCGACTTGAGTTAATACAGTGGCAGAGACCTACCTGTAGGTTAGTGAAAAGGCAGACACAGTGTAAGGTATTGAAGATGGAAGAGACTTTGTGTTCTACGGAATGATATTTATGGGAAGTTTAGGAGTGGTGGCCAGCTGGGTCAGGAGAGATGAGCAGAGGTGTCCTGAGGGCATGAGAGGCTCAGTTACAGGAAGAACTTGAATCTGGGTGGTAGTCAACAGTGACCTGGATGTGAGGCACGAGGGCTTCAGGTTTCCAAAAGGAACTCTGGGATAAAGTATTTTGTTTGTTTTTCATGCTAGCTGACAGATTGCTTGTGAGAAGTTTTAAGAAGGAGGTAAAGCAAATACTATAAATAAAATTGTGGTGGGAGAAGCTAACATTTATAGTTTTTTACATTCCAAGCAATGTGTTAACACTTGATGTGGATTATTGTATCCAATCTTTAGAACTACTCAAGGAGTGGAAGTTATATGTCATCATTTGAATTTTTTTTTTAAATGAGGAAATGGATTTTAGAAAAGTATGTCAATAGCTCTGGGTCATAATCCTAATTGGAAAGAAAGAAGTAGACCTGTCACTATTTGTAGAGGACAGGATACTTTATAGAGATAACTGTAAAGATTCCATAAAAGAAAAAAAGAACGACTAGAACTGATAAATGATACATAAAGTAGTAAGATACAAAATAAATATTCATAAATTGGTGGCATTTTTATATACCAATGAGGAACTATCTGAAAGAGAAACTAAGAATACAATCCATTTACAATTGAATAAAAAAATTCCTAGGAATAAATTTACCCAAGGAGGCAAAATACATGTAACTTGGAAAATTATAAGACATTGAAGAAAGAAATGGAAGATACAAATAAATGGAGGCATATACCATGCCCATGGATAGGAAGAATTAATATAGTCAAAATGTCCATACTCCCCAAAGCAATATATAGATTCAGTATAATTCCTATTAAAATACCAATGGTGTTTTTCATAGAATTAGAGTAAATAATCCAAAAATGAATCTGGAACCACAAAAGATCCTGTATAGCCACAGAAATCTCGAGAAAGAAGAGCAAAGAAGAGATATCATACTACCCGATATAAAACTATACTATAAGGCTATAGTATCAAAACAGGATGGTACCGACATAAAAAATAAACATATAGATCAATGGAACAGAATAGAGATCCCTCAGAAATAAACCCGCATCTATATGGCCAATTAATATATGACAAAGGAGGCAAGAACATACAGTGAGATAAAGACAATTTATCCAATAAATTGTATTGGAGAAATTGGACAGATACATGCAAATAAATGAAACTAGACTATCTTCTTACACCATATGCTAGAATAAACTCAAAATGGATAAAGTCTTAAATGTAAAACTCAAAACCATAAACTCCTAGAAGAAAACATAGGCAGTAAAAACTCTAACATTTCTCTTAGCAATATTTTTTCCTGCTATATTTTCTTGGGGAAGGGAAACAAAAGAAAACATAAAGAAATGGGGCTACATCAAATTAAAAAGGTTTTGCGCAGCAAAGGAAGCCACCAACAAAACAGAAAGATAACCTACTGAATCGTGGAAGATACTTGCCAATGATACATCTCACAAAAGGAGTTAACATCCAACTCAACATAAAAACACACCCAAAACAATCCAATTAAATAGTGGGCAGAAGACCTGAATAGATACTTCAAAGATGACATGCAGGTGACCAATCTATATATAAATATAAACCTAATATGCAAATAGACCGAATAGCAGAACAACTGAACAACCAGTCGCTATGATGTGTGCTGACCACCAGAGGGCGAGTGTGGAACATGGTGCTTATTGGCCGCGGGTGGAGGGTGAGGGGGGTGATGGTGGTGCTGGTGAGCGGGGGCGCCAGACCAAGGTGGGGTGCCGGTCCCTGTCTTCGGGGCAAACCTCTGGTGGTTACTGAAAATCCTTTGCTCCCCCCGTGCCAAGGTCCCGCTGGGCTCTTGCACCTATTGCTAGAGTTAGCCCTGTTCGCATCCCTGCCGGTGCCAGGCCCAATCACCTGGCATCATCAGCGGGTGCAAGCAGCAGCTGCCAGCCTCGATCACCCCTGAGGGCTTCTCCACCTCCCCCTGCTCCCAAGGAGCCATCGGGGCTGGCAGCTGCTTCTTGCACCTGCTGCTGGCACCTGCTCAAATTGCTCTGCACCATCAGCAGGTGAGAGCGGGGCCTGGCATGGAAGCAGCAGCAGCAGGAGCGGGGCTGCCACAGACGGAGCAGGTGGGACCGAGGGCTGTTGTTGGAGGGGCCGGGTAGGGACGCTGAGTATGGGCTGAGACCTGCCCCTATGCCCATGGCAGCCTCATGGCCCACAGTTTCTTTCAAGGTGCATGGATTCGTGCATTGGGCTCCAAGTAAACATCTGAAAAGATGCTCAATGTCAGTAATCATCAGAGAAATGCAAATTAAAACCATAGTGAGATATCACCTCATACCTGTCAGAATGGCTGCCATCCATAAATCAACAAACAACAAGTGTTGACTAGGATGTGGAGAAAAGGGAACCCTCATCCACTTCTGGTGGGAATGTAGATTGGTGCAGTCACTGTGGAAAGCAGAATGGAGACACCTCAAAAAATTAAAAATGACCCAGCGATTCCACTTCTGGCTATATTTCCAAAGAAACCAGAAGACACTAATTTGAAAAAAAAAAATATGCACCTCTGTGTTCATTGCAGAGTTATTTACAATAGCCAAGATATGGAAGCAACTCAAGTGCCCATCAATAGATGAGTGGATGAAGAAGATGTGATACACATAGACAGTGGAGGATTGCTTGGCCATAAAAAGAATGAAATCTTACCATTTGTGACAGCATGGGTAGACCTAGAGGGTATTATTTCCTAAGTGAAATCACTCAGAGAAAGCAAATACCATGTGGTTTCACTTACATCTGGAATCTAATGAACAAAATAAACGAACAAACAAAATAGAAACAGACTCATAGAAACAGAGAACAGTCTGATGGCTGGCAGAGGAGCGGGGATTTGGGGGCTTGGTGGAAAGGTAAAGGGATTAAGAAGTTACAACTTGGTAGTTGCAAAATAGTCACAGGGATGTAAAGTGTTGCATAAGGATTATTGGGTGGACCACTTTGTCAAGTATCTGACTGTCTAACTGCTATGCTGTACACCTGAAAGTAATACAGAGTAATATTGAATGTCAACTATAATTGAAAAATAAAATTAAAAAGATTATTGGTGAATGTGATGTTAACCCAGGCAGCAAGAATTGAAACCCTCTCTTGTCATCACTGGATTGCCTCCAGGACCTGACGGAAGGAGTCTTGATTACTTCCTAGAACCCAACCTGACCTGCGATAGCTGGAGGATTCAGGCTGTCTTGCTGATTTTATACCTAGGGTCATGGATAACAAGAGCAGATTTACAGTCATTAGCATTTATTGGGTTTTTTTGGCTGCATGGTGTCACAAACAGTTTGATAGAGTCTCAAATAGTGGCTAATGGTACAGTATATTTGTTGGGTGGGGTTTGAAGGGGAGAGTGGAGGGATTGAGCAAAAAAGGAAAAAGAGAAAAAAACTCATGGACAGGCATAACAGTGTGGTGACTGTTTGGGGAGAGGGGAAGTGGAGGAGGGTATTGGGGTACAAATGGAGACGGAAGAAGGCTTGACCTGGAGGTAGTGAACACACAATACAGTATACAGATATATGTTGTAGAATTGTGCACCTGAAATGTGTATCATTTTGTTAACCAGTGTCATCTCCTTCCTATATAATAAAGAGGTAATGTGCAAATTGACTATCACTCCAACACACAAGATGGCTGCCCCCACATGGGCACAAGATGGCTGCCACAAGATGGCCGGCAGGGGAGAGCAGTTGGGAGGGACCAGGCCTGCAGGAGAGGGCAGTTGTGGTGAGCCAGGCCTGCAGGGGAAGGCATTTGGGAGGGACCAGGCCTGCAGGAGAGGGCAGTTAGGGGTGACCAGGCCAGCAGGGGAGGGAAGTTAGGGGCAATTGGGCAGGCAGGGGAACAGTGAGACGTTGATCAGGCTGGCAGGGGGGTGGTGAGGTGGTAATCAGGTTGGCAGGCAGAATAAGTTAGGAGCAGTCAGACAGGGAGGCAGGCAAGCCGGCAGCAGTCTGGATTGTGAGAGGGATCCCAGATTGGAGAGGGTGCAGGCTGGACTGAGGGACACAACCCCCAACCCCCTCCCATTCACAAATTTCGTGCACCGGGCCTCTAGTACATTCAATAAAAGGGGAAAAAAAGTACCTTACATCTCCACGTGGGGATTATCTTCAGCTAATTGGAAATAATAGGAGAATATGAAAGTGAGTGTTAGTAGTCTTTGATATATTAAAGTTTGGTTCATAACATGCTTAAATAGGCATTTTTAAATTACAGCCTTCTAATTATTGTATGCATGTGTAACATTAAATTTGTGTGTGTGTGTGTGTGTATGTGTGTGTAACAATCCAAAATCCATCTATCAGAAACTTACTTAATAAGAGTATGTGATTTTCTATTGGTTTGTATTCAAACTATTTTCAGACTCCTAAACGTTTCCTCCTAAATGCTGTTTAGCACTTGAACCTATTAAACTTAAATTGGTACCTTGCAGTTGAAATTTACCAACTTCCCTTGTTACTAGGTAATTACTTTTGTGACTGAACTGGCATGGAATGTTCCTGAGCCAGGAGGAAGTACCCCCCCCCCCTTCCCAGCTATCTGCCTTTCCTTTATATAGCTGTAAATACCACCCATGCAGCTCCGGCTCCGCAAGGTGCCCCAGGCAGTTGATTTCATAACTTTCGAAGGTTAGCAGGGACTTGTGGAATTTTACCGAGAGCCTCAGCTTTTTCATTTGCAGTTTCCGACATTAGCTTCTCTGAGCGCTCCTGTTGATAGATTTTGATTATTTTTATGCAGCAAATTTAAGAGCTTTATTTTTTACACCTCTTTAACACACACACACACACACAGAGACAGAGAGAGAGAGAGAGAGAGAGAGAGAGAGAGAGAGAATTGGGAGAACAATAGAGCCACGTTTGTGCTTCTCCCTTTGTCAAAAAGACCAATAATCAAAACAGTCAAATAGGTGACATGTCCAGGAGCCTGCCCTTACGTGGTCCACGCCAGGCATTCCACTGTCCTCAGTTGTTGAATTCTCACAACACACAGTCATAATTATTTCCATCATTCTTTCACAAGCGAGGGAACCGTTAAAGCAGCTAAGTCATTTGAACGTGTGAGTGGTGGAGATGGGATTTAAACTTACACAATGTGCTAGCAAAGTTCCCAGCATAATTTAAATCCAGAATATCAGTTGGATGTTGGGCAGAAAAATATCGGTGATTTTTTTTTAGCTCTTTTTGTCCACATTAGAAAAAAAGACAGAGCCTTGGCGGTGTGGCTCTGTTGGTTGGAGCATCGTCCCGTGCACCAGAAAGCCATGGGTTTGATTCCTGGGCAGAGCACTTGCCTGGGTTGTGGGTTTGATCCCTGGTTGGGGCGCATTACGGGATGCGACTGACCGATGTTTCTCACATCAGCGTTTCTCTCTCTCTGCTTCTCTCTCTGACCCACCCCTCTCTTTCCCTCTCGCTTCTCCTTCCTCCTTCCTTAGAAAATAAATTAGAAAAAAAAGGAAAGACGTTCCTTCTATAAGTCCTATATAATGTGTTCACGAACCCAGTGCTTTTCAGTGCTGCGGGTGTTAACACAGACCCTTAGGAAAGATGACTAAAACCCTGCCACTTGTGTAGGAGCAGGTCTGCTATGGCTGTGAGCTGCCTCTGCTGAGTGCTGGAGAAAGACGGAGGTGACCGTCCTCTCCAAGTCCTGGCGGTAGGGCTGCCAGGCCTACTGTGGCCTTCAACTGCTGCAGCCCACTTGCCCCAGGTCCCTGGGTTGGCCACGCCTCTGGCTCTTGTGGCAGCTGGGAGAAATAAAGGGCTTCCTGTTGGAGCTTGGCATTGCCAGGGTGACTAAAAGCTTTCTGTAGTCTTTTGTGTGTTTTTTTTTTTCATATTCTCTGCTTTCAGTTGCTCCATTCTGCCTGTTTTGACCTCTGACTTCTGTGTTGTATTTATAATCTCCTAGTAACACTGTTACACCGAAAAAATTCTTAAATATTATCTGCTTCTGCCTCCTACTTCCTCATTTATCGATAAAGATGTTGACTCACACACATGATATGAATTATTCAAAGCCAGGGGACTAGTGGCCAGGATAGAAGCCAATCTTGTGACTCTAGTGATGTTTTTCTCCTGTTACTACGTGACTTGTACCTCCCTATCTATGTCTTGCTTCCAATCTCTTATTTGCTCGTGCTGATCCTGGCTTGCTGGCCTGTCTTCCTGATCCCTTGGCTTTGTGTCCTGCACGGGATGAGGGAACAGTTGTTGGTTGATGTTAATCCCAGCTTTGGAATTACTGTGTGACCCCGGCTCAAGTCTCCTGGTGCCTTAATATCATTATCAGCAGATTAAGGAGGAACCTTACCAAAGAGCTCCTTAAGAAAATGTAAATCACGTGAGCTGGTGACCTGGCTATTATTATTTAATGGAAGAGAGTTTTAGAAAATTTAATGAAAGCAAAAAAGTATAGGGTTTCATGTTGAGTAGGCTGAGCGAGGGCTCATATGAAAGTTGTTATGTAATATAGTTCATTGGAGAGGGTACTGTTCTTGCCATCTTTACACAATACCTGTTGGATCAAATTCTGCGCTGCAGGTGGTAATGTAGATTATTTGTACGTTTTACTTTTGATCCATTTAAACTTGGTAAAACATTTGCTTGAGTTGTTTTAATAGATCTGATTAATCAAGAGGAATGTAGATTTCTTTTTAATGTTATGATAATTGGGTATAACAAAAAAAATCAGATGCTTAGGTTTAATCCAACTTTTTCAATCTATTAACTTCTTTGAAACTCAGTTTCCCTAGATATAAATGGGGGAAATAAACCTAGCTTACAAGTGAGGGTCATGAAGATTAAGTAAAGTAGCACTAGCACACTGCTTGGTACATAGTAGGTTCTTTATCTGAGTTAGCTTCCTTCCTTCCTAATGATTGAACACTTTCCTTTTTGTTTAGATATCTGATATCCATGTTACGGGAGAGTCAGAGGATATGTCTGCGAAAGAGAGGTTGCTGCTCTGGACACAGCAGGCAACAGAGGGTTATGCTGGCATACGTTGCGAAAATTTCACCACCTGCTGGAGAGATGGAAAACTGTTCAATGCCATCATTCATAAATACAGGTATGGAATCTGTGGGGCTTTTTTTTTTTTCCTTAGAGAAATATGAGCTTCTTTCATTTACACATTTTAAAATAACCTTTTATTATTATAGAAGCAATACAGGTGCATGGCAGAAAATTAGAAAATACAGACCAGTAAAAGGAAAAACTTCACATTTCCACCACTCAGAGATCTCCCCTCTAAGCTTGGTGGGCACACACAGGCACACACAGCTGTAATATGTCTGGATTATGCCAGTAATGTTTCAGATAGTAAGCTCTGATATGTAGAATTTACAGGGAGGTGACCAAGTTTGTGTATGTAGAGAACTGTTGAGTAGTAAGGTAAGGGTTTAGTTCAGACTTAGAGCTCACAAATTTCCCAATTATAGTCTCCCAGTGTAGTTACTCTAGTGAGTAGCTTGGTTTAACAGTGGCCAATTTTGGGGTGGTAAACATGTTTCTGGTGAGAATTAGTAACAACTAAGTCCAAGTTAACACACACCTAGCACTTACTAAGTCCCAGGCTCTATCATAAGCAGTTTTTATATATTAATTCACTTAATCCTCGCCACAGCCCTAAGGGAATGTTGTCACCCCCAGTTAACAGAAAGAAAGTGAGACACAGAGTAAATCCTTGTTAAAAGTCACACAGCCAGCAACCTGGGATTCAGACCCAGGCACTCTGGCTCTTGAGTCCATGCTTACTCTATATAATAAAACCCTAATAGGCAAACTGATTGACTGGTGGAACAACAGGTCGCTATGACAGGCACTGACCACCAGGGGGCAAGACGCTCAATGCAGAAGCTGGCTCATGGCTGGTGAGCGCAGTGGTAGTGGCGGGAGCCTCTCCTGCCTCTGCGGCAGTGCTGAGGACTCCAAGGGGGATATCTTAGGGGACCCCTCGAGGGATGCCAGCTTAGGCCTGCTTGGGTATCTTCAGAGAGGTCCCGGACTGTGAGAAGTATAGGCTGGGCTGAAGGGACATCCCTACCCCCATTGCACGACTGTCATGCACTGGGCCTTGGGTTACCTTATATGACGTTAAATCCCTAGAAAACTATTGATTCAAAACTACATATTTCTTGATCTCAGTTATTTTTCTTAGTTTTTCGAGGTTATTTCCTGTCTTAGAAGAACTGAATATCTTCCTAAGTAGACTAAGCCAAAGCTATGTCTCATGAAACTGACAAACATTTGATTACAATAAAAATAATAATTACATAGAACACTTAATGTTTGGATAACTTCCTATGGGTTAGGTATTCTGTAAGTGCTATCCATATGTTATCTCATGCGAATCTCCTAACAGGGACTGTTATTATCCCACGTTTACAGATGAGGGACTCAACAAGGCCACGCTGCTAAAAAGTCACAGAGCTAAGATTCAACCCTGGTCTGTTTGATTTGAAATCCTATTCTCTGCCTCTTCTCTCTTTTCCTTTTCTTCCTTTTTTCACTCCCCTTCTTTTTTCTCCCTCTTTTCTGTTGGAAATTTTAATACCTGAATCTCCTATATATCCATACCCAAGAGCCCCTTTTAAACCCTATAATAGTCTGCTTCATTTATGGAACAGCATTTCAATAGAGGTAGGTAGAGGTTGCTGAATTAAAAGGAAAAGCCAGGATCAACTTGCCTACACTCGCCCCAAATCAAATGCCAGATCTCCTTGAGTCACAGTGACAAGAGCGTTGAGTGGTTTCAGATACTGTGATTATCACACTGCACTTCCCATGTGACTTAAAACGTGAGGCCATCCGAGGCCTGCATAGCTGGGCACATTCTATACCTGGGATGATAAGATCTGGGTTTTTGAATAAAAATATTTGGATTGCTATACTTAAAGGATTTATGTCATGATGCATTTTCGAGGGCGTGCTCTGCTCTCTTCTCTGAAGCCTTTGAGGTAGAAGTGACACATTTAGAAGCTAGCTATCCTAAAATAATTGACTTTTTAAAAACAGTGGTCTCCAGGCATTGTCTCTACAGTACTTGTGAAGGATTGCAAGTACAAACTGGTATAGGCATTCTGTGCATTTTTCTCCTAAGCAAGTCAATGTATATGTCCAAGATCCTAAAGTTTCCCAGGGAAGTTTAATGGTATAGATCAGCCGTGGGCAAACTACGGCCCGTGGGCCGGATCCGGCCCGTTCGGCTGTTCTATCCGGCCCACGGAGCCGAAAGAGTGGAGGGTTCTCTTGCTCTCCCCTTTACTCCTTCACCAGCAGCCCAAGATGAGAGTGCCAGCATGGTCAGGTTGCTTTTGTTCCGGCCCTCCGGTCCAGTTTAAGAACCCATTGTGGCCCTCGAGTCAAAAAGTTTGCCCACCTCCAGTATAGAGCTTATATTGCTTAAGGAGAAAATGACTGTTGTTTATTTTGAACTTTTATTTTGGCAGTGTTATCATATAAGAAGATTGTTTAACTTTGACTTCCTAATTTGTTTTGTTTTCCTTTGTTAGAATTATTGATTAAAACACCGAATATCAGGTCTAACCGCTTACAAGAGTTTTTTGTTGCTGAAGTTTAGTTTAGTTACTCTGTGCCTCATAAAATATTACTGTGGTTGTGTGTGTGTTGTTTTTGTTTGTGTGTGTGTGTGTGTGTGTGTGTGTGTGTGTGTGTGGTTTTTTTTCCACTACAAAAAACTTTTCACCTGGAGAACTGTATTTTAATTAAAATCCTTGGGCCTTACTTTTTACTTGAAATACAATTGTGTGATTTTCTTCTGGCATCTGTAAGAATTAAATGGATGTGGTTGAACTGCACAGCTTTCACTGTTGAATGATTGAATGTCCTTATTTACTCTAATGACAAAAGAGACAAAGTTATAAAGAATTGAAAAATCACTATAAGCAGATATTTGGATATTGGATAATAATATTCACATGTAGAGAGTAGTACACTATTTAACAGTTTTGCTTTTAATTGATAATTATTCCCATACGTTTTGTGATGTATTTGGATTTGCTATAGAAACATTATCCACTTATTGGACTTTTTGGGTATTGATTTTAGATTTAAAAGTTTTATGATTAGTATGAATTTTATTTGACTTCTGGTTCATGGGTTTTGTTTCTACTCAATTATCAAGTCTAATTACATGTAATACTTTGTTGAGAAGGATCTTAAAAGGGGATGAGGGCTTAGCAGGAGAGAACCTCATGATTGCTGCATGGGATAGAATGGGGTTATAATGCTTCTTACAGCAAGTCTGTGTGCCCTAGATAGAATATGAAAGATTTCTCTGGAGATTAGAAGGAAAATAGATAACATTTGTCATCTAAAAGCAAAGTGGTATTATTTGTAATTAGTGATTTAGTAAGATTTCTGTCTACAGATGTTCTAAAGATTTAGAAATATTGATCTGAAATGGGAACAGAGTAATAACATCTTTCAGATTTCATATTAATGTACATATTTTCAAGTTATTAATCACATACATTAATTTGGATTTTCTAGCATATTTTTATTTCTCCCTCCTGGAATATGATTTTCAAAGTAGAAAGAATGTCATCCCACTGACTAATAATATAGTTATTCTAAAGTATTTCATAGAAAATTTAATTTTCTAATATTTCTGTTTTCTGAAAGAACAATTATGTGAAATAAAAATGAGGAGAAACTTATATGATGTGACTAATTTATAGATGCTATGCAATAGAAATGACTCATGAAGGTAAAAAGAAAGTAACTGTTACATAGTAGGTACCTCAGAAATATATGCAGAATATTGACCACATACCAGTTTCTGACTAGCTGAGCTGTGTCTTTTATGTGGTAGCTTTTAAAATGATCACAGTCCTGCCTGTGAAATAGATGGCACTATTTCCATTCACCCATTTATTAAATTAGCAAGTTATTTAATCAGAGGCTTCTAAGGTAAATATCATGCTTAATATCATCTACCTTTTTTTATTTAATCACTGGAAAAAAATTTTTGCTAATTATATCAGAGGTAAAATCCTAATGCAAAGTGCTTTTGCAAATCAGTAAATTGACCAAGAAATCAATAAGAAATGTAAAAAGGATAGGATAGGCAGTTCGCAGGAAAGGAAAATTGTTACAAGGGAGCACTTAGCATACATAGGAGCAAAATCACAACTGAACGGTTCTGTAGTTTTAGTATGTCACACTGTCCTAGAGAGAATGAAGAGACTGGATTATACAGTGGGTAATAAGATGATAAACTAATATGGTTAAGTTGAAAACATTACGAGAGATGGTTGTGTAGATTCTATTTAAAAAGGTCATTGATAATTGGGGGAAAAGGAGACATGTAAAACTTTAGACAATAAAAAAATTATAAAGTAAAATAAGGTCATTAATAAGTACATTATGTTGTTCTTATTAGTTGTCTTAGGAAATTCTGTACCTGATTTCTTCTAGGAATTTTTTTTTTTTATGTTTAGCTTTCAACGGAAGGGATTAAAATAATAAAAATACCAAACTGTACTAGTTTCTCTTGTTTGTATAGTTTAAATTTCTTTCAACTATGTTGGAACATGTTAATTTTTTTTTTTCACTAAAAATCACACTAGTAAGAGATCTTAGGTAAATAAGCCTCTCTGTTGCCCCTGGGCTTGATTTTCATTCAGAAGAATAACAAGGAAGACTGGATTTGATGGGCTTATATCAAAAGGATGTCACAAAAGCATTTGATAAGTAAGTAGCTTAAAAGCAAGAGAGGATGAATTAGAATTAACTGAGAATCAATAGCCAAGGGGTTTAGGAGTGTCCCCTGTACACTAGTAGATTAATGAGTTTCCAAGGTGTGTGTGTGTGTGTGTGTGTGTGTGTGTGTGTGTGTGTGTGAGAGAGAGAGAGAGAGAGAGAGAGAGAGAGAGAGAGAGAGAATAAAATTCCACCATAGTCTACATTCTTCAGAGGTAGGTATTACAAGCAGAGGGTTCAACAGATAGCTCTGTGCTCTTGTGTTTAATTGTGCTCTGGCATCAGGAAAATGGACCTTTTTTTTTTTTCTGAGAGAAGTAAAGCTCTGTCTTCAAGCTTGAAGTTCAGCTCCTGACTTGTCTTACTTTATCAGTCTCTCCAAGTGAGTATCATTGATGAAAGCCAAGTTCCGCCACAGCAGCACCCAGCATCCCTCAGTGTGAAAACATGTTTGCCTGAGCAGGCAGGGACATGAACGCGGCCACAGGCCAGAAGGTGCAGAACAAAGTGTGCAGTAGGGCCCGGTGAACTTAAGGTGGCGATATGGAAAGATCTAAGTGTGTCAAGACTAAAATGCCTGGGGGTGGGAGGGGGGGGTGTTTTGAAGAGAGATTATTTCTGTTTACTAGTTTCTGCTTGTCCTTATTCCTGTTTTTAATTATCCCATTCATTTAATTAATTCTCCTCTTAAGGGCTCTGGCATTCTTTCCATGAGCATGTTTTTAAATACTATTACCCAAGAAAGACTCCACGTTTTTGAAATAGGTTGTATTCAGGAGCGTGCCATTTGGCTATTTTCTAATTAGGCAGCTAGGGATTTTTCACTTGTCTGAGTGTGTAGTCGGGAAGGCAGCAATTATTTTGTTCATTGTTTGCCTTTTGAATGAGAGTTTAATGGGACCATCATATTTCATTATTTTAAACGTTTAAAGATGCTGTAACTGGGAAGGTGAAGCTATAAGGCTGTGGTCAGAATCTTGTTTAATAGTCTGACCCGGAGGCCTGTGATTCAGCCACATGTTTGGAGTCAGCCACACCTTGCAAGCTAAACTGGAGCGGACTGGTTTCATAGAGGGAGCAGGTCCCTTCAGGGTTTGAAATGTTCCCATAGGAAGTTGGACTTTTGTTGACTAGAGGATTCTTAATCCCTCAGAGTCAGTCAGGTCTGCCCTCAGGCTGCAGAACCCAGGTTTTTGTGTGTGTGTGTGTGTGTGTGTGTGTGTGTGTGTACACCCATACAGGTTGGGCTCTGGTTTGTGTGGCCCTGGGCGAGGCACAGACAGAGTCTTGTAGATGATGCATTTCTAAAAAGTCATGAGTATTTCATTTTGTGAGGCAAAATCACATTGCTTACTTACCTTACCAAATACACTCAAAACTGTTGAATTCTGAGAGCATGAATGGCTGACTTCTCAGCAGTATCACACTTTTAAATCCTTAGAGAGCTCACATGTACTGCTTGTGGTGTGTCTGCATCCAACTCAGGTGTATGAGTTTGTGGCCACAGCCAGTGACCGTTTTTAGTGTGTCTGTACATTTGTAAATACAGTTTGGCAGATAGGGGAGATATCTACTTACATTACCTTCTTTCTGTGTTTCTGGCCCTCTTGCCCAGATTAATTAATAGAAATTCTTTATAATAACAATCTTTCTATTATTATATGAAATAGTTCCTTATAGATATGAGGTAAGGAATAGCCAACATATTTTTTTTTGAGTCAGAAAACTGAACAAGTGACCCTACCATGATAGGAAGCTGGCTCACGTGGCTATCCTCACCATGAAAGCCTGGTCAGTTTTGCTTGCAGTTTACACAGTTCTCTACTCTTGCTTATATCTGTGATTAAAAATAAGACAAAACAAAACAACAACAACAACAAAAAAAACAAAAACAACCAACTGAAAATACATGAACAAATCAAGTAGAATAAAAGGGTATGTACAGAAATGTGATTCTCCCTCCCCCCAGATTCCTAAGGCAATTACTATTAAATTTCTTCCATATTCTTCTAGAAATTTTCTATGCATATACAAATACCTATTTTTTTTTGGAGGGGGAGTCAATTTTATTGAGGTATAGTTTACATAAGCATACAATCTTGAAAACATCTATAATCTTTTCTAAAACATAAATGAAAGTACAGTATATGTTTTACATTATTCTTCCCCCTTAATTTTTTTTACACATTTCCCGTATCAGAACAAATAGATTTACCTTATTCTTTTAAATACTGCATAATATCCTACCTAATAAAAGAGTGATATGCAAATCAACCACCACACGGGTACACCCACATGCCATGCCCACCAGCCAAATTAACCCCAACCAAGATGGCTGCCACCGCAGAGAGTAGGAGGGAGGCTTGGGTTTTCTTGGCAATGGAGGAAGCCAAGCTTTCCACACACCTTGGCAAGCCCAGGCCTCCACTCAAGGATACAAAGTTTCAGTTATAGAAAATAAATCCCAAGAAAATGGTGGCAGCCATGGAGTTGGAGAGAGCAGGTTAGGGTTGCCCCCAGCAACAGAAGAAACCAAGCTTTTCACCTGCCTTGGCTGGCCTAAGCTTCCACTCAAGGCTACAAAGTTTCTATTATAGAAGGTGAATAAACCCCAATAGAAATGGCTGCCACCACAGAGCAAGCAAAAGCTTGGCTCTGCTACAGGCTTTAAAGTTTCAATTGTAGAAGATAAATACATTCCAGATACCAGGGCCTCCGCTTGAGTTGCTGGGGGGCATGGCTGGCCTACAAACCACCACAGGCCCCTCATTCAGGCCACCTCTTGCCCCAAGGGAAGCCCACCCTGATCCCGGACACCCTTCAGGGCAAGCCAGCTGGCCCCCACCCATGCACCAGGCCTCTATCCAATCTAATAAAAGAGTGATATGCAGATTGACCCTCATTCCAACACACAAGATCAAGATAGCTGCCCCCATGAGGTCAAAGATCCTGCCCCCCCCCCAATGTGGACACAAGATGGCCACCACAAGATGGCCAGCAGGGGAGGGAAGTTGGGAGGCACCAGGCCTGCAAGGGAGGGCATTTGGGGGTGATCAAGCCTGCAGGGGAAGGCAGTTAGGGGTGGCCAGGCCAGCTGAGGAGGGAAGTTGGAGGCAAACAGGCTGGCAAGGGAGCAGTTTGACATTGATCAGGCTGGCAGGGAGTGGTTAGGGGGTGATCAGGCTGGCAGGCAGAAGCGGTTAGGGGCAATCAGGAAGGCAGGCAGGTGAGCAGTTGGGAGCCAGTAGTTCTGGATTGTGAGAGGGATGTCCCACTGCCCTAAATAGGCAGTGGGACATCCCTCAAGGGGTCCCAAATTGGAGAGGGTGCAGGCTGGGTTGAGGGACATCCCTGCCCGCTGCACAACCCCTGTGCACAAGTTTCATGCACCGGGCCTCTAGTTCTATTATATGGATGTAACATTATTTAATAGCACCTTATTGATGGTCATTATGTTGTTTGCTAATTAAAAAGATTGCATTGGACTTTGTATGTGTCTTGTGCAGATGTGAGAATGTGTCTGTAGGATGAAGTCCTAGAAGTAGAATTGCTGGGCCAATTTTAAGACATATATCTGAACTGTCTGCCAAAAGAGTCATATTGAAATATATGCTTCTATACTATTTCCCTTCCCTGATTGCCTTTAAGAAAGAAACAATTCCTTACTGTATTTGTTAATTGCATTCTAGCAATTTTAATTTACCCTTTGATTTTTCTTTGGCTTTTAAAGTATGTTCTAGAGCTGAAATTGTAGACCCATGTTTCTCTGTGTATAGTATGCAAGCTATTCGTCAAAACATGTATGCATTAAGAGTTTACTGGAGTAAAGGGCAAATTAAGTTTGGCAAATTGGGAGTGACCTCATCATTTTAACTGAATATCAGTAGTAGGGGCTGTCTTGGGCTAACATATGAGAGTGCCTATCACAATGCCAGAGGTTTAGGAAGTGTGTAAAGAAAGAGTCCGTACACAATCAAAATCAGTGCTATTTTCTGTACTTACTAAAGTCTATGAGGCCAGTACAGAGTGGATTGTTTGCAAAGTGAGTCATAGTTTATTAAGTATGTTTTACTTTCTGAGGTTGTGAGATTTCAATCTTGAAGTACTAATAAAGCTTGCTATAAATGATAGTTTCTCATTCTTTGCTTTCTCACTGTTGTTAGTAGGGAGTTTGCAGAAAAAAAATAATTGGAAGAATTTTTGAAATAAACTCAAGCATCTAGTTTTGAGGAAAAGGAAAATCACCTTCATAGCTTGTGGCCACCTTGGAGTTCTTGGCTGTGTTTCTTTCAACAACATGTGCCCAAATATGTGCATAAAGGAATGCCCACGCCCAGTTACACAACTGTGGGTGGGTCTCCTGCATGTTCATATTTATTTCGGGGAGGGAGGGGGAGAGAAGGGAGGACTATATTGCAAGTCCTTTTCCCCCCATGGGTGGGGTGGGGAGGTGAGATGCTTTTTGCACCAATAAGAACAGTCAGAATATGCTAAGCCCAAACATGATTGAACTCAAAACAGTCATCTTCAGGAATTTGTTATGGCAACCGCTCTGTCATCATAGCATAAGTGAGGCAAATTTAATGAATATTTTAATCATGTGATTTGTTGAAGGGAAAATGTTAAGCAGCATATATGGCTTCATGTATCTGTGTGTGAGTTGGTGAGTTGGGTTCTGGAGTTCAGAGGGTGTTCTAAGACTGATCTCTAGGTAAAGGGAGTGCTTTGTGTGTGTGTGTGTGTGTGTGTGTGTGTGTGTGTATGTGTTTAACTTCCACAGAATCCTTTGCCATTCCTTACAAGCTGCTGAGGGCATACTCATTCCCCAGGAAAGCCTGGCCCTGTAAGAGCCTAGCTGTCTGCTTTGTGTGTGCATGTTCCCACACAGTGAAGCACCCCCGAGAATGTTAGATTTGAGGGGAGATGGGTGTCACTATAACTTCATGGTTAGCCTTAAGTGGTTCTGACCAAGCAGTCTTTTTCCATCGTCTTAATTCACCTTTTTGTCAACCTCACCTCACTTTTGATGACTGATGATCTTCTCTCATTGTTAAATGATTATCATTGTTAACTGATCATGATCTCAGTTCCCTCAGAGACACTGAACCCATCTATGTAAAGTAAGCGTGTCAAACTCAAAGGCTAACACATGCCAAATAAAGGAGGCGTGCGGCCTGTGGCCGCGAGTTTGACATGCTCGATGTAAAGTATGTATTTTTGCTACCAAGGGACAAACTTCCCTTCATTTGCATCCATCCTGGCCCCTGTTAATAGAGCAGGCCTCTCTCCACCTATCCAGGACCTGTCTCCCAACTCCCGTGTTCTGGATCCCATCTCAACCATTGCTCCCCAAGCCTTCTTTCTCATTATATTATATTTTTCTCTGAAAACAGATCTTTCTGTTGGACTTCAATCTCATTTGGAATCTCTTTGTTATTAAAATAACAAACAGTAACTGCCTTATATTACTCCTTTCCTGAAAGCCAGAGTTGTCTATACACTCAATTTTTATTTCTTTGCTCCATACTTACTCCTCAACCCATGCTAACCTGGTTTCTGGCACCATAACCCACCAAAAACACTTTTAGGCTTATGACTTCTAGAGTGACTTCTGTGTGGCTAAATCCTGTGGACAATTTTCAGACCTCATCTTTCTTCTCAGTATTTGATTTTCTTCTTAAACTACCTTTTTTTAAGCTTTATAGAATGACACTCCCCTGTTTTTTCCTCCTGTTTTGTGGCCTGCTCCTGCTCAGTTCTCTCTGCAGACTACCTCTTTCCCATAAGGCCCATGTGGAGTTTTCCTAGGTTGCCCGTTCAACTTTCTGTGTTGACTGTTACCCATGCCTATACCCCTTGTTGTTATAACAAGTGTTATAATACTCTCTTCTGTGGATTTGACCTCCTTAATATGTCCCAGCCTTCTCCCCACTGCTACCACATTCTTTTGCAAGTTACCGTGGTCCCCTGCCTGGATTCAGTGGGAATGCTTTCACCACTTTAAATTGCTTCTCCATCGGACCTCAGAACCGATAATTTTATCTCTTGCAACCTTCCTTGATGCATTTTAGAAAATTGTTATTAATCCTCACCCGAGGATAATTTTCCATTGATTTTTAGAGAGAGTGGAAGAGAGAGGGAAAGACAGAGAGAAACATCAATGTGAGAGAAACACATCAATTGGTTGCCTGCTCCACGAGCCCGACCAGGGCCCGGGCCAGGGAGAAGCCTGCAACCAAGGTATATGGCCTTGACTGGAATCGAACCTGGTTCCCTTTGGTCTGCAGGCCAAGGCTCTATTTACTGAGCCATGCCGGCTAGGGCCCTTGATGCGTTTTAATGATTTTCTGTAGTTCTCTTAAAAATATCAAAAATCTCTGCAGAAGTTCATGAGATTCTGCATCATCTTGGCCCCTGTGCGCCCCCCCCCCACCTTATCTCTCACCTGTCCCCTTGCTTCTGCTCCTCACCCTGCACTGGTCTCCTTCTGCTCATGCTCCCTCCAGGTATAGAGCACATGCATGCCTTTGCCCCCTACCTGGGTCTCTCCACCAGGTTTTCTCCTGGTTTGCTCCCAAGCTTTCTTTGGAGTGTTGAACTCCCCCTATACACAGTGCCTATGTTCTAAGTGCATCACAGCCGGGCACATGGCACATGCTTGTTAAATGTTACGAAAATGAATGAATTTGCTAGTTTGTTGACTGGGACGAATTATTTGTAATTGGCAACCAAACCACCAAGTTCTGCCTGCTCTGTCTGTATTTTCTTTACATTGTTTATATGCCAACAGATGGCTTTTTATAAGCTGCCCACACTACTTCTTATACTTCTTTTCCCAAGTTCTTTCACATGAAACCTCTCTGGAGACCTTGGGCAAATCAGTTAGGTTCTTCAAACCTTATGGTGGCAGCAGCCACAGATGCCCTTCCTCTACCCTGACACGTTTCCAGTTGTTCCCTGGGGGTAATTGAAATTCTGAATGATACTTAGAACTCCTGATTTTCATTGTTTTCGTGGAGGATAATTGAGACACAAGTTTCTGGATTAGCGTTCTAAGTTAAACAGAGAGCAAGTTAGGTCTCAATCAACGGACACTTGAGTCACATCCTTTTACGTTTTCCATGTCAATATAACCTTTACTCTCAAATATGTAAACATTGTCTTACATTTTTAAAAAATGTGGTAATATACACATAGTGTAAAACCATATTTTAAAAATGTGGTAATATACACATAGTGTAAAACTTATCATCCTAGCCATTTTTGTGTCCAGTAAAGTGGCTGTAAGCACATTCACATGGGTGTGTAACTGTCACCACCACCCATCTCCTGAACTCTTTTCATCCTGAAAAACTGGGACAGTCTCCACTAAACAAAACTGCCCATGTCCCCCTCCCCCAGCCCCCAGCTACCACCGTTCCGCTCTCTGTTGTCCTTTGTTTAATTGAGGAAGAGAATTGGTGCCCACTGCCCTTCCAGAGGGTCAGATACCTCAAACCACAGAGTTGCAGTGCTTTTGATTTGAAAAGCTGTCTCCAGACTTCATACATTTACAGTGTATTCCGGAGTTGGGCTAATGTGAAATGGCCCCCACCCCAACCCTTAAGTGTGCTCTTTGCCTCTAGATTTAAACAATAAAAATCAACACTGGAAAAGAGCGAAAAGGATCGCTGTTTCATGGTGAGGACATAACACAGTAGGCACGTTATTTATTTCTGCTTTGTATTTGTCTTGTAATAGTTATCTGATAGTATTGTGGATTTAAAAAAACTGAAGTTGATTGACATATACTAGTAATATTGTAAGTTTCAGGTGTACAACATAATGATTCTATATTTGTATATATTGCAAACTGACCACCACAATAAGTCTAGTTAATATCTGTCATCACACATAGCCTCAAAAATTTTTTTCTTGTGTTAAGACCTTTTAGGATCTACTCTCAGCAACATTCAAATATGCAGTACAGTATTATTAACTACTAGAGGCCTGGTGCACGAAAATTCATACACGGGGTGGGGGGGTCCCTTAGCCCACCTGCCCCCTCTGACAGACCTGGAGTCCTCAGGGGATGTCCTACTGATGGCTTAGGCTCACTTCCTGTGGCCTATCAGGGGAAGGCACCGACCCATCACCCCCACGCTGCTGTTGCCTCTGGCCTCCCTCTGTGGGAGGCGATCTGGTGATCAGGGGAAGGCGAAGCTTCCATCACACCTCTGCTGCTGCCACTGCCAGCCGTGCAGCTGCCTTGGCCTGGCCCTCACAGCCACTGCAGTTTGTCTGAGTCTTGGGCCCTGGGCAGTCAGCCGCCACCCGCAGCTTGCCTGGACCTCGAGCTGGCCTGGGCAGCAGCAGCCGCCATCGGTGGCTTGCCTGGGCCTTGCAATGGCCCTGGGCGGCAGCAGCCGCTGCCCATGGCTTGCCTGACCCTCTGGCAGCAGCTGTGGCTTTGTCCAGAAGGACGCAGTGTCAAGTTCCCACCCACCCATGCATGCCTGCTGTGCACACAGCCTCCTGCTGATTGGTCGTTAAGGCTTGATAGTGTGATGACCATTAGCATATTAGCTCTTTATTATATAGGATAGTTGCATTTTCTCCCAGAATTGTATTTAATTCTCATGTGAGCTGATATATTCATGAATGTTTGAGGACAGAAAGTTACTTTGAAATAACTGTACCAAAAATAAGTTCTTAAGCAATTTCAATGTTCCACTAGTTTGGTTATCTGTCAGTGTGGATATCTTAATGTTACACATACATGTATCCACATGCATGTACACATATGGATATATGCATGTGTGTGTGTGTGTGTGTGTGTGTATGTGTATGTATGTGGACATGTGGGTATATACTTTGTCGAGAAGAACATATTTTAAAGAGGTGTTGTATGAAAGATAAGCATTACTTTTATCCAAATTATTTTATATTACAACAGCCACTTTTTGGTAACCATTTGTTCTATATTTTTGGAACAAATTAAGGGCACTAACCATACATATAATTGTTTTGTTATTTTTTGGCTTCGTTTTATTTTTTATTTTAAAATTTATCTTATTACTATTATTATTTTGTTGCTGACAATATTACAGTTGTCTCCCATTTTCTCCATTTCACCCCCCTCCACCCAACCCTGCCCCACCCCAGGCCTTCCCCATCCTAGGTCTATGTCCATTAGTTATGCATATGTGTTCTTTGGTTAATCTCTTTCTGTCCCTTCCCCTCCCCGTCCCCCACACACCCCCCACTGAGATCTGTTATTCTGTTCCATTCATCTTACGACCTGTCTTGGTTTTATAATTTAAAATTCATGTTATTTTCTTATAGTTTCCTTTTTTGCAAGCTATTTTAAAAATTTATTTTTAAAAGTTGGCATATAAATATATGTTTTTAAAAATGGCAATCCATGATGATTGAGTCATTCAGAAAAGATTTCATTATTACAGAATAATAACAAAAGAGTTAGAATTGCCTCTTTTCCATAAAAAAACCCCCAACAATAACTAGTATATATTATTGTAGGCAGCAGGGGGTTATATTACATGATTTTGAAAGGTTTCCAGAAATTAAGGAAATCAAAACAGTTCATGTTCAGCCGCTTGAACTATCATTCAGGGACATGGTTGCTGCCTTCTCCAGGCTGACAGTATATAAGTGTAGCCTTTGGTTAGCCAAACTGAAATGGGAATGAGAGTTCCTATTAATGCTACACCAAAAGGAGATATCACCATGCGAGGAAACCCATCTTCTTTGCGTGGAAAATAGCTGACGTTTGTAAAGGTCGTGTTTTCCCAGAGGGACCGTGAGGAAAGAAGGAAGGGAGACAGGTCACAGCACGCGCTGCGCCTCTTCTGGCAGCTCCAGGCGAAGAGAGGCAAAGCAGAATGGCAGCCCTCCCAGGAGGACGAGGGGAGGGATAGGCTTTTGAAAATGTCCAGGCACTTACTTCTTCATAGTGGTTTTAAAACTTTATCCCTTTTCACTTTTTGCTTAATTTTTTAATGGAGGAAAGCTGGTTCCGTTTTTGTTCCATTAAAGCATTAAATGTCATGATGAAGAGTTGACTTATCCAAACTCATGTATTATACAGCTGCTTTTGTGCTGAAACGACTGTGTCATTCAGGAGGGAGTTTCATGTTTTATTCTCTTCCTCAAAAACGCGATTCTTCAGTGACTTGATTCATTCTGCCGGGGATTACTCAGTGCTCACGTTCTTTTGCTAATGGCAGGGTTCGCGGAACAACATGCTCTTTCTTGTTGGGGGACTTGGCAAATTCAGAAAGGCTGGTTTTCGTTTTTCCAAAATGTGTGAACTTTATGGAAGCAAAACAGTTTTTTGAGCTTTAGGTGTTTGTTTTTGTCTAGACTGTTATACACATCTGTTTAGTGATCCTGACGTTGGCAGATGTTTCAAAAGGGTCTGTGTGTAGGGGGGGGGGAAGCGTCTACGTGAATAAAAAATGTTATTCCTAGAGGTTTGTCATTTAATTCTTGTATTGGTGTCGGTGGACTTACTGTTTCTATAATACACGCCGGGCCACTTTTCAGTGATCAAATTGGTGGCATGTAAAACACAAAAAACTTTCCTGGGAAACAAGGAATAGATAATGCTAGCTGTAGTTCAAGGTAATGAACACTTCAAAAAAGTTATAAACCTGTAACTAGGTTTCTCTGGAAGTCTGCATTCTCATCAGATAAAAATAGGAGTACAAATTGCTGTTTACCTTCCTAAGATTAGTGATAGAATTTCAAAGAGTTTCTCATGTAAACAGCCTTCCAAGTAGTAGTCAAAATAACTTGCATTTCATCTGCCCCACTCCGCCTCGGAGCCCTCCTGCTTTCTGCGCTCCCCAAGGTGGGACCAGCTGCCTGTGGGGCAGAGAGCCTTCTCCTAGAAGCTGATAAACAGGCTCTAACTCAGTGACTTCCGGACTGGGTGCCACTCTTTTTGAAGGCTTTACTGTGTCCATATTTGTTTCTGCATTTTTAAATGATTTTTTGTCTGTTTTCTTTGTTAATCCTCAGCTGAGGACATTCTCCCCCCCCCCCCTTAATTTTTAGAGAGAGTGGAAGGGAAGGAGGAAGTAGTGAAGAGAGAGAGAGAGAGAGAGAGAGAGAGAGAGAGAGAGAGATCAATTGGTTGCTTCCCACATGTGGGCAGAGATTGAACCTGCAACCTAGGTACTTGCCCTTGACCCTTTGTTGCACAGGCCAACACTCTAACCACTGAGCAACACCAGACAGGGCTAATGCTTTGTTGTTTTCTTTTAAAAGAAAATTAAAAAAATATGTTTTTATTGATTTTTAAAGACAGAGGAAGAAAGAAGGATATAAAGACAGAAACATCGATGGGAGAGAAACATTGTTGATCGGCTGTCTCCTACACCCCCCCACCCCCCTACTGGGGATTGAACCTGCAACTCAGGCATGTGCCCTGATTGGGAGTCAAGTTGGTGACTTCTTGGTTCATGGGTTGATGCTCAACCACTGAGCAACACTGTCCAGACACTACTGCTTTATTTTTTTAGGTGAAAGTTTCCCGATTGGCTTTTGGCCATATTTTGCCTCCTAATTGAAGGAGTATTTTAGAAATCTTTTCTCATTTCATATAGATAAAGCTACCGTGTTTCCCCCTAAATAAGACATCCTCCGAAAATAAGACCTACTTCATGGAAACATAATACAACCCCTGAAAATAAGACCTAGCGCATCTTTGGGAGCAAAAATTAATATAAGACACTGTCTTATTTTCAGGGAAACAGGGTAGGTACCTTTGTGGTTTAGAGCAGTGGTTACCAATTGGTAGTCCGTGAGGTCTGAAAGGTTGGTGACCGCTGCGTTAGAGTGTCATGTATGTCTTATAGATTAGGAGGAGAACTATGAAGTAGGAGAGAGTGTTTTGTGTGTGGACATGCATGTTTAGGAAGATATAAACTAGTGCTTATTTAGCTATTTGTGATTCAAATTACTAACTAACCAACCCATTTACCAACTTACCTGCAGGGATTTATTGAATGTCTACCAAGTATATGCCACTCTTTTATCTCAGCAGAAGAATCAAATACAAATGTGTACTAATAGATGGTTCTTTCCATCTTGGTGTTGACTAGTTGGGAGAAACAAGATGTACAGGCACATTAAACAGTGAATTCATAGGGCAAGCAAGTTCTAAGTGCCAACTTGACTAGTACAAGCCAGGTAGTATAGAGAGTTCAGGGAACAGAGAGAGAAAACTGAGGTCCCACTGATGAGATGGGCTCTCTCTCTGCTCGCAGGGATGACTGGGATGTAGAAGATGACGGTGACAGGGAGGGACAGCCTGGGTGGATGGGGGCTGCCAGGGTGTGGCAGTGAACTGAGCATAAGCTTTTGTGGTTGGGGAGAAACGTTGATAAAATGCTGGCTGGATTGGGAGGGTTCTGAGTAGTGGAACTTACATGGGCTGGATGGGACAGATGTTCTTATAGATTCTGATGATGAAGGATTAGTAGACCTTACTGAAAGTTACGTGTGTTCCCATTTTTATATTTTCCCCCCATTACACTTGCCTTTGCCACACGTGTTTCTGAGAGAAGTAAGCAATGTTTGGTGAAAATCTCCTTAATGCCGGCTTAGAATTAATATTTGCAGCAGTTGCCATATACATAGATATGCATTATATTTACATGCGTATATAATGTTGAAAGGGCACCTGAGAAAACATAATTGATACAGTGCTTTTTTTTTTTTTTCCTAGGCCGGACCTGATAGACATGAATACTGTTGCTGTTCAAAGCAACCTTGCAAATTTAGAGCACGCTTTTTATGTAGCAGAAAAAATTGGCGTCAACAGACTCCTGGATCCTGAAGGTGAGCTGTGGCCTTGACCAGATGTGGCCTGAAGGCTTGGTCAGCGGTACTCTGTCAGCATCTTGAAATAATTTGTGTTGCTGCTTTTAGACGTTGATGTTTCCTCTCCCGATGAGAAATCAGTAATAACGTATGTGTCGTCTCTCTATGATGCATTTCCCAAAGTCCCTGAAGGCGGCGAAGGCATCGGTGCAAATGTGAGTATTGATTTTTTTTCATCCTGGAAGCTTCAGATGTGGCAATGTCTGTTTAACCGAATTCTTTGATAGTGCTTTTTATCTTAAATATAAAATATTTTTTTAAAAAGAGGTTGATTTTAATATGCTATTTGTCAAATGATATTACATGCACTTGGATGGTATTATCCCATTATTAAAATTAAAATATAATGAGAAAAAACTTCTTCTGTATCACAAAGTAGGCTATTCAGAGTTACTGTTTTAAAAAATATATATTTTATTGTTTTTTTATAGAGAGGAAGGGAGAGGGAGAGAGAACTAGAAACATCGATGAGAGAGAAACATCAATCAGCTGCCTCCTGCACACCTTCCACTGGGGATGTGCCCACAACCAAGGTACATGCCCTTGACCGGAATTGAACCTGGGACCTTTCAGTCTGCAGACCGACGCTCTATCCACTGAGCCAAACCGGTTTTGGCAAGAATTACTTTTTTATTTGATAAATAGTAGCTATATGCCACTGCATTTTGGAGATGTTCATTTTTTTAACTTGCTGTTTTACAGCTGCTCTATTTGATGTATTTGTATAGAACATCTCATGTTTGAAGCCACTTTCAGTGAAGTTTATTACCCCATACGATTCCATGAGAGGAGTTGGCTCGGTATTGCTTCTCTGATTTAACAGTGAGACCCAGAGGAAGGCGACTTATTTTGCCAGATTGACAGAGCTCCTTTGTAAGCAGGTCAAGGTCTCTGAAACGTGGCTTTGGGTCTTTATTAGTCCACAACTTGCCACGGGTTTGTGCAATTCAGTTCAGTGCGTGTTTCAGTGGCCATGCTAACAAGTGCTTATGCATTTCTGGAAGAGACAGGAAGCACTGTCTGGAAGTGCTTATGCATTTCTGGAAGAGACACCCCTTCCGCACTTGGGGGTGAGCACCCCTCACCCTGGGTCTTTCGCCCTCCTCCTTGCAGACACCGTTATAAACAGTTTACTTTGAAGATTTAGGAGCTCATCTTGGTGAGCTCTCTTTCCCGGTATCTTACTTCACCTTTGTATGCTGCTGCTTTTAGACTTAGTCCCCTTCTCTTCCTGTCGTTCTTTCTCTCAAAAATTTCATCTGTTCTTTTGATCCCTAAGTAACTTGCTTCCATGTTTATCCTGTCCTCTGAGTCAGTGCAGTTCTCCAAGGACTCCGTGCTGGCTGTTGCTTGAGGCTGCTTCTTGTAGTCATTCTGTCGTCTCACTACCTCCACCCCATTCCCAACTCAGAACCAGAATGATTGGTTTCCTATGGTTTTTCACCCACTCCTCCCCCAATCAACTCTGCACACCATCACCAAATAAGCTTTAAAACTTTTGGTGGTTACGTATGACTTGCATGATTAACTCCATTCTAGATATTCTGACATTCAAAATTCTGCATATATAAATGGGGCTTTGTTTCACCTTTAGCTCTGATATCTCAACACAAACTGTTTGCTGGTAACCAGGGCATTCCATTTCAGAGTCCTGACTCACTTGGGACTCTGTCTTTTGTGCACTCCTCTCTTCCTACCCCCCCCCCCAAAAAAAAAAAATAACTGGAAGTGTGAGAATTACTCAGGGATTGGGAGCCGCTTCCCAAGGAGCGTTCAGTGATAACTTCAGGCACACTGATGCTTACTTGATTCTTATCTCGACTCCTAGCATACACTACCAGGTATTTCAACACTTAATTGAATACTGCTTTTCATTTTGCTCGGCTATTCATATTATGAATCTCTCTCTCGTCTCCCCATCTAGACAGTAACTCTTTGATAATAGGTATTATGTCTTAAAGCATGATATTTTTATTACGACACCTAGCACAATGCTTTGAATGTAATGAGAGCTTATCAAATACTTAATTGAATATAGCAGCTGACAACCTTCCAGTTTTCTCCATTAAAAAAAAAAGTTAGCTAAATGATTACTCGAGCAATCTCACCATAGACATTTCCTGTAGTTTCCATTCCTGTCTAGTTTCTTACATAATGTATAGCTCTGTTGAGTTGAGTTTCATACGTAAAGGGGACTTAGATCTGAAAAGGTGGACAGAGTGGCAACCGACTTGGCTAATACAAGCTGTCCGTCCCCATTCTGGAGCCCCTGGCAAGTTGATGGTGGAAGTCTTTTCTGCTGTGTGTGGGCGCTGCCTCAGAACCCCTCTCCACAGTGCCCGGCAGCCCTGCCTCTGGGTCAGAGTTGGCGGTCAGCAGGCCCCTGTGGATTGCACGGTTTTAAAGCTGTGTATTGGGAAGGATTGGGACTGCATGGACAGGGTGAGGACTGCGTGAGAAGTAAATCATTATCCAGTTCTCTCTGTCAGGCTTAAAAATATGTAATTACACAGAATGACTAAATTGTATTAGATATGAATCTTACTATCTACAGCCATGGGCTTTTCCTGTCATTTCCTTGTTCTAGGATGTTGAAGTGAAATGGATTGAATACCAGAATATGGTGAACTACCTCATCCAGTGGATTCGACACCATGTGACCACAATGTCTGAGAGAGCATTTCCCAATAATCCCGTAGAACTGAAGGTCAGTGGCGCACTACAGGAGTTAAATAGGATTAACTTGATATTTAACTTGTAAATAATGCTGTAATAATTCTGTTATTTTAAATTTATTTATTTCTTTTATTTTAGAGAGAGAGGCAGAGAGAGAGAGAAACATTGATTTGTTATTCCACTTATTTATGCATTCATTGGCTGATTCTTCTATGTGCCCTGAACCAGAGATTGAACTTGCAGCCTTGGTGTATTGAGATAGCACTCTAACCAGCTAAGCTACCTGACCAGGGCAATTCTATTATTTAGAAGTTCAAGAAAAATTGCCCTTGACAAGCCATTAATAAATAGGCATTTTTAAAAAAGTACTAATCTCCCCATTATACAGAGAAAATAGAGGTAACATTTAGTAATTAAAATGTAATACAGTATCTTAAATAAATTGATAGTCCCTTAGTTTTGCATGGAGGGTGTCAGGTTTGAGAGAGTCGCTGGAGGTGACCTTGCCACATTGTTTTTGGTTGTGTGGGAAATGTTTGGGGTTCACCAGACAGCCATGGTTGGAGGGACCCTGGGACGCTTGTACAAGGGTGACCGTGGTTGGGACTGTGCCTGTGGTGTCGAATCCTATAAAGTTGCTTTAGATCCTTCTTTTGTGTGGCAGGAGGTCCATGCTCTACTTCACTATGAATTCAAAATACACACCTGACCTCCAGGATAAATAAATTCATGGCTTAGTTAAACATTTGCTACTAATACCCAGCCAGTGTTGCTCAGTGATTGAACTTTGACCTATCAACCAGAGGTCATGGTTCAATTCCTGGTCAGGCTACATTCTCTGGGTTGTGTGCTTGAGCCCCAATGTGGAGTGTGCAGGAGGTAGCCAATTAAATGATTCTCTCTTACCAACGATGTTTCTATCTCTCTCCTTTCCTGTCTGAAATCAATAAAAACATATTTTTAAAAAATGTGCTACTACCTAAAAACAGGTCTAACTCCTTGAGGCAAAGATATTATAGAAATATAAAAGGCATTCTAGATACATAAACTTAATTGAAGAATGCGTTGCCTCACTTTGTATATGTATTTGGATCTGTAATAGCAAAATAGCCTACTTTCTTTCAAGAAACATACCATGTGAATATTAGCAGTGAAGTCTAATTCCTTGAATTCTAAGCTCTGTTTTCATGATCGCACTGGAACCACAGACTGCAGTGGCCTCGGGTGGGCCCTGTGTAAGTCGCTCACTGTGTTCAGGCATCTGTGCAGACCATCTGGGAGGCAGCTCTTCGCTCACATCGCCGGGGGAGTTTGTCCTTGGCAAGCAGTCACTTGGCCCGTGTTGATAGGATGCTTTTTAACTGCTCTGAGGCTGTTTGTGTGTAGTCTCCCTATGTGGATGTAAACATTTCCAGGACAAGAAGGAGCCCCGCGGCCCCCATCACCACATCTACCACAGCAGCCTTTAGCCTATAATGGCGCTTGGTGCTCATTTACTGATGGGCGTCTTGAAACAGTTGCTTTTTACGACCAAAACAGTTTTCAGATTTCAAGTTCAAATTGTTTCCAAATGAATTCCTGTTATCAGACACTTGGCTAAATGTGTCCTGGCTTCTGATTAATGTAGATTCTTTAAGTTTTGGAAAAAATTTGAGTGAATACCCAGGTTACTTGTTGGTGCCTGGGTTAGGATATAATATAAAAAAATTAAAAATATGTGGAGAAAATGCTAGTAATGTTATTAGCCAGCAGAATATTGAATGGAGTCCATCAGAAATGTGTCTGTCTAAAGATTAAAAGGGACTTTTTTTTTTTTTTAAAGAAAAACAACAGCATGATCAGGATGAAATCATTAGTATACACTTATTAAACGTGGAGATGCTTTCCTCATTTTATGAAGGTCCTTCTCAGTAAATATAATAAGAGATTCCAAATTAGTATCTGCAAACTAGATAATAATTTAATCACATGGTTGAAATGTCTATAATAAAGCAGTAACCATTAACATCTATCTCTGTTGACTAAGAGATCTGTTTAACCTAGCCAGTGGGACATTGACCTCAAGTTTTAACTCCATCTATCTGATAAGAATTCTGTTTTCAAGGATGGATCCATGGAATAGATAAGGACAGGTTTTGTTCTGTTTTCTCCCCTGATGGAAATTGCATCAGATTATTTTCCCAAAAGCTAATTTGCCACAGTTGGAAAGTATGTTTTTTATTTATTTTTTTAAATCCTCACCCAAGGATTTTTTTTGTTTGTTTGTTTGTTTGTTTGTTTATTTGTTTGTTTGTTTGTTTGTTTTAGGGAGAGTGGAAGAGAGAGACAGACAGAGAGAAACATTAATGTGAGAGAAACACATTGATTGGCTGCCTCCTGCATGAGCCCCGACTAGGGCCTGAGCTGGGAGAGGCCGAGACCAAGGTGTGTGCCTTTGATTTTGAACCCAGAACCCTTTGACCCACAGGCCGATGCTCTATCCACGGAGCCAAACCAGATAAGGCAGAAAGTGTCTCTTTTAGGATGTGTTTTCTTGTGTGTATGATGAGACTGTTGATAGATCGGTTGTAAGTTCTACCACGATTCATTATGCAGACACCGGTGTGGCACCTGCTGCATCACGGCATACATCAGTAGTTACACCCTCATCAAGTCTTACATGACCCAGTCACCAACTAGCTGGCAGTCAGGACAGGCCTTGAGTGTCAATTTTATGAAGGAATTCCACTGAATGCACAGCACACAGTCGGTAGCATTTGAAGTGGTAACATGATGCCATAACGAAAACAGGTCTTTGAATGTTGAGCTTTCATTTATTTTTCCTTTCATTTTAGGCACTTTACAATCAGTATTTACAGTTTAAAGAAACAGAAATTCCCCCAAAGGAGACAGAAAAATCAAAAATCAAACGCCTATATAAATTATTAGAGGTAAGCAGAAATTTCCCGGGTTTTTTTTGGTCAAGTATAATTTTTCATTTATTTGTTTTTACCTATGTGCTTTGCATTAATTATCTTTTTAAATTTTCTCAAGATTTGGATAGAATTTGGACGCATCAAACTCCTCCAGGGTTATCATCCAAATGACATCGAAAAGGAGTGGGGGAAGCTCATCATCGCCATGCTCGAGAGGGAGAAGGCGCTTCGTCCGGAAGTAGAAAGGTGAGCTGAGTTATTTTTGCCATGGAAACCGGGAGGGGGAGTGGGCATCCTGTTGTTCTCATGGAAAGAACTTACATTTTGGAGCCAGGATGAGCTAGGGCCAACATTTACCCTTTCCATTTCCCAGGCTGTGTGACCTAGGATAAGTCTCTCAATCTTTCTAATGTTTCATTTTCTTATCTAGGAACTCTTCTCAGAGGTTTGAGGGATTAGACCAGTGAAGTAGTGTTCACAAAAGACCTGATAGGCCGGGTTGGTCCGTGAAGTCTCACCTAATACGGTGGTAGCAGGTCTAAAGCCTGTCGAATTAGCTATGAGAATTTCTCAAACTGGCTTTTATTCCTTTTTCCCCCTATTGACCCTGTCCCCCTATTTTCACTGCTGTGTCCATGGTTTATGCATATATACATATAAGTTCTTTGGTTAATCTCATCCCACGCTTCCCCCTTCCCTTTGAGATCTGATAATTCTGTTCCATGCTTCTATGTCTCAGGATCTACTTTGTTCATCAGTCTATTTTGTTCATTAGGTTCCACATATGAGTGAGATCTCGTGATATTGTCTTCCTCTGACTGGCTTTTAAAGCACTGGGGCCTGGATCCGGCAGCTTACAGGCCCATAAAAAAGGACTTTCTTTGCTTCTTATAGTTTTGGCTGTGACCCTCTTTTTGTGGGGCCATGGAAACCAGAGTCTAGACTGCCTCCATTTACAGGGCAGTGAGGTGGCTTCCAGAAAACTCTCAGTAAATATTGGGATTAAGCTCCCCTTTGGATACTTCTACAAGTGCATTTATTTGATGAAAATGCCACTGACTTCATCATCCTGTCTCTACTCCTCTCCTCAGTGGCCCTGGTGGGTGCCTTGGGAAATGTGTTGGGTGCATTTGTCTCCATTCTAGTCCTTACCTCCCAGCCTGACTAGTGGGGATGGGGATCTCTGTTCCTCAGTAGCTGTGAGCTCCATGGGCCTGGGCTTCCACCTCCCCGCCTTTCTCACACCACACCCTCCTCTCTTCCCGCAGCCACACTGGCTCTCTCTCCTGGGAGTTCTGAGTGCCAGGGCCCCACCCTCCTCCGTACCCAGGAGGTTTGCAGCCCTCTGTGCCTTTGGCAGGGGAGTCCAGTTCACCCTGCCCTGTTCTCTTTACTCCTAATCACCCTCAGAGCTCGGCTCCAGTGTTACTTCCTCAATAAATTTTCCATGGTCTCCTGGGCTGTCTTGTTTATTATAAGTCTCGTGTTTACATGTGCTGTCCCTTCATGGCACTCATCTCTGCTGTAATTTTATATTTATTTGTGATCATTTGATCAAGGGTTACCTGTTCCACTGCTTTGAGCTCCAAGAATGTGGAGAAAGACGTGTTTTCACTGCTTCTTGTGTGACCGCTGTTTAACAGGGAGCCAGGCACGTGGGGAGGCACGCAGTGTACGCATGCTCTCTGTGCCCGCACCCGACTGCAGCGCTGTTGAAACGGGACATGAAGCAGCGACAATATGAGGGCAAGTCTAACTTGTCAGTCCTTTATTAAATCACTGCTTACACTCTTTTTTTAAAATATATTTTACAGAGAAGAAGGGAGAGAGATAGAGAGCTAGAAACGTCGATGCGAGAGAAACATTGACCAGCTGCCTCTTGCACACCCCCTACCGGGGATGTGCCCGCAGCCAATGTACATGCCCTTGACCAGAATCGAACCTGGGACCTTTCAGTCCGCAGACCGATGTTCTACCACTGAGCCAAACCGGTTTCGGCACTGCTTACACTCTTGTTAAAGCTTAATATTACATCAACATAACTGGATCATTGGAACAAAAATAAACTTGAAGTAGACGAGATGGGCCTTTTGTGGAGGAGGCATTGGTAGGCGATTCAAGTGGGATACCAAGCTAATCATCTGAAGCAATGGCCAAGTCGGCGGGAGAAGGGATATGGAGTTGACTTTTAGTCATCAGAATAGTAGCTGGGTTTTACGATGTGTTACTAAACAAAGGCAGCGTAGGAGTTCCGGGTCCAGGAATCGGTCCATCCCGGATTAAATTAGTAGCTCCACTTGCAAGCCACGTCATCTTACACAAGTTTATTAATCTCTTTAAGCCTCAGTTTCCTCATTGTACACAGGATGTAGTAGTATCTCCCACATTTGGTGGTTATGAGTATGAGGTGAAGTGGGGTGTGTGAAATGATCAGTGGATTCCCAGGCACATAATAATTGCTTAATAAACATGAACTGCTCTTACTATGTTGAGATTTTTCTTTTTACCAACTATATACGATGTCCCCCTCAAAACGTATCCATACACTTTGAGTAATGATGAAGGAAGTGTTTATTAAAATACATTTCATTTTCAAAATTGAGCTGTCAGCTATTAAAGTGTGTATACAGTTTTTGGGGACACCCTGTATTTGATATGGCACTTTCAAATTCCCCCTTTTTTTGCTTTCCAGAAAAAAAAAAATCAAAGCAAGCATGGCTTTGTAGTGTTGGGGGTTAAGAAGATATTTAGGAGCTTGTCCAGATAAATACTTTAAGTTTTCTTAAGGCAACAAGTTTTTTGGCATTAACTGTATATATTGCAAATAATAGCTATGTGGCATGAGAGTGTGTGGAAGACAAATGATAAACTCTTTTCCAGGAAAAGGAAAAACAAGCATAGACAAATGAAATTTGCATGCATTGTCTTAGTAGTCTACTTAGCACTTTGGCTTTTAAAAATATAAAGCAGCCGAAACTGGTTTGGCTCAGTGGATAGAGCATCGGCCTGCAGACTGAAGGGTTTTGGGTTCGATTCCGGTCAAGGGCATGTACCTTGGTTGCGGGCACATCCCCAGTGGGGGGTGTGCAAGAGACAGCTGATTGATGTATCTCTCTCATCGATGTTTCTAACTATCTCTCTTTCTTCCTCTCTGTAAAAAAAAATCAATAAAATATATATTTAAAAAAATAAAGTAAGTGTAGTAAGATTCGAGTCACATTCCTGAGAGCATGCCATTTAAAGAAAGGCACGTGGCTCATTCTCCAGTTAATTTAACCTAACAGACAAATGACATGCAACCTGAAATGGGAATGAGCTTTGTTTCTCACCACATGAATTTGTTTACCTTGCTTATAAATGCCACGGGTACAGCCTTATTGTTATTTGGGTACAGACCTGGCCCTTTATAAAAGTCAGGCTGTAACTGAATATCTGTGAGTTTTTAGCCGATGATTGCTATTGCCCGACTAACTTTTACTAATTGTACCTGGGCTTCGATGAGGCATCTGAGTTGTTTTTTAGGTGGTTGCGATCGGATGACACTCGGTGAAAATATTTGGCCAGGTTTTTTTTTCAGTGCCGCCCCACCAGCCTGCCTTGTCCGTACTTGCAGGGTTTTAATGCAAGCTACAAAAGGCAAACCTCAGCTAGCAAACTTGTGGCTTTAGGCGAGATTCTTTTGAATATTTATCAGCGTATTATTTTCTGTGTGTTGAATATGCATGTAGGAGCATATTTAAGGAGCCATTAGAGCAGGAACATCCAGCTGCCACCTTTTCACCGTTAGAAGTAGAGCTTTTTGCAGACCCGCTTTTTCGTCTACTTTTGCTGGTCAAGAAAGAATATCATTTCGGGGATAGAAATGCACAGTAGCAGTTACAGCTACCATAGTAGTGACTCCGTGTTTAGTAACACTACGAGCACTCGCACCAGCCTCGATTCAAATGAGAACTTTCTCTCTGTTCATTGTGGGCCAACGCTGATCAACTCCTGCATTAGCTTCGGCAATGAATCCGTGGACGGACACAGGTACGGGATCCCTGGTGTGGGACTGTGTTTTAGCCTCAGCGGACGACGGCCCTTTTCAGCGACGGTGAACTCTGCGACTTCGGAGGGAGAGGCTATATTCTGTTTTGTTCCTTCTTTCAGGTTGGAAATGTTACAGCAGATTGCCCACCGAGTTCAAAGGGACAGTGTCATCTGTGCAGACAAATTGACACTCGCTCGAAATGCTCTTCAGGCTGTGAGTTAATTTTAGGAGCTTTTGGGATTGGGGGAGAGGGACCTGTGCATTCGGATGAACTAAAAACGTTTGCACAGCGTGTGGTCAGTTCTTGGTATTTTTTGTCACTGAAGCTTAAGGTTTGTTACATATTCTGAGCAGTATTTGCTCCATGGAGAAGTAGTCAACAGAGGCAGAACATGTTTTTGAACCATAAGGGGGAGAAAAGAGAATTCAAGTAGCCTTGGGTTCCAATATATTTTACCAGTTTTGCAACTTTATTTCACAAAATTAATATTGACTTCTTTTAAAATATAGGATTCTAAAAGGTTAGAGTCCGGGGTGCAGTTTCAGAATGAAGCAGAAATTGCCGGCTATATACTTGAATGTGAGAACCTCTTACGCCAGCATGTAATCGATGTGCAGATACTGGTTGATGGAAAATATTACCATGCAGATCAGCTGGTGCAGAGGTAAATGTGCTACTTACCTACTCATGTCCTGTCCTTTTGTGTCACCGTTTCCTGGGCCCTTATGATGGGAATGGAGAGTGCGACAATTTTGTGAATTCTATTTCTTAAGCACTTTTCCGTTGAAAATGCATGTCACCTTAATTCTGGCATACGTTGGTGTGTTAAAAGGTATTTGTTCTTCAAAGATAAGTAATAGAAAAACATTTTATAATACATATAATATTTAATATTGTAGTACTGAACATACAGTTAAAATATGTGTGAGTGTATTTGAAAAGTACCTTTCCTTAATTCTGTGTTCTAGTTTTCTCTTTATATGAAAATGTTTTATAACAAAATGTTGGAAAAATATATGGGTATAAAAAGCTGCATCTCTGGGAAGTAGGTCTGGGGATAGAGATGGAATCTTTTGGGCTGTATGCTATATATATTGCTGTCAATGTATATGGAATATATACACACACACACACACACACACACATATACATATATATGGCGCAAAAATTGTAAATGATGCTTTGATTCAGTTGTTCACTTTTAGGAATCAATAACAATTTAAGGATTATAACAATAAAACATTTAAATAAATACAGATAAAAACTTTTGGTTTAGATGAGAAATGTTTAATAATAACAAAAATTTGGAAATTTCTTAAAGATCAAATAAGAGGAGAATTATCACATCATAGTTCAGTAATTATGTTAATTATAAATGACTCATAGCCCTGTGCACAAATCCGTGCACCAGTAGCTCTCCAAAAGCTCGCTGCTGCCCTCCAGCAGCTCTCTAGCCACTGTCCCAACCCTCCTGTTGTTCCCTCTCCCCCCTCCTCCCTCCTCTTCCCTCATAACTTGCTGCCCTGCCCTCTCCTGTAGCTCTCTGCTGCAGGCTAGTAGCTTGCTGTCCCATTCTCCTGCTGATAGGTAATTCGGTTGTTATGCTTCATAGTGTAATGACCATTTGCATAGTACATTTTTATTATATATAGGATAGTTATAAAGACTGTATGATAATGAAAGTACTCATGGTACAATTCTGTGGGGAAAATGTACTATAAAATTTTATCAATATGATTACAATGAATTTTTCAAATAGTAGACTTTACTTAGCAGTTTAGATGAATAAAACAATGGAATGGAAAGTACAGAGTTCCCATCTGCCTCCTGACATGACTCCTTCCCCTGTTAACATCTTGCGTTAGTGTGATGCATTTGTTACAATTGATGAACCAGTATTGACACATTATCGTTAACGAAAATCCATAGTTTACCTTAGGGCTGGCTCTTTGGCTCTTTATAAAGAATGACTCTTACATTATAGCTCATCCCTTTTGATTTTGTTTTCAGGGTCGCAAAACTGCGCGATGAAATTATGGCCTTAAGGAATGAATGTTCCTCAGTGTACAGCAAAGGACGCATGCTGACGACAGAACAGACGAAGCTCATGATATCAGGAATCACTCAAAGTTTAAACTCAGGATTTGCACAGACCTTAAACCCCAGTCTGAACTCAGGGCTGACCCAGAGTTTAACGCCTTCCCTCACCCCTTCAAGTGTGAAATCTGGCCTGTCATCAGGTCTGACTTCCCGCTTGACGCCATCCCTCACTCCAGTTTACACACCTGGTTTCCCAACAGGATTAGTCCCCAATTTCAATTCAGGAGTAGACACAAATGCATTGCAAACCCTGAAGCTGATGCAGATCCGAAAGCCCCTTCTGAAGTCTTCTTTGCTGGATCAGAACTTAACGGAAGAGGAAATCAACATGAAATTTGTTCAGGATCTTTTGAATTGGGTTGATGAGATGCAGGTAAAAAAAAGTGTTCCCTTTATCTGAGAGTTTCCATCTTTATTGTTGTCAATTTCTTTGTTTTTAAACCTAGGGTCTTGGTCTTTCTGTTTAAAGGGCCAGCTGGACCGCACTGAATGGGGATCAGATTTGCCAAGTGTTGAAAGCCATTTAGAAAACCATAAAAATGTTCACCGAGCTATTGAAGAATTTGAATGTAGCCTTAAAGAAGCTAAGATCAGCGAGGTATATGCATTCAAAATCTGTATATGTTTCATGTTAGCTTACTGGTTTTTTTTGCTTTTCATGTAAAGACCCTGTGACAAGATAATAGATACTTTGAGTAGGAATCAGAATTCTTCAAGATTCCTAACCTTGGTGTCTTTCTTACTCCGTGTTATAGATCCAAATGACGGCACCTCTTAAGCTAACTTACACAGAGAAGTTGCACAGGTTAGAGAGTCTGTACGCAAAACTCTTGGTAAGTTTTTATTTTACACTTTGTTTCCTTCATCTCCGTTTGGCAAAGACGTGATTCTTACAGTGGTTTTCCTTACAAAGAATACATCCAGGAATCAGGAACGGCACCTTGACACGCTCCATAATTTTATAACTCGTGCCACAAATGAGCTTATTTGGTTGAATGAAAAAGAAGAGGAGGAAGTTGCTTATGACTGGAGTGAAAGAAATACCCACGTAGCCCGGAAAAAAGAGTACCATGCTGTAAGTGCAACTCTGGTAATTGAACAGTAAAGTGGCATTTCAGGTTTAGATCTTTTTCTAACACATTTCTGAATTCTTTCTTGAATTAGGAATTAATGAGGGAACTGGAGCAAAAGGAAGAAAATATTAAGTCTGTTCAGGAGATAGCAGAGCAGCTACTTCTGGAAAACCACCCAGCCCGATTAACTATTGAGGTGAGTCAGGAGGTGTAATAGTCATGCTTGAATATCCACATTCAATTATCACACCATGTATTTCTTTTATTGCTGATAAATTGAAAAAAAAATGCCAGCTATCCAATTTTCATTATATCCTGGCTCCACAGCAATGTTTCTGACACATCACACTGATTTGCCTTCACTTCCCTTGTTCTAAGTGTGCCACCTGCCCATCATTGAACGTAAAGATACCTTTGTCACTCCTGTAACCCAAGAGGCGAATTGCAGGAAATACAAAGGACCTTGACTTTCCAAGCTGTGATGTTTTATTTCCTCCTCACTTGTGCCATGGCACAAGCGGTGTAACCTTGCTAAGCCTCACCTTCCTACCTAAATGGGAAAATTGCTTCTAACCTGTAGAGCTGTGGTGAGAATGAGGAGCAATAATGGAAGGTTACTACTTAGTATAGTTTAGGGTGCGTAGTATGTTCTTAAGAAGTATTCCTTACTGTTATTTAATTAATAATTTACTTAGGATCTGGTTTTGTGAGGTGCATTGAAAGAACACCCTGGAAAGGCCTCAGTGGAGTGCACATTTCTAATCCAGAAGGTGGATAGTTGATGTGGGATTTTATCACACAGGTTGATAAAATGCAGTGGTGGTGGTGGTGTGTTGAATTTTCTGGCCTGATAAATACTTGTTAGGGTTAGTGACTTTCTAAATTTGACTTAACAAGACAGGGAGGAGAGGTTAAGTAAGGTGGTAAGGAGCATCAGACATGGATAGATGTGGCATATTTCCAGAGGGAAATGCAGCTGCGCTTACAATGGGACATGCCTCACAGTGTCCTAGATGAAGAAAGAAATGCCTTTGTTCACTGGCAGTGTCATGACACAAAAGATGAGTAAAATTTCAGGTGTCATTGGGGAGTTTTGGGAATGTTACATTTGACCTTCTTTTATAGGAAAATAGGGATTTGCATCCGCATGAAATGCCAGGTAGGAATGCTAAAGACACAAGAGCAGGAAGGATGATAATAAGGGAAGGAAATTAGAGTAATGAAGGGTCGGTACGGTGATAAACTAAAAACGGAATTGTTCTCAGAGTAGAGAGATGGAAGCTGTTAGGAAACATGATTGTAGGTTCAGGATTGTGATGGAAATAGAAAATGTGGATGTGAACCTGGTTACTTTTATGTAGAAATGTTAATCTAATGACATGTTTCTTGGGGGTAAGATTAGTCATCTTTATGAATCCATTGGCTTAGGTAATGTCTGTGGGTACATGGATAATGGTTATCAACAGTATTTCACATTTTATATGAAAAAAATTTAACAATGCATGATTGGGGGAACAGATAATATAATCATGACATGTGGCCAGATTTCCAGTGCAGTTGGAAATACACGTACATTCCATACAAAGCTTGCCTGAACATAGGCTCAGCAGGGGTGAGATTTTCCAAGAGGAAGTAGGATAGGCTTACTTAAAGCATCTAGAGCGCCCTCTTCTGGAAGACAGTGAATTGCACCTTAAATATAAAGGTATTTCATGTTCCCCTAAGGAGGCATCTTATACAATATTTTTGCCCTTGTGAAAGATATGCTTTGTCTTAAATAAAAGTTAAAGCAAACAGATGTTTTAATAAACATTTATAGTATTACTATTTTTATAACTCCAGAATTGCAGTGATATAGGATTGATTGCATACTCTCTTCTCTACCCTATCCCAAAATACCCAAATATTTTCCTGGTAAAAACAAATAAATTAATTACCCCAGTCCCAAGAGCTTCTGGCCTAGTTCTAGAAGCAAAAACAAAGAGAAAACTACAAAACCATATATTTTGTGTCAAAGGCGTGTTTTATGATCCAGAAATACATAAATTCAGAGAGAAGAAATAAAGTTGAAGGGACAGTGTAATAAAGGGAAGGAAACTTGAGGATTCCACAGAGTACAAAAAGGATTGGTGAGAAAGGAGTAAAGGGTTAGCTTACATCCATTTCAAATGTTAATTTTTTTTTTCCATGTAAAAATAGCTTCTTCCATGTATGTTAAGAAAAAAAATAATTTTTACATTTGAAAGAAATTGACTGGACCGATTTAAAAAATTGACATTGAAACTTTTAGGACTGGCTTTGGGCAAGTGATAATCTTAGATTAGAGGGACATTCACTACCCTAATTTTCAAGTCTTAATCTGCTAAAAAAATATTATCATCTATGTAGATAGTAGAGTCTTTTATCCTTTGAAAGCATTGCTGTGTGTGCATGTGATTGTTCTCCCCGCTGACAGTGCCTGGGTTTTCCTCTCAGGCCTACCGAGCGGCAATGCAGACGCAGTGGAGCTGGGTCTTGCAGCTCTGCCAGTGTGTGGAGCAGCACATAAAGGAGAACACCGCCTATTTCGAGGTATGTGATGTCCATGGCATTGTGATTTTGGCTGACTCACAGGAAATGCTTTCATCATTTATTGTAAGACACATGTACCTAAGGTGCAGGGGGGAAATGAACTGAAATGTTTTGTTTGTAAGACACAAAGGATACATTGAAGCATGCTATTAAGGTGGAAATCCTTAATAAAAACAATCTTGAAGTGTCAGAAAAAAATCTTTATTTTACAAATACATCTCTTACTAAGGAAGTATTTTCATTACAGAGAGTCATGACCGAGAACTCTTTTTAAAAATGTATTCTTCTTCAGAAGTTTTAAATTATTCTTGGAATTTCACCCCTACCGAAGAATTGCTTGGAATCTAACAAACCTTGGGCATTTATTGTTCACTCATAATTATCCAAGTTCCAAGAGTTGTTATTTGGATAAAGGAGGGATGTGGCTACTACGGTGCATTGTTTTGATTTTATTCTGTTCTCACCGATGGGGGGTACACAAAGGGCCCCAGTAATTGTACGTGGCCACTCTGTACTTTACTGGCATATAATACACGTTAACTACCAGTTTTCATCTTCCCCTAGTTTTTCAATGACGCCAAAGAAGCTACTGACCACTTGAGGAATCTGAAAGATGCCATTCAGCGGAAGTACAGCTGTGACAGATCCAGCAGCATTCACAAGCTGGAAGACCTTGTTCAGGAATCAATGGTACTAGGAAGATTACCTAGGAGTTTGATTAGTAATGTAAAGTGTGCGATGGGGATTGGATAGTTTTCATTATATTTTAATAGGAAGCACGACTGGATATTTCATTAGTACTCTTGATAATTCCACCTTGTTCAATCAAACAATTAAACATTCCGTTTTAGTTTTAGTGGTTTTGGTAACATAAAAAAAGTATTTTTTCTCTGATAGCTTTGATATTTTAAAATGCTTAAACTGCGTGTGCGTGTGCGTGTGCGTGTGTGTGTGTGTGTGTGTGTGTGTGTGTGTGTTTCCATTCAAGTACAAATACTTAAGTACGTTCTGTATCGTAGGTACTGTTTTAGGTGCTGAAGGTAGAGTATGAACAAAACAGACAAGAAACCCCTACCCTCATGGCTAGAGGTGGGAGTAGACAATAATCATGGTATCATGTAAAATAAATGTGTATGATAGACAATATTAAATGCTAACGAGGAAGAAAACAATGAAACAAACAAAACCAGGGAAGGGAGAGGAAAGAGGGGGTGGGGAGGGATTGAAAGTTTAGACCTTGTGGTCAGGGTGGCCTCTCTGATGGTTGCATTTCTGTAAAGCCCCCAAACAACAGAGACCACTAGTCTTTTGCCATTTAAAACCCATCTTATTTACTTCTTAGGAGGAGAAAGAAGAGCTCTTGCAGTATAAGAGCACAGTGGCAAGCCTGGTGGGGAGAGCAAAAACAATAATTCAGCTGAAGCCAAGGAACCCTGAATGTCCACTCAAAACATCTATTCCAATCAAAGCCATCTGTGACTACAGACAAATTGAGGTACTTAAACTCCTAGAAACAGGCCACTTTCTGGCATTGTTCATAGGAAACAACAACAACAAAAATTCCCAAGATTGGGTATGGAAAAAAGGATTAGTCAACAATGATCTCATTTGGTTGTTCTGTTCTTCATTTTAAACCAGATAACCATTTACAAAGACGATGAATGTGTTCTGGCAAACAACTCTCATCGCGCCAAATGGAAGGTCATCAGCCCCACGGGGAATGAGGCCATGGTCCCCTCTGTGTGTTTCTCAGTCCCTCCGCCAAACAAAGAAGCTGTTGACTTTGCAAACAGGTTCGTGCGCATTAGGTGAAATGATCTGGGAAGCTCTCTGAAGGTTAAAGAAATAATCAATACTTTGCCAGGGCCCACAGGATCAGAAGGATCTAAAACTAGCAAACATGGGCTATTTCTCTCTCTCTCTCTCTCTCTCTCTCTCACACACACACACACACACACACACACACGCACACACACACACCTTAAAAAAGAAAGGAGAGAAATTGTAGCATGTGTTCAAAGAAAAAGCTTAATCTGTGTTTTCTTTCATGTATTTCAGAATTGAACAACAGTACCAGAATGTCCTAACTCTATGGCATGAGACTCACATAAACATGAAGAGTGTAGTATCCTGGCACTATCTCATCAACGAAATTGATAAAATTCGAGCTAGCAATGTGGCTTCAGTAAGTGTAAATCTACACACCAACCTAACCTGTCCAAAAATGTGAGGCGCCTTGTCATGAAGAATAGAGTTTGTATTTGCTATACCCGTGGTCCTCAAACTGCGGCTCGCGAGCCATATGCAGGTCTTTGGCCCCTTGAGTGTAGCTCTTCCACAAAGTACCACATCCTGGGCGAGTGGTACTTTTGAAGAAGTGGCATTAGAAGAAGTTTAAGTTTAAAAAATTTGGCTCTCAAAAGAAATTTCAATCGTTGTACTGTTGATATTTGGCTCTGTTGACTAATGAGTTTACCGACCACTGCGCTATACAATAGGATGGATTCCAGCGGAACCAATGTTCACTCATTCCATGCTATTTGTTATATTTTTACTATTTATGGGGCACTTTCTAAGAATTGGGGTCATCTGGAGATCACACATTTCACTTGGTGCTTATATTTTGATAGGGAGACAGGATATAATGTTTGGACTTCCAGAGATGAGTCTAGTTTAATATAACTTAATGAATTTTAGAGTCTTGTTCTTCTTTGTTTTTTAAAACCTGAAACTGTTATCAAAGAGGAAAATTAATTTCAAATGGTTCTTGCATTTTGTGACTATTGATTTGAACTGGCCTCTACCATGAAACTTTAATCTGAGATCTGTCCCTTTCAATTTTAACTCAGTACTATAGTCACTCAGTTATATGGTCACTGGTCTTCTCTAGATAAAGACAATGTTACCTGGTGAACATCAGCAAGTACTGAGTAATCTGCAGTCTCGTTTTGAAGATTTTCTGGAAGATAGCCAGGAATCCCAGATATTTTCAGGCCCAGATATCACACAGCTGGAAAAGGAGGTTAATGTGTGTAAGCAGTATTATCAAGAACTTCTGAAATCTGCAGAAAGAGGTAAAGCACGGCGTCCTTGTCTTCCCCCCACCAACCCCATCATAGGTGTTTAATACAGGCTATTTCCTGCTCTGAATGGGAATTTCAGTCTTAGGTGTGTTATGCCACTCAGCCTGTGATAGGTAGACAACAGTTGTGGAAAAATTAAAAGCATGTTTAAGGTGTGAATATGCAAAAAGGGATTAATTTTTTTCTAGTTGATGAATTAATAAAAGGATGCCAACCAAATAATATGACAAATGATGGCATCTTAATGCATTTGTTTTTCAACATTTTAATGATTTGGCAGTGTAGTGTTCAGAATGATGATCTTTTCATTTCAGAAAAGATTCATTTATTTTTCCATGTACCAAACTTTGACTTAAAAAAAATAGACTTTCTTCTTTAGAGGATTTTTAGATTCACAGCAAAACTGAGAGGAAGGTTCAGAGATTTTCTATAATCAACGGGTTTTACAAAAGGGTTAAAAGAAAAGATTTTTGTTTAGTTAATTTTTGTTTAATATAAATTTTATTCTAAACTCTTTTGACATTACAGACAAAAGCTGTATTAGTAATATTCTATTTAAAAAATTTTTTAAACATGAACATATTTTAATCTACCTTTCATTTTTAAGGATTTTTATTTAATTTTTTTAGTTAATCTACAAACTAATACAATTCACATTTTCCTGAATATAAAAGAGCAATATATTACTTTCCTTGAACATTATGGGATAGAAGTGGGTACCTCAAATGGCATTAGGGAAATTTTATTAACTCTTTGTAAATTGTAAGCTCACTATTTTAAGGTTTATATCCTTAGGATGGGTTTGTGATGATATCTGGTAACATTAGTCTGATTCACTATGTTCCAGTAGTAAATAAAACTTCTATAAAAAAACATGAGAAGAGCATCCAGATTATAGAAAACAAGATGTTTTCCAAACATTATGTTTATGTTCACAGAGGAGCAAGAGGAATCAGTTTATAATCTCTACATCTCTGAAGTGAGAAACATTAGACTTCGGTTAGAGAACTGTGAAGATCGGTTGATCAGACAGATCCGAACTCCACTGGAAAGAGACGATTTGCATGAAAGTGTGTTCAGAATCACAGAGCAGGAGGTGAGATTTGTAAATGTGTTGGGGTATAATTTAACTTAAAGTAAATTACTATCTTAATGACTGCCAACTCCTGTAGCTTCTTACATGCTCAACTTTGCCCGGTGGCCACTTGGTAAGGCGTGATTATGCTCTTATTGCCTATTGTAAGCCAGCATTCTTTACTTCAGTTCCACCTCTGACTCAGGTGAAAATAGTACCCATCAGGTGGAGGCTGTACAAACCATTAGATGTTTGTTGACCATATGCTACATGCAAAAGCACTAAGTTAGATGTTTGGGCTTGCAAAGATGAGCAATAAGGGAATTATTGATAACAAAACTTGATACTATGGCTTAGTTTTTTTGCTAAAGAAAAAGTAAAGCATATGCAGAATTTTAAGTCAGTGATCATAATGTAAAATGTGAGTTTTAAAATTGTTGAAAGAGCCATGGCTGGAGCGCAGTGGTTAGTGTCAACCTGCACACAGAAGAGTTGAGGGTTCGATTGTCAGTCAAGGGCATGATCCTGGGTTTGATCCCCAGCCCTGTTGGGGTGCCTACCGGAGGCAACCAATCCATGTGTCTCACATCAATGTGTCTCTCTCTCCCTCTCTCCCTCCTTTTGGCCTTTGTCTTCTCCCCCCTTTCGCCCTCTCACTCTCTAAAAATCAATGGGAAAAATACCCTCAGGTGATGATTAACAAAAAACAGACAAACAAACAAAACCTGTTTAAAGAAACTGTTTCATCTGGAGTGAAAACCTAATGCCAATGTTTGTCCTCTCTTTCATAGAAACTAAAGAAAGAGCTGGAGCGTCTGAAAGATGATTTGGGAACAATCACAAATAAGTGTGAAGACTTTTTCAGTCAGGCAGCAGCCTCGCCATCAGTCCCTACCTTACGCTCTGAGCTCAGTGTGGTCCTTCAGAACATGAACCAAGTCTACTCTATGTCTTCCACCTACATAGAGAAGTATGTGACCACTGTCTTAACGTAAATTTGCTCCCAGCGACTGTCCTGTTTTTACATATGTGCCACGTTTTTAAAATATACACTTTTTGAATATTTATAATTCACATTTATTTTTCCTTAACAATATATTAAGTATTTCTATAGATTTGGGATGCTTCTTCACGTTGAAAGGGGATGTGCCACAGAGATTGGGGGGCAGTGTATGATCTTTTCACATTTTGCGTAAAGTTTTAGTAGCTCAGCCGTTGCAGTCAGTAGGATTTTCCTCTCAAGCTTGGTCTAAACAAGACTTGAAAGAAGACCATCTTATCTTGGAAGCTCTTGCTAAATACCACTTGTGGTCCCTACTATCTATCTGTCAAGAAGACAGTCAGCTGGATATGTCAGTGTTCCAACATGAAGAACATGCTATATTATGTATCATAATGGTGCTTCAGGACTGCATTATGGGAAAATAAACATTTACCAATAGAAGGCTGTTGTTTAATCCTCCTTATTAGGTTGAAAACTGTTAATTTGGTGTTAAAATACACACAAGCGGCAGAAGCCCTTGTAAAGCTGTATGAAACAAAACTGTGTGAAGAAGAAGCAGTGACAGCAGACAAGAATAATATCGAGAATCTAATAAGTACTTTAAAGGTATGAGTCTCACCTTTGGTTGTTTTTCAAGGTCATACTCTAAAAGTATTTCTCTCATATTTCTATCTTCAAACATCAGTGGTTAAATATCTTAATTTGATTATATTTACATTCACTCTGTTGCATATCTCTTTAATGCCATAGCTTACTGCAAATAACTATGTTCAGGCATTTGTAATTTGAGGTGAGACCTTGAAAGTTTGAATCTTCTTGACAATAGCTTTTTATAATCAGTTCATGTTGGCAGCAAGTGGAGTTGAAGCTAAAAATTAAATTATTTGTAATTTATTCTCTTGCTGAAAGAGAGAGTTATTTTAAAAATCGAGGAGGCAAATAGAGGAATTAATCTAAGAAAGGAAAAAGGACTGGTGGTTGTACTCATCTGTGTCTGTAAATGTGTATAAAGAACTGAATGAAACTATTGCAAAACAACGGTGCAAAGTTATCTTAGTAATTTTTAATGCGTACATTCATTTTTAAGCAATGAGATTGGTGAATATCTTAAACATAATCAATGAAAACAACTTTCAGAGGTAGCAGACTTGCTTATGGAATATATTTTGCTTTATTGATATGTAAATTTCATTAGGCTGAACTTTATTAAATTATCAGGTGTTTTTTTAAGATCAAAGTGCAGTCAATATTGGCAATCTCATAAGGTTTAACCTAATACATTATTTTTGTACATGAAAGATATTCTTTCCTTTCTCTGGTTTTATAGCAGTCAAGTGACTGCTATAAATAAGTTGTAAAATTAGGTAAATAATGTGTTTGCCCAGTGAGTGGTTGACACATTTTTACAACTTTCATCTATTAATGTATTTTAGCAATGGAGGGCTGAAGTAGATGAAAAGAGAGAGGTATTCCACTCCTTGGAGGATGAGCTGCAGAAGGCTAAAACCATCAGTGATGAAATGTTTAAGACATACAAAGAACGGGACCTTGATTTTGACTGGCATAAAGAAAAGGCCGATCAGTTAGCCGAAAGGTGGCAAAATGTTCATGTTCAAATTGACAACAGGTTAGTATCTTTTTGTTGTTGTTCAGGTTTAGAACAGATTTAATGTCTATCCTTATATTCTAGGTAAAACCTAAACTTATTAGGCTGTTTTAAAATCTTTTACGTATAGTTAATTTCATATACATAGTTAATTTTGACATATATTTAACTACAGGTCCAGTGCACAAAATACATGCACCAGTAGGGTCCCTAGGCCTAGCTGGTGATTAGGGCCGATCGGGGCCTTCTGGCTGGGCATTCCTTCCGTGGTTGCCAGCTGTTGCTTGGGACCTTCCTTTGTTTCGTGCCACCCCCTGGTGGTCAGCACATGTCATAGTGAGCGATCAAACTCCTGGTCTCCCGTCTGAACTCCTGAGGGGACACATTACATATTAGCCATATATATATATATATATATATATATATATATATATATATATGTGTGTGTGTGTGTGTGTGTGTGTGTGTGTGTGTGAGAGAGAGAGAGAGAGAGAGAGAGAGATTGATTGTGTTCATTTAAACAGCTCTATCTAATTATATTCTTTCTTAAATGTTGGATTTAAATAAAATATTTAACTTCAAAATAAAATTTGCAATTTTATGCTATTAAAACTATTGATATACTCTGGTATTTGGATAGTTAACCTACTTGCCTTTTTCTGAAGAGTAAAACAATATAGTTCTCCTTTTATTACAGCTTACAATATTCAAACACAATATTTAAATAATTCAAAATTGTTACCAACTTACAAGACTTAGTAAGAGCATGAGCCATGTCACACTCTATACTAGACCTAAGAGTTGTAAAGAAATTGTAGTGACTTGATGTTCACTTTTATGAAAGATATAAAAACATTGAAAATAAAATAAAAAGTGAAAGGAAATTTGATGGTTTTAGGTCTCCCATCTTAAAAGAAACAGAATAGTGTCTCTCATTAGTTTCATGTTTACATTAGTGCAAAGGAAATGCTTTTATGATATAATACTATTATTGAGAAGTAAAATTATATTCAAATATAGAATATCTCACCTCAATAAAATATGTGATATATAGGTTTAATTTAGTGATTTTAAATCATAGAGACTGAATCATTTAATCACAACTCCTGGAAAGTCCTCTCTCAGTCCATGTTGAACCATTCACTGAACATCTTGTCCTTATTTCTAAAGTGAGCTGCCATTTGATGCAAGATTTGGGTATGCAAGACATGCTGATTGATAATGGTTATGATTAAGTTTCCAGTTTTCCTGCTTTTTAGCTTTAGTCCCTTGGTCTTGTCTCTAGGATAATCATGTGCACAACTCCATGAATAAAATATTTAGATGGGACTCAAGCCAATGCGATTGCCCTGAGAGATGTGTCTCAGGGTGCTGTACCCTTGAACTGTTGTGCTTAGTGCACTGCAGTACAGTTATTCTGTCTCTCCCTTCTTCACTACACCTATCACCCTTCTAATGGATGCTATTGGAGACGGTGACTATTCTGTACGTTTTTTAGGTTACGGGACTTAGAAGGCATTGGCAAATCGCTGAAGTACTACAGAGATACCTATCACCCGTTAGATGACTGGATCCAACAGGTTGAAATTACTCAGAGAAAGATTCAGGAAAATCAGCCTGAAAATAGTAAAACCCTAGCCACACAGTTGAATCAACAGAAGGTATGTGAACACAGTTCCCTGTGCTAGGGTGGTGTCTGCCTTTGGTCAGTAATGACCTTTATCTTCCTTTCCCTTGGTAAAAGAAAAAGCAAAAAAGCGATTTGGAAAAAGGTAGGAAGAATCATAAATATTAAAATCTTGCAATGCAGACCTACACATATCACTTACTTTGATTTCTTGGAAGTCATTTTGAAAGCATAAGGACTAAGAAGGTAACATGTTGGGGTAATTTTCAAATTCCTAATGATCATTTAATCTTAGTATGGAAATCTCTTTGTTACTAGCTGGTCACAGTAGTTTTATGGGATCCTAAATAAATGAAAATGATTAGTGGAAGAAAATTAAACAGCCACATTTGACAGAAAGCTCATTGCTTTGAGATTTCTTTTCTATCTTGAAGGGCCAATAATTTTTAGCTCTGTTATGATCAGGGATAGGTGGGGGCCAAGGGCTTAAGTCTACTTTTGGATAATTTTTATGAAGTTTTGTAATTTTTGCTTTGACAGCTCCATGTGGGTGGGTCACTTATATGGCTTAATCTAGAAGTTTTTGATTTATTCATAAGGCACATTACATATTATGTGCTAAGGGCTAAGAAGTAATACTTTTAAATTATGTGGATATTTCTTTTAAAAAATATATTTTATTGATTTTTCACAGAGAGGAAGAGAGAGGGATAGAGAGCCAGAAACATCGATGAGAGAGAGATATCAATCAGCTGCCTCCTGCAGACCCCCTACTGGGGATTTGCCCGCAACCAACGTACATGCCCTTGACCGTAATTGAACCCGGGACCCTTCAGTCCACAGGCCGACGCTTTATCCACTGAGCCAAACTGGTTTCGGCTATGGATATTTCTTAGTTCCTGAGCATCTTAAGTGGTTGAATAGCATAGAATCCCTTGTCCTTTTTCTTCTAAATTGTGTGTATTTATAGATGCTGGTGTCAGAGATAGAAATGAAACAGAGCAAAATGGATGAATGTCAAAAATATGCAGAACAGTATTCAACTGCAGTGAAGGTATGTGGATTCAGTTATTTACTTTTATCAAATTTACTATTTGGGCATGTGATTCTACATTGAACTTTCAAAGCCTTTACAAGTTCATTTCACCCTGTGTTAAAAGTGAAAACAGACTTCATTTGAAAACTTTTTGACACCTACCTACCTTAACATTCTCTGACATCTGAGTCACATAATAGGCCCTGCTTTATTCATTTTCTCTATGTTACACAGCACATGCACAAATGCCCCTCTACACACATATGAAATACAGAACTCTGAAATTAACTTCATTTAAAAATATATTTTTATTGATTTCAGGGAGAAAGAGGGAGAGAGAGATAGAAACACCAATGATGAGAATCACTGATCGGCTGCCTCCTGCATATCCCCTACTAAGAATTGAACCTGCAACCCGGACATATTCCCGGACTGGGAATCGAATCATAACCTCCTGGTTCATAGGCTGATGCTCAACTGATGAGCCACACCATCAATATATATTATTGATTTCAGAGAAGCAGGGAGAGATAAATAGAAACATCAATGATGAGAGAATCATTGATCGGCTGACTCCTGCACACCCCCCCCCCCCCCCCCCCGGGGATCAAGCATGCAACCGGGGCATGTGACCTTGGCCAGAATCACACCTGGGACTCTTCAGTCCTCAGGCTGATGCTCTATCCATTAAGCCAAACCAGCTAGGGCTAAAATTTATTTCTTAGTCACTTTGGGCCACCCTCTCTCTACTTTCCTTTTTGCCTCCTCTCAGCCTTGGTCTTGCTCTTTCTCTCTCTCCTTTCTTTAACAATGCAAGATATCACATGTAATAAACCAGGGCCTGTTATATTAAAGAACCTCTAACATTTTCTGTTCTCATGCATTGTGAAATCTTCAATAATATATCATCTTCATCCATCCGGATGCCCATTGCCATTGCCCAGCTAGAGGAGAGGGAGGCTGAGCGTAGCTAGCTTATTGTACTAAATGTTTCCATGAATTTCTAAAGAGACTTAGGAACTTTCCTTACCATCCTTAATGTTTCTGATTTTATTACCACTGAGTGCACATCTCAGGATGGGATAGGTTTCTAAAAATATTGTTTTGTGATATTTTCTTTAAGGTTATTCAGTGAAACTAAGATCCATTAGGAAGCTTCAGCTCTTTGCTTTCATTAATTTCATCTCATTGCCTCCTTTATCCAGGACTACGAATTACAAACAATGACCTACCGGGCCATGGTAGATTCACAACAAAAGTCTCCAGTGAAACGCCGGAGAATGCAGAGCTCCGCAGATCTCATCATCCAAGAGGTAATACAAGTGCCACAGAGAAGGGAGGGAGTGTGAAAGAGAGAAACAGTACTTTAACAATTTTATATATTTACATTATAAAAATATACACGGAAACTTGATCATTTTAACCATTTTTAAGTGCACACAATTCATTGGCATTCAGTAAGCTGGTAATATTCTGCAGCCTTGACTACTAATCATTCCAGAAAATTTTCAACATTCCAAAAAGGAATACACTACACTTTATAAAAATATTTAATCAGGATTAATTATTAGTTGGAGATAATAATAAATGTACTTCTTGATGAAATTTATTTATTTTTAAAATATATATATATTTTATTGATTTTTTACAGAGAGGAAGGGAGAGGGATATAGAGTTAGAAATATCGATTAGCTGCCTCCTGCACATCCCTTATTAGGGATGTGCCTGCAACCAAGGTACATGCCCTTGACTGGAATCGAACCCGGGACCTTTCAGTCTGCAGGCCGATGCTGTATCCACTGAGCCAAACCAGTTTTGGCTTCTTGATGAAATTTAGAAGAAAACTGCCATTTAGGATGGTTTGCACAACAATAATAAGCTAATTCCAGTTACTATTACTGGGGTTTGTGTACTTTGCTTTTGCAAAGCCTAGTTAATATTGTAGTTGTTACTAATGTTTATTCAACTCATGTACGACATTTGGAGATTATGTTTTTATTATTCTTTTCTTACTTGCAGTTCATGGACCTACGGACACGATATACTGCTCTGCTCACCCTCATGACACAATATATTAAATTTGCTGGTGATTCATTGAAGAGGCTGGAAGAGGAAGAGGTAACCATTAAGTATGAACAGCTAACTACAAAGGAAGTATATAGTATGGTTTGGAAAAACAGAAATGGTTTCATGGTAAATTTATATGGTCGATAACTGATATGTAAGTAACTGTTTAATTATAAAATTATAATGTATAAGAGCAGAAGCCTTGGATTTTTTTTTTTAACATTTTAAAGATTTTCCCAAATAGACATTTTTTTATTTTTCACTATAGGACTACAATATGATAGGATTAGTGTTTTAAATGTTTCTACTTAAATTCTGAAATTTTGACACTGGTGGAATTTTTCTCAGTTGTCTCACAGTTGAGAAGTATACTTTGAAATATAGTTACTATGGTTACAATGCCTGCAGAAATACTGACTAAACAAATTTGCTTTATGCATTTTAAATTAATTTACATCTTAAAGAATATAAAACACAAAAGTTTTAATTTAGAAGTAGTAGATGTTTGTACAAAATGGTAGTACTTCTTAAGAATTGAGCAGTTTTTAAAAATTTATTGATATTTATTAATTTGCCAAAAAGATTTGTAATATAGTAAAAAGATTGAGTACCACTCTAATTTGGAGTACTTCTGTAGCTTGGATTCTGCATTTAAAAAATATATTCACAAATAGAGTAAGGAGTTATTTATAAATATCTTGTCATAAAAGGCTATTATAATATACTTTTGAAGGGATTATGCTATGCTCTATTATCTTGGTATGATTTCTATTCATAACTTTAGAACAGACAAAAATAGTAGACTGAATGCTAAAATTAGTAAATTGTGGGACATTAGTCATTTTAAATTAGACTGTTGTTGAAAATTCTGAAGGTAATTATACTTAATATAACTGTTCATATAATCAGAGAGCCAAAACAGCAGTCCATGACTAATGGATGTTACATTCCTAGTTTCTAAAAATGTCACTGCTTTTGTAAACTATTTTAGTCTGTTCAATGTTAACAGTTTTCTGCAACTAAGTCACTAACATAGCTAATTGCACGTCTTTATAACTAGCTTTCTTTGTGCTTAGAAAGGAGAATCAGAGTATTTGTGACCATCCAAATAATTGGCATACATCTCTCATTTATGGAAAAACATCCATAATTTTTAATATTTTTACTTTTTAAGGGATACATTTCCATTTTAAATGTAATATAGGTCTTTTAAATTATATTTTAGTAGTTTAATTTAAAATAAAGTACTTTAAGTCCTTTTCCTTTTTTATAGTATATATCTTATTGCACATACATGAGCCACTTTGCCCAATTTATCTGATGAGATAGAATCAAATGGTATTTCACAAAGTCTGAATGTTTACAAATTGTGCTTCACATCCTTTGAAATGAAAAAGAATGATAGTGAATTGAAAGACAAAACAATATATGCCATGCAAAGACTGTACTGTAAAATAGATTTTAAAAGATCCTGAATAAATTTCACCACTTAGGAGTCATATCAATGGAATGTAAAGGATATTTTTTATAAAAGATATATAGCTCAGTTTTTGGACTCCAAAGAACAATGTTTCTGAAACCGAGTCTGTGGGGAGCCACATGGGAAACCTCAGTCTGAGAGTAGAATTTTTCATAATAAACATTAAAATCAGAGAGGGATGCAAGTTAATTTCAAAAGATAATACCAAATTAGAAATGAAAGGAGAGTATCTGTAATGGGTATTAGACAGATAAGGAGATTTTCTAGTCTTTATATAGAGCAAAGTACTGGATATTGAAGATTAATTGCTGAGATTAAAGGACCACATGTCTCCTTAGGGAAAAGTTGGAGAAAACTGAGGGAGTTATTTTTATATGAGTAAGTTTGAGATCTACAAGACAGCAAATGAGCACCAGGACTAAATGATTTTTGGCAATTTTTATAGTATTTGCTAAAAAACTCAGAGTATTTAGACAATGTGAGATTATTAAACAGTAAAATTACTTTAATTAAAATAATAAGGATTCAAAAATTTATTTTTTTCCTCAAGAGACTTTTTTATTTTTCAAACCTTAAAACATAACTAAGAAGAAAAGGCTCAAAACTTCTTAGCAATAGCTAAGTTTTAAAGAGGGTTTGATAAGGAATTGAGAAATATCCTATTAGAAATCAGCTACTCAATAAATATTGAAAATTTACTATTTAAGCAGATAAGATACTTTAGTGTCCCTAAAAGTTGACCCTGATAAAAAAAAATAGAGCATCAGCACTAAGTATTGCAGATTACTATGAGATTTGTTTTATATGAATTCTTATTTAAACCATATTTAGGTTAGCAAAGGAAACAACTGAAGTTCTTATCAAAATCAATGGGGATCAAGAAATTAGAGGAAGCAAAATAAGATATATGGTCTATAGTGTAAATTAAAGTATTGAAATTCACCAAAGCTTTTCAGTTTACAAAAAAAAAATCTAGAATCATTTTTCTATTCTTGTTTAAACTGATTTTGGGTTGATGATATGAAACTAACAACCTAATGGTGTTACTAAAGAGAAATTAAATTGTAATGAAGAGCTAGCCCTGACCATGTAGTTCTGTAGTCAATGCAAAGTCTACTCCTCCCAGTTGAGATTGATTCTATTATTAATAGATCAAAAAAATCTTCTTACATTTTATTCTATACGGAGCTGAATCTCTAAGAGTATTTTAACAAGCATTATATTTAACAAATATCTTTGTATTTACGGAGTATCTAAAGGTACTTGTCAAGGTGGATTCCTAGGAGGCATGTCATTAACAAGAACAACAAAGTCTGTGAGTATGCGAAGCACATGTTTTCTAAAGCCACCTGGGCCTGTGGCTGCCTTTGCATTAGCAATTCCGATGGTGATTGTCACAATATGGCAATATAAACAAGTAAAAATTCTGACTTTAGAAGTGGCAAGTTTCTGTATAATGTTCTTCCTTCTCTGTGTTACGTTTTACTTCCTGATTTGGCTCTCTGTCCCAAAGTTCTGTATTTTGTTTCTTTAACCACGAAATAGGGATGTAAACGTCACTTTCAATTTCCACTGGGCTAGATATCGAAAACTAAATTCGTGAATGTCATTTGGTTCCTATGTGTTGTATGTTCTTAGCTTGGACTCAGTTGTGAGTGAGAGCAGAGAAGTACTGTTGCGAAACTTTTCAAATTCATTTAACCTCCCTGCACCTCAGTTTCCTCATCCATAGGCTGTATGTTCTGGAAGGTCCCTTCTTGCTATAAATCCCTGAGCTAGCTAATTTTTACAACCAAATTATTTCCGAGAGACCAAAACAAAACAAAAAAAGTTTTAGAAATCCACAGAAGGGTTTTTGTCTTCTCCTTTTACTGCCTGCCTGAAGCTTCCTCTCAGAAGAAGGTGGTGGTGGTGGTGATGGTGGTGATGGTGGTGATGGTGCTTGTTCTGCATTGGGGTTTGCCTGTTTCTCTGTAAGTACTTTTTGGAGCCCTGCTTCAGATATTTAAAGAAAAATTGGGGAAAAAGACAGGCTTGACACTTTCAAACATCTCTCCTAGATGAAAAGGTGTAAGGAGAATTCTGAACACGGGGCCTACTCAGATCTGCTTCAGCGCCAGAAGGCGACCATGATGGAGAATTGCAAACTTACAGGAAAGATCAGCGAGCTGGAGAACATGGTAGCCGAGCTCAGGAAACAGAAGTCCCGCGTGGAGGAGGAGCTTCCCAAGCTCAAGGAGGCCGCAGAGAACGAACTGAGAAAGCAGCAGCGGAACGTGGAAGACATCGCCCTGCAGAAGATGCGGGCCGAAGGCGAGGCCCTGCGGTGCCGCCGGGAGCTGGAGGCCTTCGTGCGGGAGAAGGAGGCGGCGGAGCAGGAGCTGGAGCGCGTGCGGCGGCTGACCCTGGAGGCCGAGGCCAAGAGGGAGGCCGTGGAGGACAACCTCCGCAATTTCCGGAGGCAGCTGGAGGAGAACACCTTCACGAGGAGGACCCTCGAAGACCACCTGAAAAGAAAGGACTCGAGCCTCAGTGACTTGGAGCAGCAGAAAAACAAGCTGATGGAGGAGTTAAGGCGGAAGAGGGACCACGAGGAAGAGCTGCTGAAGCGGATGAAGCAGATGGAGAAAGACCTGACGTCGCAGAGACAGATGGCGGAGAAACAGCTGAAAGAAAAGCAGAGGATCGAGCTGGAGGCCAGGAGGAAGATAGCTGAGATGCAGCTGTCCTGCAGGGAGAGCGCGGCGCCCCCGGGCGCCACGGCAGCAGCCGGGGAGCGGGACCGGCAGAGAGCAGAGGAGCTCAGGCGGCAGGTGGACGAGCTCGTGGCCGCCAACAGAAAGGCCGAGAAGGACGTGCGGGAGCTCAAGTGCGAGCTCAGTGCCCTCCAGCTCGAGAAGACTTCCTCCGAGGAAAAGGCTCGCCTGCTGAAAGAGAAACTGGAGGAGACCAACAGCACACTGCAGTGCCTGAAGTTGGAGCTGGAGAGGAAGGACCAGGCGGAGGAAGGGTACTCCCAGCAGCTCAGAGAACTGGGGCGGCAGCTGAACCAAACCACGGATAAAGCCGAGGAAGTCATGCAGGAAGCTAGCGACCTCAAGAAAATAAAGCAGAGCTACGAGGTGGAACTGGAATCCCTTCAACAGGAGAAAGGGAAGCTGCAGAGAGAAGTGGACAGCATCACCAGGACTCACGCCATCACCGAGAGGAGTATTGAGCATCTGAAGTCGCAGGTGAATTCTTTTCGCGGCGAGAAGGAATTCTCTAATGAGAGAATGCAGTCATGCCAGAGGAAATCAGATCATCTGAAAGAGCAATTTGAGAAAAGCCACGCGCAGTTGCTGCAGAATATTAAAGCCGAAAGAGAAAACGATGAAAAAATCCAAAAGCTGAAGGAAGAATTGGCGAAAAGTAATAAGTGTGCAGAAATGCAAAGACAAAAAGTAGACGAGCTGATTCGGCAGAATAATGAAACCAAGTTGGCGATGCAGAGAATTCAGGCAGAATCGACCCATGTGGTTTTAGAGAAACAAGCTATCCAGCAAAGGTGTGAAGCACTGAAAATCCAGGCAGAGGGTTTTAAAGATCAGCTACGCAGCACCAACGAACACTTGCACAAACAGACGAAAACAGAGCAGGATTTCCACAGGAAAATCAAATGCCTAGAGGAAGACCTGGCCAGAAGTCTAAAGCTAGTAAGTGAGTTTAAGCAGAAGTGTGACCAGCAGAACATTATCATCCAGAATACCGAGAAAGAGGTTAGAAATCTGAGCGCCGAGCTGAACGCTTCCAAAGAGGAGAAGCGACGGGGGGAGCAGAAAGTCCAGCTCCAGCAAGCTCAGGTGCAAGAGCTAAATAACAGATTGAAAAGGGTGCAAGACGAACTGCACTTAAAGACCATAGAGGAGCAGATGATCCACAGAAAGATGGCCTTGTTTCAGGAAGAATGTGATACATTCAAACGTTCGGCCGAGGAGTTTCGGAAAAAGATGGAGAAACTAACGGGCTCCAAAGTTATCACGGAAAATGACATCTCCGGCCTTAAGCTCGACTTTGCGTCTCTTCAGCGAGAAAACTGCAGAGCTCAGGAGAATGCTAAGCTCTGCGAGACCAATATTCGAGAACTTGAGAGACAGCTTCAACAATATCGGGAGCAGATCCAGCAGGGGCAGAATGTGGAAGCAAATCATTACCAGAAATGCCGGAAACTTGAAGAGGAGCTGGCGGCCCAGAAACGTGAGGTTGAACACCTGAAGCACAAAATGGATCAACAGATAAAGGAGCACGAGCACCAGTTAGTTCTGCTCCAGTGCGAAATCCAAAAAAAGAGCCCCTTCAAGGACTATAGTTTCAAACCAGATTTTGAGGCGTCAGTGAAGGAATGTCAACACTCCAGAGACCTCTTCTCTAGGAACACGGGGCAGCTTCACGCAGCGCCCAGGTCTCCTCTGTTGAGATGGACTCAAGAACCACAAAAGGATGCCCATTGCTGGCCGTCAAAGTCCCCTCTGGAGAAAGAGAAAAGCCAGCAGTGTTACTCTGAGTATTTTTCTCAAACAAGCACTGAGTTGCAGATAACTTTTGATGACAAAAACCCTGTGTCAAGACTATCAGAAATAGAGAAGATAAGAGATCAATCTCGGTACAATTCCAGGCCACCTGTGAGATGTCAAGATGACAAATGTGAAGTGGACCTGGTGAAGCTTTTGGCACCCTTAGAGGTATAATCTGCATTCTGAGACCTTATCAGCTATCTGTGTTAAGTTTCCTCTCTTGTTTCCTTTCCCTGTTAGACCAGATTATTTAAAAATAATGATAAACGTGATTGGCTTTTTGTTGTTCTGATAGGAAATAATGCTATCATTTTCTAGTGATTTACTGAATCTTTACTACATATTATTAATCTTTCATTTTTAAATGTTTGAAATTGAATGCATGAATATAATCGTTATATGTTATACCTATGGGATTATATTCTGAAAAATATGCCCATAAAAAAAGCTAGAAAACCACATAATTGACTTTAATATCATCTCAGTCTTTTTCTCTCCTCTTTTATGAAATTTATTGGGGTGTCATTGGTTAATAAAATTATGCAGGTTTCAGGAGTATAATTCTATAATATATCATCTGTATATTGTATTGTGTTTTCAAAACCCCAAGTCAAGTCTCCTTCCATCACCATTTATCCCCACTTTACCCTCTTCTACCTTTCCCCATCTCCCTTCCTCTCCGGTAATTACCATATTATTGTGGTCTATAAGTGTTTTTTTTTCATAATCCCTTTACCTTCATACCTTTTTTAAAAATATGTATTTTTATTGATTTTAGAGAGGAAGGAAGAGGGAGAGAGAGAAACATCCATGATGAGAGAGAATCATGGATCGGCTGCCTCCTGCAAGTCCCACACTGGGGATCAAGCCCACAACCCGGGCATGCGCCCTTGACCAGAATCAAACCTGGGACCTTTCCGTTCACAGGCAGCCGCTCTATCCACTGAGCCAAACCGGCTAGGGCCATTCATACCTTTTTAATACCTTAATTGTCATCTAAAGTAAGCTTCAGACTTTTAAATACCGTATTTGCCAGCGTATAAGACGATTTTTTGGCCCTGAAAAATATGCCTCCAAGTGGGGGGTAGTCTTATACGGCGAGTATATAACAAACTCTGTATTTTGAGTGGAAATGTTAGGGGGTCGTCCTATACGCCCAGTCTCTTATACGCCAGCAAATACATTATTTTCAGGGCCAAAAAATTGTCTTATACGCCGGCAAATACGGTATATTACTTATTCCTGAGTCATCTTTAGTTTCAAATTTTTCTTCTCTTATCTCATCTTTGTTTTTCTAGGAATTATATTTGGGTTGAGTAAAGTGACAGTGTTCTTTAGATGACTTTTAACGCCTTATACATTCCTGTTACAGATAGCTAAGAACAAGCAGTACGATATCCATACAGAAGTCACAACATTAAAACAAGAAAAGAAACCCGTCTCCAGTACTGACGGATGGATGCTTGGGCTCAAGAGAGGAGATTTTCTTAAGAGAGGCTCAGAAGCGGAGACCTTCCAGAACGTTGATGGCGACCATTCGTGTTCGGTTAGGGACGATGAGTTCACGTTCCAAGGGCTCCGGCAGCCCGTGACTGCCAGGCAGTTGGTTGAGGCTAAGCTTCTGGACATGAAAACAATTGAGCAGCTGCGACTCGGTCTTAAGACCGTTGAAGAAGTTCAGAAAACTCTTAGCAAGTTTTTGACGAAAGCCACCTCGATTGCAGGGCTTTACTTAGAATCCACAAAAGAAAAGATTTCATTCGCCTCAGCCGCCAAGAAAATCATAATAGACAAAATGATGTCCCTAGCATTTTTAGAAGCGCAGGCTGCCACAGGTTTTATAATCGATCCCATTTCAGGTCAGACGTATTCTGTGGAAGATGCGATCCTGAAAGGAGTTATTGACCCCGAATTCAAAATTAGGCTCCTTGAGGCAGAGAAGGCAGCCGTGGGCTATTCATATAATTCTAAGACGCTGTCTGTGTTTCAAGCTATGGAAAGTAGAGTGCTTGACAGACAAAAAGGTAAACATATCTTGGAGGCTCAGATCGCCAGCGGGGGCGTCATTGACCCTGTAAGAGGAGTGCGCCTCTCACCAGAAATGGCCCTGCAGCAAGGCCTGCTAAATAACGCCATCCTACAGTTCCTACACGAGCCATCGAGCAACACAAGAGTCTTTCCTAATCCCAATAACAAGCAAGCTCTGTATTACTCAGAATTACTGCAGATGTGTGTATTTGATGTAGATTGCCAGTGCTTTCTGTTCCCATTTGGGGAGAGGGACATTTCCAATCTCAATGTAGCAAAAACTCATAGGATTTCCGTGGTAGATATTAAGACGGGCGCAGAACTGACTGCATATGAGGCTTTCCAGAGAAACCTGATAGACAAAAGCACATACCTTGAGCTCTCAGGGCAGCAATACCAGTGGAGGGAAGCCACGTTTTTTGAGTCCTACGGGAATCCTTCTCACATGCTGGCTGACACTAAAACAGGATTGCAGTTTAATATCGATGAGGCTGTGGAACAGGGCACACTCGACAAAGCCTTGGTCCAAAAGTATCAGGAAGGCCTCGTCACACTCACAGAACTTGCCGATTCTCTGCTGAGCCGGTTAGTTCCCAAGAAGGATTTGCGTAGTCCTATTGCAGGGTACTGGCTGACGTCCAGCGGAGAAAGGATCTCTGTCCTGAAGGCCTCCCGCAGAAATCTGATCGATCGGATTACGGCCCTCAGGTGCCTTGAGGCCCAAGTCAGCACCGGGGGGATAATTGATCCTCTTACTGGCAAAAGGTACCGGGTGGGTGAAGCTTTGCATCGAGGCCTAGTTGATGAGGGGTTTGCCCAGCAGCTGCGCCAGTGTGAATTAGTCATCACGGGCATTAGCCATCCCGTCACAAACAAAGCGATGTCAGTGGTGGATGCTGTGAATGCAAACATCATCAGTAAGGAAATGGGAATCCGATGCTTGGAGTTTCAGTACTTGACTGGGGGGTTGATAGAGCCACAGGGTCACGCCCGGTTGTCAATCGAAGAGGCTCTCCAAGTAGGTATTATCGATGTCTTCCTTGCCACCAACCTCAAAGATCAAAAGTCGTATGTCAGAAATATAATATGTCCCCAAACAAAAAGGAAGCTGACATATAAAGAAGCATTAGAAAAGGCTGATTTTGATTTCCACACAGGACTTAAGCTCTTAGAAGTATCTGAACCCTTGATGACAGGAATTTCTAGCCTCTATTATTCCTCACAATAGAACATGTCGAAATAACTTTGCACAGGAGTGGTGCAGTCCGGCTCCTGTGAGCTGTCCAGAGCATGATGGAGTCAGTTAAATATACAGTCTAGCAATTGTGTCACATACTCAAGACAACATTTATTTCTGGAGGGCTGGAAATCGCTGGCGGTGCAGAAGAGAGAATAAAATTGAAAATCACAAAACATTTACTGCTCTCAAAAAGGTTGCATTTAACTTTGAGATGAGTCGTTTTCTTTTTTTTTTTCTATCTTGCCCACACTACAAATAAAAGTATTTTTGCCTAGAATATAATATAAGCTCGAACTCCCAACAAGTTCAGAGCATCCTTTCCTCAGAACTCTGCATCACTGAATGGGTCCAGCCTGATGATCCATTGAACGATCCCGCACCCTCACTCAAAGAGCTCGCCAGGAAGCACCGTGGAACCAGAGGGAGAGATGTATATTCTTACCCAACATCCCTGTGGTGATAGTGTCTCAGATTGCCTTGAGAAATGCAAAAGTGTTCAGTTTTTCTGTATGTAGTAGCCTTCTTTACACATTAAACGTTTACCACAATCTCCCATTTCTAGTTAGACTTTGTGTGTTGGGAGAGGGGGAGAGACTTCTCTTCATTTTATGTATTTTCCCAATGTGTGTACACATTCTCTATGCTTTCAGCCTTCTGTTGTTTCCTACTTTCCTGCCAAGACAATTGTGTTTGTACTGCTAATGCAAAGGCAGCCACTCAGAGGTCTTCTAGTGCTTCATGAATAAAATCAAGTGTTTTTGGTGGTTTTTTTTTTTTAATTTGTCATATTGATAGACTAGCTGGGAGGGTAGACTGAACATTGGAGAATATTTGTCACAGCTTCCTTGGCTGTCATAAACATTTTAGAAGTACATCTGCTATGTGACATGATAAGCATGGTTAAGGGAGTGAATAAAGGTCTCAGGAACCTGAGTGTGACGAAAACACATTTTTTCACTTGTTTTCTATGGAGAGGTGAAGTTTCATAGCTCAGTCACTTACTGGAATATCTCTTTTCTTACTACTCACACCTGTCAGAAGTCACTGGAAGAAGAAAAAAGAGAGCATGTTGAAAAAGCCAAAGAGTTACAGAAATGGGTGTCAAGTATCAGCAAGACGTTGAGAGATGGGGAGAAGGCTGGGAGATCTCCCTTCTCTAAGCAAAAGGTATTCACCGAGGTCCTGGCTAATCATAACAATAGTGGGTAGAATTTTCTGAGATGACAGTTCTTTACCCTCCTCCCATCCCCCCCCCCATTTTTATAGGTATTTATAATGAGGACCAGATAGGTTAAGTAACTTGCCCAGTGAATCACAATAAGAGAAGGTGTTTCTGATTCCAAAGCCTGAACTATGTATGTTAGTCTTAGTACTAGTAGTAAACAGATATGTTGCGCTGCTTTTCCTAAAGGTTAGACCTGCTTCTTGATGACTATTTTGAGAACTGCCAGAGAGCAGCAGAGACATCCTGTTTTGTGCCCAGAGCAAATCCTCTGTATCACAAACATATGCCGTCTCATTCTTTTTTTAATTTTTTTATTTTATTGATATTTTACAGAGAGGAAGGGAGAGAAATAGAGAACCAGAAACGTCGATGAGAGAGAAACATCGGCCAGCTGCCTCTTGCACCCCCCCCCCCCCAACCAGGGATGTGCCCGCAACCAAGGTACATGCCCTTGACCGGAATGGAACCTGGGACCTTTCAGTCCGCAGGCCGACGCTCTACCACTGAGCCAAACCAGTTTCGGTGGCCATCTCATTCTTAACAAATGTAAACAAAGCTTCCGAGAATTATAAAAATACGAACTGGGATATTCACATTGTGGAGGTTTGAGTTTAGTTGTGCCTTTCTGGACCTTTTGTTTTGTTTTATGAAGAAGTGCCCTCCAGCCAACCACTGGAAATTCTAGATTCTTTCCCTTATCTAAATGCATTCTTCAGTTCTCTGGGCTATTTTCTGTACCCCAAATCATGTGGCATTAGCAGGAGAGCCCCAGCTTCTGAGGTGCTAGTGCCCCATGGTGTCTATGGGACTGCCTCTTCTTGAAGCTCTCTGGGCATTCATTGGTCCTTAAGGTGTGAATTTCAGGATTGCTGCTGCTGGTGGTGACAGCACCAGAATTGCAGCTGTGTTTTTAAAATATGTCTGCTAAATTAAGCGGCACTTTTTTGGGGGAAACTTGTCCTACCCTGCCCCTGCCTGATGTTTGGAAACTTGAGGGGCTATTAGCCATCATTAGTGTTCCCCGCTAGCTAGCTCAGCATCGGTACCCGTCATCAGCTGACATTGTTGACGGAAGTAAACGGGAAACTTCGGTGTCTTGTCTAATTTTCCCTGCGGCATGAGGCAGATGTACTTTATCCGGGGCTTCCCCTTGAAGTTTCCAAACCTGCGTATATACTTGATTAGTCAATGAAATAAAGCCATATTTGCTCATAGTCTTGCTATTATAGTTCATATAGTGTGGGAGAAATAAGAAGCTGGAAAGCAACTACATTCGATGTTTTAAAGGCAAAACCTTCAAAATAATATTATGCATATATTTAGTTTAAAATATCTTCTTTTCTTTCCCTCTTGTCAAATAGGAAAAGAACTAAAGTAGGGACAAGAGTTTAGCAAGAATATCTTGGGAGAATAGTTTCTTTTGAGAAATGTGGATTGTAAACCATTGGTATTTTCTCATTCTGCAGTTCTAAATTCTCCCAAAATTTACTAGCCCAGTTTTAGACCCACTGGACATAAAAGTAGACACATACTTTTTTTTTTTTAATGCAGACTGTGGCCTAAATTATAAATCTCTAATAACATGTGATAAAACAATTTAAAGCAATTTGATGTGAATAATAAATGTTTTTCAAATTATCAATATGGCTACATTATTACCTATAACTATGAAAAATAGACTTGAAATTGATTGTACTAGTAAGTCAAATACATCAAGGGGAATGAGTCCCTTTCATTGGTCCATCTTTTACTCTCATTTCTGCTCATTTAAAAGAATGGCAATTAATTTCTGATATTAGGTATTCAGAAATGATATACTAGAAATTAGCAGAAAATGTTTCGTATTATCCTCAAACAGATCAATTTTATGGCTCTGGCCATCACAGGCAACTTTCACAAGTGAAAGCCTTAGCAATAAAAATTATTTACTCTTGATCTGAAGACATACAGATCAAACTGTCATAATAATTTTTTTTTTCAAAAGGAGCATGGTATCCAGGGGTATGGGGGAAGGAAGACACTCATTGGGAGTAGTGTTCTTCATTCATGCATGTTTTGGGCACAAGGAAGACATTAGGTCGGTGCCGAACCACCGGGATACAGCAACCCTGATTCATGGTTGCAGGAGACAAATGCAGGAACCATATAATGCTGTATTATTATTTCTTTATGAAATAACAAAGGCTTTTCTCAATTATGCATTCTAAATATAAAGCACTCCTCTATTCCAGGCCCTTAGACTGATAATAAGTAATGAGTTATTGACTTGGGACCCTCAGAAACTAGACATCATTTGAGTCTTGATGGAACTGGACTCATTTTTTAAAAAAAATTACTGTTGGTTAGCCTCTATGAGTGCAGAATATGAATGCATTTTCATTACCTTACAGATTTCCAGTGAAGAAATATTAACCAAGAAGGAACAATTATCGGAGGCACTTCAAACCATGCAGCTGTTTTTGGCTAAACATGGAGACAAGTATGTTGGTTTTCATGAGCGTTTTTTTCAATGCAGGAAAGGAGTCTTAAAAACGTTTGGCAAAATAGAAGATGGTAAATTTCAGCTGAGATTTAAAAAATGGAACTCAATCACAAGTTTACTTAGTAATGTAGTTTACTGAGAGATTATAAATTTACATGAGATTATACATTTAGCAATTTAAGTAATTGTCCTTTTTGGTCACTTTAGTCTGTCTTTACCAAAAGCCGGGAAGATACTTATTTTTTTTAAATATATTTTATTGATATTTTACAGAGAGGAAGGGAGAGAGATAGAGAGCTAGAAACATCGATGAGAGAGAAACACCAACCAGCTGCCTCTTGCACACCCCCCACCGGGGATGTGCCCGCAACCAATGTACATGCCCTTGACCGGAATCGAACCTGGGACCTTTCAGTCCGCAGACCGACGCTCTACCACTGAGCCAAGCCGGTTTCAGAGGGAAGATACTTATTATCCCCATATGTTATTTATAAGAAAATTAGCTCAGAGAGGATCAGTAGCTGGTGAGTTGTGAAGATTGCAAGCCAGGTCTTAATATAAGTAGCACTACTGTCTGAGACTTATCTTTTGGAAAATGTGTGTAAACAAATTCTCCATTTTCTTAACTGAGACCTATGGCAACCTGATTTCTCATATTTTGGTCCTACTTTTTGCAACAAGGCATTGCATATATTTCAGCTCATGCCTCAGACAGGGAAGGAATCTACCCTTTTCTTAAACCCATTTGACTGGCCACTTTAGGATTATTCTAGAATGATTTTGTATGGTACCTTAGAGAATAATGTTAATTTCCTCTTCACTCATCCTTCAGCTTCAACAAGTTTTATCTTATTGTCCCTTTTCCATGTTGGGATTAACAAGCTAATGCTTCTTGTGTATACACTAGAGAGGTGCGAATATATTAATTCGTACCCTTTCCTTCAGTCCCCTTTTTTGGCAACAGAAGCATTCCTAGATGTGTTTAGCACCACCCTTAATTTCCATATACAGTCATTCTAAGACCTGTGCAGTCTGTATATAAGATATTTTATTTTATGATTGTATATTTATTTAGAAAAATACTTTAAAAATCATCAATCCTAATATATCACCTTTATTGCTTGAAGACTTGCACTCTTCATTTCATACTTTCTGGTTATTTTAGATTGACAGATGAAGAAAGAAATGAACTGGAAAAACAAATGAAAACTCTCCAAGAAAGTTATAATTTATTCTTTAGTGGATCTCTGAAAGAACTACAAGAATTACAAACCACAGGAGATGTAAAGGTAGAGGAGAAGGTAATATTATTAAAACATGAAGCTATTTCAAGGTTCTTAGTTTTATTGCATGATTGTAGAAATGGTAAAGAAATGACCTTGAAATGTGTACATGTCAAAAACATGGAATTTATGTAAGTATTTGGAGATTTCAATGTTGTTTATTAATTACAATCTTACACTTGCTGTCATCAGTTTATGTGACATCTTAATCTGCACCTTGCATGATAAAAAGAAAGAATCATTCATTTTTCTAACTCTTCTCTTTAGAAGCCATTCTGCTGCTGCATTAGGTATTTTACTATATGAATATAATGTTATAAAATAGATTCCGAGTCATGTCTAAAGGTGAAGTTGAAGTGTTATGGGATTTGTTTGATTTTTAGAGATAACCATAGATTTATTTGAATAACATTGGAACATATTTATAATGAAGATATCCTAGCATCATCTTAAAATCTAACAGAAATCACTTAAATTTGGCCTCTTCTTAAGATTTTAAAACTTCACAATATTCAATACAATATTCAAGATTCAGAAAGTTACCTTTGTATTCAATTCCCTTATTCCCTGGAGTACTTTACACACTATTTTTCATATTTTGGGGTTATGTAACAGTTTTTCTGGTTCATTATTCTTTACTAGAAAGAAGTCTGTATGCTGTAAACATCAATAGCATGGGGTTTGATACTCTCTTTCCTGTTAGTAAACTAATCTCACCCAATTGCAGAAAGCATGGTTTGCCTTCTAGGTATGTGTTCTGTTTTCTCACTGTCGTCATTTACTCTGTTGTGTCTTCACTAACCTTGTTAATGTACACAATATTAAGTTTTCAATTCACAGATGCATGTTGTTTTCAAAGCTTTTATCACATCCTGTGCTGTTGAATAGATCACTGACATAGATCACTTGTGCATTTGAGCTGCCTAACATTCACAGCATTGCCACACCTTGGTAAGTAGAGGATTTTCATGTTGAAGGGTATTATTTATTTTTTTTAAAAATGCATGCGAAGTTTCGTGAAACCCTGCCCACCCTTGAATCACAGACTGACCTGAGAATTTTGTATTTTCCTTTCAGCTGGATAAAGTGATTGCAGGCACCCTTGACCAGACAACTGGAGAAGTCCTTTCAGTCTTTCAGGCAGTTTTAAAAGGCCTTATCGACTATGACACAGGAATAAGGTTGCTTGAGACACAGCTAATGATTTCCGGTCTAGTTTCACCAGAATTAAGACAATGCTTTGACCTCAGAGGTGCCAAAAGTCAAGGCCTCATTGATGAACAAGTTCTGTGCCAACTTAAAGAGCTGAATCAAGCAAAGGAGATTATTTCTGCTGTGCCTTCTGCCACAGTTCCAGTGCTGGATGCTCTGGCTCAAGGCGTGATATCAGAGTCCATGGCCATCAGAGTTCTGGAGATACTGCTGTCCACAGGCTCTCTAGTCATCCCAGCCACAGGGGAGCAGTTGACCCTCCAGAAGGCTTTCCAACAGAACATGGTTTCTTCCACATTGTTTTCTAAAGTCTTGGAAAGGCAAAAGATGTGCAAAGACCTTATCGATCCATGTACCTCTGAGAAGGTGTCTTTAGTAGATATTATGGAAAGAAGTATTTTACAGGAAAACACTGGGTTGCGGCTTCTGCCTGTGAGACCACAAGAAGGGGGCAGAATAACACTAAAGTGTGGAAGGAGCATTAGCATTTTAAGGGCAGCTCATGAAGGTCTCATAGACCGTGAAACCATGTTTCGGTTGTTAGGTGCACAGCTTTTTTCTGGAGGTCTGATCAATTGCAACTCCGGTGAGAGGATGACTGTTGAAGAGGCTGTGGCAGATGGGGTGATTGACAGAGATACTGCCAACAGCATTCTGACATACCAGGTTCAAACAGGTGGGATCATCCACTCAAACCCTGCCAAACGTCTCACTGTCGATGAAGCAGTCCAGTGTGATCTAATAACTTCGAGCAGTGCTCTTTTGGTACTCGAGGCTCAGCGAGGCTACGTCGGACTCATTTGGCCTCACTCTGGTGAAATATTTCCCGCATCTTCTTCCCTGCAGCAGAAGTTGATTACAAATGAATTGGCGTACAAAATCCTGAATGGCAGGCAGAAAATAGCTGCTCTTTATATTCCAGAAACTTCTCAAGTCATCGGTTTAGATGTTGCGCAGCAGTTAGGAATTATAGATAACAACACAACATTGATTTTAAAAAGCATAAGACTGCCCGATGAAATGCCAGATTTGGGAGATTTAGAAGCTTGTAAGAATGCCAGAAGGTGGCTCTCTTTTTGTAAATTCCAGCCATCGACAGCCCATGATTATAGGCAAGAAGAAGATTGTTTTGATGGAGAAGAGCCAGTGGCAACTCAGAGTTCAGAACAGACTAAAAAAATGTTCCTGTCTTACTTGATGATTAATAGCTACATGGATGCAAACACAGGACAGCGGCTGCTGCTGTATGATGGAGACTTGAACGAGGCTGTTGGTATGCTACTGGAAGGCTGTGGGACAGAATTTGATGAGGATACACCCATAAAAGAATGTATTGATGCCTTAAGACTCCCTGGCGTATTTCTGAATAATGCCCCAAGTAAAGAAATGGATGAGAGTACAACTTCACCAAGTAGTTTTGACAAATGCCATTGTGAAGAACCTAAACCTCAAGAAATGACTGAAAACAGAAAGCATGTCTTAGAAGAAGAGTTTAATGAAACGGGAACCAATGTTGTTAGTGAATTTTGTCAGTCGGAAAACCTGATACAGATAATGGTAGCAGATCATAAGGTTAAGAATTCATCCATTGTGAATGTCCTCAATTCTACATCCGATTTTACACAGCCTGGACTTGCAGACTCTGAAAATATACCTAAAAACTGTGACAATCAAAGTCAAGTTGAAAAAAGTGAACATGCAGATGAGTGTAGTCATTCTAAAAATATGCAAAACCTTGAAAGTGATTTGATAACAAACTCTATAGTGAAATCAAAAACTAGTAGCATCTGTAACTTGAAAGAAACAGATACTGAAGATAATATAGGCAAGGATTCACCTGCCTTTGACTATTCCCCCAGACTGAGTGCCTTGTTAAGCCATGATAAATTGAGGAATGACTGGGAAAGTTTCAATGATTTACACACCGCAGAGGGCAATGGAAATAAATGTGAAGCCTCTACAGTGTCATCCAATGACCAATCCACGTCATTGAGTCCAAGAATGGGAGAAAAACCTCAAGACCAGTTTCTAGGAATTGCAGCTATTAGTGTCAGTTTGGAGGGAGAACACTGTGGACAAAAATCTTCAAATACTGCTCATCGTGATCCTCAGGTACACTATCATAATGACAAAGCTGTTTCAGATACTAGTGGGGAAGGTGAAAAAATACATGCTGCTTCCCAAGAGAAACCTGAAGACATGCAGAATGAGTCCACAGTGGAGGAGTACTCCTGTGCCCTAGCACCAACGGGTGATCCTGAGAATGTCAGTGCAGCTCATGTTTATGGCACATCATCGCTTGAAGAAACTGCTGGTACCTGTGACTATGAAACGTCACTACTGGATGACCAGCAGAGGGACACGGAAACAGACACTGATAGTGACGATGATTTCTATGATACTCCCTTGTTTGAAGATGATGACCATGATTCTCTGCTTCTTGAAAGTGATGACTGTGATTGTCTGCAACCCGAGGACTATGACATACTGCAAGAGGAAAATGATGGGGCTGCCTGTCCTGGCACTGTCTTTTATGATGTTCCCAGAGAGGATGAAAAGCCTACGGTGACTCAGGGGGGACTAGTTGATAGCTTAAGAGAGAGGGGAAAAGCCCAGTCTTGTCAGGATTGTCTCATAGGTATGGAGAAATCTGAATTAAATTCTGATGGAAGAATACGTTTAAATTCAATTGGCTCATCTAAGATCAATGAACAGTTGTTGGAAACCGAATCAGAAAGGGGAAGTACAGATAACCTAGAAGGTGATGAGTCTGACTTACTGACTGATTCTGAAACAGTAGGAAGGGAAGAGAGCTTCAGTGCTTCATTGACATTTGATGACACTGGCTGTTGGAGAGGTAGAAAAGAAGAAGGGTATGAAACTGGACAAGAATTGATATCTGATACTGATCATTTTGATTCTATGCAATATGAAGGAAGTTATGGGGATTCTTTGTGTGACAGTAATGATCAGGATGATGAGGAAGAGGATTATGATGATGATGGTGATGAAGAAGAAGGAGTAGGAGATGAAAAGGAAAAGCCCATGTGCCAAGATGAGGCTGATGGTATGGATGTCCAGTTGTGTGCTGCCACTACGAAAGAAAGGGAAAACAGCCATGAAAATCAAAGTATTAATGCAGTGATTCTCCCGAGTAAAGAGCGAAATTATAGTTCTCTAGAAAAACAGCAAAGTGTCAATGTTTTACAGCGAGAATCAAGTAGTAAAAGTAGCTTAGCTACTGAAAGAGGCAACCTTTCAGAAAATACAACTGCGGTGGATGGAAGAAGCAAAGAAAATCAGTTGACTCCTGAGATGGCCCTTAGGGAGATAGTGCTTCCTGTCATTAAAGACACTGAATCAGAACCCACCTTTGGCCCTGTAGGTATTTTACATAATACTGATATATGTTCAACTTCTGATCAAAAATTTTGCTCTGAGACTGTTTTAATAGGAAGACCTGCTGAGGAAAGCCATTTGTCATCCATGGACTCTGTAACTGATAAAGATCATCAAGGAAATGGAGGAGATGTAATGAAAAAGAGAGATGACAAAAGCAATATACTAATAGAAGGTGAAACATCAGTTCATAAAATGTTCTCAGGTAAAGGAGAAGGGCTTATGGCAGGTCTAGTAGAAGGTGACACGCATCTCAAACTTTTGCCTGGTAAAAGTACGAGGGAGAGTCTTGATTTAGTTAGTCAATTTCCGTTACCACAGATCACAACCAATGAAGGACATGATCATAAAGGAAGCCTTAAAAAAACACCTGTAGCTCCTAAAGATGAACCAACGAATCTACAAACAATTGTTAGTCAAAGTCCTGTTTCATTTGAGAATCTTGAAGAAATATTTGACTCATCAGCTTCCAAAGTGATCAGTGACATTAGTTCAGACGTATTGTCTGAAGGGAATACAACAACTGAGAACAAATCATTCACTGATGGACCTGAGCAAGAGCTTGATCTGTTTACTTATTTAAAACATTGTGCAAAAAATGTAAAAGCAAAAGATGTATTGAAGCCATATGAGGATATCCCAAGTGGTACTCTAATAGCGTCCCCTCCCATGAAAGAACACTCAGAATTAGGAGTTGATAATGCAAAAGAGAAAGCACCCCTTACACAAGAAGACTCACCTCTAAATGAGTTGGCTCAACAGAATGACCTCTGCACTAAAGAATGCATCTCAGAAGGAGGAACGGAAATTCCTCAGTTCACACCAGAAAGAAATGAAAGCACTCTTTCAATCTTACCTCTGCGAAATGTGGAAGACCTTGGAATAAGAAATGATAACTCCAGTAACGCTTTAAGCACAGACTGCACATTCTCACAAGTGAACAATAAGAAAGAAATAGTCGAGCAACAGCCACGAGAAGAACAAGCCTTGTCTCCAGGATCCCAAGAAAAAGAGGCCCAGATCCCTGAATTATGTCAGGCATTTGTTGAGGATGTAAAGGACATCTTAAAAAGTAGGTTGAAGGAAGGTCATGTGAATTCTCAAGAGGCTGGAGAACCTTTAGCTTGTGCAGATACTAAAATGTTAATTCAAAGCTTGCTTAAAAGGGTTAGCCCATCACAGGTGGTAAATGATGCATCTAGTGTGTCCAGCGACGACTCTAAAATCAGTGAGTGTACTGGAATGTCCCTCGTGAATAACTCACCAGAACTAAGAGCAGAGAGCAGAGATGATCCATTCTGTATTGCAAATCTTCAGTCTGAGCTTCTCCTTGATATACTAAAGCAAAATCAGCATAGCCAAAAAATGACAGGAGCATTTGAATTGATAAAAGAATTAATGCAGATGGAGTATGACTTAGAGAAAAGAGGTGTGACATCTAAAGTACTTCCACTGCAACTTGAAAATATTTTCCAAAAGCTGCTTGCGGAAGGCTGCTCAGACAAAGCAGAGCAGGTTGGAAACTTGAATCAAAAATCATCTACTACTTTTGAGACGGTGCATGAAAAGCCACACATTCTTGATGATCCTAAAAGCAAAGAGGGAAAGCACAGTTCCCTTCATTCACAAGATATAAAAGAAATTGGACCAGAAAATTCTACTGTATGTGCATCAACCTTGCCAAGAGATGAGAAGCTGGAGGAACAATGCAATGATTTCCCAGACCGTCTGGAATGTATTTCGGGGTCAAAAGACATGACTTCTGGAGATAGCTCAATGGAACAAGTAAGTTGACTTTACATTTCATATGGAAGTAACTGCATGAAACATTTGGGAATCATCCCATACATTTTATTTGATCTAAAAACCTGCATGGAGGCTATTGAATTAAAATGTCCATATTTGTGTTTAGTTATCCAATGAGCTTCAGCAGTGTTTACAACACACATCAAAAATGCACGAGTATTTGGCTTTGCTTCAAAATATGAAGCCTCCCTTAGACAACCAAGAGTGTTTGGATAACAGTCTAGAAGCTTTGAAGAACCAGCTTAAGCAGTTAGAGGTAAGAATTATCTGCTGCCTGTAAATGGGTGGGAGTCAGCTGATGTTAGTTTGGGAAAATAAGCAGAGCACTTTACATTTATGTTTTGGATATTAGTTGTATTTGTCACTAAATAACTCTGGGATCTATCTATCTATCTATCTATCATCATTTTTTTTTTGCAGACATTTGAATTGGGATTGGCTCCAATTGCTGTTATTCTAAGAAAGGACATGCAGTTGGCAGAAGAATTTTTAAAATCTCTTCCCAGTGACTTCCCCAGAAACCATCGTGAGGAATTGAGCTTAAGCCACCAAAGTTTACAGAATGCCTTCTCTTCCCTCAGCGACGTATCTTCAGAAAGAATGAAACAACTTGTTCTGGCGATTGACAGTGAAATGGTAGGCTTTAATACATTTCACACTGAGATTGAAGTTTTGAAGAAAATGTGATTATTTAAAAACGTAATCATATGACATAAGTATTTTATTTTTAGTGTGCTAAGCTCTTAAAACAGAATCACCATTTGTAGGAATTTGAATTTTAGAAACAGAAATGAATGCACAATTTTGTTTTCTAGTCTAAACTAGCTGTTTCTCATGGGGAATTTCTACACAAACTGAAGTCGTTCTCACACTGGATATCAGAGAAGAACAAACTGGTAAAGGATATGGAGCCGGTGAATGTTCAAGATACAGAGCATGTAAAGAAAAGTTTGGAGTTTCTCAAGGCAGGTATCAAAATAAGACAAAGCACATTTAAAAACCTATGGGTTTAATATAATAGATGTTTAGAAAAAATAAGACTTTTCTGAAGCTATGAAGGATTACTATTTTTTCTTTGTGTCTACAAGATGTTTGTTCATAGCTGATACTATTATAAAATAATGTCAACTTTATGGATGCCATTCTGATGCTATCCCAACTCCTTTATGTAACACTTATAGATATGTTGAGATTTTATATTTATCTTTTTATTTATATATATGTTATTCAAATCCCTAATAGCATACATTAATCATATAAACATATCAAAATGTAAGTAGTTTTAAAAATATATATTTTATTGTTTTTTATAGAGAGGAAGGGAGTGGGATAGAGCGTTAAAAACATTTATCAGCTGCCTCCTGCACACTCCCTACTCGGTATGTGCCTGCAAGCAAGGTACATGCCCTTGACCAGAATCAAACCTGGGACCCTCTATCCACTGAGCCAACCAGTTAGGGCAATAGTTTTTATGTATTCGTCCTTTAGTCCTTTTTGTCCTGCCTCCCCCCACCTTCAAGTTCTTAATTTGAACAGCATGTCTCATGAATGATGGGTAGGCCCTTGACTTGGGAGTCAGGAAACTGAAATGCTGGCCCACTTAATTTATGTTTCAAATTCCCCTTAGTCTCTTTTATGTGTGACCACAGTTGCAAGGGTACTATAAATATTAGCAAGTAATATTTTAATGTTGACGTTTCCCTTCAGTGTGCCAAATGTATATCAGTTGGAACTTTACCTTTGGTCAGAGTTACATGTGAAGTGTGATATGTCAAGCAAGGTTAAAATATTCTTAGAGGGATTATCATTTTATATAATACTAGAGGCCCCGTACACAAGATTCATGTACTGGGGGTGAAGGGGAGTCCCTCAGCCTGGCCTTCACCCTCTTGCAGTCTGGGAGCCCTTGGGAGATGTCTGACTGAGGGCTTAGGCCCGCCAGCTCTGCTTAGCACTGCCACGGAGGCAGGAGAGGCTCATCCTTAGCACTGCCACGGAGGCGGGAGAGGCTCCTGCCACAACTGCTGCACTCGCCAGCTGTGAGCCCAGCTTCTGGGCTTCTTGCTGAGTGGCACTCCCCCTGTGGAGTGCTCAGACCACCAGGGGGCAGCGCCTGCATTGAGCATCTGACCCCTGGTGGTCAGTGTGCATCATAGCAACCAGTCATTCCGTCAATTTGCATATTACCCTTTTATTATATAGGATTAATTACCACACTATTTAAATAATTTCATCATTACCATTTTTACTAGGTGATGAATAGATTTTTGACTAAATGAAAGATATCAATGAAACCTCATATAAGAAGCATATTTAAAAAATAAATATCATTGTGAATATAAGCTGTATATTATGGCTTACCTCCCTGTTGGTAACTTGTACTGCTTTGTTCACAGAACGTGTTAAAGGAGCTTGGACACACCAGGATGCAGCTGGACACTACTGCCTTTGATGTGCAGTTCTTCATTTCTGAATACGCTCAAGATCTGTCTCCCAGCCAGAGCAAACAGCTGCTGAGGCTCTTAAATACAACTCAGAGGTGTTTTCTTGATGTGCAGGAATCAGTAACTACCCAGGTGGAACATTTAGAGGCTCAGTTACAGCTAGAACAAGATCTTGATGAGCAGAAGGTTTGCCTTTCTTTGTGGATTCTGTATTTTTAGTTCTTCAGTGTGAAACCTGTAGTATCGATACCCAGCGATTATGGCATGATAGGAAAGACTTTTCTGGAAAGGCAATTAGTGGACAGGGCATAATGTAGCGATTCTACCATATAGAATATTATTGCTTTCCATAATAATGCTCTAATTCATTGTTATAATTCTCATGGCTCCCTAAAACTGCTTTCCGGGGAGAGTCTTCACTTTTTTCCTAGGAGAAGTATATACAGATGCACTCAGAAATATCAAGGGATAGATTGATGAACACAGGAATAAAGAAGGGTAAGGGTATCTTTGGCCCCTAGGAGGCAGTGTGGCACAGGAGTTCAGAGCAGGGCTCTGGAGCCAAACTGCCTCAGTTTACATCCCAGCAGCACCACTCACTCATTGTGGAGCTAGGGTTAGTCAAGTACCCACAGGTTTCTCACTGGTAAATTGGAAATAGTAACAGTGCTGGCCTGGTCGTATTGTGAACATTGATAAAATAATGAATATAAAATACTCAGCACCTTGCCCAGCATGTGGTAGGCTCCTAGTAGACATGATATATGGCTATAAGATGACTAAAATAAACTAGTGTGTGTGTGTGTGTGTGTGTGTGTGTGTGTGTGAAATCAGAAAGTGAAAGATACAAGTAATTGACTTATGAAATAAATCTCTTATTTAATGAATTATATTAGAATGCTGCATCCAATAGCAATCAATAAGGAACAAAGAGGTGGGAATGGAATTAGACATAGAAATAAGTAAAGCTATTGCATGCGATGTTCTTTTTATTACTTCTCGAAGCACCAGGCTTTGTCTCTAGCATGACAACCTATATGCACATGTCAAATATATATTAACAGACACATCACGACTAACTTCTGTTTTGATATCCTTTTACAGAATTAATTGTGTGTCGCAGGTTTCAAGAGCTTAAGAAAATGGAATGCTTCTTCCTGTCGGTCAGAAGTTCCATCTCTTACACATGTGCATGGCCAGTATTCTGCTGAGCAGTTTCATCCAACCATGCTCTCTCTCTCCTTGTATATTTGGGACAAGCTCTTTCTGTCTGTGTCACCTTGCTCAGTTTGTACCCCACTGCTACCATGTTTACAGCATACTCAGAAAGCTTCTTTTAGAGGAAACTTGCAAAATGTATAGGAGCTAGCACAATCGTGAGTGTGTGGTCGCCACTGAAGTTGCTTTGGTTTTTCCCCCCTGTAGATCGTGGCAGAGCGCCAGCAGGAGTACAGAGAGAAACTCCAAGGGATATGTGATCTCCTCACTCAGACTGAAAACCGCCTGATTGGGCACCAGGAAGCCTTTGTGATCGGCGACGGCACAGTTGAGTTAAAGCAGTACCAGTCCAAGCAAGAGGTAGGATTTGGTTTTGCCTCAGTAGTTTTATGTTGATGTGAAGTTCAATTACTATTTGGAAAGTAGTTAGGATTTTTGAGAAGGAAGGAAGGAAGGAAGGAAGGAAGGAAGGAAGGAAGGAAGGAAGGAAGGAAGGAAGGAAGGAAGGAAGAGAAAGAAAGAAAAATAAAGCAATCATTAGAGCTTTTCTGAGACAAGCCATACCTAGATGCCCCCAGGCCTCCTGAGCTATAAACTTTTTACTAAGAGTCACATTTCCAACTTCAAGCAAGCCAGATAATTTTCTTGACTGATTTTTTTTGGTGAAATGTTGAGTGGAGGAGATATAAAGGAGTTTTGATAGTGGAAATACCTTGTGTGATGAATTAAAACTCAGATCCACTTAAGGCCAACCATTCACTTTCAGGATCAGGTGAAATAGCCATTGGTTAGGGTTCTTTCACTTACTTAGCTCTTTCTTATCCCTTTCACCTTTCTCTGCAACGTGTCCCTTTTCATTGAAGGGACAAGCAATAATGATAAAGATATCTTTATTTTGATGTCAGAAGAAATAACATTTTCATTGTCACTAGCTAGCTCTTGGTCTAAATCCCAGACACTACACATTGTTAGCTTTATAATTTAACCTTTTGAGCCTTAGTTTCTTCATTGATCATATAGTTCCATTGCTGTGTTATGGTAAAAGTTAAGTGAATATTGTGTGCTATGTGACCAGCACAGTTAATATCACAGTGTTGTAATTCAATAAGTACCTCTTTCAATTCAAATACTCAGAATTTGAGGAGTCTTGAAAGTATGGAAAAATAATATGAAAACTCAAACACAGTGCAATATAGAAAATTAAAGTGCCAAATAAAGAAGGAAGAGAAGAGGAGAAAATACATAGAGAAATCTAGATGTAAGAAAGCTATTTAGAAGAGATTATCTTGATATAGAAATTACTTTAGGGCCTGGCTGGCATGGCTCAGTAGTTGAGCATCAGCCTATAAACTGTTTGATTCCCGGTCAAGGCACGTGCCCAGGTTGTGGGCCTGATCCCCATTATGGGGCATGCAGGTGGCAGCCAATTGGTGATACTTTCTCATCATTGATATTTCTATTTCTCCCTCTCCTTTCATCTCTGAAATCAATAAAAAATACATTAAAAAATTATTTTAGGAACAACTTAGCTCGTAACTTACAGAATTATCCTGAGCAGTAGATGTTTATTTTTAAAAAAATGAGTTTTTAGAAACGGAATAAATAATATAGTTATGTATTTAAAGGTTTTATAAATTAACTCATATAACATAAAAAACTGTTATTTTTATGTTATATGAATTATTTGAAAAATATATTCAAATTTAAATAGGTTATATACTGAATACTTTATTGTTCAATGTTTTCCAAAACACATCCCTTTGTTAAACATATATTGCTTTAATGCTGTTTGAGATTTCAAATTATCTACAATAATAAAAGCATAATATGCTAATTAGACCAGACATCCTCTGGCCGACCTTCCGGATGAAGCCAGGGCTGCGAGGGAAGCCGGTGCCGGCAGTGGGGAAAGGGGGTGTGGGGGGATGAGGGGAAAGCCTACTCTTGCATGAATTTCATGCTTCAGGCCTCTAGTATTAAATATTGTGATTAAAGTAAACCAGCTCAGTGAACATACTGAGTATGCTCTTTCAGTATATGTGTGCTAGACTCTCATTCTTTGCACAGACCCTCTTAGAGAATTAGAACATTGGAAAAGTTGAGTACATAGTAACCTACTAAGAATTTCCCCCCTTTTGTGTTATAAGGAATTACAGAAAGATATGCAAGGAAGTGCACAGGCATTGGCAGAAATAGTGAAAAACACAGAGAACTTCCTGAAAGAGAACGGTGAAAAGCTGTCACGAGAAGATCGGGCTTTGATTGAAGAGAAACTTAAGGAAGCTAAGATGAAGTGTGAACAACTCAATTTAAAGGCGGAGCAGTCGAAAAAGGAGCTGGAGAAAGCTGTGACGACAGCAATCAAGGAAGAGACGGAAAAGGTCCTTATTCAGGCATGCGGTGCACTGTGGCTTTGTTGAGAGTGGTTAGGATCTCAGCTTCTTGATTCTTTAAGTGAGGTCAGGCAGTGCTAAGCAACTGCTGGCACCGGGACTAGGATTCTGGGTTTCCATCTTTGTCGTTGACCAAATTGACTACAAAAAGTTTGAAGAGCTGGCTTTGCTTACCTTTTCTACAAAGTTTAAGTGGGGTTCTGAGACTTCTTACTTGTGAAGTATGTGAGGGCTCACTGATTGCTATAAGTTAAAATTTTGGAATGTGTTTTTAAGAACAGTGGAAACGTCAGAGTAACTTCCTATTCCTCTAAGGCAGTGTTTCCCAAACTTTTGACATATGTGTACCCCTTCTATAATTTTCGTAATGCTGAGTATCCTTCGTCCACAAAAAAAAAGGATGTATTTTAATAATCAAAATATATTTATTTTTTTATTTTTTTGGTACATACACAAAATAATAATAAACGAAAATAAAATTATTCATAATAAAATATAAATAAAAGTTCTATTATAAATAACATTTAGTTGCACACCAGACCATCTCACGGCTCACAAGACTGTCTTGACTTGACTCATGAGAACGTAGAATTAGGCGCAGCTAAGCACGGTGCAGTGCACATCCCCACCAAACTCTTCCCGTACCCCTGGGGGTACACGTACCACACTTTGGGAAACACTGCTCTAAGGTTTAATGTCAGTGTGTTCAGTTTTCAGTGCATGTCATTGTTACATATGCCTGCTCTAATTTTAAATGATCTAAATGTTTACCTTTGGGGATGTCTTAAAACTCACACCTGGGCCTGTATTCAGAATACCATGGTCAACGCCCTTCTCCCCCCAGGTTGCAGCTGTGAAGCAGCTGGAAGAGAGCAAAACCAAAATAGAAAACCTTTTGGACTGGCTGTCACATGTTGACAAAGACTCAGAAAGGGCAGGGATAAAACAGAAACCAGTGATTGAACAGAACGGGACTCACTTCCAAGAAGGTGACAGCAAGTCGGAGATTGGCGAAGAGGACGAAGTTAATGGTAACCTGTTGGAAACTGAGGTGGATGGGCCAGTTGGAACCACTGAGGAGAATCTGAACCAGCAATACCAGAAAGTTAAGGTGTGTTGTCTTCAACACAATGATGTTGTTAAATCCCATTGTCGGGTCTATAAAAGAGAGGACCAACTTGGCACATGTGACATGTATGGGTTCTTGTCTCCATCTTCCACATGCAGGAAACTGAGGCCCCGTGGAACTAGTAGTAGCCGCAATATTCTTTTTTATTGTGTGTTCCTCTAAGTTCATTGGGCTTCTCAGAATCTATATTGTTCTTGCTTAACTATTATCATAGTGTTTTTATCACTTTAAAATTACAAAAATTTTGTATTCTGTTGAACTGTCCTTTTAGGATCATGTAATAGGTAAACATTATACCTATTTGCTCAGTAATTAGGTAAAGACATTAGCAGTCTCTTTAAGGTGTTGTGAGGAAGCAGTGAGTACAATGAGACCTGACTGCAGATGCTTGTTTTAGAATTGGAGGACAAATCTGTTACATTTTCCCAAAGCTTCTCAATAGTCCGTGCCCTATGTGATTATGTGAATACTTTCAAGGTGATTGGAAATCTTAAAAAATAAGATTAGAGTACCCGAAACGTAGCATTTTCTATTCTGAAATTTACCAATAAAAGGCAAGAACTGTGCATCTTGAAAGGTTAACAAAGAAGCACATTGTCAGTCATTGTCATTGTAAGCCCTTCCCCGCTTTAAAGTCACAATGTCTCTGTTTCCCTGTAGGCCCAACACGAGAAGATCATCTCTCAGCAGCAAGCCGTCCTCCTGGCCACTCAGTCTGCACAAGCCTTGCTGGAGACGCAGGGTCACTATCTGTCTCCCGAGGACAAAGAGAAACTCCAGAAGAACATGAAGGAACTGAAAGCGCACTATGAAACTGCACTGGCCGAGTCGGAGAAGAAAATGAAGCTAACGCATTCTCTGCAGGAGGAATTGGAGAAGTTCGACGCGGATTATGGAGAGTTCGAGCACTGGCTGCAGCAGTCGGAGCAAGAGCTGGAGAACCTGCAGGCAGGGGCAGATGACTTCAATGGCTTGGTGGCCAAACTGAAGAGGCAGAAGAGCTTCTCCGAAGATGTGATTTCTCACAAAGGCGACTTGAGGTACATCACCATTTCTGGAAACAGGGTGTTGGAAGCAGCCAAGTCTTGCAGCAGCAAAAGAGATGGCGGTGGCAAGGCCGACCAGCATAATACTGACACTTCTGCCGCTCACAGAGAAGTCCAGAGCAAATTGGATCGAGCCACAGACCGGTTCAGGTCTCTCTACTCTAAGGTAAGCTTATTTTTATTTTTTTTTAAGGGCAAGATCAATCTGTGATTATAGTTTTTATTCAATTCTCTCAACTTTTGTTTTAGAATTAGAAATGAGAAACCTAAACAACTGAATCAGGGATGATAAGGTAGTTTTACATTATTTACTTCAGTCTTATTCATCTTCTTTAGTTCAGAAAAGTGTGTTTCAAGATTAGGAGCCTAAAGTAGTAAGAGTAGTTATTATTATCACTTTAGTTTTGAGTGATTTCTAGACAGCTTCAACTCTAAAACTCAGTAAGACCTGGTTCTACCACCAGGTGGCGAGCATGTTTTATTTCCAAGGAAACAGAGAAGCTTGCTAATTTTCACAGCCTCTCAGACTTGAGAACTAAACTTTCATCTCAGATAATTCCCTTCACAAACACTGCAAGTGTTTGTTTTACAGATGTATTTGATCAGTGCATTATTTTAATACTTAATAACTAACAGACTCAGCTTCTCTTATTCCCTTGGACAAAACACCAAACTAAGAAGACATTTCTCTGTTTACTATATAAGCTGAACAGACTGGCCAAGTTACACAAGTGATTTGAAGAGCATCGTTAATCCTGGCCTTGGCTCCGTTCTGATGTAGATTATTTGTCCTTGTGTTAATTAATCTTGAGCAATGTATAGAGGTGATTCATTAAGGACCTTGAAAGCCCTTCCATCACATACATATCTAGATACCTGGTGTATAAAACTCAATGGGAATGTGCTCTGGTAGATCTGCTGCCTCTGATGATTGATATCCAAACCTTTCACTTTGGATCAAGATTCAGCCCTTGAAAACATGTCTGAAAATGTGTATAAATTTAGGACTATCTGCTCATTTTTATGGTATTTTTTGATTTGTTAGAGGATGCTTTTTCATATAAAGGAGAAAAATCTTAGCCCTACAGTTCCAGCTCACATTGATTGAAGTCTGGTGCTTTCTAAGTTATAGCTAAGGTGCTAAGGTTATTTAACACAAATAAAAATGGTAGATTTTAATTCTCTACCCTTCTTCTCTTTTGATATTTTTAGTGCAATGTCCTTGGGAACAATCTTAAAGACCTGGTGGATAAGTATCAACACTATGAAGATGCTTCATGTGGACTTCTTTCCGAGCTCCAGGCCTTCGAGGTCACGGCCAGCAAACACTTGTCTGAACCCATTGCTGTGGACCCTAAAAATCTGCAAAGGCAGTTAGAAGAGACCAAGGTAAAGAGAGAAAGAGAGAGAACGGGACCCAGCCCTTCATTGAGTTTTACTGAAAACCTTTCACTTTCCCCAGTTTTAGCAGTTTTGTGATAGTTTCACCTGGAAGTAGAACAAAGGACGAGAAAAGTATATTTCTCCCTCTAGAGAGAGTTATGACTTTAGTTTTTAGCAGTCTATTTATTTTCTAACTAGAGGCCTGGTGCACGAAATTTGTGCACAGGTAGGGTCCCTAGGCCTGGCTGGTGATCAGGGCTGATTGGGGCCTGCCAAGGCCTGCCTTCCCTCCACGCCACCCCATGGTGTCAGCGCACATCATAACGAGCAATTGAACTCCCGGTCTCCCAGTCAAACTCCTGCAGGGACAATTTGCATATTAGGCATATATATATATATTTGAGATTATTTTTCTATTGCTGTTTAACTGGGTTGACATTGCTATTATGGCTGATTACCTACATCCCACCATTCCCTCCCTCCTCCACAAACAAAAACCAGTATCATCTGGGCCACTTGTTTATCTTTATACATATTTATTTTGTTTATTTTTTTCTACCATTAGAATTAAATTGCATGAGGGCAGGTGTGCTTGTTTATTTTGTTTATTGCTATATCCCCAGCACCGAGAAGCACTTAGAACAGTATCTGGCCCACAAACGTTTACCTAGTACCTATGGACAGGTAGAAGGGAGGGAAGGGATGTTACTGTCACATGTGGGCTCTGAGGATCAGGACTGCTGTTCTTATTGAATGTTCCCATGGTTCATAGAGATATAAACTTTTGTTATTACCTAGCACAATTTTCAAAAAAATCTACCTGCTTTTTAAAAAATGCAGGCTTGATGTGGGAATTGCATACAGCAGTGGCAAGGAGAGTCTCTGTTTCTTAAATTTAAACATATTTTTACATTGTAATGTAAGGGGAAATAATTATTTTTAATTCATTTTTTATTGGATTTATTGGGATGACATTGGTTAATAAAATTATATAGGTTTTAGGTATATAATTCTACAACACCTCATCTGTATATTATATTTTGTGTTCACCACTCCAAGTCAAGTCTACTTCCATTACCACTTATCCCTCTCCTTTACTTTCTAAGTGGAGGTAATTTTTGAAATATCTTATTCTTATACCAAATGACCAATTATTTTGACTTTGAAAGTTTAATTTCATAAATCTATCCTGTGACTCCTTTTAGCAGGTGAGTAGCAGTATTATTGGCACTGAAGCTAGAGAGTAAACACTGTATTGCCAGTTAAACAACTGCCTTTCAGAATTTAGTTGCCTCTGTTAGTTACAGAATTAATTAGGAAAACAGGTACCTGACTGAGTGAGCTTAACCTTAGGTATTGCCTGAGGCTGGTGACTTCTGGCTGGAAGAAAGCTAAGTCATCCCCTTGGGTGAATTGTGGTAGGTTGGGTAAGACCAAGGCAGAAAGAAGAGGGATGGAAGTGTGGGACGAGAGGAGGGAGGAGACACGTGGGGAGATAAGGAGGATGGTGGCCCTGCTGTTTTCCTGGGCTGGAGAGTTTACCTGTTCTACATTAGGCACCAGGGAGATGTCTTGGACCAGTTCAGCCTCCATACGTTGATGCAGCCTCCTAGTGGTTGCCTCATTCGTTTGGATGTGATTTTAACACTTTGTGTGTGTGTGTGTGTGTGTGTGTGTGTGTGTGTGTGTGTGTGTGTTGTTATTTAACTATGGTGGTGAACTATTATTATTTTTAATCCTCACCCTGGGATATGCTTATAGATTTTAGAGAGAGGGAAAAGCAAAGAGATAGAGAGAGAGAGGAGAGGAAAATATTGATGGGTTGCCTTGTGTACACACCCAAACCAGGGATCAAACCTGCAACGTAGATATGTTCCGTGACTGGAAATTGAACAGTGTATGGGAGGATGCTCTAACCAATGGAGCCACACCAGCCGGGGCTTTGCTTTTTTTTTGTTTTGTTGTGTTTACTCTTTCTCTTTCCCACAAGCACAGGAACAGGTCTGTCTTAATTAAGTTTCTGATTCTCACTTGATAACTTGTCCAAGAACAGTGTATGTGGGAGCGTTGGAGGAGATGCTGTTACATAGAGGCTATTATTTTGATAGGAAATGCCAGTAGCTTTAGGTAATTGTTAAGACTGCCTACATTTAATCATATAGCTAAGTATTTGAGTATAGAAAAGTACAGAAAACAACACATTTTAAGTTGTGTCTGTAGTAGGAAGATGGTTATATCCATTGTAAAAGTAATTTTTTTCTGTAACTAGAGGGGGGAAAAAGGAAAGGAAAGGAAACACAAAAGAATGTATGGCTATTTTGACCAAGCAGAAACGTGAATTAATTCTAAAACAGAGGAAAACTGACTTGGCATGCACTGCGGAAGATGATTTCTCTATTCCTAAGGTAGCTGAGGAAGTGTTTAAAAAAAAAAAAAAAGCAGCATCTCAGAGGAGCATGAATTCTAATTAAGACACAGCATCGTTTAAAAATTAAATGTGTGATTAAAGTTGTTCCCGGCACTTGATGTTTTCCTCACAGATGATTCCAGCCTCCAGAGAGCATAGTTTTTATGAGAATCACGTAGTCTCTATTCCTTTCAGTTCAATTAACAACATTGAAAAGTTATTTTTCTTTAACTATAATATAAACACATAAGACCACTACAAAAAATCAGCCTTTTCTGTGTTTATAATTCTAACTTCTACTTATATTTAATTGTATAATAAATGTAAATTGAGGAAACCCAGTTGGCTGATTTGAAACATTTCTGTCAATTAGCACATTGTTATCAGCATTATTCAAAGAACTGTTTGCTGTGTTGTCAACAACCTGATACCCCTGGGCTATAATGACATTACTCAAGTTCTGCTTCTAGGAAATCCGCAAACACTACAGAATTTCTGCCCCACAGGAAGCACAGAAAGACAGGATTCCGGGACCAGTCTGGAGGCCTGGGTCTGGGACCAGGCGTGGAGCTCGGTCACGTTGACTGACAATGACCACTGTCCAACCTTTCCCGGATCTCTGGGATGGCCATAAGGCAGGAAGCTTTTATGAGTTGGGCAAGTACTCAGGCTCATCTTTTGCTGGCCCAGGCTGGAGACCAAGGTCATGACCTTGCAGTATTCTCTGTCCCAGATACTACTTTCATGTTTTAATTTCATTGAAATCCATTAAAGACAATATGTGGCACCCATATGAATACTTTATTTATTTTTTTTTTCCGTGACTTTGTTTTTAATTATCTTAAGCCTTATGATGACATAATTTACAATTTTGTGTTGATCTATTCTCTACTTTAATCCTAGTGACTGGCAAAAGCACCATTACCAATCACACACATATATAGTCAATGAATAGCTATTTAAGACAATCCTGAATTATAATTTACTGTTAGTATGACTTAAAGGATTCACAAAGTTTGCTACTATATCTTGTCACGCTGAATTTTCAAAGCACCTGACCTTAAAGATCATCTATAAAATGTAGAAGTGTTAAATACTCTTTATTTGATATCATACAGAAACCACACTAAAATGCCTTTCATTCAAGGCAACAGTTTAGATAAAGGGAATTTTATTAAATTGGCATAGTTGGGACCAAAAAAGATAAAATGGTCACTGCCAGCTTATCTGCAGCCCTTCCTTTTAACAGGCTAATAAACACAACTTGAAACACAAGCAAGTCTTGCAGGTCTAAGAGACAGTGAAGGGGTTTCCTCAGAATTTAAACATATTAATGCAACCAATCATATTAACCTAAATATAAGCCAGTCTCCTACAGGTTTTGAGATGGCACTCACCACCTCTGTGAAGTTGAACACTAGGAATCAAGTCCAACCATATTTTTAGAAGGGGGGACAGTGACAGTGCTTGCTGAACCAAAATTATCATCAAAGCTAAAAAAAGCTGACCATATTCATTTAACCACAAGCCAATCTTATTTAAATCAGGACTGCCCGGAAGAAATGCTCTATTAGCCATTCATGATCTGAATTCTGGTGTGTATGAGATCAATTTAAATATGGTACACATAAAAAAAGTCATGAGACATTTGTAATAAATAAGGCAGTGGCCAACTATTACTCATTAGTAGCCTTTTTGAGATAAGCTATCAAGTCTGCCCGTTCTGCACTCTTCTTAATGCCCGCGAAGATCATTTTGGTTCCAGGGATGTACTTCTTGGGATTCTCCAAATACTCCGTCAGTGTAGCCTCGCCCCAGGTGATACCTTTGTTCTTGTTGGCATCCGTGTAAGAAAATCCAGGGGCCTGACCTGTCTTTCGCCCGAAGAGACCGTGGAGGTTTGGCCCAGTCTTGTGCTTGCCTCCCTTTTCCACAGTATGGCACTGGGCGCACTTCTGAACAAAAATCTTCTTGCCCTTCTCAACGTCACCCATTTTTTAAATCGCTCGTTAGCCGCGCACGACACGGAGGCTCCCCGCTCGCGAGCCGGACGTCCCGCTCTCTCAGTCCCATATGAATACTTTAATTTGAAGTCTCTCCCTCCCTCCCCCTCCCCAAAGGAATACTATCAACCATGACTGTAGCTCACTTATAACCTGGTATCATGTTAGGAATGAAAAACTATTCACTCTCTTGGACACAGTTGGGGGAGAAAAGGCATGAGATGTTTTGAAGAGAAGAGGTGAAGGAGGGATACTTCTTTTGTCAGTCAGAACTAAATTTTAAGCTGTTTGCAGGGCCATCCATCCTTGGTCCTGGATGATTTTATAGAACCATAATAGCTTTTACATGCATTTGTTTATTGGTAGAATTTATATGCTAGGGCCATTATTGGGTTTTGTGAGGACATAAAGGTATTAAAACCCTAATTCTGCCCTCGGGGAACTCACATTAATTTTTTTAGACTTTAGTCTAGTTATAGGTAAGGTTCCTTGAGGAATTTCTTGTAAAATCCTTTCTGTATCTAAACTTCTGGGAGAATTTCCTAAACAGGTTCACTCTGCTGCCAGCTCATTAGCCTCTGGGAACATCTGTAGGATCTGGTGTTCAGTTCACAGGTTGCTGATTGGTTCTGGGGTACACACAACTAACTGCCTGTATATCATCACAATTTCTTGGATATGAAAATAAATTGAGGACATTGTTATTGGCTTTAGGCATTTTTGTTGTTCTTATTGATGAAAGCTGAAATAGAAGAGGATCTTTTAAAGTTTTACACCTGTTACCTTTGTTTATTTACTTATTCACTCACTCATTTATTCCAGAAACTTTTTTCTGAATATTCCTGTATTGTTTCTTAATTTTTGAATTTATTTTTCTATTAGTTGATAAACAATATTATGTGAGTTTCAGGTATACAACATAGTGATTAGACATTTATGTAACTCACGAAGTGATCACTCTAAGTCTAGTACCCGTTTGACAACATACATAGTTATTACAATACTAGAGGCCCATTGCAGGAAGATTCCTGCAAGAATAGGGTTTCCTGCTGCCTTCTTCACCACCCCGCCTGCTTCCCTCCCTTCTTCCCCACCCTGTCTGCTTGCTTCTCCATAGCTTTGCTTCCTTCTGTAGCACTTGGCTTCTTTTTGCTGTCTTTAGTCTTTGCTCTGCGCCTAGATATGCAAATCAACTGCCATCTTGGTTGGGTTAATTTGCATACTTGCTCCTGATTGGCTGGTGGGCATGACTTGTGAGTGTTGCAGAGGTACAGTCAATTTGTATGTTTCTCATTTATTAGATAGGACTAGAGGCCGGGTGTATGAATTGGTGCACAGATGGTGTCCCTTGGGTTTGCCTGCAGGGATTGGGGCAAAACTTGTAGTCCAATGCGGCCTGCAGCTCCTACCTGCCATTCCCACTCATCCCAGCTCCAGTGTTCCTGCTGTGGGCTAGCACCCAATCAGTCTCGATTCGGAGAGGCTTGTGTCACTGTAGCAGCCCTCACCAGCTGTAAGCCCTGCTCTGGTGCCCTCCTGAGGGGCGTGGCCTGTGGGATTGGAACAAAACTGGCTCTCTGATATCTCCTGAGGGGTCCCAGATTGGGAGAGGGTGTAGAAGAGGCTGAGGGACCTCACCGGTGCACGATTAGGGATGGGGAGGAACCACAAGGGGGCTTTAGGGCGTGTCTAACCCATCTTGCTCAGTTCTGATTGGCTGGACCCCAGCAGCAAGCTAACCTACCAGTCGAATCATTTGCCCCCTGATGGTCAGTGCACGTCATAGTAACTGGTCAACCAGTCAACTGTCTGCCCCCTGGTGATATGTGCACATCATAGAGACTGGTTGAGTGGCTTTAGGATATCATTAGCATATTATAATTTGATTGGTTGGACAGTCTACAGGTCACCCGATGACCAGACACATCCTCTTCCTGTGATTCCTCCTTTTCTTTCATATGGGGGTTGTTTCTTTGTCTCCCCATTTTTGCTCCTCTCAGTTTGTCTGGTTATGTGGCTCATTGTCTACTATGTTGACCAAAAGGCACAACATTTTAACATTTTAGGCTTTTATTATATAGGACTAGAAACCTAATGCACGAAACTCATGCAAGAGGCTCAGTCCTCACAGCCCCAGCTTTGTCCAGAAGGTCATCCGGATGGTTGTCTGGATGTTGTCAGGACGGTTGTTCTGCTGATCAGCCTAATTAGCATATTAGCTTTTATTATATAGGATTATTGACTAATTTTCCTATGCTGTACTTTACATCCCATGACACTTCTATAACTACCAATTTGTATATTTAAATCCCTTCCCCCTTTTCACCCATGCTCCCAACCCCACCTCTCATCTGGCAGCCATCAGTTTGTTCTCTGTATCTGTTAGTCTGTTTCTGTTTTGTTTGTTCAGTTATTTTGGTTTTTATATTTCACATACAAGTGAAACCATATGGTATTTGTCTTTCTCTTATTTATTTACTTAGCATAATAACCATTAGGTATATCCATGCTGTCACAAATGGCAAGATTTCATTCTTTTTTATGGCTGAGCCATATTCCTTTGTATATATGTACCACATCTTTATTCATTCATCTGTTAACAAATACTTAAGTTGCTTTTATATCTTGGCTATCTGTATATATATATAAGCCTAAGTGACTGTTACAACCGGATGACCAGATGACTAGATGGTATCTATGATGTGCACTCACCACCAAGGAGCAGATGCTCAATGCAGGAGCTTCCCTCTGGTGGTCAGTGAACTCCCACAGCCAACCTCCCATGACTGGCCAACCTCCCATGGTCCTTCCCTCTGGCTGGCCGGCCTGGATTGGCCCAATGGGGACTGGACAAGATAGCCCCGATTGGCCCCGATTGACGGCCAGGCCTTGCGAATCCACCCATGCATGAATTCATGCACTGGGCCTCTAGTTGTAAATAATGCTGCAGTGAACATAGGGGTGTTTATATCTTTTTGAATTAGCATTTTGGATTTCTTCATATTCTAAAAGCTTTTATCAAGGCCTATTATATGCCAAGCCCTGGTCTAGGCATTGATAACAGAAACCTAAATAGGAAAAAAAAATGCCTAATTTTTGAGGACGTTATAGTTTGATAGAAGAGACAAATAAATACAGGTATTTATGGGAGCTCCTGGATGGCGTACTTACAGCTAGGATTGAGGAAAGTTAGGGAAGGCGTCCCAGATGAATTTTAAAGAGTGAATATGAGTTCAGCTGAGAATGATGGGGAGGGGAGGGGGTAGGTTGCTGGGAAGGTTGGTATATAGAGATGCTAAGGTATCTAGGATGAGCAAATAGCTCTGAAATAGCTGTGTTGTTGGACATTTCTAGAACAGAAAATAGAGAAAAATGACATTGAAGATAGAGTTAAGGAATAGCTTTCACTAGACCTTTAATAGCATGCTCGAGTTTTTGCCTTTTATTATGAGGGCAATGGGGATCTACTGTAAGATTTTAAAGAGGGGATTGATATACATAGATATGTATTTTCCACAAAACACATTGGGGGTCTGTAGCAGTGAAGACATTGGATGTTTTTTCCAATTAAGCAAGAGATTATCTTGCAGTGATCCAGAAATACAGAGCAGAAGTCTAATTTTATTTTATTTTTTAAAAAAGATACACACATACATACTAAGCAGGTAAAATTTTTAGGTCCTGATGGTTGATTTGCATGTGGAAAGGAGGATTGAGTCGAGGAGGACCCTCAGATTTACTACCTGGGTAAGAAGATGCAAACCCAGGAGAAAATACAGGTGTAGAGAGTGAGATGATGGGTTCAGATTGAGCGTTTTGAATTTGAGGTGATGGTTTACACCCAGATGGAAACATTCAAGAGGCTGTTGGAAACCCGGGCCCATGGCCAGGGATGAGTTCATCTACAGTGGGACATATGGGAATCGAAATCCAAATGTGAGACTAGGAGAGGAGCCTGAGAACCTCAAGTGAAGTTAAAGCCAAGCGTGGGGCCATGTGGCCAGGCAGCCCCTGAGACAGAGGTGTTCGGAAGGCAGGGCCAGACTTCTGGCAGACTTACCTGTGGTTTCCATCTCTGTCTCTTTCCTCCTCATTCTTGCTGTTGTTGACATGCATCTGCTCGCTCAGAGAACCCCGGGGACCTCGATTCAACAAGTTAAAGATTACATTATCCTTTTGAAGCAGTTGGCGGTTAACCGTTGCCACTTTCTCTTCTTTTAAACTCTGGGGACAGAAATACTCTGGGCTCACTGCCCTGTCCCTGATGATGTTTATCCACCTCTTCTCCCCTCCTTATCACTTACATCTAACTATGCTCCATGATGCTGCACGGCCCTTCTCTGGTGTTTCTGCGCTTTCTCCTTTCACAGTCTCACCATGGGTCCTGACCTCCAGAGCTTCAGGTCTAGTTCTAGCCTGTGCTCAGAGTCTCCTCTATCCCCAGCTGGGCTGTTTCTTTCTACGCGAGTGTCCTAGCAGCGCTTTGCAGCCACAAATTCCCAACAGATGCTTCTTTGTGCCTAAACATTTTTGCTTATGAATCCCAATAATTACCTGGTCTCAGAACGTGTGGTACTTCTCTCCTCCAGTTCTCACCTCTTGTCCCTTGCACCTGCCCTCCCTCTCCAGCAGTGATGTCCAGGGGTACATTCTGTGATGATGAGAATGTCCCATGATCTGCTCTGTCCTACACAGTAACTACCAGTCCCACCTAGCTACTTGGAGCTTCAGAAGTGGCTAGTACAGCTGAGAAGTTGAGTTTTACATTGCACTTGCTTGCAATCGATTTCAGTTGAAAAGCCACTTGTCGGGAGCAGCTACCATGTTGGCGAGCACAGCTTTTGATGATCGATTACCAAGTCCTGTGGACTCCCCCCAGCTCTGAAACCAGTCCTGCTTGCTCAGCTCAGACAGGCACTCTCCGCCTCATGACTTCCGACCTCTTCCTTAACCAGTATCCCTGCTTCATTTCTTTCCCATCGAATTTTCCCGCACAGTGTCATCAACATAGCCTTCCTTCCATTAGACAGCTCTGAGCATGCCAACCCCTTACTCAAAAGCCCGGATAACTCCCTGTTGCTACAGGATAAAAGGCAAACTCCTCAGCCTGACGTTGGAGACCTCTCAGTCCTATCGCTGTTGACTCAGCTGCACACATCCTCAGACTGGACGGGACCCTCATTCTTCCCTCGGATGCTTCCGCTGCCATCTTTGTTCACGCTGCAGGGAATTGTTCTCCCGCTCCTCTTCTGTCTGCCCAAGCCCACACTTTCTTCAGACCATCTCAGTGCCTCTCTCCAGTGACCCCCCCTCTCAGCTTCTGGTAGCACTTTCTTTTACTCCCCTTTGGGACTTCCACTCCTTGCCTTAGACTAGAAGATCCCTGTGGGGAAGCTTCATGTCTGTTTGATTTCTGTGTTTTTCACAAAAGGTAGCAAGATCTTTTTGAATATGTTAGATGTTAAATGACCTTTATTGAATCAACAGAAAGCAATATGACTCCATAGTGACTTAGGATCTGCTTCAAATAAAAGCCTTTAATTGTATTTTTTAAAACTTATTAAGGTATTATCTGTGTACATAGCTTACCATTGTCCCCCCTCCCATAGATGCCCTCCCTCCCCAGAGTTTTGTGTCCAATGGTTGTTCTTTAATTGCATTTTTTAAGTAAAGTAGAAGTGGTCCCAAAGGTTTTCTGTTGTTTGTTTGTTTATTTATTTATTATTTATTTTATTCCTGATGGTAGTGGGGGGTATTGTACAAAGCAGAAAAGTGGGAATTGAGGAGCTGAGGCTGAGGATCACAGAATCAGCAATCAGGCCAATTAGCATGAACATATGCTCCAGGGTTTATTTCAAAAGACTGAATTTGTATTTCCCCAGCTATCTGATGGTTTTGCTAGGGCCACTTTATAGCTGGCTTTATTCTAAGAATTCTGGACTAAGTTTATAATGATGAAAAGTTTACTCTGTCCAATTTACCTTTATCTTACTGTTAGTCATTTTTTTTTGTTCATATTGGAAATCTATTGTTTAGTCCTGAGTGTAATCGAAGCATTCGATCCTTCAGGCTCTGCAAGGACAGATATCAAGCCAGCAGGTGGCTGTAGAGAAACTGAAGAAAACAGCCGAAGTGCTTTTAGATGCCAGGGGATCTCTACTTCCAGCCAAGAACGACATCCAGAAGACACTGGGTAAGCGCTCCTTTCCTTGTTTCCTCTCAAGCACACTGTAAGAGAAGGGATTCTGACAGACATGCAGAAGAGGCTCACTAGTGTCTATTGTCATTTACACCCTTTCCCTGTGAGATAATGTTTCTCTGTCTGGTGAGAATATTCCTTCTTTGGTAGGAAGATTGCAGTCTGGAAATGGGAGCTGTGTAGTTTGAGAAGAATGTATTTCAGTTTTAATTTTATTTTTAGACAGTGCAACAGGAACTTTTTACCTGATAATCACCACAGAAAGTAGAAGTTCCCAAGATGAGATTCGGCAGAGCTAGACTCTCAACCTGTGGCCAAAACAGATTCTCAGGGAATCTGACTCTACCAAAGGCAGGAGCATGGATTTAAGAGGTTGAGAGACCAGCAGATGATTAGATAAATGTTTCCTCCCCCCAAAGAGCACCTGCATTAAAATCTGGATATAAATTTTAGCCAAAGAGAAGGAAGAAACATTGCTCTTCTAAAAACTATTTTTTTCTTTCTTACAGACATCCAAACTCTTTTGATTTTGTATCCCATCAAATTATTTTTAGTATACACCCTTATATATGTATATATGTTGATAAATTATATACACCTATTACTATTGTATCCTATTCCATGTACTATATTTGTAAAACACAAAATATAAAAATTTTAAGTACAAGACAAAAATCTGAATGGGAGTTCTTTTTCCTATGTCCCAGTGTACTGCTACAAGGATTTGGGCATAGGTACTTAGAGGAGAAAGAAAGACTGTATTATATGTACTTCTGTTATTTTTAAGAGACGTTTTGACATTTTTCCCCATTGTTAATTACACATAATTTCACTTATATTTGTTTCCAATCCATATGTTACCTTATTTTAAGACTTTAAAACTTCTCTCTGAACAAACAATTTTTTAGGAATATATGTAAGTACAGGGTGGGGCAAAAGTAGGCTTAAGGTTGTTTATATGAAAAATAAGTAACAAATAATAATAAAAGAATAAGCTGTTTCTTCTACTCACAACTATAAACCTACTTTTGCCCCATTCTGCATATGTAAGATTTAGAGGAGTTTCTAAGAAAAATCAACCACTTAAAAAAATAAAAAAATTTGGTACATTTTTGTTCTGTACCTTTTTCTAAAATAATTTTTAGTTACTAAAAAAAAAGTATTTGCTTTAGTGACAGTGACATTTCATCACTAAGAAGTTCAAAAATAGCAGTCAGGCTGAAATTGTATTAATTTTACTAAGATAGCTGTTTGTTCCAGAAATCAGCTGCCATAGTTGAACAGGTAGCTGATGGTACCCTGTTGACGCACAGAGCTGCCCAATGGAGAAGCAGTTCACCTGCCAGTCACAGCCTGTGATTCAGAACATTGGCTCTTGTGACTATCAAATGAAGGCTTATGCTTAACCCATTGCTTTTTTTTTTTTTTTCCGCCTGCTGGTGGCATCTCAGTGCTCATAAAATGCCGTGCCTCTCCCCATCAGCATTCTCAGGGGCTTCATTGTCCCTCAGTGACAGGAGCCATTGTCTCTTTAAAAATCATCTTAAACTGTCAATTCAGTGAAAATTTGTCAAACTGTGTTCTCATGCTACAACATTAGAACAATTAAAAAGAAATTTTGTTTATATATGGAGATGTTCCCCAGACCAGCCACAAGCATGTAAGAGATTTCATTTTTATAGAGGTATTTCAGTTCTAAATTTTCTTCTCCTGAAGCATTCTATAGTATATCAGACTAAAACATTCAGAAATAATTAAAATGCTTTTCAAATTGTTGGGAAATTAAGTGATAACGTTAACAACTAATAGCAGATTGTTTCAGAGAGAGAGAGAGAGAGAGAGAGAGAGAGAGAGAGAGAGAGAGAGAGATTAAAAATTGTCCTTGGAACTTCTCATTGGCCTGCAGTATAAGGTGTGAAAATGTAGAGCGTGACATGAAAGTAAAAAGTAGACCAGAAAGGTGTTTTTGTGTGTGTTTTTTAGCATCTTGGGTGGTTAGACTTGAAAGTAAAGTTAACCTTATCTAAGATAGATTAACTGTTAATCTTGTTTATTTTTCCCTTTTGCCGAGATAAACTTTATTTTAGAAGCATAATCTCAACCTTTTCTATTTTAAGTGGATTTTCATTGTTGTATGTTTTCTCAATACATTTGCCCTTAATTTCTGTGCCTTTGAGTACTGTGCTTAGGATGATGACGGGGAGCGGCAGGATCGGAGTGAAGAGGCGTCAAAGAGGTTGAGAAGGAGACATCTATAATACTTGCAAAAATAAAGATGAATTTTTAAAAAATTATACATGCGAGCGAGAGGGAGTGGGAGGGAATTTTCATACATAAAGGTTAATTCTTGACAAGTCTTTATGACTGTATATTGTTCATTGAGAATAGCTTTGTATGAGCATCAGCTTTTCCCTTCCATATAGCTATCAATAAGTAAGGCTAATTTGACATGTCACATTGAAAACGTGCATGTGCTCCAAAGATTTGTTGGTTAGACAGCTTTCATCTCTCCGGGGCAACTCAAATGTTTCTGTATCCAACAATGTTTTTTCCAATGTGGATGATGCACATATTTACTATGTTAAAAAGTATTGGTTTTTCGTTTTCCACGGTGATCTTTCCTTTCTTTTTTAATGTTTTAGATGGTGCCCTAATTGCGCATTATGAATTTACCATTGAAACACTTTTTTCTCTTTCCAATTTTGAGGTGGACATTCTGTGACTGTCACCTTAGTGTAATTTTGACAAGGGACAGGGCAAAGGTGGCTTTGTGGATAACATTTCCCCATCTCTTGGGACTAGATGACATTGTTGGGAGATACGACGATCTGTCCAAGTGCGTGAATGAGCGAAATGAAAAGCTCCAGATAACCCTGACCCGCTCGCTGAGCGTGCAGGATGGCCTGGACGAGATGCTGGACTGGATGGCAGGTGTGGAGAGCTCGCTGAAGGAACAAGGCCAGGTGCCCTTGAACTCGGCTGCTCTTCAGGATGTCATCAGCAAGCACATTGTAAGTGGCCAGGAGAAAACGAAAATAAATAATACCACTTTTAGGTTAAGAAAACACTCAGATTAAACTCCCAGGATACGTAAATTTAAGGAGACAGAAAAATAGACATTTTATGAATATACCAGTACCTGTGGAAAGCAGTGCTTCCACAAAAGTGAATGTATAGAATGGTGTGTTTTTTTCTATGGCGTACAGGAATAGTTTTTGTATCCTTTCTCATGAATGGAATTCACCGTAGAGGGCTTACACGTACATTGAGTCCTATCTCATTTAGCCTTGCTTCAGCCAGCTGCACGTGAGGCTAATCAGATCAATCTTGTCGTTGTCCAGCCTTTTAAAAATTAGGACCGTGGATAATCCCCAGGCTCCCTTAGATCCCAGGGGTTGCTGAGTGGCAGCCACCCCCTGCCTCGCGCAGGTCACCAGCCAGCTGTTCTCTCCTCTCCCTTGAAGAGATTTGGGATGGGATTCCTCAAGGGAGAGATCAGACTTGTCAGTTGGTCCTCTCCCCGTGGACCTTCCTTAGTCACAGTTTGTTCAAGCTAATGTTGTTATGGGCAGTAATTTTTCGAGACTCTGGGGCATTATTTGTAAACATCCTTACAAAACATATGCCCTGGTTGGATTCATTTCAGATGCTGGAACAGGACATCGCGAGTCGCCAGAGCAGCATGAATGCCATGAATGAGAAGGTGAAGAAGTTCATGGAAACAACAGACCCATCCACCGCATCGTCGCTGCAGGCCAAGATGAAGGACTTGTCTGCTCGGTTTTCAGAAGCAAGTCGTTCCCACAAAGAGAAACTGGCCAGCATGGAGGAGCTGAAAACCAAAGTAGAACGGTTTGAGGACCTTTCGGAAAAGCTTCAGACATTTTTAGAGACAAAAACTCAGGCTCTCACGGAGGCAGATGTGCCAGGAAGAGATGTTACAGAACTGTCTCAGTTTATGCAGGTATGCCTCCTGTAGTGTTCACAAGCTGACCAAGCAGAGTAACAATTAAGACAAGCGCATGCATTTACTGGCAGAATCATAATTCACTGTCATCATTTTAGTTGCTGATGGATTCATAAAGAGCTTTGCTTTCCTTCTTTAAAAATCACGAACCCCACCGAAACCGGTTTGGCTCAGTGGATGGAGCGTCGGTCTGCGGACTGAAAAGTCCCAGGTTCAATTCCGGTCAAGGGCATGTACATTGGTTGCGGGCACATCTCCAGTAGGGGGTGTGCAAGAGGCAGCTGGTCAATGATTCTCTCTCATTGATGTTTCTAGCTATCTATCCCTCTCTCTTCCTCTCTGTAAAAAATCAATAAAATATATATATTTTTAAAATCACGAACCCCAACATCTCCTGGAAGCCTTTGCTGGCTGCACTTTTCACATATCATAGGCAATATAAGCTTCTTTTTAAAAAATATGCTTTGTTTTTAAATATGTATTTTTTATTGATTTCAGAGAGGAAGGGAGAGGGAGAAGGAGAAAGAGATAGAGACATCAGTGATGAGAGGGAATCACTGATCGGCTGCCTCCTGCATGCCCACTACTGGAGATTGAGCCCGAAACACTGGCATGTGCCCTTGACCAGAATTTAACCTGGAACCCTTCAGTCTGAAGGCTAATAATGCTCTATCCACTGAGCCAAACCGGCTAGGGCTAAAAACAGGTTTTTGAAATTGATTTCAGAGAGAAAGAGAGGGGGAGAGAGAGAGAAGGAAACATCAGTGATGAGAGAGAATCACTGATCGGCTGCCTCCTGCATGGCCCCTGTGGGGGGTCATGTGCCCTGACTGGGAATTGAACCCTGACCTCCTGGCTCACAGGTCTATGCTCAACCACTGAGCCAAGCTGGCTCGGCGGTATAAGCTGCTTGTGTGCAGCACTCACCAAGGGACAGTTGTAAAGAGTGCCTCTTTAAATTAAACGAAGCTTACTGTGTTCCTCTTCACACAGCCTGCTTGCATGTTTGTTTATATGAAGAGGACTGACTACAGGGCAGGGTTGTTCTCATGTGAGATTCGTGTCCCATGCATACCTCTTGATGAAATGTCTTTTGAACATTTAGCAATATCTTACATTGATTGACTATCTAAATGCTTTGTAGGAGTCAACTTCTGAATTCTTAGAACACAAAAAAGATCTTGAAGTTTTGCAGAGTCTCTTAAAGGAGATATCCACCCATGGCTTACCAGGTGATAAGGCCCTGGTGTTTGAAAAAACAAATAATTTGTCAAAGAAATTCAAAGAAATGGAGGATACCATCAAAGAAAAGTAAGCATCACTTATGAAGCTGGATTTTATTCTGCTTGATACTAATTAGAATGCAATATTTATATTTACTTCTATAGAAACCTGAAACGCTTTTGGAAACTTGTGCATGAGCATCAACTTTATAAGTGCTTTTACATTAATATTTTTTCACTTAAAATTAAATGCATTTTTGTTAAAATATTTAGGAGGGAAACTCAAGACTTCTTACATAAAAGTTGAGCATTAATATAAAGAAAATGTGGTGGTAGTATATTACTGAAAATAATCTTAACTCACTATAGTGTCTGAAGCCTTTGGCTAATACCATTTTTATTTGCAAAGGCAGAAATAACCTTGAAAAATAGCCCATGGTTCATTGCTTTCTGAGCTCAATTCAGAAGCTGGCTTTTTTTTTTTTTTTAAATAAGAGTTTACTTTCTTAGGAGTCGTAGCTAATACATGACTCTATGAACAAACAAGATAAGAAACAATAGAAGGAACCTAAGTTGAGCTAAAAAGCTATGTAGAGATAAGCCTTGTGACTGAACTTTTATATTTCTGATCTCATGCTAGTTTAGAGTACCTAGTACATCTGGTTTTGCTAAAATTTATACAGAAGACCCCTCCCAATTATTTCTCTTTCAAGTATTTGCTATTTCTTCATAATTCTCTACCTAAAACTTTTGACTGTTGTCTGAACTACTCAGAGAGCTGTATTTTCCACCTTGTCATATCACATCTAATTCACATATTACACAGAAGAAACTGTCTTCATTTTCTTAGGTGAACTCTAGGTTGTTTCTTTAAAATGGATTCAGTTTTAAACCCATGTAGTCATCAGTAATTCGTCCAGCTGGCGTAGACTTTTATCTGCCAATATTCCACACACTTGCACATGTGCACATGTTACCCACATGTTGTCCACGTTCCAAATGGAACTGTCTTCACAGCTGTTCGTGTGCTAGGCATGGGCTCTCCCTCCGAGGTGCTGAGGTACTACAGAAAGATCCATATAGTTAACCGTGGAGCTTCCAGAATCTCTGTAGGAGAGGCAACCCTTAAAACTCTTCAGTCACTAGGTCTTACCTCTTTTGGTGACTGAACTGCGTGTGTTCTAAGGCACCTGCTTTTAGCCATCCACTAAAGTGACTGTAATGTGGTGTAGAAACCACTAGGTGGCGGTACATTTCCCCTCATGTCTGGGATTGTGTAAATGTTTCCCTCTGGCAGTAAGCACCATATTAAGTGGACAGATCAAAGCTCATTGAATCTAAATAATGTTAAAACTGTTTATATAGCCTTAGAGCTTATGTAGCCTTCTAGAGTGCCTTTACATATGGGTTACAGATTTCTTCTCCTAACTTTCTCTATGGAGTCTGCCTTTGAGAAATAGACAGAGATTTCACTTCCCACCTATAAACCTTTCCTCCTGTATCAAATGGTTAGAGCGTATGTGGGGGAAGATTTTTTTTCTCTTGATAGTAAGCCCAATGTGAGAATGATTATTTATTAGTAATCAGTTCTTTGGCGTATGCACTCTCAATGGCTTAAATTCCTCAAATGGTTTCTGTTATGTAGAAAAGAAGCTGTGTCTTCTTGTCAAGGACAGATGGACGCCTTCCAAGTCCTTGTTAAATCATTAAAGTCCTGGATCAAAGAAACAACCGAAAGAGTTCCCGCCGTGCAGCCTTCCTTCGGTGCAGAGGATTTAGAAAAATCTTTGGAAGAAACTAAGGTGAATCATTGTGTCAAATACTAAGTTCTCATTAGCCTGTGTCAGTAATAGAGGTTAAGATTAACAGTGGTTTCCTTTTATTTAGCATCACGTAAGTTAGAGCCTCATGCACACAAAACATATTTTGGTGATATTTGGAAATCAGTGAATGGGGTTAACCAATCCTTTTGAGGAATTAATTTGTGTGTTTTAAGAGATGTATTAGTGAGTTGCTGACTCTTAAAGTATCTAAGTTTCCTTCTCCACCAAGTCTTTGCTTGGTTTCAGCAACTTTTTTTACACCATTTCTCATAATGTTAAGTAAAAGAATCCCTCTTTCAGTCAACATTTAACTGTAGCTTGGAGATGTCACTATAACTAGTATTTGAAGGTAAACATGATTTGAATCTCTAGTGCAAAGTGTACACGTTTTTTGTCGTTTGGCTCATCAAAACCTACGACCAGTTATGCCGATTTTTATATTCCAAATCTGTAGAGGTGTGTGTGTGTGTGTGTGTGTGTGTGTGTGTGTGTGTGTTTTAAATCAATTGACATTTCCCTGATTAAAATTTGCTATTAAGTGGAATTCTGAGTTCCCTTTAAAAATGTTTCCCGTCCATTTCTTCCTGGCATAGCTTCCCGTGCTCACAGTTGACAGTTTAGAACCTATGGCAGCGAGGAGTGGCTGGCTTCCACGGTGGCTGGGGAGAGAATACAAGCTGGGCCCCACTTCCCTCTCTCTGCTAACAGCGCTAACAGTCACCTGGGCTGCCGGAGCACGTAGGGATGGTGCCTTTCCCCGCCACCCACTCCCCCACCAATCAGGACCCACGATCATCATTGTGTTAAGACATGTTTAAGGAATTTGGATTATAATGTGTAACTTCGAAAATATTACAAAGACTGAAAAATAATGTGTTTTTATACCTCAAGAAATTACAAGAGAAGTGGAGTTTGAAAGCACCAGAGATTCAGAAAGTAAGCGACAGTGGGATTTCACTATGTAACCTCATAAGTGCCGTGACTACGCCTGCCAAGGCAATAGCAGCGGTTAAATCAGGTGGGTGCTTCATTGATGTGCACGGCAAACACCTTGCGAGTTGGGCCCACTCATGTAAATTTTATTTGTGTGTGCTACGTTTGAGATGTTAATGCATACACTAATCTCAGAAATACGAAGGGAAAGTGACAAGAAAGATGGCATCTTAACCTCTGTTAGAGGTTAAGTGTAATAGTGCTATGGAAAAGTATCTGTTCTCATCACATTTCAAATCCCTCTATGTTTTATTTTATGAAAGACTGCAGCTAAAAGGCAGCCAAATTAATCTGAAAGAATAAGGAACAACATATAAGGGGAGTGGAAAGATCACATTTCAATTTGTTTTTTGTTGTTTTTTTTTTTACCTTAATTAATGGGGATGTTAAAATTCTCTTTGAAATAATGGGTAAAGAAATGAGCCCAGTCTCCTGGGAGAGAAGAAGTGAGGGAAGGAAACGGGTTCTTTCCTGTAGAGTGGACCTTTCATTCTATTCCCATCTGCTTTTCTTCCTCCCACCATTCCCAAAGAAAACCGGTACGTGATGGTGTAACCAGTATATCCAAATCACGATCTTTTCCACTCTCCTCAATACAAGGGGAGACTCATGGATGAATAGTGTTTCTAAAATTAATTCGGGTTGTGGGAATAGTTTTTAATTTAAAACATAATTATATTGTTGTCAATATCGGGTTTTCTTTTTAAACCCAAGAACAGACAGAAGGCAGATCGCATATCTTGAGTTTCTGTGGTTTATCTGTCCCGCCCAGCCCCCAGCTGTCCCCATTGTGAGGGACAATTCAGCGGGGCCTCTCCACCAAGCATTTATTCTGCTCTATTAATCCCATTTCAGGGAACCCTCGTATTATACATGGAGTGATGATCTCCCCTTTCTCTCCCAACCAGACTTCCTGAAACGCCAAGTTTATTTTTAAGAGAAGGAATTCTACTGTATTGGTTCTTTATGTTCACTTTATATTGGCAATAGTAAAAAAAAAAATGTTTTTCTATTCTTGATAACTACTAAACATAGTAGGAATAAATCTTGAGCACCTATAGGCACTTCCATCTGAAATGCCTTTCTGTGTGATTTTTTTTATAAAAGGGACAAAATTTAGATGAAGATTCAGATATTTAAATGTTTTTGTTTGTTTGGACTCCTCCTCATGTGGTTAGTTTTGGGATATGTCTCTGTGTTTTGGGTAGGTAACCAATGCATACGTGAGTGAGAAAGTCTAATTATTTATTTAACATTTTGATGATGAAAAAGGTACCAATGCTACATGCGTAAATAATTAAAGAGAAATAATAATTACTGCTCACTGAGCCATGTCTATTTTGTAGGCAATAGGTTTACTGTGTTTAATTCTTATAGTGGTCTCACCAGATAGGTATTATGGTCCCCACCAGTGTGATGAGATGGTGATTCATTTTCCCCGTCACACAGCTCATAATTAGTGGGACTGGGATTAAAATTCAGGCGAGTTGAAAGCCAGAGTCCAAGTACTGAGAGCCACTGGGCTCTCCTCTCTCTGTGTTGACATAATGTGAGTTTAGTAATAGGGATTTGTTTGTTGTTGTTTTTTTTACTTTTTTCTATCATGTCTTTTTACATCACTCTGCCTCTGTTCAACCCATGCGAACACTAAGTACCTGCATCAGACAATTTTCAGTTCCTCAAATGAGGCAGACGTTCTTTTTGTTTGTCAATTGTGTATGCTTTGTGCAACACACATATTGAGCGACTTCTGGGGAGTGGAAAGTGAGGGAGAGAAGAAGTGAGAGAAGTGCTCCATAAACACACATATTGAGCATCAGAGACTTTATCATTTGTCATTAAAGTAACTTTACCAACAAAGAAACTTTTATCACAAAATTGTATTATTGTAAGTGTATATCTAATAAGTAACGTATAGTAGTATGCTCTAAACTTACTGAAACTAATGTTTAAGATGATCATGTTACCATTGTAACATTAAATTGTGTATAAAAGAGAGGATACGGTTTGATCTTTAAATTTTGGATATTCAATTTTGAAACTAAATCATACAGGGTGTCCCAAAATATATGTACACACTTTGTATGATTCTAAAGTCAGTATTTATTAACATGCAGTTAATTTTCAAAATTTAAAAGAATCTACAGAAATGAATAATGTTTTTGGTCATTATTATGAATAATGTTTTGGCCTATTTCAAACTGATGGCCCTTCTGGTCCAGGCACTGCTGATAACATGAACCTATGGAATCACAAACAAGAATCATTTTGTTCAGTATTTATGCATCCCAATTCATCCACGGTTGCTGGTTTTGTACCATAAACTTTATCTTTAAGTATTCCTTAAAAAAAGTCTAGCAGCACTTCAGGATATTTTTCTTTGATCAAAGTTTAATCTGGCTTCACCTGTTATTTCAAATCAGTTAAACCTGAAATGGAGTGAAAATTAAGTGACTTATCAGCTGTTAAAGTGTGTAACATTTTTTTGGGGGGGTGGTTACCTTTATTTTACATTTTTAAGTAGTAATAAAATGTTTAAATGATTACTGCTTACAGGGGTTTGATTTAATGTCATCTATTAATGTATAGAAATACTATGGAAATTTATGACGAGTGACTTCAGTGTTAATTATTTTGCAGGTGGAGTAATATTAAATGGTGAAGGGACAGCCACTGATACTCAGGAAATTTTGGCAAATAAAGGTGAATCGTAACTCTTAAGTGCTTATTGGTTAAAATAAATGGGTCTTCTTTTTTAAGAGGAGATCTTTTTAGAGGTGTACAGTAGTTATATTGACATTTCAAACTTGAGTTAAAATAGTATTAACATAATAGTCCCATTCACTATAAACACCATACTTATATGACATCCTATTCAATTTTGTTCATCTGAAATTAGTGAAATCCGGCAGTTTGGTTTGGCATTTGGTTATGTTTCCTTCTTTTAGGTAATTTGTGCTATTTTGTCACTTGACATATTATTTAAGCTACTTCCATGAGTTTGATACCTGAATAATTAGTAAGTAATATTTCATGGCTTTTAATTCTATTTAAGATATCTGTTTCATTCCACTTGTATTATGTAATATCCCTAAATTATTTGTCACTAAATAGCATTATAAGATGATCTAAACCTTTTACTTCTAAAATTCTATCACTTGATCATAGTAGGCTTAATATTAACAAAGTAGAGGGGAATATCATATAAAGTCAACATTTCTTTCTAGAGCTCTACTCTAAAGATCTTGAAAACGTGTCCTAAAAATGTAATAATTTTTCTTAATCTTAGGATTAACATCTATTAAAAAAGACATGACTGACATAAGCCACAGTTATGAAGACCTTGGCCTCTTACTTAAGGACAAAATAGCCGAACTGAGTACTAAACTCACCAGATTGCAGAAGGCTCAGGAAGAATCAAGTGCAATGATGCAGTGGTTACAGAAGATGAACAAAACTGCAGTAAAATGGCATCAGGCACCTACACCTACGGATACTGAAGCCGTGAAGACCCAAGTTGAGCAGAATAAGGTATATGCTGGAGACATCCTAAAGACACGAAAGAGAACAGACTGGTGTTCAGAAGTGAGCCCTGGTGCTCGGGAGGCCTGTTCTGATTTCTTGCTCCATAAACTTCAGCAAATAATTGACCAGCTTTGTTTAATGTGCCTTTATGTAGAGATTGATTACACCAATCACCTATTTTCACACACAGACATTATAAAGATGAGTGAACTGTTGGGTATAAGCAACATTGCCACCTTTAAATCAGCTTAAGTCTGGGATTTTAAGCCATCAACTACTGGGAAAGATTTATGTAAGGGCTAAGTGTATTAGGGATCTGTTCTGTCTAGTATGAAATAGGGGAGCTCATGCTTCCCCATCCTTTCATAGACAGTATTTCTTTCTACAGTTGTCCATACTGGGAAAATGGTTTTACAGGGAGGCAATGATGGCAAAAATGACTACAAACTCTAACCTATATTTGAACTCTATATTGTGTTATCCAGAAAAATGCTTATTCACTGGCACATTCTCAAATCTGGCAGTCTTTGTCACCAGATGTTTGCTTCATCTGAGAAGGATTATGTTTTATTTATTTTTTATTGAATGTATTGGGATGACATTGGTTCACAAAACCACACAGGTTTCAACAGAACATCATCTGCACACTGCATCATGTACCCATCTCCCCAAGCAAAGTCACCTGTGATTATCTTGTTAATTTCAATCTTTCTGATGCCACCTTCCTTTTTTTTTCCCCAAAAAGGAGTTGTTTCAGAATAATATGAAGTTCTTCCTAGGTAATGGGGATGAGTCGTTAACTCTGTAGTAATAGCATTTTTCTTTGGGATTCTTTTGTCAGATCACCGAAGACTAGGAGGAGCAGGAAAGGAAAGTCACTGTTGAATCCGGGTCCTCACCCGCTTCAGCATTTCCCGGTGGAATGTCTCCTCTTTTGGTCATGCTAGAGAAAACGTTCCCTGTCATAATTGTGTTCTTGTCTTTTGCTGCAGACATACTTTAATGCAGTTACTTACATTTTTTTCCCACTCCTTCTTAGTCATTTGAGGCAGAACTGAAACAAAATGTAAACAAAGTGCAGGAGCTGAAAGACAAATTGACAGAGCTGTTGGAGGAGAACCCAGACACTCCCGAGGCCTCCAAATGGAAACAGACGTTGACAGAAATAGGTATGTTATGTTACACCGACTCCATGAACAGAAGCTCAGTCTCTCCCCCGCCCCCCAATCCTAATCTTTATCAGAAAACATTTATCCAACAGCCTCGCTTATTTGGCAGTTTCACAGTCTGTTTTTGCATGTATAAAAGTGTCATTTCAAATTAAGTTGTGCTAACTTGGCATTATTGTATCTTATGGGTCTCTTTTGGATTTTTGCTACACACAGTGATTAAATTTAGTTTTATGAAGAAGGTAGACACTAGTCAATAACATGCTGTGTGTTGAGTAACATGTTTTCATTATTGCTTTTTTTTTTTTTACTAGAGTTTTGGTGCTTCTAATGGTTTATGCTGTATTATATTTTAATTTAAATGTTCCTTTTAGTTTGTCTGGAAAAAGGCAGGCTCCCTTCTCTTCCCCGGGGTTTCCTTTGGGACTCCTACAGCTCCTACGTTATGCTCTTTTTCTCTTCCCCAGCCAGTATGAAAAAGTAGCTCCTCACAGAAGTCTCATGGTTTTGCCTCCAGAGTTATCCTCCCCTATCAGTGCTGCCCCTATATAAACTATTCCTCCTAGGTAAAGAATCTTCACAGGCCTAATTATCTTATCACCCCTGCTCATTATAACAATATGGAAAATGAGTGTAAGATAATGATACCAGTTTTTCCCACTGCATTGAATCACTTTTCAGAATTCAGTGAGTAAGTGTGTGTACAGCACAGATGAAGAGTACCTGACACATAGTGCTGTGTGTTTGCTTTGATGATAATAAGTATTATTTTATTTTGAATCATTCCATTATTTTTAGCTAACGATTCAACTCAGATATGCCGTGATATATTTAGAAATCTATAACTGTGTTTTCACTATCCTAAGGGACCTTAATGTTCAACGGTGTATTGAATCCAACTATAGAGTCCTGTTGCACTATAATGAACTGTCCCTAATTCAGTGGCTCTCACCTGGGATATCAGAGCTACTTGGGGGAATATTATTAAGATTTTACAATAGGGGTGGGAATGAAGAATGTGCATTTCAAAAAAGTTTCCTGATAAGATTTAGATATTTCTTCCTCTCAATTTATTGTTTTAATTGCATTACTATTTTGTCAGACAGTGTGTCTACAACTGTGCCCTATAGAATGATGCCATTAGATAGGATTTTGGGGAGGGGTCTATTAAAATCAGGCCTTTATTTATAGTATATGAGGTGGGAAAATCCATCAAATCAACCAATTCCATCCCTCGGTGAATGTTTATTGAATGACTGTATGTTCCTGTGCTGGTCAGTAACTTGGCTTCAGGAGCCGGCCATGAGGAGGAGAGGCTGGGGGAGGACAGTAACAGCTTCCTAGCAGAGGGTAAAAGCCAGAGGAGTGGGAAGGAAGGGTAGACCTGGAATACATGGAGAGGAGGTAGAGCATGCCAATATGGCCTGTATGAGCAGAAGCCTGTTTGGTGATATTAGTTAGGCTCAGCAGGGTTAGATCTAAGGATTCATCTTGAAGTGCAAACCCTCTAAGATAGTAGACAAGGGTTAGTTTGTGGGAGGCCCTGAATGTCAAGCAGAGGTCTTCAGATTTTATCATCTGTGGTGAGGAGTTAGTTATTCAAGAATTTCAGCCTAGGAAGTGACATATGTAAAAGTGATTTTTTTTTTTTTGAGAGAGAGAGAGAGAGAGAGAGAGAGAGAGAGAGAGAGAGAGGGAGAGAGAGAGAGAGAGAGAGAGAGAAATTATTGTAGAATCAAATGAATTGCAGCTGAGAAACACTAATGGCAGGGAAAATAGAAGACTGGTAGTCTAGATCAGTGGTCAGTGAACTCATTAGTCAACAGAGCCAAATATCAAACAGTACAATGAATGAAATTTCTTTTGAGATCTGAAAACTGACTTCTGAGCATGGGCCATGAATTTTCAACGGCACTGTATGTGCGCACCAGCACGTGGTATTTTGTGGAAGAGCCACATTCACGGGGCCAAAGAGTTTCATGTGGCCCTCAAGCCACAGTTTAGGTCATCTCAGTAGTTCTCAGAGTATGTTCCTGGGAGCAGCAGCTGCAGCAGCACTTGGGAACAGGTTAGAAATGCAAAATTTCAGCCCCCATGTCAGACCTCCTGAATCAGAAATTCTGGGGGTGGGCCCAGCAACCTGTGTTAATCATCCTTCTGGGTGATTTTAATGCAGCTAAAATTTGAGAAACACTGGTCTCTAGGCAAACCATGGTGAGAACCAAAATAGAGTTAGGGCATTGGACATGTAAAGGATGGGTTTGAGGTTTTAGGACAAATGATATAAGAGAGTCATAACATAACATTCTGAATTATTGCATCGCAGTGACATGGCAGAGAGAGAATAACCTTTGAAAGAAATTTAAAAGAAAAGTCCACAACTTTTGATAGGAGCATAGTGAGTTTTAAAATTTTTTTATTAAATGTATTGGGGTGACATTGGTTAATGGAATTACATAGGTTTCAAATGTACAATTCTATGATACATCATCTGTATATTATATTATTTGTTTACCACCCCAAGTCAAGTAATGAGGTTTTGGTGGTTTTTTTTAAATGTTGAGTTTAAAGAGTTAGTGGGATTTCTTAGTGTAATTTTCAAGCAGCTGGTTACTAACATGCAACTTGAATAGAAGAGGCTGATTAAGTAGATAAAAAATTTTGGGGTCACAGCCCTGGCCGGGTAGCTGAGTTAGAGTGTCGTCCCGATACGCCAAGGTTGCAGGATTGATCGCTGCTGAGGACATTTACAAAAATTAACCAATGAATGTACAAATAGTGGAGCAACAAAATGATGTCTCTCTCTCCCTCTCTCTCTCTCTCTCTCTCTCTCTCTCTCTCTCTCTCTCTCTCTCTCATCAATATATAAAATTTAAAAATTTTTTAAAAATGGGAATCACTTGCCTAGAACTTATCATTGGAGATTTAATGTTAAAGGAAAGAATGTCCATTGTTCTAGCAGGTCAGTTATAGTTGGATTAACAGACTCTAGAGAACTTCTAGAAAGAATGAGGGAGCTCAGGATCCTGTTTGCTTTAAGGAATATTCCATATTCTGTGTTATCTTCTAACATCGGACTCGAATTTATCTTCCTCTTACTTCAGTTGACAGACAACTATCAGGGCCATAAAATCTGTATCAATAAATGCAATTCTCTTAGCTTAGACTTTAATCAGCTCTGTAAGAAAAGTGATAAATACAGAGTGATAGCTATTATCATTTTGAGTCACATCCTGCAGTCTTCCTCGATATAGTTACATTAAATGTATAAAAAACCAAACATCAGTTTTCTGTTTTCTTTCAGACTCTAAGTGGCAAGAACTCAATCAGTTGACAGTTGATAGACAACAAAAACTGGAAGAATCCTCTAACAATCTAACTCAGTTCCAGACCGGGGAGGCTCAGTTAAAACAGTGGCTTGTGGAGAAAGAACTGATGGTCAGTGTTCTTGGGCCCTTGTCCATTGACCCAAATATGCTAAACACACAAAGGCAGCAGGTGCAGGTGAGTATTGCTTGACTTAACAAGACAAATGTTTTCATTACAAATATATTAGCTTTGGAGGAGAGTGTGTGCTTTCAGCGCTGGGGAGTGTGTTTGTAATGTCTCCGATGCCCCTAAGACACCATCCTGGGGTTAATGATAACCCCCAGAGGACGGAAGCTGTGAGGCATCCCAGAGTAGCATACTGAGCCCAGGAGTGGGTTAAGACCCTTGATCATTTCATTTGGGTTATGGCTTGTGCAGACCCCGTTACAAAGGGCCGTCTTTGAAGTGTTGATGTGATTGTATAAATAAAAACATTTTTTATGAGAAGCTAGCATATGATTTTTATTGTTTAGAAATGACTCCTTTGAGGTTTTGTTTATTTTGAGCATGATAGTAGATAAATGAAACTTGTAAACTTCATGCAATACAGTCTTGACGGGGGGTGGGGGTGTGGAGGGGGAGAAACTGAATAAGAGGAGAAAGAATAAGGGAAGCAGAGAGGGAACCTTGAAACCCAGGGGGTGAGTTAGACTAGACTAATTATAAGCGAACAAATCCACAAGGGGAAAATCATCCATGACATTTAAGGCGGCTGGAATCGCGGAAGCTCTGTTGGGGTTGCGGTGAGATTTCTGTTCGGGTGAGCAGTGCTGTTAGAGCAGAGAGGCTGATCCTGAACTCGAAAGATACGAATCCATGCACATCCGCCATGTGAAGAGGGTGGAAACAAAAGCTGTGCATAAACATTTAGGGAGAAGTAATCGCCCCCAATCCTGGCAGTCTCTCAGAGATAGAGAAAATACTGTACTAAAGAAAAACAAAATGTTTGCGTCTTCTATTTTATAATGAGAGCCCATGTTGAGCTTGCACATTCTGGGCAACGTGATTTAGAACCATGATTATAAAGACTGTCAGTAAATCTTACGTTCAAAGAAACCTTTGTAAATCAATGCACCGTGAGTTAATCTAGTCTAACTCCCTGTTGGTGTAAAATGCTGTAATTTTTAAAATCCCACAAAGAGAAAAGTACAAGTAGGAAAACAACAAATCTGCGTTAGCGCGGTGGGACCTTGTCCAATAGCAGTGTTTTCCTTTTATATGAAAATTCGTACATGAATTTTTGTTCCTTTTGCCCAGACTGCTGAAAATATTTATATGCCTTGTTTTCCCCTTTGCGGGGAGGGGGATCTTATTTTGGGCAAAACGGTATCTCTGTGAAGTACCAGAGCTTTTTGGATTACTTTAAGGTAATGGCACTGCCCTCCAAATCAAAAGTAGGAAAGCAGTAGCTAAACCTCAAAAAGAAATAAAAACCAGATAAGTAAGTAGATATTTCTGTCTCTTTAGAAACTTAGAGCTGTGTTTTCTGCATTTAATTATCCAATGATTTGAGTGTTTATTTACCCTCATTTCCTCTTTACCTTAGATTCTGCTGCAAGAGTTTGATACCCGGAAACCTCAGTATGAGCAGCTCACGGCAGCGGGCCAGGGCATTCTGAGCCGACCTGGTGAGCACCCCGCTTTCCACGGGATCGTGAGAGAGCAGCTGGCGGCCGTGACCCAGAAGTGGGACAGCCTCACAGGACAGTTGAGCGACAGATGTGACTGGATCGACCAAGCCATTGTCAAAAGCACACGGTATCAAAGCCTGCTGAGAAGCCTTTCTGATAAACTGGGGGATCTGGACGCCAAACTGAGCAGTAGTGTGGCTGTGAGCACGCACCCTGATGCCATGAGCCAGCAGCTGGAAACGGCCCAGAAGATGAAGCAGGAAATAGAGCAGGAGGCGAAGCAGATACAGGCGGCTCAGGCCCTCTGTGAGGAGCTGTCAGCCCTGGTTAAAGAGGAGTACCTGAAAGCAGAACTCAGTAGGCAGCTAGAAGGCATCTTAAAGTCGTTCAAGGATATTGAACAAAGAGCAGGTTTGTCTCTCTTCTTCTCATACACCCATTTCCTGGAAATAGAGATCTTAGGTGGCCTGTTCCCGAGCTGTTGCCAGGAACCTGAGATCCCAGAGAGAATCTGCCCCCCTCGGGAGCATATGTGGAGAGGAGGCCGCTCACACGAGTGTGTGTGGAGAGCAGGAGTGTGCATGGACACACACACAGTGAGGGATATTCCACGCAGACAGGGGAGGGACAGTGTGGGCAAAATCCACCTAACGAAGGAAGGCCCGTTCACATTTAGGGTGCTCCACTTTGATTTTGTAAAGACATAAACATTGTTGCCATGAGACACACCTATGTCACCAGATGCACAGATGAATCCCGTTACCGGAAAGGGGTTGCCTCATTTTCTCATCGGCAGCGATTTTTGTCTGACTATCCACATTTCCAGGGGAATGTGTGAAAGAGAAGCATGGGGCTCTGCTTCCCTCTCGCCTCCTGCGGCCCCGATTCCGTGACGCGGGGACCAGGGCCTGTCCCAGGCGGCAGCAGTGAGGGCCTGGCGTCAGAGGGGCCTGCCGGGGAAGAGCACAGTCACCTGCTCTGTCTGTCCCGCTGGGAAAGTAACATGAGGTGTCTTGCAGCCGAGTAAAGACTCCATTCATACTTTTAAATTGATTGGGTTTGTTTGCTGATCACATTAGCTAGGCTTACTCATTTACTCTGACATCATATTGATATTAGCTATTGAGGTTATGATTATTACTGCAATGGACACTTTATTAAAAAATATATATTTGCATATGATTTTTAATATACTTTATTGAGTTTTTACAGAGAGGAAGAGAGAGGGATAGAAAGCTGGAAACATCGATACATCGATGAGATAGAAACATTGATCAGCTGCCTCTTGCACACCCCCTACTGTGGATGTGCCCGCAACCAAGGTACATGCCCTTGACCGGAATCCAACCTGGGACCTTCAATCCGCAGGCCGACACTCTATCCACTGAGCCAAACTGGTTTTGGCAAAAAATATATTTTATTGACTTTTTACAGAGAAAGAAAGGGAAAGAGATAGTTAGAAACATCGATCAACTGCCTCCTGCACACCTACCACTGGCACATGCAACCAAGGCACATGCCCTTGACCGGAATCAAACCTGGGACCCCTGAGTCTGCAGGCCAACCCTCTAGCCCTGAGCCAAACCAGTTAGGGTACGATGGACGCTTTTATCTGACAGGCATTAAGCTAAGAACTTAGTATGTGCTGTCCCTCAAAGGCCACAATAGCTTTTACCAATGATGCCAGTTTATATCTAGGGAAATGAGGCTTAGAGGTTTAGTCCTTTGCCCAGGGTTCCCCAGGTCCGGAGAAGTTGAGGTGAGACCCAAACCCACGCTGTTCCTATGGGCTTCATTGTATTGTCTCCATGATAACGTACAAGCCAGAGAAGTGAAGCAGTCACATTTGATAAGAGATGGATCCCTTATCAGCATACTTGGAACTGTGAGCAGCTGTCACTTCCACTTCCTGGAATGGAGATGACCTCACGGAGCGGACAGTGCGTGACTGTCCTCTGCTCGTCCTCCACCACCCTGCACCTTTACGCGGTGTTCCTGATTCCCATCATCTCCCCCTCCTCATTGACTGTCTGTCTGTTGTTGCTGCTGCCCCTACCTCCGGCTCCCTTTACCCCCTTTGTAATAACTTGGGCTCACTTTTAGTTCTTATAGTCAGTGCGGAGAAAACTCCAGCTTTTAGACAGCCCTGTACACGTATTTGGTGTTTTTTCCTTTTGGATTAAGCCAGCATTTTGATGTACAATAAACATGCCTGTCATTTCATTTTTAGAGAATCACGTCCAGCACCTTCAGGTGGCCTGTGCCAGCTCTCATCAGTTTCAGCAGATGTCTAGAGAGTTCCAGGCGTGGCTGGACACGAAGAAGGCGGAACTAAACAAGTCTCACCCAATATCAGCTCAACTGGATGTCTTGGAGTCCTTGACGAGACATCAGGAAGACTTTAATAAAACGTTGACTGCTCAGTCTAGTATTTATGAAAAAGCCATTGCGGAAGGCGAAAAGCTGTTACTAGAGACACAAGGGTCTGAGAAGGCAGCCTTACAGTCACAACTGAACACAATCAAAACCAGTTGGGATGGGTTTAATAAGCAGGTGAAAGAGAGAGAGGACAAGGTGAAAGATTGCCTGGGGAAAGCCCTCAAGTACAAAGAACACGTGGAGACTCTCCGGCCGTGGATAGATAAATGTCAAAGTAACCTGGAGGAGATAAAGTTTTACCTGGATCCCGCTGAAACAGAGAAGTCTATTGCCAAGCTAAAGTCTCTGCAGAAGGAAATGGACCAGCACTTCGGGATGGTGGAATTGCTGAACAACGCCGCCAACAGCTTGCTCAGCGCCTGTGAGACCGACAAAGAGGTGGTTACGGAGGAGAACAAATCACTGAACCAGAAGGTGGACATGGTCACCGAACAACTTCACACCAAGAAATCCTCTCTGGAGAACATGGCGCAGAAGTTTAAAGAATTCCAAGAAGTGTCCAAAGAAGCCACGAGGCAGCTTCAGGGCGCGAAGGAGCAGCTGGAGGTGCACGATTCCCTGGGGCCCCAGGCTTACAGTAGCAAATACCTGACCGTGCTGCAGACCCAGCAGAAGTCACTTCAGGCCCTGAGGCAACAGGTAGATTTGGCCAGAGGCCTTGCCCGGGACCTTGTGGCAGAGGCCTCGGACTCAAAGGGCGCCTCTGAGGTCTTGCTACAAGCAGAAACCGTAGCTCAAGAGCACAATGTCCTAAGTCAGCAGGTTGATGAGAAGTGTTCATTCTTAGAAACCAAGCTTCAGGGTATTGGGCATTTCCAGAATACCATCCGGGAAATGTTTTCCCAGTTTGCAGAGTTTGACGATGAGCTGGACAGCATGGCCCCCGTGGGGAGGGACGTAGACACGTTGCAAAAGCAAAAGGAGGCTATCACGGCCTTCCTGAAGAAACTAGAGGCCCTCATCGCTAGCAACGACAATGCCAACAAGACCTGCAAGCTGATGCTGGCCACGGAAGAGACCTCTCCCGATCTGGTAGGGATCAAAAGGGACTTGGAGGCTCTCAGCAAGCAGTGCAAGAAGTTGCTGGACCGAGCGCAAGCCAGAGAAGAGCAGGTGGAAGGGACCATTGAGCGTCTCGGCGATTTCTACAGCAAACTGAAGGCATTTTCTGCTCTGCTTCAGAAGGCCGAAGAACATGAAGAGTCTCAAGGCCCCGTTGCTATGGAAACGGAGACCATCAACCAGCAGCTTAATGTGTTCAAGGTAGGGAATTCTTCATTTTTACTGAGCACTTTTATTATTATAGGACATTTCTCGTTGTTGTTGAAAGGAGATGGTCTCTCTTGTAGAACCTTCTCATATGACTGTTTGAGCATAAATGGGGTGATATCCAGGCACATGGGGGAGGGGAGTTCCAAGCTTTTTGGGGGTTTGAGCCCTCACAGGATAAGGCCTAAGATGATACAAAGAGTTCAAAAGAGTGCGTGGAGCGTCCCAGCACGTTTCCACAAAGCCTGAACCTGACATCATGGAGTCTGTTAATGATCTCATTCACGGCTGACATCTGGAGGGCCCAGAACTGTGTTTTGAACTCTGCTGCCGGGGCCATTCCCGTACATGAAAGCTTGTTCTCTTCATGTTTGTCTCCCAGCATGTTCTTTAATGGTGAATTATAGGCTTTTCCTGCCCTTGCCTTTTTTTTTTTTTTTTAATGGTCTTCTTATCCTTCTTAATTGAATTTCATTTTGTAAAAATTTTTTTTTCTTCTTCCAAGAGTTCATGTTTTTAAAGAGTGGGGTTCCATGTTGTAATCCTGGTTTTATAAAACAAAGATCTCGGTGCATGCCCCAGCGGGTTAGGAGTAAATCATTCTTTGATTGGGCAGTAGGCTCCTCGGGGCCGAGGGATGTCTGACACTTGGTAGCACTCAGGGATGCCTGATGAAGGGAACCTTAGGGAAGCATGGTCGGCTGGGTGCGGTGGCACTAGAGTGGGCCTCATTTATGATAGGAAGCACAGAAGAGGCATCTCACCAGGGGGCAAAGCTATGCTCCTCCCTGCCCGGAGAAGGTCTGAAATAGCAGGCATTTGCTTCATGGGACTCCCGAACCGGTGGTGTGGGCACAGGCTCTGTCCTATTGATAAGGCGTGTCTTACTTTCCAGTAGAGACTAGGGTGGGGATAAGCTCCACCTTTAGCACATCAAGGATAAAATAAGACCAAATAAAAACAATTTGCAAAGACCAAATTGTTTCTCATGAGAAGTGAATGTAAATGAAGTGGACTTCCAAATTCTGTGCTGTTATATTTGACATAGTGTTTCCCTTGCTTATCCTTAATAATAGTATCAAGGTGACTGAATTTTGAAAACCTCAGAATAACTTCATTTTCTCTTTTCCCTCTTCTTCCTCCTCCTCCTACTTTCTTGTCCTTCTCCCTCCCTCCTCCTCCTTTTCCCTCCTCTCTCCTCTTCCTCCTCTTCCTCCTCTTCCTCCTCTTCCTCCTCCTCCTCCTCACTATTATTGTTATTTGCTGTTTATAAAGTGCCTTAGAAGCCCATCCCTTCAGGGTTTAAACATCTGTGATTCTGTATTTAGATCTTGATTCTTACAGTGAAGGAAATTATCGACTGTTGACTTTACTTTCTTCGTTACCCCGTCAAACTTCCATATTTCTGATGTGCAACATAGAGGCTTCGTATGAGAGGATTCTGTACGAGAAAAGCCAAGCTTTGTGGCAGTTGCTGCCTCTGAGCCTGGGGAGAGCTTGAGGAGGGATGAGTCTTCCTCAGAGAGAACATCATCGGGCTTTTCTGTAGAACTCAGACAGAGCTTGAAAGCATAAATGACAGTTACCGAGCTGTCTTTTTACTCAGGAAATTTAAGCATATTTTAGTGCCTTAGTGAACTATTTTCATTTCTCTAGATTTTATGTAAATTTGTATTGAAAAACAAACAAATGAGTTTCTTCACTTCTCTCCACTACTTGAACTATCTGTAAGAAAATGGGCAAAAATGGAGCTGCTGCCTGACGGCGGTGGGGAACGTGGCTCTCCATGGAGAGAATTCTTTTGAAAGTAAGAAAAACCAAGAAACAGGAGTCCTTTCACCACTGCTCTGAAAGTGTTTTGCAAAAGGAAAAGTACTAAATTTAGCATCATTACCGTCAATGGTTGCAGAGATTGTTGTATTTGATTGTGAAGAAAAATAAACCACTTAAGGTGCTACGTCAGTCTGTTCCCTGGTATCTTCAGAGGGAGTTGATTGGTTTTAATGACACTCAGGAATAAAAAATATAATGATATACCACCAGTGTCTTGAGACCCAGTGATTCAACTAAAAGTTTCCAAGTGGATAGATCATCTGCATTCAGTATAGTCCAGTGCCCTGGCCTCAGTGGTAGAGCATTGGCCTGTGCACCAAAAGGTCGTGGGTTCGATTCCCAGTCAAGGGCATGTACCTGGGTTGCAGGTTTGATTCTTGGCCCCCACTGGGGGCATGTGCAGGAGGCAACCAATTGATGTGTCTCTCTCACATCAGCGTTTTAGCTCTCTCTCTCTTCCCGTCCCTCCCTTCCACTTTCTCTTTAAAAAAAAAATTCCTTGGGTGAAGGTTAACAAAACAAACTAATGTAAAAAAGGGTATTATTATGGTAAATAATTTGGTAATTTATACATTCACTAGTTCTGTTTATTTGTGTGTGTGTGTGTACACTCGTGCCTGCGTGCTCTAGAAAAGGAGCATTGACAACAGTTAACACTGATGTGTCAAGCCTTTTTCTAAACTCTCTTTATTCCTATTAACAGTCAGGAGAGGTGGGTGCTGTTATTATCCCCATTTTATTCTAAGGAAGCTGAGACCCAGAGAGGTTCTGTGACTTGCCCAAGGTCACACATGTAGTGAGCGTGAGAGCCTGGAAGCTTATCACACTGAACATCTGATACTTTTTCTGGGAGATGTTCAGATCATCTTTGCTGTAACCTAATTCGGTGGCCTGAGTAACCAGCCATTGTTCACTTGAATCCAAAGCACCAGAAACGTCCACTGGAGGAAAGCGTCTTATAGCAGGCTGCTATGAGAACATGAGATAAATGTGTATGAAATTGTCTTAGAGACTGATATGTAGATGCTGTGATGGTGATGTTGGTGATTGCCACCACCAGGAGAAATCAGACCTTTCATTGTGTAGGTGATTATATCTCAAGTGATAAATTAGTTTACAATTTATATCTTAATTTAGTTACTGTGGAATGATTTGTATTGAGTGAAAATAGCAAACTACTAGTTATTCCAATTTCTACAAATAGAACAGAAAAGCACTGAAGTTACTGGGTTTTTAAAGTCTATTTTTCTTTTAGACTTCAAAATAATTTTTTTTTTGCCATTACTCTTTTTGGTAGATTTAGCCTCGCCTAATGTCACAGATAAAATCTTACAATAAATTTTAATAATATAAAATAAACTACCTTTAGAGTTGGACTCAAACTTAATAATAGCTATTACCCAGTTACTCAGTACGGAGTGCCTTTTATTCGCTAGGAATTTAATGGGTTATTCAAAGGGTGTAGGACAGACTTTCCCAGCCACCATCATCTCCCTCCCCCAAACTCAACCTAAGAAATAACAGTTAATGCCCTTGAAAGGACAAAATGAATTCATGTTTAAGATACCAACCCAGACATAATGATTAAAAGTAAATGCTGTTCCGAACCACATGTCCTAACTCACTGTCAGTGAAAACTATTCCAAGTGTCAAAAATAGATTGGTGTTACCTTTGGAGTTAGCTTCAAGTTTTTAAACTATTTTGATTGTGCAAGTTCCGTTTACCATAGGTTTTCCTGCTTCTCAGTCTTAGTCATTGGACTAAAATGTGTGACGTGCGAGGTGTTTTCTGTTGCTGTTGGTAACTCACAGTACCATCTTCCTCTTTACACTCTGCTCTTACTGCATTAGATTGTTTGCACACTTTGGTAAATTCTGAGGCAGAAAGTCTAAAAGTCCTTTGGTGTTCCCCCCCATCCCCACCTCCTGTTGAAAACTCCTAGGTCAAGATTATCTTCAAATCGAAACTACATTATTAAGTAATATTAATGTTTCCACATTTTTTTTTATTTTATTTATCAAAGACACATGTAGCCAACTATATACAAGGAACATGTCCTGGCAGCTCTTATGATGTCATCAACAGCCAATCAGATTTTCTCATTATCATGAAGTAATCATTATCACCATATTGATTTGATTTAATTTCTATGAAGATCAAAGAAACTTGATGTTTTACCACACATGTACTGTCACATTGTAGCTAAATATACACCCCTCCCCACTTCTATCTAGGCCATGGTAAAAAGTCTTAACTCAGAACCTACTTACTGTTTATCTCTGCCCCAACAGCAACACATTTTGTCCCCACATAAAAAACACATCGCTGGTACAAGAGTCTGTCTGAGCCGGAGATTTTTTTTTCCTCCCCCAAAATGAAAATAGCATTACACAGCATGGAGAATTTTTGAAGCCAAGTTGAAACCACAAAGACCAGGACACACACCTGATTAAACTGTAATAAATTCTCTCTGGTCCAGGTGAAGACACTGCTTAACCTTGGCAGCGTCACTGGAATCCTGGCCAAACTAAAATGCCGGGTGCCTTGAGGTGGAGAAGCCAGGAAGTTTCAGCACTGTTTGTAAACACTTCTGCTGAAATGCAGATAGCTTTTAAAGACACTTATTAAATGATCTTAAAACAACCTCTGTGATATCACCATATTTTTAAAGATAAAACTGTCCAAAGAATGCTTTAGTAGAGGTTTTTCAGTGAGCCCATATTGTTATATACAGGCAGGCCCGTGATGGATCGCTCTCCATTTTTGTTGAGAGCAGGGGGAAATGAAATAGAGCTGTTGCAGAAGAGGTTTCTGTTAGAGGGGAAAAATTCTTATTGGCTGTATGTTGTTGTTGTTGTTGTTGTTAATGAGAGTATATTAGCAAGGAAGCTGTGTGATTCCCCCCTCTGTTATTTGTAAAGGTGAAAATACGTTCCCTACAGAAACCGTAACTTGATACCTGGGCTTTAGAGGAAGGTGACATTATTTAATCAGCTACATCAAAGTGGCACATAAGATTCTGGGAGGAAGGAATATCACAGGTGATGGGTTAGTACAGGGGTGGGCAAACTTTTTGACTCGAGGGCCATAATGGGTTCTTAAACTAGACAGGGGGGCCGGAACAAAAGCAACCTGACCATGCTGGCACTCTCATCTCGGGCTGCTGATGAAGGAGCGGAGGGGAGAGCAAGAGAGCCCTCCGCTCTTATGGCTCCGCGGGCCAGATCCAGCCGGGGGCCGTAGTTTGCCCACGGCTGGGAGAGAAGCCCCACTGAAGCAGAGATCACAGGAAGCTACTAAGAGTTGGAGCCAGTCCTCTCCGTAGTATTAGTAATACCTCATCTTGTCACCTGCACAGCGTAGACCTAACACATGGGTGCCCACTTTCCTACGTCCACGGGAATATCCCATACTTCTCCGAAAGCGTCGTCCAGAGAGCACCTGGCAACGTGGGTCCCTTTTCCATGTTTGCTGCTAATTAATGCTGCGACTCTCCATGTTACATAGCCTCTCTTAACTTCTTTTACGTAATTAATACTGGGGCATGAAAACAGGTGGTTCTAGGGGCAGTTCCAGCTGGAGGTTTTATAACAAGATTTTCTAAAAAAAATTTTTTTTAAGCTGCTGTTAACAGCATAATCCTGTATTAACAATGGAAAGTGATTCTCTAAAAAGCATCCAACTGTATTACCTACTGTCATTATCACAGGCCTCCCTTAGATAAAAAGGATACTTAGAAAATGTACTTAACTAAAGTGGAAAGTTGCTTAAAGGTGTGTGTGAGTGGAACAGAGAAGAATTTGCTTTGTTGTTAATTTGATAGGTTTTTTGTTTTATTTTTTAAATATTTATGTAGGTCTCCACTCATTCAGGAAGTCATAGCCCAGGGTAGCCAAATGCTGGGATTGTAAACGAAGTAAAAAGCTTGTGGAGCTGTGCAAGAACCAGGAGACCAGAGAAAATGTCTGTGTTCACAGACTGTTCCTTACATATCTTAGTGTTAATTTCAAGATTACTTACTTCTTTTGTCAGTGTGTTAACATGAAAAGTGTTTTCAGATTCTGTTTTTGTTAATCTGAAGGAAATTAAATGGGATCTTTACTATATATATTTGTTTTGTTTGCTGGATGGCTTTTTAAAAATCAACTTTTAGAAGTTATATATGCATATGTGCATATATTTTAATTAATAATGTTGACATATAGAATTATTTTGTGTTATAGACAGAGAATATTTTTTGTCCACCATCATCTGAAGATGGGGGGAAAACATCGTCTTAGTAGTATTGTAGTAACTTACAGGGAGAATAGCAAGTGCTTATTAAAGACTAGAGGCTCAGTGCACGAAATCTGAGCTGGGTAGGGTCCCTAGTGGCTGTTGGCTGGGGCTTCCCTTCTGGGGCCTTTCTTTGTTTCATGCTGCCCCGCCCCCCCCCAACCTCCCGTGGTAAGTACACATTTAACTCCCAGTTGGTTGAACTCCCACCAATGGGGACAATTTGCATATTAGGTTTTTATTATTGAGGACTAGAGGCCTGGTGTACGAATTTGTGTATGGGTGGCATCCGGGCCATTTGGGCTGGGCCCAAAGGGGGGGAGGGGCCATGGGCTGTTGGTTGTCTGATACTGCCCCCAGTCGGGATGAGGGGGGCGATAAGGGTCAGGGCCAGTCAGGAAGAGGGGCTGCAGGGGGTTGGTGTTCTGGCTCCGTTCCTGATGGGGCGACTGATTGGAGGCAGGGCTGACCAGGGGGAAGAACCATGGGTGGTTGGCCTGCCGGCCCCACCCCCTGGTCGAACTCCCAGTTGAACTCCTGGTCAAACTCCCAGTCAAGGGGATGATTTGCATATTAGCCTTTTATTATATAGGATATTTTCCAACAAGATCAGACAATGAATCCATTAAGAGTTTCTGAATTTGTTTGCTTTTGTGATGGAGTCTAAATAGCCTACTTTCTATAAAATATAAACATTTTCCACTGAAATAAGAGGCTATTGTATATTCATCTGATGGTTATCTTTATAAACCCTTTTAGCCATTTGTGAGGAAGTATATTAGTTTGAAAACTAAAAATATAGGATGCTTTCAGTTTTCATTAGCAAATGACCTATCAGGTTTAGAAAGAATAAGAAATTGTTGCACCTAAGGCCTATTTTTATACTCACAGCAAAAAAACACAGATATCTGTTTGGCTTCTAATCCAGATTTCAGGAGCTATTACCAATAGGATACTTTTGTCAGTTTTCTTGAATAATGTTGCATTTATTCACACAAACTTTTCCCCCCTTATTACACACTGAATTTAATAACTCCACTCTTTCAGCTCTAAATCCTACATGTTCCAGTTGATAAAATTAGCCTTTTAACTTCTCTGTGAAGTACAATGTTGTACTTAGTGGTAAGATTTTTAAGGGAATTACTTTTTGAATGATTTAACTTAACTTTGGAAATATCAAACGCTCTGTTTTTCCTTTTTTCCTAATTTAACTAGAGGCCCAATGCACAAATATTTGTGCAAGAATGGGCTTCCTTCCCCTGGCTGCCAGCAGTGCCTTTGCTCTGGCCAGAGCTGCCTTTCCACCTTCCCACACTGCCCAGAGGCCTGGAGGGGCTGGAGTGATGTGGAACATCTGCGCTGTCTCCATGGCAATGACACAAACATCCTGCCCTGCCCCCAGCCACTCCTGCCTGTGTATACAAATTAGCCCATCCTATTTGTTGGGTTAATTTGCATACACACTCCTGATTGGCTGGTGGGTGTTGTAAAGGTACAGTCAATTTGCATGTTACTCTTTTATTAGGTAGGTTAGTATTTGTGTACTTTTCCAAGATCATCTTTCTTTAGAAGTTGCTTTAGCTAGAACCCTTCTACTAGGCTATGTAAAGTAAGTAATCTATTGAGAAAATTTAACATTGTATGAAATAATAGTGTTGGCAGTTTTTCAGAAAAACTTTGGCAATTTTATTCATTGTGTACTTCTCTCATGAAAATGAGAGATCTAGCTATCATGATTAATAATTAACACATTTTATTATATCTTGATTTTATTAACATTAGATACAATGATATTTAAAGTCGCTGTGTAAACCAAATTTGGTAGGGAAAGGTAAACCAGTCCAATTCTGTTTTAGATATAAGTTCTTTCATGTTATCTAGATATGTCTTTGGAATATGGTTTCAAGTAATAAGATATATATGTGTGTGTGTGTGTGTGTGTGTGTGTGTGTATGTGTGTGTGTGTGCTATTGTCATAAATATCAGCATAATAGTGTAAATTTTAACTTGAATCGGAATGTATTAGGATTATCACTTATAGAATTAGTCAGAATCAGTTTAATAATTAGGAATCTAGTTGTCCAGTAAATAGCATATGCTTAAACATAATCAACTAGAGGATATTTCTCACAGCACTCCCTACTTCGCAGCTGTGCTCTGTCGTTCAGATTTTCCATTGTAAGGACAGGGCCACTTCAACTCCATGCTCCCGTGTCTGCCGGTGCTGGCCATGGGGTTTGGCAGATAGTGAGCACTGTTTGGTGGATGGTTGAACTTATGAATGAATTACCTTTGTAGTTTTGAAAATGTCCTGCCCACCTCAAATGTGAGGTTACGTGTTGCTCCTCTTATTGTACTCATGATTCAGAGTTAGAGTGTGAGGTAGACTGAGCGAGGGCCATTCTCATGAGAAGTTCTCAGAATATTTAACGAAAGGCACTCATTCACATTTCATGGAAACGTCACTGCTGTATTAATATCGCCATGAGTAAGTAGCCCTACAGGCTTACCTGTCAAGATAGTGGTCTGAGGGCCCTGTCTGCTGGGGCTCAATGTTTAGAGTGTTGGCCCTCAAATCAAAAGGTCTCCCTTACCGAAACCGGTTTGACTCAGTGGATAGAGCGTCATCCTGCGGACTGAAAGGTCCTGGGTTCGATTCCAGTCAGGGGCAGTACCTTGGTTGCGGGCACATCCCCAGTAGGGGGTGTGCAAGAGGCAGCTGGTTGATTATTCTCTCTCATCGATGTTTCTAGCTCTCTATCCCTTTCTCTTCCTCTCTGTAAAAAATCAATAAAATATATATATATTTTTAAAAAGGTCTCCCTTTAGATTCCTGGTCAATGGCATGTACCTGGATTGCAGGTTCAATCGCCGGGAAATATATCCTCAATTGGGAGTAACTTAGTCTCTCTTAATTCCTGGCCTAGAGCTCAGCCCACTGCTCAGACATGGTAATGTGTGTGTATGTTTTTCTCTTTCTTATTGTCAGCACCTCCGAGCAGCCTGGTGCCCTAACACCGTAGGATCTAGTGCTTGTTGAAATATTTCCCTTCTTGTTTATGAAAAATGGGCATTGAGTTGATAGTGTGATATTGATGGGGTATTTTTTAATATATTTTTTCAACTTGATGACTACATACTGACTTGTATCTAATAATTGTTGGATAGCTGTGTTACTTATAGAGTCCGCTTATGCATAGATTTTTTGAAAAATATTTCATTTTTAGGCTTGTAAAAATAGCCTTGGAATTGTTTTCTCAGTAAAGGAACAAAAGTTCTGTTTAAGTTTGTTTTTTTACCAGAGCTGTCTTCTTCACTTGGATCAGTGGAAGTTTTATATTCAAATGTATTATCTTGTGAGACTGAGAAAAGGTAGTCTGCCCTCACCTGTTAATTACTCTATCTGCTAATCTGGCAATGTTGCTTATTTTGTAAGATCAAGGATGGGTAGATTGTATTTTACCTAAATAAGAGTATTAATCCCTCCCCCTCCCCTTCCCCCTCCTCCCCCAGGGCTGGGGCCTGGTTTGCTGGATTTATTTTCAAACAGTATTTTAAGAGCGTGTTTGTTCAGTAGATAAAAATCTGTGCATGTGATTTTGTTTATGAACTATCTGGAGTCACTTACTGCCCTTGATCTGTTAACCTCAAGGGGGCTGCCTGGTTATTAGTAACTACTAATATTCATGTCAGCGGCGCTCGGGGCACCGTGCCATCGGGATAATTTACTCTGCCGAACGGTTAGGCTGGAACTTGGGCTTTTCAGAAAGGAATGACACAACGCTCTCCACTTCAAAGGGATCCGCCCTTCGCCGGGCAGAGACTAACTAACACGGAGTCCGCCACTGTGGGGGGGAGTGGCTTCAGCAGAAGGGTGGGAACCTGCTCGCTCTTTTCCAGCCCATTTAATATTCAAATGAGCACCGGACGTTCCCAGAGGTGTTTTTTTGTTTTTGTTTTTCCTCCTCCTCCTCCCCGGCGGCGGAGGAGGAACGCCTATAGCCAGGTTCCACCTCTGGGTCCCTTCCTGCTGGGAACTAGGCGGGTGCGCTGGGGGCGATCCCGAGCCCGAGCTGCCCCTCTCCCCGCGGCGGGGCTGCCTCGCGCTGATGTCACCAGCCAGCTGTTGCACGGCAGCCTCCGGGCCGCTAGGTTCCTCCCCCTGAAGCTGCTGCCCCAGCTCGGCTCGGGGAAAGGGGCGAGGAGTCCAAGCAACGATGACTGCGGAGTGAAGCCGCGGGCGGGCGGGCTGAGCGGCGGCCGGAGCGGCGCGCCCGGAGCGCTCGGCGGGCGGGCGGAGGCACCGGGAGCCCATGTTGCCCAAAGAGAGTGAGGACGGTCCTGGGAGCGCCCCGGCCCGGGAGGATGCCCGCCCCGCCGCCGCCGCCGCCTCCGCCACCACCGCCGGGGGCCCTGCTGCCCTGAGGAGCTGGGAGCTGGGGACAGCGCCGGAGCTCCCGGCCCGAGCTCCCTTTCTGCCTCCGCCGCCCGCACCTCTGCTCCTCCGCCGCCGGAGCTAAAATGCAAGGCAACCTGCCCAGCGTCCGAGGCTGAGGCCGGTCAGGTCCGGGTCCCGCTGGAATGTGACTGTGAACGACCCGCCGTGCCTTAGAGGGAACCCGGAGCTCAGCTCTTCTCCGCTGCACGCCACAGCCTCAGGTGGAAGACGCCTTCTCCAGGAGCATCAGATAAGACTCTGGAAACTTGGCGCTTTTTCTTTTTTTTTTAAAGGAGAGTTTCTAGAACACCATGCTTTCTAAACTGTTGACTTTAGAGCGGCGGCTGGATTGCCCCGGCCCGGCTGTCCCAGAGTCGAATTTTCTCCCCCCGCCCGTCCTTTGGGTAGCTCGGACTAGCCTCAAAGAAGCTTAATATGGGAAGAAAAACTGCCGTTTGAATCCGGATTTATTTATAGCGAACCGCCCCCCGCCCCCAAAAAAAAAGGCAGAAGAAAATTGTAACTTTCTTGCAACATTAGACTGATTTTTTTTTTTTCTCGGAAGATCTGTGTGCTGTGCCTTCATCTGACAACAATAACGTGGTCCCCCCCGTGTTTGTCTTTTAAGGTTCCGAAGCACGGTTTATTTACACAGGGGGTGAGGTTGTGTAAGCCATCTCTAAGTGGATTTACAGTTAACCCGGAGCTCTGCCTAAATTAGCCTTCAGCCTGTTGAGAATGCTCGCTCCCTTGGAAATTTTTTAATCTGGAAATCTCGGGTGCAAAATCAGACTAAAAAGGGAAAGGAACTGACAACGGAATGTTCTGACTGACTGTTTGAGCCACTGTTACGTGTATGTGTGTTGTTGTTTCTCTGTTGTTTTGGAGTATGTGAAAGGGAACTTCGGGGGCCGGGGGGGTCGGGGAGGTTAGGAGGTTTCTGCTCCGTGTTCTTGATGCACTTTATTTTTTTAAAGAATCATTCTAAAAAAAAAACCGACCAGCTGCAAGGAGAGTTGCGTTTAGACTGATGCACTGATGATGACCTCAAACACCTCATAGATTAGGACATATGTTATTTGAGCATGTGTCTTGATGCTAGAGACACTGTATAGTTCTGCGCCGAGGTATACTTTCTCGAGAGATGCTTTGCCTTATGTCTTAAGTTCTGCCTCGAGAGCTGCAATAGTTGCTTTTTAACTTTCCGCAAAAATGGGGAAGCCACTCAGCCGGCCAGACTGCTTACGTCAGAATCCCCCGTGTGTGGGGAAGGGTGAGGAGGAGGAGGACCTGAACATCGAAGACTGCTACGTCCCGCAGCGGTCCATCTACGACACCGTCAGGCTGAATGAGCAGATAGACTCGGGCTCGAAGGGCAGCCTGGCTTCCAGGCATTTCGGAGACCGGACCCTGCCCTACAGTCACAGGACACTGGATGTTAGTTCTCTGTGCTCCAACGGCGGCCTGGCTTCCTCCAACGTGTTCGAGCTGCGGGGCCGGGAGGCTCACACCCTCGACGAGAAGATGATCTTCGACGCGCTCAAACTCAACAGCGACATCATCCGAACCGCGGGCTTGCCCAAAGCCAGGTCTCACGCGGAGAAGAAAGAGCACAGGCGGTCGTGGCGGATGTTCGTCCCCGCCAACTTTATGGATTATGCCAACAAGAGTGAAAGCTCCTTCGTGGAGCCCGCCGAGGCGGCCCAGGCTGCCGGCAAGGCCGGCAAGGGCCGGTGGGGGACGAATTCCCTCACGTCGGAGGAGGAGGAGGACTCCGGCTTATGCAGCCCCCCGGCCGAGAGGGAAGAAAAGCAGGCCACCTTACCTGGAGGCCAGTCGCTAATCAGAGCATGTGTCTTGATGTCCTCTGCCGAAGACATCCACAGAGCAGAGCCACACGCACCCTTGCTTCCTGCCCATCCCCTTAGCGAGCAGGAAGTCCCGTTGCTTTCCTGTAGAGGTGCCCACCCCGAGGAGAACTTCCAAATGGTTTCACATGGCGGGTCTCCTCCGGAGCAGACAGCTGGGGTGAATGGCCAGAGGGAAACCCCGGGGGAACACTGCCGCCTGCAGAATGCTTGGGAGGGGACCCCTGTGAGAGGTGGAGAAGAGGAGCGCATCCCTGACCCAGGAGGAGGAGTGCAAACACAGGGACCGGGAGAATGCCACATCCCAGCGGAAAGCAGGGAACGCGGGGCAGGCTCTCCTGAGGACTTGGGGCTCTCTCATTTAGACTTGGGGGGAAACCACGTAGATGGTGGTAGCAGAAGCGTGGGAGAAAACTCGCCCCTGCTCCCACGATGCGATTCGGCAGAATCGAGCCCTGCACCTAAGGAGGAAGTGGAGGCCCCTCTTTCTGCCCAGGAGGTGGAGGTGGCCCGTACGAAGTGCTCCCCGAAATTCAGAGCAGCGAGAAAGAAAGGGCCCCGGAAAACCAGGGCCCTGGCGGGAGTGTTGGACTCAGTCTGTAATGGCTTTCCGGCAGCTCAGGTAACGGGACGCCCCGCCTGCCGAATTGCGTGCTTCCGTCCAGCGTTCCCTCTGGGGGTGGCGGTGATGAGTGCCCTATGAGGTGCCAGCTATTGATACGTTGATCAGTACCGCAGACGAATTGGGTGGGGGCTTGGGGAGGGGGTGATTACTCCCAGCTGTTGAGAGCCCTGCCATTGGTTGTGCAGCCGGTGGCCGAGTGCCATCACTTAGCATGCCTCCACTGTGGATTTATGTGAACACGCAGCTTTTACACAAATTGTGGTCTAAGACACTGCCATTTAGGGGCCGTTACCCTGGATTTATTAAGCTTGAACAGGCCTAGTCATGAAGGTACACACACCACGTTATAGTGTTGTGGTCTGCGAAGTACTCCACTCGAATTAAGGGCGTCTTAAAATGTGCTGCAAGTGTTCTCCCAGTAGCTCTGCGCGCTGAAGCAGAGAAGCCCCGAGAGCCAGCGCCGGCCTCCCTGTGGGTGGTGAGGAGGTAGGAAAGGGAAGGGCACAGCCCCGTAATAAGCAGCGGTGGTTGGTCAGGCCTGTAATTTTTTTCTTCCCACTTAGACTGAAGTTCGGTTATTTTGGTAGTTTTTTTTCCTAAGCTCTTCTGGTAAACTTTCCCTCAGAGGTAATTTTACTTTATTTTAAGCTTTCTCTGTATGTGTGCGTATGGACTAGATGAGGGAGAAAGTCTCCCTTGGCAAGTATTTTGCTACCGCGGAGAGATAAGGGATTTGGACAGTTTCAGAAAAGTCTCTCTTCTTTCAGTCCACGAAATGATGGCTCGAGTCAGCGATGCCCTGTCCTGGAGCAGGCTTTAAAGGACATGCTAGTGGAAGGGCCTGGCTAACTACATTTTTATGTAAAGGATCTTGCAGCTTATTTGTAGGAAGTAATGAAGCTCTTAGGAGCCCATAGATTCTTTAGTAGCTAACTTTTATAACCCTCAATACATTTTCGTAGTGCTTCAGAAAATTACCACAGACTCACCTAGACCCACTCTGATATGCAACTCTAAAATTAATTTCTTTCAAACCAAGGTGAGAAAGAGATTAAGGCAATTTACTGCAACATTATATTAGGGTGCACTTTTTTTTTTTTGTCCTGGAAATGATCTGAGAGGGAGAATAGAACTTTTCCCTGAATCCTCATGTTCCAGACAAGTTCTTGGGCTTAAGAATATAGCAGTCCCTCCTCGTGTGTGTGTGTGTGTGTGTGTGTGTGTGTGTGTGTGGTGTGTGTGTGTGTGTGTGTGTGGTAAAACATATCCACAGCGATTCCTAGAAGTAGTAACTTAGAAAGTGGTATGGAAAAGGAATAGAATCATAATACCGCCCAAACTCTATTTTTACCACCTTGTCTCAATTTTCCATTGCCTTATTAAGGAAATGTATGCCTTTTAAAAACTTATGAAAGCTTGTGTTTTTGTTCCTCAGTGACTTGGGGGATTCTTATAATTTGTTTGATTATGTGACTATGGTATTGTTAGATAGAGACAGTTCTCCAGTGTGGAAATTGTCTAAATGGGAGGGGAACTCTAGAGGAAATGACCATTTATTTGTTTGCTGTTCCTTAATGTACTCATTCATACAATAACACGGAAGTAGCCTGCTTTTGGGGGCCTTGGCCAGAGTCTAGAAAGTTTGTCTCCTGCAGCCTCTGCGTCTTTCAAAATTGTTTTCCACGCTGTGCCTGAGTTTCATCCTAAGTACTGTTTTGGTATTTGCCTTTGTCATGTCTCACATGTTCTGCTTAACTGTTTGTTCACTTGGGCTGTTGGTATATGTGTATAGTGCCCTCTAGTATGACAGCTCAGAACACCAAACCTTGTCTCGCCTTAATATCTTAGCTGGAACTTTCCTTTCTGAGTTAAATTAACTTACTTTCTTTATGACATCCTTTGACTTCTGTATTAAAAAAACATTTATATTGTCTATGAAAATATTGATCTACAGTCCCCCCCCCCCAAGTATTATCTGTTTAGGGGTTCTATCATTCATTCTAAGACATAATATTATTTTTCTATACTGATGTTTATTTGGCAAATAATCATCACGTACAAGTACAATGTTGCATGTCAGGTACTATGGGGGGGTCCAGGGCATGAAACTATTACAAGGAAAAGAGAACTTTCTGCTTCCGTGGAGCTTGTATTTTGCTCTAACACATTAGTTCTTTGGACGGTTACAGGCAGGCAACCGGGGACCATAAGTTGGATGGGAGGAGGAGTCGGGTTGTGGGGGGGGCAGTTCTGGAAAGCTGCTGACAGGGGAGGCAGTGGCCAAAGCATAACCACAGTTGCTGTGCTGGTGGTGTGCGTGATCAGGCCCAGGGGTGAGGTCTACATGGGCATCTTGATAGGCATTGAGGGGGGTAGATGTTTAGGGATACATACTACTACAGTGCTTGCCTAAGCCACTTTTTCTTTTCCTGCCCCGGTGTTTTGGCCCATCTGGCAACTCCTAGATTAGCATCTTGGCTCACTTTGTCAGCTTGTCAGTGATTCATCAAACTTTAATTCCAGCTAACAGCAGGCATTCTTAGAAGAGCCTGTAAGAGCCCTTGCCCAGTGAATGGGTTCATCTTGGACCTATCTTATCATTTTGTTCATTAGCATTTTTCATACATTTTTATACTATAGTTAAATTGAAATGATAGGACATTTCTAGGGCTATTGATAATGAAACAATAAAGAGAGGACATACAGTGTTTTCTTGGGTTTACAGGTAATCTGATTAAATGCCCTTAGACTATTATTATGTATTCATGACTCTTATTAATAAGGCTGTTACGATTCAAATACGCAACAAAAATTATCCTTATCTCTAGTGATTGATATCCGATCACTGAATAAATGTTTATATTTGGTGGTTATTAGGTCATATAACTCATATGATTACTGCTCTCCTAACTGCAGGTGTTCCAAAAAGAAGAGATTGAACCCTTGCAGGTTAAACAGCAAGATGTCAACTGGTTGGGCCAGGGCCTCATTCAGAGCGCTGCCAACAGCACCAGCACCCAGGCGCTGGAGCAGGACCTGGACGAGGTCAATGCCAGGTGGAAGACTCTCAATAAAAAGGTAACTTTGCCTTTCCCTTCGAGGTCCTTTCTGTTTGTTATCATTCACCAGCATTTGTTGTGACCACAGATCATATTTACAGTAGCCAGACTTCCCTAAACACCTCCACTTTTTTATGTTGCTGTCAACTGGCTGGCCCAAACTCCAGTGCCTGCAGGGCTTGTTAGGGAGCATGAAGGAAAGGAGCCAGCTGGGGGGGAAACAGGGCCGCTCCCTGTCATTATCTTGACTTTGATAGAGACCCAATAGTGCAGGTGTGATAGCAGGTGGCCCGTGACACTGTCCTGTGTTGAGAGACCTCATGCACCTTTAAAGGCACAGTAACCACTTAGCTCCAGCAACGCATTGCCTTCTGAGATTCTGTGCTCACTGTTGCCAAGGAGTATATTTGTTTTCAAGGAACCTGGAAAATCTCTCACTTTTTTTAGTGAAATCTTCTAACTTTCAAATGTTAGCAACTAATTTCACCATCCAATGGGCCACACTGTGCGAGGGAAAGCAACTATGCCTGTCCGTCTGCCCTGGCCTGAGGGTTGCCACCCTCCTGATAGATGATGCGCAAGCAAATACTATTTTATGTATAAGGTAGAGATTCCCACCTTTTAAAAAAAATACCCATGTGGGAAATAATGTTCTGATATCTTAAGGAGATAATGCTGATGCACACTAGCAGATCTTCACATGGCATAAATCATCGGGAAATTGTGATTGGATGGCAGTGCCTGTCAGGTGGTGGTGGTGGTGGTTCGCACACAGATTTTGCTGCATTGAAATCTTAAGTATCGCCAGGTCTCAAACCCACATTTATCATTCTTTGAAGTCAGATTCATATTGTAGTGCCCTTTGAACACAATTGGAATGCAGTGTCAGATGAAAATATATTCCATAATGCTTAAAATATCTTGCCAAGTTCTTTTTTAGTCCTAAAAGGAGATCTGTGAGAAGGGCAGTAGGGTATTGTAGGATCCAGAGAGTCCATTTACCGGAAGACAAAGGCCCTGGTCCGTTAAACAAGGGCTCAGAACTTGGAGCCAGCAGAATTTAATTGGATACTTTATAGTTATTTTGCCTAACAAAACAGAATTCTCATTCTCTCTGTTATAATCATTATTTTTAAATTGTAGTCTTTTTTTTTTAATCATTATCCCTGATATGCATCAGTAGGAAATTTTTTTTAAAAAGGAATCCCAAGGATATTGATAAAAGTGACTAATGCATTGTTTCTTTCAGCAGCCTGAAAATATTTCAGTCATTCACTGCTAATCATAAATGCATTGGATATTTCCAAAATCGAAAGGGTTTTGTCTTTCACATCGACTGTTTATGATGGCGGCCTTCTCTTCTTGGCTTACTTGCTAAAGTCTGATGCTATTCTACCCATCAACCTGTCCATTGTCTTTGCTTTGGGTAGACTTTCAATGAAAGGAAAATAAAATTTGTGATCAAATAGGAAGATAAACATGAAAAGTGGTGGCTGGTAGGCAGTTGCATTGTTTCATTAAGCTAGTAAGTAAGTAAGTGGGACCAACCGGCACTTTGCAGGTGGCTCAGCGGGCAGCGCAGCTGCAGGAGGCCCTGCTGCACTGCGGGAGGTTCCAGGATGCCCTGGAGTCCCTGCTCAGCTGGATGGTGGACACCGAGGAGCTCGTGGCCAATCAGAAGCCACCATCTGCCGAGTTCAAAGTGGTGAAGGCCCAGATACAAGAGCAAAAGGTAAGTCAGCGATGCTTCTGAATTGTGTTTCCTGTGCCATATTAATAATAAAAGTCTATTTATATTAATAGGTTATCTTAGCTAACTGGGTTGTTGATGTTCTAGATATCATTTTGTTGTCCGCTTAACAAATATTTATGGAGCCATGTGCATTGTTCTGGGTGCTGGAGTTATATCACCAAATAAAAAAAGATAGAATTTCCTCACTGAGTTTACGGTTTTGTGGGGCAGGAGGAACAGGGAGAGAGAAACAAGAAAGCAAATAAGTAAATTGTGATCAGTTAGCAAGTGATAAGTAAAGCAGGGATGAGAGATAACAATTAGAAAGTGATAAGAATGAGGGACAGGCTGAAACCAGTTTGGCTCAGTGGATAGAGCTTCGGCCTGCGGACTGGAAGGTCCTGGGTTCGATTCCGGTCAGGGTCACATCTCCAATGGGAGGTGTGCAGGAGGTAGCTAATTGATGATTCTCTCTCATCGATGTTTCTAACTCTCTATCCCTCTCCCTCTCTCTTCCTCTCTATGAGAAATTAATAAAAAAAAAATTTTTAAAAATAAAAAAGAATGAGGGACAGGAAATGCTAGAGTAAAGGGACTATGTGTGTGTATGTGTGTAGTTTTAAATAGAGAAGTCAGGGAAGAAGGGGACTTTGGACAGAAGTATCACTGTTCCCTTATATTTGAGGTTGGTCATATGACATTGCCTTTGGTATGGATTAAATATGGGCAGCTTCAGCCTGTGCTGAAGAAGCAGCTATTTGATTCACAAATGCTAAGGGTTGTGCCGCTGTGCCTTTGTCACTCAGTAAGGACCAGGTTGGAAAGACACACTCATTAGAGGGGTGATGTCTGTTTGGGATCTCACACACAGCTGTGCTCCCACTGGTGCTGGTCACTTAGTTAGCACTTAGTGATGTTCTCAGTACCGACTTGTCCGCCATGACATGAAAGGACATGTGGGAGGGGCCCGGCACACAACACATTGGTGAGGTTTCTCCCGGGTGAAACCTGAAGAAGAAGGGGATGGATTAAGAAGCTTCATTTCATTTTGATATTCAGAGCTTTAAAGACTTTTGTATTGGGAAATTAACCTATTAGAAATAGGTTTATAGGTAAGAGTTAAACATCACAGGAGACACATTGCATTTGTGTAATTTTTTTTTTTTTTTGTTTTGTTTTTTTTTTTTTTTTAAATTTTTTTTTTTTATTAAATTATTATCTGTGTACATATATTACCATTGCCCCCCCCCAAAAAAAAACAAAACAAAACAAAACCAAAACAAAACATTCCCTCCCTCCCCGGAGTTTTGTGTCCATTGGTTATACTTATACGCATGTGTACAAGTCCTTCGGTTGATCTCTTATTTCCCGCATATTTCCCTCCCCCCCCCCCCCGTTGTAATTAGACAGTCTGCTTGTTGCTTTACTGTCGCTATATTTAACTTATGGTTCATCATTTTATAATGTTCTTTATTATTCATAAATGAGTGAAGTCATATGGTGTTTCTCTTTCATTGACTGGCTTATTTCACTCAGCATGATATTCTCCAGTTCCATCCAGGTTGCTGCAAATGATGAGAATTCCTTCTTTTTTATGGCAGCATAGTATTCCATTGTGTAGATGTACCATAGTTTTCTGATCCAATCATCTGCTGACGGGCACCTAGGCTGTTTCCAAATCCTAGCTATTGTAAATTGTGCTGCTATGAATAAAGGGGTGCATATATCCTTTCTGATTGGTGCTCCTATTTTCTTGGGATATATTCCTAGTAGTGGGATTACTGGGTCAAATGGGAGTTCCATTTTCAGTTTTTTGAGGAAACTCCATACTGTTCTCCACAGTGGTTGTACCAGTCTGCATTCCCACCAGCAGTGCACGAGGGTTCCTTTTTCTCCACAACCTCTCCAACACTTGTCGTTTGTTGATTTGTTAATGTTGGCCATTCTGACAGGTGTGAGATGGTATCGCATTGTTGTTTTGATTTGCATCTCTCGGATAAGTAGTGACTTTGAACAGTTTTTCATGTGCCTCTTGGCTTTCCTTCTGTCTTCTTTTGAGAAGATTCTATTTAGTTCCATTGCCCATTTTTTAATTGGCTCATTTATTTTCCTTTTACTGAGTTGAATAAGCTGTTTGTAGATATTGGAGATTAAACCTTTATCAGTAATATCGTTTGCAAATATGTTCTCCCATGCAGTGGGCTTTCTTGTTGTTTTGTTGATGGTTTCTTTTGCTGTGAAAAAACTTTTTATTTTGATATAGTCCCATTTGTTTATTTTCTCTTTAGCTTCCATTGCCCAAGGGGCAGTCTCAGTGAAGAAGTTCTTTTGGCATATATCTGAGATTTTGCTGCCTGTGGATGCCTCTAGTATTTTTATGGTTTCCCGTCTTATGTTTAAGTCCTGTAACCATTTCGAATTTATTTTTGTGTATGGAGTAAGTTGGTGCTCTAGTTTCATTCTTTTGCAAGTATCTGTCCAATTTTCCCAACACCATTTACTGAAGAGACTGTCTTGACTCCATTGTATGCTCATGCCTCCTTTGTCAAATATTAATTGAGCATATTGATTTGGGTTGATATCTGGATTCTCTATTCTATTCCATTGATCTATATGTCTGTTCTTGTGCCAGTACCAGGCTGTTTTGAGGACAGTGGCTTTGTAGTACAGTTTGAAATCTGGTATGGAGATCCCTCCTACTTTACTCTTCTTTCTCAGGATTGCTGATGCTATTCGAGGTCTTTTGTTGTTCCAAATGAATTTTTGGAGAGTTCTTTCTAGGTCAGTGAAATATGCCGTTGGTATTTTGATGGGGAGTGCATTGAACCTATAGATTGCTTTGGGAAGTATGGACATTTTGATGATGTTGATTCTACCAATCCATGAGCATGGTATGTTCTTCCATCTGTTTACATCTTCCTCTATTTCTTTTTTCAGTGTTGTGTAGTTTTCCGTATATAGGTCTTTTACCTCCTTAGTTAAATTTATTCCCAGGTATCTTAATTTTCTTGGTGCGATGGTAAATGGGATTGCTTTTTTGGTCTCTGTTTCTGTAAATTCATTGTTGGTGTACAGGAATGCCATCGATTTCCTGGCGTTAATTTTGTATCCAGCTACATTGCCAAATTCATTTATTAATTCTATTAGTTTTTTGATGGAGTCTTTTGGGTTTTTTATGTACAATATCATGTCATCTGCAAATAAGGATAACTTTACTTCTTCTTTTCCGATTTGGATGCCTTTTATTTCCCCTTCTTGTCTAATTGCAACGGCAAGTACTTCCAGTACAATGTCAAACAGGAGTGGTGAGAGTGGACATCCCTGTCTTGTTCCTGTTTTAAGAGGGAATGGCTTTAGTTTTTGCCCATTGAGTATGATGTTGGCTGTGGGTTTATCATATATAGCTTTTATTATGTTGAGGTATGATCCTTGTACTCCCACCTTGTTGAGAGTTTTTATCAGGAAAGGGTGTTGGATTTTATCAAATGCTTTTTCTGCATCAATTGATATGACCATATGATTTTTATCTTTCAATTTGTTTATGTGATGTATCACGTTTATTGATTTGCGGATATTGTACCATCCTTGCATTCCTGGAATAAAACCTACTTGGTCATGGTGTATGATCTTCCTGATGTACTGCTGGAGCCGATTTGCTAGGATTTTGTTGAGTATTTTGGCATCTATGTTCATGAGGGATATTGGCCTGTAATTCTCTTTCATTGAGTTGTCTTTATCTGGTTTTGGTATTAGGGTGATGCTGGCTTCATAAAAGGAGTTTGGAAGTGTTCCTTCCTCTTGAATTTTTTGGAATAGTCTGAGGAGGATAGGTTTTAGTTCTTCCTTGAATGTTTGGTAAAACTCTCCTGTGAAGCCATCTGGCCCTGGGCTTTTGTTTGCTGGCAGCTTTTTGATGACTGTTTCAATTTCTTCCCAAGTAACTGGTCTGTTGAGATTTTTAGATTCTTCCTGATTAAGTTTTGGAAGGTTGTATTTTTCTAGGAATATGTCCATTTCTTCCAGGTTGTGCAATTTGTTGGAATAGAGTTGCTCATAGTATTTTGTAACAATCCTTTGTATTTCGGTGGGGTCTGTTGTTATTTCACCTCTTTCATTTCTGATTTTGTTTATTTGGGTCCTCTCTCTTTGTTTCTTGGTTAGCCTGGCTAGAGGTTTATCAATCTTGTTTATCCGTTCAAAGAACCAGCTCTTGGTTTTGTTGATCTTGTGTATTGTTTCTTTGGTCTCTATGTCGTTTATCTCTGCTCTGATTTTTATTATTTCTTTCCTTCTGCTTACAGTGGGCTTTTCTTGTTGCTCTTTTTCTAACTCTTTGAGTTTTAGAGTTAGATAATCTGTTACCTTTTTTCCTAGTTTTTTGCAATAGGCTTGTAGAGATATGAACTTCCCTCTCAAGACTGCTTTTGCTGTGTCCCATAGATTTTGGATTGTTGTGTCTTCATTGTCATTAGTTGCCAGGATGTTTTTAATTTCTTCCTTGATTTCTTTAGTAATCCAGTCCTCGTTTAATAGCATGCTGTTTAGTCTCCATGTGTTTGATTTCTTTGGATTATTTTTATTGTAGTTAATTTCCAGTTTTATGCCACTATGATCTGAAAAGATGCTTGATATGATTTCTATCTTCCTGAATTTGAAGAGACTTTGCCTATGTCCCAACATGTGGTCTATCTTTGAAAATGTCCCATGTGCACTTGAGAAGAATGTGTATTCTGTGGCTTTGGGGTGGAATGTTCTGAAGATGTCGATTAATTCCATCTGGTCTAGTGAGTCATTTAGGATTGATATTTCTTTGCTGATTTTTTGTTTGGGTGATTTGTCCAAATGTGACAGTGGGGTATTAAAATCTCCTACTATGATTGTATTACAATCAATCTCTCCCTTCATGTCTTCCAGCAGTTTTTTTATGTATTTGGGTGCTCCCACATTGGGTGCATATATGTTTACCAGGGTTATTTCTTCTTGTTGGATTGCTCCCTTTAGTATAATGAAGTGGCCTTTATTATCTCTTTTTATGTCCTTCACTTTGAAATCTAATTTGTCTGATATAAGTATTGCTACCCCAGCCTTTTTTTCATTTCCGTTCGCCTGGAAAATCTTTTTCCATCCCTTCACCCTCAGCCTGTGTGCATCTTTTTTTCTGAGATGTGTTTCTTGTAGACAGCAGATGTATGAGTTTTGCTTTCTTATCCAATCTGTTACCCTATGTCTTTTGATTGGAGCATTTAAACCATTTACATTTAAAGTAATTATTGATAGGTAGGTATTTGATGCCATTTTTATTCTATCCCCCTGTGTTCCTTCTTCGCTTCCTATTTCTTTATTTTTACAGTAGACCCTTTAGCATATCTTGCATTGCTGGTTTGTTGGAGATAAATTCCTTTAGTCTGTTTTTGTCAGTGAAGCTCCTGATTACACCTTCAATTTTGATTGACAGCCTTGCAGGGTACAGTATTCTTGGGTTCATACCCTTCCTTTGCATGACTTTGTATATGTCATCCCATTCCCTTCTGGCCTGATGAGTTTCTGTTGAGAAATCAGTTGCTATTCTGATGGGGGTTCCTTTATATGTAACTTTTTGTCTCTCTCTGGCTGCTTTTAGGATTCTGGTTTTGTCAATGTTTTTTGCCAGCTTAATTATAATGTGTCTGGGTGTTGATCTTTGGGGGTTCATTTTGTTGGGGACTCTTCGAGCATCTTGGATTTGTGTCGGTTTTTTCTTCTCTATCTCAGGAAAGTTTTCTGTCATTATTTCTTGAAATACTTTTTCCATATCTTGCTCAGTTTCCTTTCCTTCTGGGACCCCTATTATTCTAATATTGTTTTGTTTTGTATTGTCCCAAAGCTCCCGTAGGCTCTCTTCCTGTTTTTTTATTTTTTTTTCTAGCAGCTTCTCTAATTGGGTATTTTTTTCCAACTTGTCTTCTAGCTCACTGATGCGGTCCTCTGCTTCTTCTAGTCTACTCTTGATGCTTTCTATTGAGTTCTTCATAGAAGTGATGTCATTTTTCATTTCTTCTTGGGTCGCCTTCATTTCCTCTTGGTTCTTCTTCAGATCCTCTTGGTTCTTCTTCAGATCCTCTTGGTTCTTCTTCAGATCCTCTTGGTTTTTCTTCATTTCCTCTTGGGTCTTATTCATATTGTCAAATTTGTCTTCCATTCTTTTTAGCCATCTCATGATCATTACTCTGAATTCTTGTTCTGGTAGGTTGCTTGCCTCTAAATCATTTACTTCCTGTTCTGGTGATGTCTGATTTTCTTTCATAGGTGGGGTGTTTCTTAGCCTCCCCATGATCTTTCTGTTTTAAGATGCCTGTATATGTAGTTCTCTCTCTCCTGCTTAGATTTAAAGGTACAAAATACAACACATCCAGGTACAACACATATGGCACTGAACAGAAAAGCGTTTGCAATATTAATATCCTTCAATAAAGATGACTAGAACCCAGCTAACAAAATCATACACTCAAATACAAAGAATAAGCGAACCAATCTTACAAAAAAGCATACAACTTTGATATAGTTAGCATTTAACATACAATTACAAAGGGGTGGAGAGAAGGATTTTTTGTTGTTGTGGGTTTTTTTTTTTTTTAGGATAGCGACAAGGTAGGTGTGAGTTGGCTTGGAGTAGGGGGTTGGGAGCCAGATATACACAGGAAGGTTGAAGTTTTAGGAGAGGGCAAATAGAAAAAAAATAGGGAAAATCTAGAGCAATAAAGAGTTAAGATAAGCAGGACATCGAAGGGAAAGGGTTAGGAAAAGAGTGATGGCCTAAAGGTAGGGATGAGTTAGAATAGAGCGTTGGAGAAGGAAAGGTATAAATAGTCTGTTGGATAGTAATCCCAAAGGGGGAAAAAAAAAAGAGAAAAGAAAAGAAAAAAAATATTTTTTTTTGAAAAGTATATAATATGACACTTAAAAGCTAATGATAAAAATAAACAAAAGAAAATAAGATAAAAAAGATAAAACGAGCAAACTACTAGTAGTAATAATATTGATTACATATAAAAGTGAGTTAATTAAAAAGGGTAAAATCAAGTGAGGAAAGATGAAAAACAAAAATATCTTCTTAAGTAAACTTTGCAACTAATATAGCTTAAAAAAAAAAAAACAGAAAAAAATTAAACAATTAGAAAATCAAAATCAAAAATTAAATAAAGTTTGCAGTAATGAAGGTCATTCACTTCCTCTGTTGCTCCGTCTAGCTCACCAGTTCCCAGTCTGGGCTTTAATAACAATTCCCAGTGTTTCTTCCGTGTTGTAATTGGGCCTTGTTTTTTGAAGCAGTTCTGGAGTCCATATGTACTGCAGCCTCTAGGTGGCGGTGCCTACTGGTGGCAGAGAGCCAGGCCTCCTGGGCCCCTCCTGTTTTTGTTTGTTTGTTTGTTTTTTTCTTTCCCCCTGTGTCCGGGATCTATGGAGGGGTGGGGGTTGGGCAAGAGGAGGCGACCACGTTCGCCTGCAACTCCCTCTGAGACCGATTCAGACGTACTGCTCCTTAGGGGCCCCCACCGCAGTCAGGGGTGGCTCCAGCCCAGTTCTGGGTTTCCTACAAACACAGACCCCTCTGCGAGCGCGCGCGAGCTGCCAGCAGCTGCCGGCGCCAGCCGAGCTTAGCTGCCGGCGCGAGCCGAGCTTAGCTGCCGGCGCGAGCCGAGCCTAGCTGCCGGCGCGAGCCGAGCCTAGCTGCCGGCGCGAGCCGAGCCTAGCTGCCAGCGGGAGCCGAGCTTAGCTGCCGGCGCGAGCCGAGCTTAGCTGCCGGCGCGAGCCGAGTTTAGCTGCCGGCGCGAGCCGAGCTGCGGCTTGGGGGGAAATGCGCGCGCCGCTGGGGATATGCGAGCCGCAGCAGAGACTCACCGATTCTTCCCCCTGGGTTAGAGCACTCCCTCCAATCCAAGCGTTCGCGCTGACTGTGGTCGGCGTCCAGGGGCGAACAGCCACTCGGTGGTCTTTACAGCCTGGCTATTCTGTCCTTTAATCCAAATCTCCTCCCGTCAAGATGGCGCAATTTCCCCGTCTTCTCCCCTAGCTCGCTCCGAGAGAGGATCGGGCCGCGGGCGTTCAATTGTCAGGGACTCCCCAATCGGGCGCCCCCCAGTTTCTCCAGGTGCTCGCCTCTCTCTTGGCTTGTCGACAGGCACTCCCAGCGAGTCCCTCGGGTGCTCTCTCCTTCCTCTTCGGGATCCGGGTCAGAACTAGCCTACCTATTCTTCCGCCATTTTTTTCCGGAATCTGCATTTGTGTAATTTTTGAATAATTTGTATAATATATAATATGTAGTAAAATCCTATATAATAAAAGGCTAATATGCAAATCGACCGAATGGCTGATCGCTATGATACCACTGACCACCAGGGGGCAGACACTCAATGCAGGAGCTGCCCCCTGGTGGTCAGTGTGCTCTCATAGGGGGAGCGCTGCTCAGCCAGAAGGGTGGCTCACTGCTGGCGAGCTCAGCAGTGGTGGTGGTGGTGGTGGGAGCCTCTCCCACCTCCAGGGTAGCACTAAGGATGCCTGACTGCCGGCTTCGGACATTCCCTGAGGGCTCCCAGACTGTGAGAGGGTGCAGGCTGGGCTGAGGGACCCCCTCCCTGAGTGTGGATTTTGTGCACCAGGCCTCTAGTAATATATAATATATGTAATATTCAAAATATATAATATATAAAGTAACTGCTTCCATAAACAATTCAACTTAAATCTTTATAATTCCCCCAGAGTTGTTGAACTTATGCTTAGCCAACAAAACCTATTGGATGATTTTGCTTTCTTAATTGCCAGAGGCTTTGCTATTAAAGTTGAACAAAAATAACCCACTTAAGAATTTTTCTTGACTGCCTGAACCTCCTGGTGGACTTTGATTGCATAATGACTCTAACCTTATCAACAGAGTTTGTGTTTCTTCTTCCTACATGTGTTTCTCTACCCCCTACTTTGTTGGCCTTGATTACAAAATGGAAGTGAGTGAATGCACTTTCAGCTTATTACTTCTGGGTGCCTGTCCATTTCTTCACTCCTTACCTATCAGTCAGGGTCACATTAAGGAAACAGGGAACTAGTTGGTGTTTTATCCCCTGTGCCATTCTCGTTGTTAGTTAACAGGGCACCTTTGCATAGATAGCTTTGCTCATGAAGTATTTGCTTGTTTAGATAAGAGCAAGGGAGCCCTGAGCTCTGCCCACCTATGTGAAACATTCCATTCCAGGCCTCTTGAAATATTTACTTAGAATTGAACTGAATTTTTTTGTCCTCTGCTGCTAAATCCTGAAATCTTAGTCTTATTTAGCCACCTTTGGAGTGTTCTCATACATTCCACCCTCTGTTCCTTTAGGGGGTGATATTTAAAAGTCCTTGTTTGGTTTTCATCCTCATGGAGGATTTTAGGAGCGAACCCCACCTGTAAAAAGAGCCATGAGCCTCTGCTTTTGCCTCACTAGCTTTGAGCTTGGTCTGTGTCTCACCCTCTGCCTGTACTGCATTGTTTAACACCGGAAAGGGTTTTGAACACAGTAATGACTTGTTATAATCTGTTTTGTCTTAGTAGGACAGATAATTGTTGAATGTTTGGACATTCCCCTTTCATTACAATAATGGGAAATTGTCACCGACAGTGCAGTGGAGTTACGCTAAGCAGCACCTTCTACCCCATTATTTTACATTAAAATTACTAATGAATGGTGTAGCGGCCTTATCAGTATTAGTTTTATCCACCATGAAAAGCCCCTAACCCAGTGTCTGACACAATCATAATGAGTCATTAAGCAAAATAAGTTACTCTTAAAATCCTACTTTTCAGATTCTTTTGCATGTGAATTCATTCAAAATGTATATTTTGGGCACAAAAATGCCTACAATAGATTTTTTCTTTATGTGGATACAATTATTTCTTTGACTTTTTTATATTTATCTTTTTCTTTCAAGCTTCTCCAAAGATTGTTGGATGACCGCAAATCTACTGTAGAGGTAATCAAACGAGAAGGAGAAAAAATTGCTGCCACCGCAGAACCTGCAGATAAAGTAAAAATTTTGAAACAACTGAGTCTCTTGGATAGTAGATGGGAGGCATTGCTTAATAAAGCTGAAACAAGGTAACAAACACTACTTCCCATCTTTTGTGAGAGAAGCAATGGCTTTAACACAGATGTTTATTTGGTAATACTTTTCTTATGTTTATCATGTGAGCACAGAGAGCAAGGGCTGTGTATGGTACCTCTCTCCTCATTCCTCCAATGGCAGTGTCTTATAATTGCCAGACGTATCCCAACTCGTTGTTTTAAGGAGAACATTTATCTCAGAGGCAATTTATCCATTTGTTTATGACATAGTTATTGCCTGCCGGCTATGTATCAGGAGCAGAACTGGGCTGGACAAATCATCTGTGTCCTCAGATAGGGTACAGTCTAGTGGGGTTTTATAGCAATGGAAAGGTAATGACAAATGTAATGTTTCAGAGCAAAGATACAGGGTGCCATGGGAGCATATAATAGGAAGAATGAATTCTGGGGGCAGGGAAGGGACAGCTATAAGAGGCTTTGGTAGTAGGAGTTAGCTGGGAAACTAGGCAGGTAAATGATGCCGTTACATACATGAAGGCCAGGAAGCCTAGAGCACGGCTCCACTTTGCACTCAACATTTCTGTATTTCATTTCTGCATCCTCTCCCTTGACCAGTTTTTGAGGAGTAGTTACACTACAGTGTAGCCACCTGCAAATTTTGGGTTGAAAATCGATGAATCACTGGATAGAATATTTCCATGCATTCCTACCTCCTCTGGAGCTAAAATGGTAAAAGAAAAATGTGGCTGACTTTGAATAATGGAGTAGAATTGATTATAGTTTGAGGACCTAGAACAGGCGTGGGCGAACTACGGCCCGCGGGCCAGATCGCTGTTCTAAACTATTGAAATAAAAAAATAAAAAAAGACCGTACCCTTTTATGTAATGATGTTTACTTTGAATTTATATGAGTTTACACAAACACTCCATCCATGCTTTTGTTCCGGCCCTCCGGTCCAGTTTAAGAACCCATTGTGGCCCTCGAGTCAAAAAGTTTGCCCACCCTTGACCTAGAATAAGGTGCTCCGAAGAGGTTAAAGGTTTCATGTTGACCTATAAATACATGTCAGGAGATTATTCCTTCTCTGTAATGCCTCAGGACACTGTGCCCTGGCTCCTGTGGGAGATACTCTTAAATTTTTTTCTACAAAAATGTGTCCAGTAAATATCTCATTGTCATTGATATTGATGATACTGTTGTTATAACTTTACCATTGATACTATTATTATGATAACTATTGTTGTTTTAAATATTATAACTAAGTTGCTAAAGACTTTTGTAAGATTCAGGCACTTGAGGTTGGTCTGTTGTTCAACTTTAGTTTTATTTACTAGAACTATTTTAGCATGTTCTTTAAATGTGAGAGATACTAATTTTAGCCCTCGAAATTTTCTACAAAACAATGTTTAGAATAGAATTCAGAAGCAAGAGAGTGAAGATTTTTTGTTGCATATTTCACATAGTCTTCATCCCTAAAGGACCTTTATCTTGGCACTTTTGTAGGAATCGTCAGTTGGAAGGTATCTCTGTGGTAGCACAACAATTTCATGAAACCTTAGAACCCCTGAACGAGTGGCTCACAACCATAGAAAAGAGGCTGGCGAACTGCGAGCCCATAGGAACCCAAGCGTCCAAACTTGAGGAACAAATTGCACAGCACAAAGTAAGATACTCATCCCACCTTCGTAAGATTCAGTTCTCCATTCTCTTCTTGGTTTTATGGCATAAAATTTGAGTTACATATTGTTGTTTTTTTTATGAGTCATTGTGAATTAAAATCCATTTCAAATGTCAACTCTTCATTCTGTTTATGTTTTTATTTTTATTTGTCCATTCTGTTTCTTTCTTTCTTTTTTAAAAAATTTTATTTAGGCCTTAGAAGATGACATCATCAACCACAGTAAACATTTACACCAGGCTATTAGCATTGGCCAGTCCTTAAAGGTTCTGAGCTCCAGGGAGGATAAAGATATGGTGCAGAATAAATTAGACTCCTCTCAAGTGTGGTACATTGAGATTCAAGAGAAGAGTCACAGCAGGTCTGAGCTGCTCCAGCAGGCCTTGTGTAATGCTAAGATTTTTGGGGAAGATGAAGTGGAGCTGATGAATTGGCTGAATGAAGTGCATGACAAGCTGAGCAAGCTCTCAGTCCAGGATTACAGCACTGAGGGTCTGTGGGAGCAGCGGTCTGAACTTCGGGTATTTTGATTTATTTTATTTTATTTTATGTGTTTCATTTTGGTTGTCATTATTTTCTGAGTCTTCCTTATTTCTGCATTATTTTATGTTCGTTTTGATGTAGGTGTATCGGTATGCTCAAGAAATACTTTGTGCATACAGATTACTTTTAGTGAACTTACCTTAAAAAAGAGATTGAATGTATCCAATAGCCGATTTTTCACTTTTCACTTCTTATTATATTGCCATATGCAAAGACCCATAATTAACAAGTGCTCCAATATCTCCACGTAGCTCATTTCATACGGCCCTAACTAAGTATTCTGCTCTCAGTTATGGTAGATTTACCTGGGACCTGGGCCACAGTGACAGAAAGAGGAGGGTAAACATGGGGACCATAATGAATATTTGAAAATGTGGGTGTTTACTCAAGTATATCTCTATAAAGCCTAATTAAAAGCCCTGTAATATTAACTGATGCTATAATGTGAATTTAATTTTTCTTTCCCCACATGAAAATGGCACCTGCCTTTTAGGTTCTGCAAGAGGACATACTACTCAGAAAACAAAATGTAGATCAGGCACTGCTAAATGGTTTAGAACTACTTAAACAAACAACAGGTGAGACGTCTTTCAAATGAAGTAATTATTAGAGTCAACATTTAGCATTGCTTTCACATTGTTTTAGGAATGGGGGGAAACAAAAACTTTATCATTTGTGAGCCACTCCACGCCTTCACTCTGGAGAATGCTTTGAAGACAGACCAAGGTGGGCGGGAATATGACCTCACTTTTTTTCTCATGATCTCACTTGAGTTCTTAATGGAAGTTGAGTGTATTACTCATGACACAAAGCATTGTGGCACAGGAGAGGGTCAGAGAAGCTGACGCTGGAGTTACATTGGTTCTCCGCTTGCGGAAGGCTGTTGTCCTAGATGAGCGCATAGGCTGTAGACAATATTTTTTAAAAATATATTTTAAGACAGACTGCATTCAGTGACTCATAATGTGGCTAAACCCAGGTGCCATACCTTCATGCTTGAGCTTACTAAGGAAACAGATACAACCTAACTTGTTTTAGTAATTCCTTTGGCTTACGAAAGTCACACTAGACCTCTCTCTATCCAATTCAGCCGAGGTGCATGATGGGGGCAAGTACCAAGTTGGAGAAATTCATTATATTATCTAGAGCAGGGGTGGGCAAACTTTTTGACTCGAGGGCCACAATGGGTTCTTTAACTGGACTGGAGGGCCGGAACAAAAGCAACCTGACCATGCTGGCACTCTCATCTTGGGCTGCTGGTGAAGGAGCGGAGGGGAGAGCAAGAGAACCCTCCGCTCTTTCGGCTCTGCGGGCCGCATTCGGCCCGCAGGCCATAGTTTGCCCACAGCTGATAGAGCCTTGAATTCCAAGCCTGAAGCCCAGGACACAATTTCTCTGTGTGTCTGAAAATGCGATAAAGGAATCATGCAGATGAGTATATTATTTTTAATATATGCACACATATATGCCAGGCACTGTTCTGAACACTTTGCAAATATAAACTTATTGAATTTGTATCACAATCTCATGAAGTGGGTTCCACTTCTTATCCTCATGTAATGATAAGTGACCAGCAAGGGGTCAAGTATCTTGTGAAAGGGAACACGCCACAAATTCAATGTTTTTAGGCCATGGAGTTCGTATTTGAATCCAGACTGTTTTTAACTCCTCTGCTTGAGAGCTGGAAGCACCATCCATAGTTACGTGATCCTTTCCACATAACTGAAGGCTCCGTGGTCCTTTCCAGTGGATTCCATATTCCGGACCTATTAAGATTCGCCAGAAATCCTGGGAAAGGTCAAAACCCAGAAAAGGGCCTTTCTTGGGCCAGAACTTGTCGTTTTGTGTGTTTAAAAAAAATGTTTTTTAATTGATCTCAGAGAGGACGGGAGAGGGAGAGATAGAAGCGGTCAATGATGAAAGAGAATCATTGATCAGCTGCCTCCTGCTCGCCCCACCCTGGGGATGGAGCCTGCAACCCTGGCATGTGCCCCGATGTGGAATCGAACTGTGATCTCCTGGTTCATAGGTCGATGCTCAACCACAGAGCCATGCTGGCCAGGCAGGTCAGAACTTCTTCAGAAAAATGTTTTCTAAAGTCGTCCTTCCCCTTCCCCCACCCTGCAACTTTGAAAATCTCATCAGTGTATACTACTATCTGAAGAAACCCTTCCCTCTGCCCCTTCCCTTTTTCCTTTCATGAGCTATAACATGCCTTTGAAATTGTAGGTGATGAAGTTTTAATAATTCAAGATAAATTGGAAGCCATTAAAGCGAGGTACAAAGACATTACTAAACTGAGCGCGGATGTCGCCAAGACTCTGGAGCAGGCCCTGCAGCTCGCGGGCCGGCTGCACTGCGCACACGAGGGGCTCTGCGCCTGGCTGGACGGAGTGGAGGTGGAGCTGCTTTCCTATGAGACTCAGGCTCTGAAGGGAGACGCTGCGAGCCGAGCGCAAGCCCGACAGAAAGTACGTGCTCTGATTTATGCACCTTGGTCCCGCTTGTTATCCGGAGGGGGCGTCTCATTCCCGCAGGAATGAAGCGCTATCTCTCCCGTGTCATTACTAATGTGCTGAAGGATGCCTCGGTGGGCGGGGGCCCAACAGAAATTGGCAGCGGGTCAACTGTGTAAACGTTTAGGAACCCGGGGATGAAAACAGCGTATTATAATTTATTCTCAGAGTCTTACAGTTTATTACACCAGAGACAGGATGATGAAAACAGAAAAATAAAATCAAGGGAAAGGATCACCGTTTTCCAGAGATGCACGCAATTTGGTTAGAATAACACTATTTTTATGAGACAGATGCATAACGTGAGGGGGCTTTTAAAATTGTGTTGCGAATGTGATCTTCTACCCTGCTAATCATTTATTTTATTTTTTTTCAGAGATATCAGCCCGTCTTTATCAGCCTTGAAGTATGATCATATCTGGGGAAAAGGGAGTCAGTGAGGTCAGGCTTGCTGAGCCTATAATGATTCAACTGGGATGATTTAAAGCCAGTGTGTCCTCAATCCGAGGGTCACTTGATTCTGGCTTGGGCGTCCCTCTTTATTTTACTTCCATGGTACCTGATGACTTAGAGCAGGGGTTCTCATCCTTTCTAATGCCTCGACCCTTTAATACAGTTCCTCATGTTGTGGTGGCCCCCAACCATAAAATTATTTTCGTTGCTACTTCATAGCTGTAATTTTGCCCCTGTTATGAATCATAATGTAAATATCTGTGTCTTCCGATGGTCTTAGGGTCGACAGGTTGAGAACCGCTAGCAGGGGCGACTAAGACCATAGGAAAACACAGATATTTACATTATGATTCATAACAGGGGCAAAATTACAGTTATGAAGTAGCAACGAAAATAATTTTATGGTTGGGGGTCACCACAGCATGTATTAAAGGGCCGCAGCATTAGAAAGGTTGAGAACCAGAGACTTAGAGGTTACCAGACAGCAAAGAATAATACAAGATAACTCGCTTGGTTTTGTTTTCCAGCTTATAGACATTCAGATTAAATTTCAAGGGTGAAACCTTGCCATGCTGGCAAATGAGTTGTCCTTCAGAACTTTTCAGGAAACACTTTTCCCTGTTGCTTGAAATAACAAAGGCTTCTAGAACTTAGCTGAAACTAAGGGTGCCAGCGCATCGCATTCTTGGCCTTGCAAAAAGCATGTTAGGCCCAGATACACTAGGAAAAGGAGAAGCCTGTTCAGACATGTGAGCGTTTACCCACCGGTTTGTATGCTTTCTTCATTCTGTGTTCAGGAGCTGAAAAAGGAAGCTAAGAGCTGCAAAGCCTTATTGGACTCCCTCAATGAAGTGAGCAGTGCCTTACTGGAACTGGTGCCCTGGAGGGCGAGGGAGGGGCTCGAAAAAATGGTGGCGGAGGACAATGAGCGCTACCGATTAGTGAGCGACGCCATCACTCAGAAGGTGGAGGAGATCGATGCGGCCATTCTGAGAACACAGCAGGTAGGGGCAAGTGGTTTGTTGTCCATGCGATACATTTTCCCTGGCTGTTCCCAGAGCCTGTACCTGAACAAAGATTCCCGTTAATAGTGTTTCCATTCATTGGTTCTGCTTCAACAATGAAAGGAGGGATTTGAAAAGATTTTGGGTTACTTTGACGTCTGAGTGCCCGGGCCCGGCTAATCTGCACATTGTCGGCAGCCATCTGCCTCTCTGTTTCCCAGACGGATCCCCACCAGATCATCCCCGCTTTCCAAAGAAAACTCTTTTTTTGTGTGTGTGTACATATATGCATATGACGAATGCTGATTTTGTGCACTGGCTAAGTCTAAATATTTTGAGTTGTCATGCGCATCAGTATTTACTGGTCATTTGCATGGAGCTATGGCAAAGAGAGGCTGTCGTCTTTCTAACAAGAACAGAGTTGTGTTGGTAGAACTTTTCTCTGTAAAGGGGAAAAGGTTAGTTTTCAATCTATCTGTGACTCACATGGAGTTGAGAGTTCCAGAGAGTTTTATAGGTACCCAACTATTAGCCACAGCTCCCTCAGAAAATTATAGCCAACGAAGGGGGGTCAGGGGGGAGAATAGAAGTTTATAATGCATGTTTTGATTAACTTTTATTGAAATCCCTGGATATTTACATTAAGTCATCAGCACTTTATTGCCAGCTCTCCGGGATGGGGTTAGTGCAGAGACTGTGGAGCAGAGCGTGAGAAGGTGTCTGACTAAGCTCTCGCTAGGACCAGCCAAGAGCAAGAAACACAAATCAAGCAGGCTGTGTGGGAGCATCCGAAATTAATTTTCTAAGGTTGCCGTCAAAGTGTGATTTATACGGTTCTGGGGCACATGCCTCACTGCGCATTGCAGAGCTGCTGCGCTCGCTCGCTCGGGAGGCACAGAAGCCCTCAAAGTACAATGGCAGCAGAAGGCCTGCCTAAGAAATGTCTGCGGGGGAGGGCATTCATGCCCCTGGAATGTTCTTTCACAACTGTTTTCAGGGCTTGGAGGAACTTGTATGCCTCATTATTATCAGAAAATAAGTGTGCTTGTTTGTGAGGTTTATTCAGATAGTTGAAAGTACCTCCTCCCCCCCCCCCCCCCCCGAAATTTACTCCAAAGCTTCAGAATTGGCTCTGGAGACTTCTCTATAAATAGCAAGACAAATATTCTGTTCTCTTGGGAGTATTAACTGTGGTTGGCTAGTTCTGTGCAGCAAGATAGTGCCAAGGGCAAGGTGACAGGCTGAGCTTGTGTTGGTTAGTGAGCTCAAATATGTGTCCAGTTCTACTCAAGGTTTTGCAAGTGTTTTCCAAAGTTAAATATATAATATATATATCAGGTCAGTATATATCTTCTAGAACCCAAAATATACTATATCCTTTAGGAAAATCACAATTATTTTTTTCCTTGATAAAATCATTCCTTGTAGAAAATGTTAAGATTTCTGAAAGAATGCAGATAAACCCATGGATGAAAGAATCTGTAAACAAAAATGGTCTCTATCCTCCTGGCTTTCCTTCTGAGAGAGAGAGAGAGAGAGAGAGAGAGAGAGAGAGAGAGAGAGAATGTGGATAGTAAATGTATCTCAGTACCAGTAGGTCATACAGCTCGTGTTTATGTCATTAACATCTTCTGGTTGTTTATCTGTATTTGTTCTGCGTTTGTGTGTGCATTCCTTTGAAATGCCTAGTAATAAAAAACAAAACAAGACAGTAAAATGAACTTAAGTCATTAAAAGAGAGAGAGAGAGAGAGAGAGAGGAAAGAAAGAAAGAAAGAAAGAAAGAAAGAAAGAAAGAAAGAAAGAAAGAAAGACAGTTTAGAGCGGGGAGAAAATGTGCAGTGTGGTGAAGTGACCTGCCTGTGGTCCCACAGCCAGTATGTGGTGGAGCCACAACCAGTTTCATCCAGACCTCATTTTTCCACCCTGGAGTGCCTCCTTATAAATTACATCGGGAGGGGAAACCCTGGGGGTGGTCCTTTTTTTCTTACCTCCTCCATTAATGTGAAGGGAGGCGCCGTTGCTATGGGGAAATGGAAGTATGCGGTGAGGACATTTCCAGTTTAGAAGCACCGGGAGCCATGGGACTGCCACACCAGAAGGATCGCGGAGATCACTCTCCAGGCAGGCTTAAGAAGAAATTGGAACCTGCCTTTCTGATTTGGCAGAGATTTTAGTTTCACACTCAAAAGAGTAGTTTCTATATTCATAATTTTCAGGTTTATAAAGGAGCTAATATGTCACTGAAATTATTTTACAACCTTTCCCATTTAGAGATGTTTTGAATTAGGACCAGAGTGCAGTTTGATACTGAGATACTTGTTTTCTGCTTACCTAGTGATAATACGTCATGAAATATAAAAGAAATGTGATGCAAAATAAAGAAAAATCTTCAGACCTGATATTAGCCACACCTTCTATACTATATACTTTCTGTGGTGTATACAAATCATCTACCGTTCTGTCTCTTCTCCATGTAAAACATGGTCATGATCTGATCACAGCCCATCTTTTTAGACATGTCTTTAGACACATACACCTTGTGTTAGTAACACTCCACCATCCCAGATACCAACCCCCAACAGAGCCACACCCACCGGTGACAGGGTGAGGCTATGTGCCTTGAACATGACTTGGTCATTTTTAAGTTTGTAGATTTCATGTTTTGTCTTGGAGTAACCTGGTTAAATTAAACTGAATTTTGAATACCTGTTTTCCAAGCAAATTTCTCTTAAGATGTTTCATCTTTTGCCACTTTAAGATTGTTTACATAACCAATCCAGCACCTTTATAATGTTATAACCTGCTTTTTGGAATTCAGCAAATGCATAGGGACTTTGTGAACTGTCAGGCCACTATCAGAGAGTTGTATTGGCTTCCAAATATTGACATGAAAGATGTCCAGGAAAACGTCAAAAAGAATTAAAGTTCAAAGACATAAGGGAAGGGAGCATATAGCATGTCTTTTAATTAACATGTGCTTTCTATTTTTTTAAAATATATTTTATTGATTTTTTTACAGAGAGGAAGGGAGAGAGATAGAGAGTTAGACACATTGATGAGAGAGAATCATCCATCAGCTGCCTCTTGCACACCTCCTACTGGGGATGTGCCCGCAACCCAGGTACATGCCCTTGACCGGAATCGAACCTGGGACCTTTCAGTCCGCAGGCCAACGCTCTATCCACTGAGCCAAACCGGTTTCGGCAACATGTACTTTCGAACTGTCCTGTATAAGTTTAGTTTTTTAAAAAGTTCACACTGGCGTGGGTAGATTTTTTGTATTAATCCTATATCACAATAGCAGTTTTGAAAAGATGTGGCATTAAATTTTGAAATCATAGGGACAAGAGCCTTATGTCAATTTGAGTGATGTTTTGTTTTTATTTGGGAAACAATCAAGCAGCCTCAATTTATGTGCAAATGAGTGAGGACTGTGTACATTTAGTGCTACCAGTCAACTGGCCCCCAAATCTGACTACAGATTTGTAGGCATTGATATTCTGAAGAAGATGCATTTTTAAAAGTAATCATTTATTACTTTTAGGAAAAACAGGAAAAATTGGAGTGGACAAGGCAGCTTTGAATAAAGTAGTGATAAGCTTCATAAAATAAAAAAAGAAAGAAAACAGAGTAAGAAAGACACTTGCTTCCTAACATTGAAGGCAGTTTTCTGAGTTAGAAGCTACATCTTTTTACATGTTAAACCCACACCAAGTAGCACATCTTTGTTGCTTTCTTTGTTGAACCGAACAGCCCTGTGGAAATGGGAAAGGCACTTTTGCTTAAAAGATGCACCGATTTGTAGCCTGAATTATTCTGACCGCTGCGATTGCTTAAACCTCGGAGAAGCTCATTGTTGTCCTTTGCCTCTTACAAATGTACAGTTGTCAAAAGTCGCTAAAATGTGTCCGTCTCCCTGGGAGTTCTAATTGCCTGGTTTATTTTAGCAGATCCTGTAACCCCCACATAAAGGCCCATGTATCGGTGATTCGGGTGCAATTAAAATAAACGGCTCATCGGGTCTTTAGGATTCAGCCATGGAGAAAAATAGCACCGTAGCACCTGTTTGTTTCTTTTAAAGGACTAGAAGGAAACCTCTCCCACGGAAGTGAGATTTGTGTAGACCCTGCAGGTGTTGGGGTGGGGAAATACGGCATGTGTTATGTATGAATAATGTGCAGCAAAATGGAAGGAAGTGCTAATCAAAAGAACGTGATAAGATCCTCACCAGGGGAAGGGAGTGAAAGGGTGTCCTTGAGGTTAAGGTTCCTTATCACTCTCACACCTCCTTTGCCACTCCAGGGAAACTTTCTAGATAAGTCCGAAAGCCATTTGTCAGGGATCGGACAAATGTTTAAATAGGAAGTTAGAACCTACCCCTTATGAACTGTTGTGGCATTTGAACCATTTTTTGGTGCCATCACATGAGTACTTTTAGTTCACAGAGCCCAAGAACAAGGGGCAAAACATGGCAACAAAGACCGCAGAAGGCACATGTTAATTAAAAGACATGCTACAGACTCCCTTCCCTTAGGGTCCAGGCAGACCACTTGGTTCAAATCTCAGGTCCAGCACTGACTAGCTGAGAAATCTCTGGCAACTCAGAGAACTTCTCTCTGCCTCAGTTTTCTCGGCTGTGAATGGAGTTAACTGGTAATACCTTATATAGTTGTCAGGATTAAAAAGCGACATTACCTTTAAGCACTTGGTGCGTTCAGTAGAAGGTTGGCTGTTACCAGCTTAGAGAGTGTATTACAGAAATATTTAGAGATAGCCAAACACAGTGTCTTTTTCTGACTTGTAATACATCCTGAAATGCTAGTTCATCTGTAATAGTGATACCGTTGTAATTTAACCTAGTTATTAATACCGGGAAAGGAGCGATGGGTAGCCAAGGTTGATGACTAGACTCCACTCATGATGCATACTATCAAAGCATTTCCCAGAATGCAGTTACAGATGCTAAGATTATCTCCGATTCATTTGAAGTCACTTTTTACTACTTGTATGAGCCATGGGCAGATTTATTAAGGTTTGGTAATCTTGCTCTCGTGTTGCTCACATGAACAATAAGCAGTTTTTATGGTTCAGTGGAAATACCCATGTTCAGCAGACATTTAAAAGCGCCACAGACCTAAACAAAATGCCTTGCTTAATTGTAAATTGCTTAATGTAGACCCTGTGGCTATTCCATTTGTTGCTAAATAATAAATATTTGTCAATTTAATTAAAAAAAAACAAAAACCACAACAACATTCAAAGACAGAAGGGAAGTTTCTGCTGCAAGTCTTGTTTTCTTTCAGCAGAGAAAATATTTGCCTGGGTTAAAGAAACAGTGTTTGAGTTTCAGCTTTCCATTTTGGCAACTTAGATGGTATCATCATACTGTTTTTCATTGGCTACTTTTTTTTTAAAGAGAGGGAGATGTGGTACTGAGCTAATATTAACACTCACAGCCTGACTTTCTTTATGAGGACTGTCATATAAATACTAAAAATTGCTTGAACACAAACAAGAGGGATGTTGTGTCGCTTTATTTTTTTAGGGACGAGCAGAAGAAAACAAATCATTACTGTTGAATTTTATTCAGATATCTTTTGCCTTTTGCATTCAGGTAGAGGGCCTGGACTGTTTTTTCTCAGTTCTGTGCTCTTTAAGTGAGTCATGTAATGGAGTTTTACCTTGAAGTTCCATTGTACAGTTTATGGCTTTAAAGCTAATCCATGCATAGAAGACTCTTGCACTTGTTTTAATTTTTTTTTGGATGACATTGATTAATACAATTATATAGGTTGCATGTGTCCAATTCTATAATACATCATCTGTATATTGTATTGTGTTCACCACCCAAAGTCAAGTCTCCTTCTGTCACCATTTGCCCCCCTCTCTTTACTCTCTTCTACCTTCCACCCCTCCCTCCCCTCTTGCAACCTCCATGCCGTTGTCTGTGAGATTTTTGTTGTCTTTTTTTGCTTAATCTTTTCACCTTTTTCACAAATCCCCCCCAACCCCTCTTCCCTCTGACAGCTGTCAGTCTGTATCTATGACTCGGTTGCTAGTTTGTTTATTTTGTCCATTAGATTCCACATAGAAGTGAAATCATACAGTATTTGCCTTTCTCTGACTGGCTTATTTCACTTAGCATAGCACGTCCGCTTTCTAACCACCTTAGCTAGTAATCCATGCACAGAGGACTCTTCCTTGTGTTTTTTAAGGAGCCTTCTTTTTCCACATCTGGAGCTGCTGAATTAGTCGATGATTTTTTTTTTCTTTTTCACTCCATCCTCTCAGGAGTCTGCATAATGTTGCTTAGACTCTTAAAAGTGTGAATTCTATTTCAATCCAGTTTCTTATCCCCACCCTTCTCACTCCTCACCTAGTTAGCTATCCCTCTTCCTCCTTCTGGATTTCCAGGTTCTCTTAAAAAATTAGGAAGTCTGGCAGTACCGGACTTGAATACTCACAATGTCCATTCCCCGCTAGATCTTCCAGCTGAAGCTGTTGGTCGGTTACCATTTGTTACAGGAGCTTGTGGTGTCCTTTACTCACTTTACTTGTATGTGATAAGTGCTTGGCCCTGGAGGGCATTGGGGTTTATCTGATGTAAGGTATTGAAAATGGTCACGCTCTCTGACTTGGTAGTCAGCGTCTAGGAATTTACCCTAAGGAACTAATTAGAGATGCCAATAGAGATTTATGTACAAAGATATTCATTACAGGGTTGTTTATATAATAGCAAAAAAAAAAAATAATGCAGAGACCCTAAATGAAAATACCCAAGTATGCTAGAATATAATAGATTTAAAAAATCACACATAAAAGAACATGCCATGGGAAATGTTCATAATAAGTGAAAAAGCAGGATATGAAACTGTTTATACAGTATTATCTAGACCTTTCAAAACCTTTCTCAACTCTTGGAAGAAAATTCACCAAAAATACCAATAGTATTCACTCTAGTTTTTAATTTTCTTCTGTATATTTTTCTGTATTATATGAATTTCTACCATGAATAACTATTATGATCAGGAAGACAAAAATATCTTGAAATAATTTTTTAAAAAGCTGTTGAGTACGTTTTCTGCTATTATTAAGTGAGATGTAAAAAAAATTGTACAGGAGTCATTTGGAGATACATTCTGTTTGTGTAGAAATGTATTATACATACATTTATATACACACAGATAATAAAAAATGGGAACATTTCATTCTTTTCTTTTTTTTTTTGGCTAGGAATCATATACTTTGATAGCAGAGTGCTACCTGCATATCATATGATTTAAGGTGATGGGGAAATGATTGAAAGATGGTATTCCGCTATGGACTTTTATAGCTGACAGATGTGGGTAGTGCTCTTCGGGGGAGAATGCTTATGGCTGCCAAACGAAGGCAGCAGTGTTCGCGCCCTAACGTCATGGATGCCGGGCTGTGGATTCAACCTGCTTTAAGAGCTTGTGTTTAATTACCCTGTTTTCCTTTCTTTGTAACGTCAGTCATGATCATGAATTATTTCAGGATGCCATGAAGAGATAAGCTCAGGTTTCCCCCCCCACTTGTGGAATAAGGATATTAAAAAGATAGGTACATGGTTATTTTTTCTGGCACCAGTGACAGGAACTTGCTGACCTGATTATTATTTATCTTTTGTTTAGTTTGACCAAGCAGCTGATGCCGAGATCTCCTGGACTGCTGAAACAGAAAAGAAATTGATGTCTCTGGGTGACATCAGGCTTGAGCAAGACCAGACCGCCGCTCAGCTGCAGGTTCAAAAGGTGAAGAAGGGCCTTTCCAGTCACATCTCAATTATCTGCTCGGCGAGAAAATGTGCTCGCGAGCTTTACTTTGCTGAACTCCACTAGTGTAACTTGGTATTTTCAGCTACTTTGCCTAATTGTTTTCATTTTATTCTCTCTCTCTCTCTCTCTCTCTCTCTCTCTCTCTCTCTCTCTCTCTCATCTTTATTTCTGTAAATCACAGACATTCACCATGGAAATTTTGAGACACAAGGATATTATTGATGAACTTGTTAAGTCTGGACATAAAATCATGACCACGTGCAGTGAAGAAGAAAAGCAGTCAATGAAGGTATAATCCTGTCTGTGGCTGGTAGTGACACTCTTGAATAAAGGCATCTGTTGAGCTTTCAGCCCTAGGAAAGTACTTTTCCTTTAGCCACAGCTGCCGCTGAAACAGCTAAGTCATTGGTTGCAAATAAGGCGTGTTTCAAGCTTCAAGAATAACAGTGAAAGGAATATTCCTGAGGGGAGTCAGTCACCCTGGGACAATCTTTATAATCTACAGAAAAGCTATTCAAGGCTGAGCCCGTGGTTAACTGGTGTGCATTAAGCATTCAATTAATGTTGGCTGTATTATTGCCATTATTATTGTTCTAAATTGTTATTATAAGTGTCAACTGTTGTTTACATACTTCAGAAACATTTGGGCCTCTTGAGCTGGAAGAAAAACCAGAGTATGTGGTTCTCTCTAATGCCAAAATCCGTGCTGTAGGAAGTTACTGTAAGCTGCACAGGAGGGAAAATGAGCTGAGTAATGAAGGAAGCATCCAGCTTATGTAGTTTTAATGATTCTTTAAATTGATGGAAAACCAGCCGTATTGTTTCATATTCTGACATCTGAAAAGCCTAAAGAAATTAACACTTCTAGTAGGAATATATTCCATGGCAAAACTAAATTATATAAATGCCCATGCCAAAGATCACATTTTAAAGGGTGTACATTTCTCTTAAGATATAACATAGGTGAGTAATACAGTGAACACTATATATTAGTACTTTCTGTTTTATTTATCCTCCACAATGGCAATTTACTTGTTTATAATTTAATCTTTCCTTTATTATTTTTGTAAAGATTCTGACATGGAAAGCACAGGTCATCACTAAATAATTTCTCTGTCATTTTGTGGTTTATTTGACCACTGTTGTGCTTTATCTTCTGCTATTCCTTCATGATGTGGATTTATACCATAATCTAGATCACTTTGACCACCCCACGAAATCAGTGCTTAAGGTTCTACAGTTATTCTAATTAATTTTGAATAATTAATTAATTTTGCTGACTACCAGTTCCTCTTATAATTTCATTAGTGAAAAGCAGTCCTCTTTTTTTTTTTTTTTTTTTTTTTTGAGAAAGCAATGTAAATGTTGCTAGACTCAGGAGACATTTTGTAACCTAGAAGACACTGAATTTTGCTCATTTTGTTTAGAGAAGTCACTGTCTTATAAAAATTTGAGGCCTTATTTTTGTATTTTTTATTTATATTTCAGTGTTTTTCACTTAACATCTTTTTTGAGAAGTTGTTATTAAATTCCATGATTTTTTTATGATTGTGTAGAATTCCAATGTATGAATATGTCATAATTTACCAGCCTGATCTTCCACATTTTTGCTATTGTTTACATATGTATATGTATAGGTTTTTTTAATTTTTATTATTGTGTTAAAAACATTTAATATTAGCAGACACTGGAATATTACTCATTCTTTAAAAGGAAGGAAATCCTGCCACTTGCAAAAACATGGATGTGAAACAACAGGGCCTTTGTTTTTAATACATAGTCACAGTTAAAATAACTTTTTAATACATAGTCATAGTTAAAATATAAATAGTTTTTATTGATTTATTCCTTTAACATACATTATTGAGTGTCTCCTCGGCACCAGGAGTCTAGTACTGGACCAGACGTTCTTGAGTACATGTGCTACTCGGCCCACCTCACCAGTTACACACATTTCATCATCTTCATTTCTAGAAAAAACTGGACAAGATATTGAAGAACTATGACTCCATCTGCCAGATAAACTCAGAGAGATATCTACAGCTGGAACGGGCACAGTCCCTGGTTAACCAGTTCTGGGAAACATATGAAGAACTTTGGCCATGGCTGACAGAAACACAAAGAATCATCTCTCAGCTCCCCGCCCCAGCCCTTGAGTATGAAACTCTAAGACAACAACAGGAAGAACATCGGGTAAGCTTCATGTCAAAGGAATGCTATATTCCCTTCTGAAAGAGTATCATGATTTTTATGATGTTTTTCTAAATACAGACAGACACCTTACATGACTGGGACATTTTAGCAGTATTCTGTTCTGGTCTGCACAGTTCGCTTACCTTAGAGTTGCTTACCTGTTATCTAGGTTTACAAGAAGAAGACTCATGTGGGAAGACCACATTGTGTATGTCATTAATTATATCACAGCTTTTAAGGGATGGCATATAGCATTAACCATCTGGGTATAAAAACAATTTCCATTTACAATGTTAGAGAAATAAGACATTGAAGCACTTTTAATTTGTGCATCTTGATTGTTTTTAATTTTTATATTTTGACTAAGTTTTATATTTCATATCTAACTAGAGGCCGTGTGTGTGTGTGTGTGTGCGTGTGTGTGTGTGTGTGTACGCCCACACACATGCACACATGTAAAGTATAACTTACAATATATTACATCATTGTTTGAAGTATCTGACATACTAATCTTGTTTGTTTACTTTTTCAATGTATTGGCATTGGAGAATATCTCTAAATGAGGTATTTATTTAGAAGAGAGCTTTAGAGAACACTATTTAACACAAAAATGGAAAGTTTATGGAGTTCTGTGTAAATCATTCAGCAGGAGAAAGACTTACAAACTATATAGAATTTAATTAAATTTAGTGTAAAGATTTATTTGTGACAAAAATCCTGATGCCCATCCATTGGATGATTTTTAGTATAAAATGTTTCAAGGATTTCTTCCACTCCAAGGTGAGATTTGAGTAGCTACATTATTAGTGTAAAATCAGTGATCATTATTGATTTGAAAATTTCAAAATTGAGTTAATATTTTTGCATAATTTTTAGATTTCAAAACAAACTTATGATTTTCTCTATAAAGGGAACTACAGAACTGTATAGCCAAGTCTTCAAATTGTTCAAACTAAACTTTTCAGACTATGTGCCCCCTTCCAGAGTGGCTGTCCTCTGAAACTTCACAATATCCTCTCCAGCTATTTTTGGAAATAGTTTTCAATTCAATGTAGCCAGAAATGAAAAATGGCTCCAAGAGCCATCTTACCAAATGGTAGATATCTTGAAGTTATATTAGGTGTCTCCAGCATACATAAAACTGGACTCTTATGGCAGTATAATGCTACCAGGAATCATTTTGTTACTTATGAAGCAAAAGACATATTCTCTGGAGCCCTTTCTTCATACGCACACATACACCCACGTAGGCACCTAGTAGGTCTTTTCTTGTCTGTCATGAAATGGTTTTACAAAGGCTCATCTCACTGCTTCCCAAGCAAAGGTGTCTCGTAGTAGTGCTACACAGATGAGATCTACTTAGACTCTAGAGACTCAAGAACTCCCATATCTCTCATGTGACATGAGAGTCCCTTGATAATTCAAAGTGTGACCTTGTTTTACAAACATGCCTTATAGAATATTGAAATGGAAAGGTGTATAACACATTTCTTTTCCATGAGATAGTATGTTAGCCAATATCACCATCGCCACCTCTGTTCTGTAAAGCAGCATGAAAATATGGTCTAACAACATGAAATAAAAATAAGAAAATCGCAGCCTAGACCACCCAGGAGCTAGATTGTAGACATGACCTTTTCCACATTCTTATGTATAACATGTTAGATTACCGTAGATCCCCCACCTTTTGTGAAAATTGAATTTGTGTTTACTTAGCTCTTTTGCAAAAGAGTTTTGAGGCCACCTTCAGAAACACTTCAAACATAGTATATTACATTGGAGATGGTTAATGATCTAATGAAGTGGTTTCCTCACTTTTCAAAAGAATTTCTTGGCTGATTTTAGTGGGGACTTTTATGCCATCCTGATGATTCTTGTTGATGAATGGTAGAAATTACAATATGTGCAGGATAAGATTGGTAGCTTTTCTCTAGTCTGTCTTCCCGGAATATAATTTCTCTCAGACAAGCTTTTATTTGGGTCTAGATAGCAAACAATTTGGAGAATACCTGAGGACAAGGAACTGCTGATTAGGGAACCAAATGACTAATGTGGAATAAATGGAACACTCCCCAATGCTTTATGGAGGTCAGCCTCAGAGAAACCTGCAGGCAATGACTGATCTTTCCCCTGGGAGTGGCTTTGGATTTGGCCCATGAAAATACTGCCCAGTGGAGGTACTGGGTTCCATGGATTGTAGATATTCCAGATTTATTTGTCTCCCTAAAAAGAATGGGGCTTCATTTTGATTTCATACTCATTAATATAAATATCATTGTGTCAATTGATTAGATATTGTTAAATGTATTCATTTAACATATTTTTCTTTAAATACATCTTATAAATAATGTTCAGTATACAGCTGTGTATTTGATAGGTTGATTACCCTAGCATTCTTTAACATTTAATGGTAACTACAAATAGTTCATTCATACATATATATTCATATGTCATATATGTACACAGACTAGATTAATATATATGTGATACACACACACACACACATGCACTTTTTATATTGATTTATATACAATTACAATGCCTTGTGGGCTTACCTCACCTAATGTAGCTTTATACATAGTGTTTTTCTTCTCTCAGCATTGTGGCTACCTTCTACTGAGGTTCTTGCTTTTTCCTTCCTTTTCCTTCTTTCCTCCTTTCTTTCTTCCTTACCTCCTTCCTTCCTGTCTCACTCCCTTCATTTATTGCACTTTTTTTTTGCTTTTTTCCCTCTTTCTTTTATTTTAATTAATATTTGTATGTATTATGATTGTGCATAAAGAGGTACCAAGAGTTATGGCTTAGTCTCTGTACGTTGGGGACATATAGTAAGTTCAGAATCTTTTTATGTAATATGACCCTTGGCTAATACTCCCGTCAAAATATATGGTGCTATAAAATGGATAATGAACTAGAATCCGTTATTCCCCTCAACCAACATTTTGCATGTGTCCTTAAAGGGACTTTGACACGAACAGACTGTTGTTTAATCTTTGTGTCAGGGGCATCTCTTTCTGGCAGAGTTGTGCGAGCCATCATGTATTAAATGCCTTGGGAGGGGAGGGTGTTTGTTTGGAGTTTCCTGCCAGCTGGATGCATTGGGGTTGTAGACAGCTGTAATATGGAGGTGTGACCCTCAGATACTGAGAAGCTGTTTGGTTTGTTATAGCAACTGCGAGAGTTGATAGCCGAACACAAACCTCATATAGATAAGATGAACAAAACTGGGCCACAGCTATTGGAACTGAGCCCGGAGGAAGGCTTTTCTATCCAAGAGAAGTATGTGGCAGCTGACAGCCTTTACAGTCAAATTAAAGAAGATGTCAAAAAGCGAGCTGTGGCCCTGGATGAAGCCATTTCTCAGTCCACTCAGGTAATGATGTGCACCAGACACACGATTGGGTTCTTTCAAACAACAGAGCATGGAAAGACATTTCACCGCATCTCCTGATTAAATTTCAACTAAAATCATTTCACTACATTATCTCTTGAGTATTGATAGCTTCATCTCTCGGAGCTGATGTTTGCTTGAGTATAGTCCTTATATTTCTTTGTCTGCTTGTAGATATAATAAAGAGTAATTTTCAGTGACTCGAGAAATACAGTTGTCCACATTGTCCAAATATTTAAATGTGTCTATTCAGAATAGAATGCAGTATTTGCCATTGGGAGAAGTGAGAGAAAGTGTTATTATCACTATGAATGAAGCACTCCCAAGAAAGCAATAAGAAAGAATTGAGCAAAAGAAAAGAAAAGAAAAAGAGAGAGAACTCATGGATATGGCCAACAGTGTGGTAATGGTAGGTGGGAGCATAGGGGTGAGTGGAGGTGGAAGACAACATAGAGGGGATAAATGGTAATGGGAAAAAGTGAAATAAAGTAGACAAATAAAGAGTGAATGATAAGCTGAATAAGAAGAAAAAATACAAAGTTGGAAAATGACTTTTTCTGTTTTTGATTATATATATATATATATATATATATATATATATATATATATATATTTAAGTTGCATTCGAAATTACTTGTGATTTCTATTTTCAAGATTTGGTTTTCATCATTATCAGATATGCTGATATTTAGTGGTCTATTTCATATAATGTCAAATGAGTGATGATTCCTTTAGTGTTGAGGAATAGTGTAGAATCTATGAATGAACAAGTTTTTATAACTTTGCTTCACTGTCTATGGTAACTTCACAAACAAAAGTTTAAAATGCTTGCTTTAATCTGATTATGAGTTTGATCATGAATTAAATACAACCGTTCATTTTAGTTCAAACATTTTTCAGTTCAGGAAACTTATAACTTAAGAAACTCCTTTAACCAAAACTGCCCATGAATTTCATATTTATTAATATAACTTTTCTAGGATGCCAAAAGAATCAGTAAAAGTGAATAAAGCGACCCATTTTGATAGACAAGCACCCAGATTATTTAACTTACTTTAAAACGTTAATTTGAATTAAGATAACAGAGTGGAGCAGTAGATGAAATGCTCTCAGGTGTCCCACTTATACATTAAAATATGCCATTTCTTAATGATCCACTCAGTTACTTGCTAGAAGCAACCCAGCTTACGTAAGTAATGTGGTGCAGAGAAGGTCATGTCTGTCTGTCTGTGAGTCATGGTTTCAGGATGTCTTGATACACCAGCTGGATATAATTCTTTGGATGGATGTGTCAACAAAAGGACTAAGATTTAGTTCTTGTTTGTGACATTTAGTAGATGTGGTTTTGTATGTGCTGGTTTTTTGTTTGTTTGTAATTTTCACACTGGGCATCACGGATCCTTTTCCCATACGTGACCCCTTTATGTTGCCACCAGTTCCATGACAAGATAGACCAGATTCTGGAGAGCCTGGACCGCATCGTGGAGCGCTTGAGGCAGCCGCCCTCCATCTCCGCTGAGGTGGAGAAGATCAAGGAGCAGATCAGTGAAAACAAGAACGTGTCGGTGGACATGGAGAAGCTGCAGCCATTGTATGAGACTCTGAAACAGCGGGGAGAGGAAATGATTGCTCGATCTGGGGGCACTGATAAAGACATATCTGCCAGAGGTAATGATTTCAGGATAGGGAAACAATTGAACTTTTAGTCTCAAAACAATTCTACATGTTCACGCTGTTTACCTCAGTCCAATCGCATGTCAGGGTGCCAGGTTTTAGAAAAGGTATTACAAATGCAACGTGTTTGGGGTTGGAGGGCTGTGTACATTAATCCCTTGTTAACGTCTTCCTGTGTTTGTAAAAGAATCTGTTAAATACAAAGTGAGCCATTATACAAAAATCACGCCTTCTCCGGACCTTTTAGACCAGTTGGTGAAAGCATAATACTAGTAAGACTAAACCTAGGGATTGTTTTCCTCATTACTAACTACACTGCTTTACATAGAACGGGTATTCTGTCCCACTTAGCCACAGAAATGGCAAGCAACCATGACTGCAGCCAGCCAGTCTTAAAGGTATGAGCTGCTAAAACCAGTTTGGCTCAGTGGTAGAGCGTCGGTCTGTGGACTGAAAGGTCCCGGGTTCAATTCTGGCCAAGAGCATGTATATTGGTTGAAGGCACATCCCCGGTAGGAGGTGTGCAGGAGGCAGCAGGTCGATGTTTCTCTCTCATCGACATTTCTAGCACTCTAGCTCTCTATCTCTCTCCCTTCCTCTCTGTAAAATATCAATAATATATATATATTTTTTAAAAAAGATATGAGCTGAGGTAGAAAAAAACATGTACACAGGTTGGTGGAAATTCATGTTACGGGTACTCTAGAAAACAAGTCCAGAATACGTACCCTACATTGTTATATTCCTGGGACTGAACAGACACCTGTCCTCTTGATTTGGAGACCATAAAGAATATAGACTTAGGTAGTTATTTCCCTTTCCTTGGAATTAAGGAGACCTGATGAACTTGGAACTGGATGGACTTAGGTCTCCCATAAGCTCACTTGCCCTTGAGCATCCACTTTCATCAGGAAGAACCTTCAGCCAGGAGGAGCTGGGTGTCCTCAGATCTCAGCTTTGTCTGGATAGGCTGATGTACTCACAAGACTGGGACCAACCAACATTTGGTCCAATTTTAGATTCCATATTGAATCACCGTTTCTGTGTGAGCCAAAATGTTCTGCTTTCTTGCTGACATAGGGCTGACATACTGCCTTTTTGATACTGTTTCGCTCCATAGCTGTTCAGGATAAGCTTGACCAAATGGTTTTCATTTGGGAGAACATACACACGCTGGTGGAAGAAAGGGAAGCCAAACTGCTGGATGTAATGGAATTAGCAGAAAAGTTCTGGTGTGATCACATGTCCTTGGTCGTGACCACGAAAGATACTCAGGATTTCATCCGGGATCTGGAGGATCCTGGAATTGATCCCTCTGTAGTAAAACAGCAGCAGGAAGCAGCAGAGGTAAGCAGAATATCCCACTGAAAGTGAAGCAATAAGCTGTTGTATGTTGTAATGTGAATTGCTCTAGTAAATATTCAAAATGACTCTATTGAAATTTGTATTTGGCTCCGAAAGTGGAAAGCTTAGTGAGCTAGTAGGAGAATAGCACACCCACAAATTTCACTTAAGGCAGCATATATTTTAAGATTTTTTTCCATCCCTCTTGCTTCAGCCTTATTTCAGAGCCTCGTTTTCTCACTTGTTTTCAAAAGTAATCCAAAGGGATACCCTTGCCTGCAGTCCCTTTCCTTGCCAGGCCTCTGACCCTGCTGCCAGTCGTCTCTCTGGGTCTGCGCTGGCTGTGTTGTTGCTTCAAACCCCTCAGAGGCAGCCACTGCCTACGGATGAAGTCCAGACACACTGGGCAGGGTCTCTGGGCCTTTATTTCCCAGCCTGTGTATCCAGAGCAATTTTCTTCTGCTGCTCCTATTGTGGTGCACACAGGGCCTTTCCCCAAAGCTATTGTGCTCATTCTGGCACCTACATCTTTGCACATTATTATTGCCTCACCCCAGAATGTCCTTCCTATCACTCTTCTGGCAAATCCCACTCCAACTTCAAGATGCAGTTGGATAGTTACCGTCCATGTGAAATCCTTTCTTGCTTCCATAGCAGAGTTAGTGGGCGTTCTCATAATATTTCCTCAGGCAAAGGACTCTATGCATAGTATGACTTATCATACATGAGTGGAATAATCATATAGCTGTTTTTCTTTGTATGCTCCACCCTAGTTTAGGGCTTGTCTTATGCTTGGTAAAGGTTTCTTGAATTAATATATTTAAGCATCAAGATAAAAGCAAAGGTAGAATACTGAATTTCTGTTACGGCTTTGTGTTTGTTTTATTTTGTTTGTAGTTTACATGTACTAGGGTAAAAATATAAACCCAGAGCTAGATTATCCTAAATCTGCTAAGCAAATACATTAATTTGTGTGAGGTCTTTGAACTCATGTTTTACTCATACCTATTTTAAATATGTATTGTCAAACAAGTCAGTTTGCAAAACAAAATGTCTTTCTAAGTTTTGTAAGTATTGTTGTGTTGGTGCTTTAAAAAGAGTTGTTCTGGTATCTGTTACATAGAAATATTTCCTAAATATTGCCATTTCAATAAATGTTTGATATTTGTTACTCAGAGGATGCTTTTATTTCTTGAAAATATTCTTCTGTTATCTTTTCTCATTGAAAAGATTAAGTGCAGAGACTTAGAATTGAGAAAGAAAATGGAAATTGATCATAATCCCGCCTCCTAGAAATACCTGCCATGAATGCTTGTGTGCATCTTTTTAGTTTCCGTGTGGTTTTGCTTAACATTCTACGGCTGCCCTTTCTCATTCCAGGCCATCAGGGAAGAAATAGACGGCCTCCAGGAAGAGCTGGATATAGTGATTAACCTGGGCTCCGAACTCATCACCGCATGTGGGGAGCCCGATAAACCCATTGTCAAGAAGAGCATAGATGAGGTACATTTTCTACCCTTACCAGAATGCTATGTTTAAAGGTTTCGTTCACCAAGGCATATTTGGTAGAAGTAGTTGAAGACGTATGACAATAAAAGAGTTCTAACATTTATGTTGTAGTTAAATTCAGCCTGGGATTCTCTCAATAAAGCTTGGAAGGACCGGGTGGACAGACTGGAGGAGGCGATGCAGGCTGCCGTTCAGTACCAGGATGGACTGCAGGTACCGGGGTTTCGGGTGTACCAGCTGGGAGAGGGCGTCGTGCTGACCCACGTCTCCACACCTACACGCTGGCACCACCCGGTGCTACAGTTTCCTCCTCTACTCCAATCCATGTTTTGCCTTCAGAAGATATTTCTGGCACTTGCAATATTTGTAGATATATATACACATTTAAATACATTTTTACACACACATTCAGCGAAAAGAAGTATTTTAATTTTTCAAGTGAAAGTAAATATTCCCTCACAGTCTTTTTTCACAAGTGGCTCAGCACGAGGCACTGGCATGGACCTGCGGCTGAGTTCTGTGCTGCAGCTGAGTGGGGTAAGATGAATGGGATAAACACCATCTAAAATATCACCACGTTTCACCGAAGTCAGAAGTAAGGAAATTTGATTTGAGGCCAGTGTTCCCCAAGAACAAAACTAGGTTTCTATTTTATTAGGTCATAATCTGTTGTGTAAAAAGGGTTTTCGTCTTTTTAATGCACATCATTCCTTTTAAAAGCTATTTTTCAGATCCCTCTGGTTCTCATTTAGTTTATTAGCCATTTTTTAAATTTTTCTAAAAAATACTAAAAATTATCTTGTCAGTTGAGGCCAATCCAGGGCTGTTCCCCCCCCCCTCCTCCTTAACTTTATTCCATTTTCTATCGTTAAGGCTGGCAAGAGTTTAATCTTTCTTCCCTTCTACCATATGGAAAAAGCCTTTCTAAATATTTCCATAATACCAAGTGACTATTATTTTTAAGGCTCAGACGAGAACATCTTTTCCTTTTTATTATGCCACTCCACTTCTATATTTGTAAAAATAAATAGCGTAAGCCAGGCTCTATGCCAGCTGAAAGGCGTGTGGAATTTGGAAATAGATGAAAAAATTCACTACAAACAAGCCCTTTTTATTTCCCCCTCCATAGCTTTCCCTTTCTCAACCAAAGTGACAATTCACTGGTTAGATACCCGTGACTAGTAACTACCTAATCGAGGTCCAGCTCTCGGTCTGTGAGGCCAGGTCATGATTTTCACTTTGGGAAGTCATTGAGTTGCGCCCTCCTCCTTGGCTAGAAATGTCACTGTCACCACTTGGAGCCATTTGACCTCAGGAGCCATGAGCCGTAGGAGCCACAGGCTAGACACCATGACTCATACCGTCTCATTACCACTGCGGCAAAGACAAGGCCCATCACAGGCTAGCAGCATCACCTGTGGGGCTGAGGGGCGCCTTGGCTTCCTGAATAGCTGTGGCTAGCTGGAGCTGGAGGTCGGGAGCTCCAGAAGTCCCAGAGGTTTCGAGGTTGGCTGTCAAGTAAAATAAACTTTGATTTCCCAGGTTGCTGCTTAAGTTCTTAGAGTTTTTCAATGGTAACTTTAAAACAGCTATTGCCCTGGCCGGTGTGGCTCAGGGGGTTGGGTGTCCTCCTGTGCACCAAAAGGCTGTCCGTTCAGTTCCAGGTCAGGGCACATGCCTGGATTACGGGCTCCATGCCTGGTAGGGGTGATCAGGAAGCAGCTGGTCTGTGTTTCGCTCTCACGTGGATGTTTTTCTCTCTTTTCCTCTTCCTCTTGCTCTAAAAAAAAATCAATTAAAAAATCTTAAAAATAATACCAGATATTTCCCAAGGACTCGCCCCTACTGTATGGTCTGGCAACTTCATTAAAGTACAAAATAAGTTTGTGTAGTCAATACCTGAAAAAATAAAAAAGTGAGTTTAGCTTTTTTAGGATGTTTATATTACCTAAAAATAACAAGAAAAATAGGAGAGTTTGAAGTCTATGTTGCAATTCAGAATAATAGTCTTAATTTTAATCATTATGTATGCAGGATTTTGACACTAACCTAATTGATATGGATGGGTTTAGTTGAGCCAAATATTTATTTCCCTAAATGCCAAACAGTAAGTTTCTTGATTATTTGAATAAGTAGATGAGTTTGAATCTTTTTCTTCCAACATATTTACACACTCTGCTTTTAGGGGGACATAAGAGAGTATAGAGAATTTTATTTCCTGTGATTGAATTCACAAAACTTTTTTTTCTCAAATGGGCATTTAAAGTTCTTAACATTCTAAAATTCTATAAAATATAATTTTCTTTGTAAACTTGGACACATAATTGGAAGCGGCATCTATTTCATATTTTGTACAATGGTTGCAGTATATTGCGGCTTTTACCTGTTGAGAATGAACTATCTTTGATTATTTGTAAAATAGACTCATTGCATAGTATCTTCACAGGCTTATGATTGTACTTTTCTATAACATTGAGATATTGAAGCAGTTTCAGATGTACTGTTATAATGACATGTGGACTAATGTGTTTTTCAGGCAATATTCGACTGGGTAGATATTGCAGGTGGAAAATTAGCTGCAATGTCTCCAATCGGAACAGATCTTGAAACTGTCAAGCAGCAGATTGAAGAGCTGAAGGTATGGCTGAGGGCTAATTGGCCAAAGACTTAGTTTCCCTTTTTAAGTTCTTCATTCACAGGATGCTCTTTATATAACTGTATTTATTTTTGCATAATTGAGGTATTACATTTTGATTATGAAACGGATTTAATATACCGTATTTGCCGGCGTATAAGACGACTTTTTGGCCCTGAAAAATACGCCTCCAAGTGGGGGGTAGTCTTATACGGCGAGTATATAACAAACTCTGTATTTTGAGTGGAAATTTTAGTGGGTCGTCTTATACGCCCAGTCGTCTTATACGCCGGCAAATACGTATTTTTCAGGGCCAAAAAATCGTCTTATACGCCGGCAAATACGGTAGTACCTTCACATACTAACCAGTATGTAAGTGTTCCTTAAATAAAGGATATAAAATACTAATAGTTTTCTTCTTATTAAATCAGTATTTGTTTACTTTAGGAAAAAAGTCAGAGAATAAAAAGAAGCAAAAAGTTGGCTTTTTGGCCACCCAAACTGTTATGTACCCAAAGGCAAACACACTTGAGATATAATTTATAGCCTTTGACATGTCCTCCCATGGCGGGCAGGATGAGGTATAGGAGTCATGCTTTATACATGTGAGATAAGACTGTAAGGATTTTTATAGCTTTATTATTCAATAGTCTGTTATTGTCAATATACATAGAGCAACATTTTTATTTTCTTCATTGTGTTCAGAATAATTCATTTAGTCTTACAGGCTGAAGAACCATGTATAGGACAATTGTATTTCTCAAAATGTTTGTTTTTCTTATTTTCCATCTGCTTTCCTCTCTAATTTTTTTTCTTTTTTTGGGGGGGAGGAGTTCTTCATCTGCAGTTGTGAAAAGGGCTGGACTGTTTCCTCTTAGAATTCCTCTGTGCTGATCATTTATCAAACTGGGATTGGCGATTTCCTTCCTATTTTAAGTGTCCATCCACAGACACATCACACCATATCCAATGATCTCTGTTAGATTTTTATATAAAATTATTATTTGACTTTAAAATTATAGGATTTTCATCTCCAAGCATGATATAGAATATTTCATTTAGGAAAAAAAAATATGGGGATTTTTGGAGACGTTTTCTGTTACCATCATTAGATTGGGATTTTATTTTTTATTTTTAATTTTTTAATCTGATCATATAGAAACCCATGATATATTTTATATACTCTTATGGCTGTGGAGGGCTATTTATTTTGGACATTTGCATGTATCTTGGTGATTTTCATATGGCAGGTGGGTTAGGAAGGCTCTCTAGGAAATGAGGTTGTCTGAGATTGCATTCAAGTTCATTCACTTTACTGCTTAGTTATTACTTACCATTTCCTAAACAATCTTGGGAAAGTTACCCAATTGGTCTCACTTTAAAATATATATATATATATATATATATATATATATATATATATATTTAATTTTTTTTTTATAGAGAGAGAGAGGAAGGGAGAGGGATAGAAAGCTAGAAACATTGATGAAAGAGAAACATTGACCAGCTGCCTCCTGCACACCCCCTACCAGGGATGTGCCCGCAACCAAGGTACATGCCCTTGACCTGAATCTAACCTGGGACCCTTCAGTCCACAGGCCGACGCTCTACCACTGAGCCAAACCGGTTTTGGCTAATTGGTCTCACTTCTATATCCTTATTGAGGATAAAATTATTTTCTTTTTAGTTTATGGAGAGTAACATATATATTGGTTATTATTCTTTATTCATATGCTTGGAAAAATTAAGGGGCTGCTTAGTTATTACTTACCGTTTAATTATTTACTATTATACATTAAATATTTTATGAAAGGACAGTTTCTTATTACAAGCAACTGTTTGTTAACTTGTATTGGTTGGCAAAGGCAAGATTACCAATATGTGTCAGAAAGCCCTGGGAGAGAGAATAGTGTTATTCTGAGTCAGCAGTGGGTGAGTCAGAGGGAAAACTAAATATTAAATGAACACAACACAGCTATAGAAGACAAGATGTTCAGTGGATGTAATATATGTGTATATTTTTGAGGAATAGATATTAATTTGAATTTCTTAGAGACATTTTTCTGGATATATGTCTATAACATTTTGTTTTCTTATTTGCTATACTTTCAAAATTCATTTATTGAATATATATAATTAGACACTGGATTAAGTTTATCCCTGAAATTTGTTAATTCTTGTTGTAGAGTATAAAAGTGAAATATCAAAATTATAAATAGAAATATCTTCTCATCAAAACATTGAATAAAGAAAAAAGAATTCCCTTTTTTGTCTGTAGCTTTTTATTTGGTAAACTGTGTCTTACATTTTAATTCCTATCCACCCCACTCCCCAATAAGAAGTATGAGTTAGAATATAAGTTTAAACCATAGAATAATTTTTATTTAAAGTTATGGACTTACAGCACATTTTCCTTATAATATCTCTTTTAAAATACAGCAATTTAAGTCAGAGGCCTATCAACAACAGATAGAGATGGAAAGACTGAACCATCAAGCAGAGCTTTTGCTGAAGAAAGTAACAGAAGAAAGTGACAAACACACTGTTCAGGACCCATTAATGGAACTGAAGTTGATATGGGATAGTCTGGATGAGAGAATTATCAACAGACAGGTAAATATCAAGACTTTTGTTAAGAATTTATAAAATCCCAATTTTATGTATTAATGTAAAATAATTATTAAAAACTAAAATTAGGTGATTACATAAACTTTGGAAGCCCCTAAGTTCTCTTATCTATAAAAGGCTAATATGCAAAGAGTCCCCTTGGGAGTTCAATTGCTCACTGTGACATGTGCTGACCACTGGGAGGGACTCTACCTGTGCACAAATTTTATGTACCAGGCCTCTAGTTTATTTAGAACTCCCTCTGCCTGTAATATGCCATTTTTTAACCATAAAGCTTTTCAGACTTAGAATGTAGAAGTTTGTGACAATTGGGCTTCACTGGATATGCTTACAGACGTATGCTGCAGGAAACATTGATTTATTGCCTTTGTTTTATGAATATACTAGAGGCCCGGTACGTGAAAATTCATGCATGGAAGGGGGCGGGGTCCCTCAGCCTGGCCTGCGCCCTCTGACAGTCCAGGAGCCCTCAGAGTTGGGAGGCAACCTGGCAATCAGGGGAAGATGATGCTCCATCACACTTCTGCTACTGCCACTGCTGGCAATGCAAACCTAGGCCAGCCCTGGTTACCAGAGCATCTGGCAGTCCTGGGCAGCTGGGTAGCCACCATCCGAGGCTTGCTTACACCTCAGGCCGGCCCTGGGAGGCTGGGGGGCTGAGGGGACTGGGGGACTCTGGAGGCAGGTGTGGCAAGGGCCAGGCCTGCCTGGGGGTGGGCCAGCCTTGCCATGCACCTGCGGTCCCAGTGGGGCTGAGGGGACTGGGCACTGCCATCTTGTGGCTGAGGGCGAGCCATCTGTGAGGGTGGGGCAACCAATTAGCATATTCCCTCCTTATTGGCTGTGGATGCCGCCATCTTTGCAACAGCGTGAGGGTCAATTAGCATATTCCCTCTTTATTATATAGGACGTTATTCACTATATCAGGTTCATACATGGATTTATTTCCTCTCCACTTTTTCTGTAGCATAAGCTGGAGGGTGCTCTGTTAGCTCTGGGGCAGTTCCAACATGCTCTGGACGAGCTCCTGGCGTGGCTGACGCACACCGAGGGCTTGCTAAATGAACAGAAACCTGTGGGAGGAGACCCTAAGGCCATTGAAATCGAACTTGCCAAGCATCACGTACGTAGCTGTGGTTGCATTATCATGTTTCTTCTCTATGCATTTCCAGTTTCGTCAGTTTTTTTTTTTTAATGTTTCTTTATGCATTTTTTAATTGTCATTTTAACACAAGTTCATATTTGAATTTGTAACTAACGGTTAAACTATTTAAAACACACTTCTTAAAATATTTAAAAAATGTTTTTCTCGTTGTTCAAGGGAATTATTATCAAAAACAGCAAGAATGGGAAATTTTTGGCTGAATTTTACTCAGGCTGCAGGCAGGTTTAAATCCCTGATCATACCTGTCATCGGGTTAATGTGGCAAAGTTTCAAAAGTTGTTGAGAATAGCCTAATAAGTCATAGATTCAAAATGCTATTCCACTGTAGGTTGTGTGTTTTTTTCTTCCGTCAACCCTGATCTCATTTGCTGCTTGATATGACAGATAGACATACCTCTATCTGTATGTCTCTCATTATGGTGAGGCTTGCTTTTCTGGCCCTTTGCATTCCTATTCATTTTCTTTATGAATTAGGTTTTTAACATATTATGTTTAAAAGAATTTTCATGTCCTGCACTAGATTTAAAGCTTATAAATTAAAAATTGAGATCTTGACAATACAATTTTATATTTATTGTTATCTTTGTGACACTTAGTTGGTAAATCTTAATAGAAAGTTCCCTTCCTTAAGTTACTAGGCTTACTGAATGTAAGGTTATGTGCTCAGCAGTGTTATTCCTGACATTCAACAGCCTTTCATAGAACCTTAACATTCACACTAGTCCTAAATCCTAACCTTAAGTAAGATTTTTTGATTGTCAAATGGAAAAAGTTTATTTTACATATTTAGTAGCATTTAAAAGTAAAAGGTGTTTTTAGCACTCTAAGATTATGATATGCAGTTTTTTGACTATTTGTGCTTTAGTTCTCCTTCCATATTTTCCCCCAGAGTAATTTTTCTCAAATTTAAATTTTTCTTTCTTCTTTTTACCTTGTTCTGTCTATATTTATAGTCATTGCCCAACCACATTTGATTAAGCAGTTATATTGTGCATCATTAATATTTTTAATTTAATGTCTATCTTATACCGTGGCTAAGAGCAGTAATGACTGGTGAGGCTGACTCTGCGTATAAGCAAAACGTGTTTATGCTCATAGTGTGAGTTTATAGCATTTACATTCCATAAACTTAGCAATTGCCCTAAAAGGTCACATACATCAGTGACTGGAACTTTGTAGAATACAGTAGAGGTGGAAAAATGAGCCACTCTGACCCAGTTATTTGGGTGAGGGATGAGTTAGGGACCTTTTATTTCTGTTCGTTTATCTTTGAGCGTTAAAAATGGATCTCTTTCTCCTTTCATTTCTCAGAGGTCAAAAGTTAAAGGACTTAGAATTGCCAGAACAATTGTTGGAGGAAGGGAGGAAATGTTTCCGTCCTCTCCTGCCTTTTTCTCCGGCTCCTAAGCTGTGGCTTATAGAGGACTTGGACCATTTTCAGAGGATGACTTTTTTAGAATTATTTTTTTACATTTTGACTACAAGGATATTTAAACTTGACTTTACTCCCAGTGTTAGCATGACCGAGAGCATGCTTATTATAAAGAAGATTCCTTGCTTAGTTGATTTTTCAGTCTTCGAAAATCACTCGCTCACCAGATGCTTCAGAGAATGAGTATATACAGTCAGAGAAACAGTGATGGTTGGTGGGTGGTACCCATCAGTGAAATCCTCCGGGGTCCAGATGTAAGATGTCTTACTTAAGACGGGAGGTGATGTTTCTTTTCTTTCCCATGGACAATTCCGAGTCAGTGAATGGAGAGAAGGATTATTATCAATTTTTTATTAACATTCAAGGAAGGATTTGTCTGGTTCCCAAAAACAAAACCACAGTCTTCTTCAAAGGAAACTATTACTCAGCCATATTTGTTCTTTAAAGTGTGATTCTTACCATTCTTTTCAGTATAAGAAAATGGATCTTTTTTAGCCTGGCAGTTGCATTCTGTACTGAACCAGGCTTGCCTGTGTTAGTGCACTGAAGTGTCATTAACCTATTCTAGCATTTCTGCCGGGCAACAGAAAAGGAGGACATGATTTGATGGGGTATGTAGTAAGCAGTTCTACATAGTAAGTATTTCCTAGTAAAAGATTAGCTCGAATTTGGAATGTTCACCGATATACAGTGAAATAAATCTATTTCTCTTTAGTGCCAGAGCCTCCTAAGATGCCTGTCAACTTAGTAGTCAATTCCAGCACCATTCCAATGAGAGGTGATAAAAGAATATTCTAGGATCATTTCTCCCTTCTGGAGTGCTAATTGTAAACCTTAGTGCCCTTTATCTTAGAAATGTAATCATTTTATGTTTGAAAATGGATATATAGAAATAAATATCTCTTAAGTTGTCTACTTACAACATTAAAATTAAGTTCAATTAAGTCATATGAATACTTTTAGAGCCTTTTAATTATAATGTCTATAATACTTAATGTCATCCATTGCAAAGCTATTCTAATGGGAAGAACTTGCAATGGTCTCCCATAATCATTTCAGGGGATGTTGGTAGACAGGAAAGCTGCAAAGGTAAGGGAAAAGAACTCCATCGTTTTAAAACTTTATTAGTATTAAAATTCTATGAAGATGATGTTTTTGTTTCAAAATGCTTCAAAACCAGGAAACAAAACCATTGCATTTAAAGGGATGCTAACATGTTATAAACCTTAATATTTTCAGGTGCTCCAAAATGATGTATTAGCTCATCAGTCCACCGTGGAAGCTGTTAATAAAGCAGGGAATGAGCTAATTGAATCAAGTGCAGGAGAAGAAGCAAGCAGCCTTCAGAACAAGCTAGAGGTTTTAAACCAACGCTGGCAAAATGTTTTGGAAAAAACCGAGCAACGGAAGCAGCAGCTGGATGGTGCCTTACGCCAGGTGAACGAGAGACTACGTTCTGAAACTGTCTGTCATCTTCAAGTCCCCAAGAGCATGCATGCAGCTCTTTCATTGGTTTGCAGACCCCTGCTTAGTTTTCCCACCTCAAGGAGAAGTGTAAAAATAAGTGGGATAAAGAGCGCTGATGAGAAGGCTCTCGAGTTCTTAGTGTAATAGTCTTATCTCGTAGCGCCCTCCTGAAGAGGAGCGGCAAGGCCAACCTGCTGTCGCCTGGCTGCTGTTGCTTGGCTATTCTTAAGAATGCAGAGAGAGGCTCAGCAGGCGGGATTGTTTGGACCTTGTTTTCTGTGCAGAAGCGACGGTGTTTATGGCCCAAACTTAAAACTCTCTGTCACTCTAGGCCAAAGGGTTCCATGGCGAAATTGAGGATTTGCAGCAGTGGCTGACCGACACGGAGCGCCATCTGTTAGCGTCCAAACCCCTGGGCGGTTTACCAGAGACGGCCAGGGAGCAGCTGAATGCCCACATGGTAAGTGTGTCATTTCCTACAGCTCTAGCCTCCGGTTAAAAAACTAACCACCTTGTATGGGCCCCGGTGATAAGTAAATCGTGGCAGGAGGTTTAAAGGATGTAGCGTTTTGCAGCAGGAACCTCTGTGTGTAAGTGCTAGAGACACCATTTAGTGATTTAACTTTTCAAATCTGAACCTGTTCTTTACTTCAAAGGTTGGTGTGTCAGTACATGAAAAGAGGTTTTAGAAGTCTAGACATTTTTTAGAAGTATACCTTCCCCCATAAAAATGATAAACTTGTGTGGGTAGTGATAAAGGTTGTGTAAATTAAAAACCGTTGCTGTTTGGGTGAAAGGAAAAATTCCCTCTCAAGTAACCAGAATTGACTTAACAGTTATTGCTGTTAATCATTGCATTTCCAGCTTGCTTCACAGAAGCCTGGAAAATAGATTTTTCTCCTGTTCCAACAAGGTCACTTACGTTGTTTTGTTGGTGATAGGGCTGTATCTTCAGCTTCATGCTGTACCAGGCATGGACGGACAAGAGGAGGCTTCTGTTTGTCCGACCGCAGCGTTCTGCTTGTGGGCTGTTCCCACCCAGGTTCTGTGGCCCTGTCAGTGCCAAAGGATAAGGAGGAAAAAATAATAAAAATCGAGTCTCTAGCTTTCTTTCACAGATACGGGCTGACAAATTAAATGTAGGCTGCCTTTGATTTATTGACATTTGTTATTCATTTCCCATTATAAATCAGCTCTAAAAGTTCTAAGTGAAAACAGTCTGTTTCTGAGTTTGAAAACGAATCCTCTAATTCTTACACTTGTGAATTTGCATCAGGAATTCATTTTAATATTCAAATGCTGATAATTAGCATCTTATAAAATAAAAGAAGCCTTAGGAATTTGACAAAAGAAATGGGCCACTGCACATGAAAGTCTGCGCTCTTTGGCAGATGTCTAATGCTGTTGTAAGAGCTTATTAAAACTGTACTTATTTGGGAATGACTTGGAATTTGGTGATTTGGAGAGCAAGCAACCATCCTGGAGGTTTTATGAAGAAACACAACAGAGTTAACATCTCATTTACTTCACAGTTGAGATGAGCAGTTAAAATAAATCTAACTAATCCATTATGAAATTTTCTAGAAACCTTTCATGTGTATTCGTTACTTTAGAAAATTATTATGTCTGTGGTTATGTTGTTACTATTGTTTTAGTTTGGTTTATTTTTGGTGCCACAAGTGACCATTTGTTCACTGAAAAAAAATTAATTGACTAAATAATAACTTGGGAGTGTTTGTTTTTTCCATAAAACCTGACTGACTTCCAGATACTTCTTTACTTCCTGGAAGTACCACTGTAGCAATTACAGTGTTCATTAAGTATAAGTTTAATGGGTTCTTGTACAGACATGCCTGGGAGTAATCTCTAATAAAAATGTTATTAAAATGTTAAATTAGAAGAATATAAGTATGAAATTGAACAGCAAAGAGCTTATCTTTAGGATACTTTACTTTTAGGAAAATATTGGATATTAGCTTATGTGGTTTGGGTGGGGTATTTGCTATAACCTGGTATAATTTACCAAATTATAGATATTCCAAGATTTAAGGGATTCTAAAGAGTTATTGATATTTACAATGCATTTTTTTTTATTTGGTTGTATTAGTTGAAGAAAACCAGAAAAACTAGAAGACTATAGTTTCCTGAGATTTGGCTATTTTTAAAAGTTTTACCGTAGGATTAAAAGTTTTCAATAGGTGATAATGTCAATATGTTTAAAAGGGGTTTTTTAAGGCTTAAGAAATTATAAAGTTTTGAGGAATGGAAATGTTCTGCAGTTATTAGTAATAGTTGCACATCCTTGTGAATATACTAATAAAACACTGAATTTTATACTTTAATATGGGTGAATTCTTTGAATTACATATCACATTTAAAAATTATGAAGTTGTTGAAACCGGTTTGGCTCAGTGGATAGAGCGTCGGCCTGCAGACTGAAAGGTCCCAGGTTAGATTCCGGTCAAGGGCATGTACCTTGGTTGCGGGCACATCCCATCGGAGGTGTGTAGGAGGCAGCTGGTTGATGTTTCTCTCTCATCGATGTTTCTATCTCTCTATCCTTCTCCCTTCCTCTCTGTAGAAAATCAATAAAATATTTTAAAAAATAAAAAATAAAAATAAATAAAAAGTATGAAGTTGAAAATGTTAGAGGATAATTTTTCAGTGGGGGAGCTATGATTTAACTGACATTATAATCGAATCAATGAACTACAACTAGTCTTAATATTTTTATAGGACTGTAACTCTTGTTTCATTGATTTTAAATTCTGGATTTGTTTAAACAATATTTTTAAAATTTTTTTCTATAGAAGATACACATTGCATTCTAGTTGAAAGCTTTAAAAATGTTTTAAGTGAGAGAAAATTTCTCAAAGTACTACAAGTTTGGATTTATTGATTCCAAAGTCTTAATAATTAACTTAAGTGTCTTACTAAATTGAGTCTTTACTTTCTACCTACTTAATATCTTCTGAGCTCAGAACTAAATTATACCAAAAATATTACAGTTATTGTATTAGCTAGTCCCAGGAGAGACTTAGAACCTGCTTTACAAAGGAGGAAGTCAAGGCTCAATGAGGTTAACTTTTTTGCCAAAGGTTACAGACTGGTTGGTTACTATACAGTGAAGCCTTTCTCCATAGCTTAAAATACTGTTCTACAAACCTTCGCATGCCAGAATGGATTGGTGATGGTAGCAGCATTTCTGAGATTTCTCGGTAGACAGGTTATGGCTATAGGTTTAGTGGTTTCAATATAGTGAAGAGTTTGAATATCTCAGGGTTATGCTGTATGTTGGATAGAGATGAATATATGATAAGGGGATTGGGTTTGATGAAATGGAATAAAAACTCTTAGATTTTATCCCCTTAAAAAGTGATATAACTTGGGGGTTGGGTATCTCCATAGGAAATCTGTGCCGCCTTTGATGTGAAAGAAGAAACATATAAGAGTCTGATGCAGAAAGGCCAACAGCTGCTTGCAAGATGCCCCGAATCTGCAGAGACAAATATTGACCAAGACATAAATAACTTGAAAGAAAAATGGGAATCGGTGGAAACCAAACTCAATGAAAGGAAAGTATGTGCCTTGATTAATATAATAGAATGAATGTTTTAGTTGTTTTATTTCGTGGGCTTTACCTTATCTCTGAGTAGCATGATCAGTGGAACTTCTAATGATCCATGTTTGAATTTATTTGTGTACATTAGGCATTTGCATTGGGTCAGTTGAAAATCATATTCTGTCTTAAATGAAGAAAAGAGTTAAAGGAATCTATTCAAAAATAGATGATAGTGTATCAGAGATCACTGTTACTAGCTATATTTTTAAATTTGTGAACTACTCGAATTCTAGGTTGTTAAACAATTCTATTATAGTCATATTTATTAAATGAAAGGATGTATGTAGGGGGAGGGAGTGAGGGAGATCAAGAGAATGAAATAATTGTCCATACTAGTAAGCACTTACTTGACAAAAATCCATGAGATTAAAAAATATTACTGCTGCCTGGCCAGTGTTGCTCAATGGTTATATTGACCTATGAACCAGGAGGTCGTGGTTCAATTCCCAATCAAGGGCACAGGCCTGGTTGCAGCTTGATCCCCAGTAGGGGGGTGCAGGAAGCAGCCAACAAATGAAAAGTTGGCAGGTAGCCAACTTCTCTCTCATCACTGAAGTTTCTATCCCTCTCCTTTCCTCTCTGAAATCAATAAAAACAGATTTTAAAAAACATTACTGTTTAATGCTGTAAGAAAAAATAGTAGGATAGGAATAGTATTACATTGTAAGTCCTCGCCAACACAGCATGCATGTGTGTGTGTGTGTGTGTGTGTGTGTGTGTGTGTATTTCATAGTATTATAATTCCAAAAAATTAATCTTATAACTGTCACAGATGCTTTTCAACAGAACATTAACTGTTTGTGCTTAACTGAGCCCAAACCATAGTTTCGTATATATTAAAATGTTTCTAGCTGCAGTGAGATGCTTCTTAATATACTTCAAGGTGTTTGACTTGCCAGTATCTTAGGGATGGTCTATTACATTCATAAACTGTTTAGGTAATATAGCTTATGCATAAATAAAGTATGGATGGGAAGGATAGCCACCAGAGAGTGGTTTAACTGGGAGGAAAAAAAAAACTTTTAAATATCATCAAATACTAAACAACCTTTCTTCGCAGACTAAACTGGAAGAAGCCCTCAACTTGGCAATGGAGTTCCACAATTCTCTCCAAGACTTCATCAACTGGCTCACCCAGGCTGAACAGACCCTAAATGTTGCCTCTCGGCCAAGTCTTATCTTGGACACAGTCTTGTTTCAAATCGATGAACACAAGGTATGCCATAACTCACAGAGAGCATTCTGACTTCAGACCTTTCAGACAGCTGGCTGTTTTCATGTCAAAAGCACGAATTTGCTAGCTTGAAAACCTTTCTTTTGTCCTTTGAAATAGATTCAGCTTATGACACCAGAAGCATTTTCAAGATAGGTCCGTTCCTCATTTGTTTCTCATTTTAACCCCCTTCTCCCCCCCAACCTTTTTTTTTTGGGAAAGGTCTTCGCCAATGAGGTAAATTCTCACCGTGAGCAGATAATAGAGCTGGATAAAACTGGAACCCACCTGAAGTATTTTAGCCAGAAACAAGACGTTGTCCTCATTAAGAATCTGCTTATCAGTGTCCAGAGCCGATGGGAAAAAGTGGTTCAACGGTTAGTAGAAAGAGGAAGATCTTTGGATGAAGCGAGGAAGAGAGCCAAGCAGGTAAACCTTGATAAAGATTCTCTGAACCTGGAAATGCATCAGTTCTAGCCTTTGAAATACAGGTTGTGTTAGTAAAGTACTGGTCGTGCAGGCTGCGTGAGGGGTGACCATCCTGGCAGGAAGCCAAGGTGTTCATTTCCTGGAAGGGCCGCGGCCTGGGTTGGGATGATGACATTACGTTTCACCTGGCGGCAGCTTCAGGCCCCGGGGACTGGTCCTGAAAAGACTGATTATAGGTTGACTTCATAGACAGACCATTATCTTAAGCCCTCAGAATTCTCGTCTCTGGGTTTGTTTGTTTGTTTCTTTGTCCTGTCAGCCTCCACTCTCATACTTAGAGTGAGACATCTTACTTTATTATAAGGCTACCTTTTATTTAGTTCCTAAGCCAGACTTTCTTCAAACTGTCAGCTGAGAGCCAGACATTGAGCCTCCTCAGACAGCCTTCTGAGAGGGATATTCTGTGTCTGAGTGGGTGGGTACTCCTCACCTCCCTGAATCTGTGCATTGTTGGCAAGCCTTTATTTCTTTGCTAATATCTTGATACAGCTCCATCCCTCTTTTAAATTGTTTGAATCTCTCGGGGCTGCATTTTTTTAAAATCCAGAGATACTCACAAGGAACTAGCCTTACTTTCTTTGCCTGTTTTTAATATTGTGTTCTAGACTACACACAGAGGAGAAGCAAGAGCACATGTCTTTGTTCTCCAGCGGAGAGATGCACTCACCTTGTTTGGCAAGGTTGATTTTTATTCAAAACTAGAAAGTGTAATATCTAAGCTAAACTTTTATGACTTTCTTTGTCCTATTCAGTTGCATTTGTCCATCATTGGTGCTGAACCCCATTGCTTGGGGGAGCTAGACTCACTTGGGTGATATAAAAGATGTCCTGGGAGTTTAGTGTTTCACTGTTTAAAATTATCAGCGTAAGTTTTTAAGGGCTTTAGAAATGACGGATTACCCTGTTACAGGATTGCATGCCATACATCCCCTTTTGAGTGGGAGGTTTGATATAAGCCTTGTTATAAGTGAGTCCCTGGAATGGAACCAGTCCCTAATGATTCTGTAAGATAACATTAATAGTGAGCCTGACATTTTTCTCTCCACATATGTTACAGTGTCATCTGTAGTTGAGGCATTTTTGAGTGAAGGACATCTAGCTTATAAAAATCTCTTGGATGCCAGAAGCCAGTTGCCCATTCTCTTCTTCCCTGCTCCATTTAATCAATTTTATTTTGTTTGTTTAATTAACTTCATAGGGATTATACTTCTGGTCTCAATGCAAAAGCATAGCATTTCTTCTGTTTGTACCATTTAAAAATAGTTTTGAAAGTAGGACCAGCCTTAGAACCTGTGTGTTTATATAATTGAACTTACCATCTAATTGTTACAGCCAGTGTTATTTGTAGTAAGATGATCTAACACCATGACTAGCTGTATCTTCCTTCCTTCCTTCCTTCCTTCCTTCCTTCCTTCCTTCCTTCCTTCCTTCCTTCCTTCCTTCCTTCCTTCCTTCCTTCCTTCCTTCCTCCTTTCCTTCTTTTCCATCTAACATCTCAGTTTTGGGCTCAGATGTTGACCATAGTTCTCTGACTTGGACAGTGTCTGTTCCTGTTCTGGCCTCCATGTTTTCATGTTTACATTGATTAGCATTGTGGGAGAGGTGTGTAGGGAGAGCTGGTCTGATGAGATGATCTCCAAGGGGCCCTTGCAGCTTTGCAATTCCGTGCTCTTATTGTGCTATTTTGGTAAGAAGTGTCCTTTTGTTATTCCATTATTAATGTGGTTTGATATAAAACACATTTTATTTTGATTACCTAAGTCTTTGCTATGTATCTGTTCACTTCACTTTATTATGAGACATAATTTATAACCATTTTCACAACTTGGTCTCCAAAAATAGTACCCCACTAGTTCTCAGGAATAAACAGAAAACAGACTGTGGGTGAAATGAAATATATGTAGAACCAGACTATTTCAAGGTCGATGACAAAGAGAATTATATTTTGTTAGAACTCAAATACTATGGGTGCTCTTACATACCAAACCAATTTTGTGAGGCACGGATATCAAGTTAAGGACTTTGATAGCAAAATAAAGATGTTCAGCTATCTTTGTACTAAACAGGAATGAAATGACCTCTTTTTGTGCTTGTTACTTTTTAAAGCCAGTTTACAAACGTTATCCTCTCTTTTCCATTTTATTTCTTTTCTTAACATAAGAATTAAACACCTTACAAGTCAACCCAGAAATGTCAAGAGACAGCAGTAAGCAAATAAAATTATCTGAGTGTATGTTAATTAAGAAAAAGAAAGGGAGGGAAGTTCTCCCTGATGCTTTCTAACATATCTGCTTTTGTTAAACTTTGTGTGCTTGAATGAATTATAACAAAGTGACCTTGGACAAGACCACACAAGCCAAGTGTAAACAAGACAGTTTGTAATCTGCTGATGAGACTACTGCTGTTTTCTTCCTCAGGGGAATTGTTGAATTAATAATTTTCAACATTTCCATGAACATTAATTTCTATTTTAAATAAATACTAGATTTTAAATATAGTGTATAGTGAAAGTTTCCTGGACAAAATGTGAATTTCTTTACAGTTCCACGAAGCTTGGACTAAACTTATGGAGTGGCTAGAGGAGTCGGAAAAGTCTTTGGATTCTGAACTGGAAATTGCCAACGATCCAGACAAACTAAAGACACAACTCTCGCAGCATAAGGTGGGTCTACACTGCAGTTAAGAAAAGCATATGGTGCCCTGGCTGAGTGCCTCAGCTGGTTGGAGCGTCAATCCAAAAGATTGCAAGTTCGATTCCTGATTATGGCACATACCTATGTTATGAGTTAGATCCCCGATCTGGGTCTGGGAGTGTACTGGAGGCAACCAATCAAGTTTCTCTCTCACATCAGTGTTTTTCTCTTTCTCTCCCTTCCTTTTGCTCTAAAAATCAATAATGAAAAAACACACAACAACATGTCCTCAGGTGAGGATTAAAAAAAAATAAATCATAGTATGTCTTTATATATTTCAAGATTACTTTTCATTTATTACCTAGTTTTACATTTACTTATCACTGGAGGAAAGAAAGGTTGTTCAATGTGAACTACATGAAATTTAAAACAATTCCCCTTCACATTGGTCCATTCCATTATGATCTAGGTAAAAGAAAACAGACAAAATTAAAACTGGAATTCTTCCACAACCGAAAACATATAAGGGCTTTGTGGAGGTTAAAACATTGGCATTTCAACTTTATCACAATTGTCTTATCTTGTATTTCCTATCATAAGCCATGTAGAAGAAAATTCTATAGTAAAAAAATAATGTAAATTTATTTTTAACAAGTGCATTGGGGGAAATTGGTTCCTTCTACAATGTGTATGTGTGGGTATATGAAATTTTATCCTACCCCTCAAGGAAACATAGTCAGTGGCTTCCTTGTGAAAGATCTAGAGACATTGCATTTTATATTTTCTACATTTTCTGTTCCTACCACATGGCATCAAAGTGTGTTTCCCCATCCTCCTCAAATCTGTTGAGTTTGAGTCCTTCTGTCATTCGTTTTGATCATCAGCACTCAGTGTGAGGATGTGGGTAAAGGAGAGTTGCACAGTTTTAGGCATCTACATATAAGTCATTGCTTGAAACATGATCATTTATAAAAGGATTGAAAAAAAAATATGGGGCAATGGAAGGTCATCATCAGAAAATTCTAGATGGTTGCTTCCATTAGTGAATCCACCAACCTTAGAGGATCATGATCCTAGGATGATGGAAAGAAACATATTGAGCATCCATCTTTGGCGAGTTGAGGGCTTATGAATGGCTTGTCCTACTGGTGGCCTATGACAGCCACACGTGATGCTGTCAGCACAGTGATGGTGAGCAGCGTCTTCCTTCCTTCCCCTCTGATGGAAAAATGAGAGCCTCCTTCTCAATGTAGAATGTCTTATCTGAACTTGATCGTAGATGTCGTGTCACATAGTCTTATGAAAGTCTATTGAATATTTAAATTAGAAAATCCTAGAAATAACAATATGCAAAGAATGCTGTGAGATTCTCTACTTGCCCCAGTGTGACCTATGGCCACAATCACCATTTCTCTGAGATAAAGATGCAAGGTTCATTGAGCCAATTTTGAAAGAAGTCTTTTCTGTTCATTATTGGTACTTTTTGTCCTTAAAGTTTTCACCTGCCCTGTATTCAGTATAACATTTGTTGTGTATTCGCTATGTGAAGGAGATCTGTCAATACTGTGCTTCTAAAACTAGCATTCTGTATAGAATAACATGAAGACATAATAGGTACAGAGAATGGCAGAAATAGTGTGATAATATAATTGTGCTCATTGTTAAAAAATTTCCCAGATGTAGTTGCTTCCTTTTACAAGACAAAATAAATATCTTAGTCATTATAAGACACTTAAAGTGTCTCGCTTTTAAAGGCAATAAAAACTTATTAGGTAATTTTAACTGAGGTTATTTTGGAAAATTATACATTTGTATAGCATTTTACTATCTGGGGTGATTCCAATTGTGCTTCCAGGATTGTGAATCACTATATTAAGTGTTCTCCTGATATTTTATGAGCTTGTAAGCTGACTATTCAGTTGACCTTGCTTTCTTCTCATCCCTGGGATTATGTATTCAATAGCAGTTGGCTCATTTTTTCTGTTACATTCTATAAACACAGATAAAATATAACCTGATAACGAGAGGCTTACAAAGACAACATCCCTGCTGCAGAAAGGCCTATAATTGAGTTGTGTAGAAAGAATAGAATTCACTCCTCCTGCACATATGCACACACAAATGAAGTATCACATTATGGAGGTCGTGTTAGCAGGATAGCTATTTGGTACTTAGAAGAGTAATCTGTAGCTCTTTTGAGACTTTGGTAGGTCAGTATAGAGGTGGAGAGGAGGGGTGTAGGCTTCCCAAGTGGTGTGATTAGAATGACCAGTAGGTCTAAATATAGGGACCTAAAGGTGTGGTTCTTATTTGTCCCTCACCCCAGTTCACAGATAAAATTACATGTAAAATTATCGTGGATATAGGAAATGTGTGCCAAAAAAAAATGTTTGGCAAAACACTCATAAATTTATACAGTATTGAGTCCCTCTGTATCCTTGCTGGACCGATAGTTACTCATAGACTGTTAACTACATTTTCCTTCCTAAACCGTGGGATTTTCAATAGTTTATTAGCAATTCTATGGTATCATAACTAGCATACTGTTTATAGTATATAGCTGCAAAAGATTTGGGATTTGTTTTGAAATTATTTTCTTTATACTAGTAAGTGCTCTAGGAGACACCTGGCTTCTGAGAAAGATACTTTGAAAATGTAAAGATAATTTGTCTATCCTGATGTGTTCCTGTGTAGAGTACAGCACTGAACTGTTTGACTTGATTATTTGCTGATATCTTACGATGGTTAGACCCCATTTATTAGAGACTAGAGGCCTGGTGCACAAAATTTGTGCACTCGGGGCAGAGTGGGGTTGCCCCTTAGCCTGGCCTGCACCCTCTCACAGTCCAGGAGACTTAAGGGGATGTCTGATTGATGGCTTAGGCCCACTCAAGAGTGAGCCTAAGCCATCAGTCAAACATCCTTAGCATTGCTGTGGGTTCGGGAGAGGCTCCCAGCACCACTGCTGTACTCACCAGCCATGAGCCTGGCTTCCCCCTGTGAAAGCGCTTTGAGCGGCACTCCCCCTGTAAAAGTGCTTTGACCACCAGGGCAGCTCCTGTATTAAGCATCTGCCCCCTGGTGGTCGGTGCACATCATAGCGACTGTTTGTTCCGCTGTTCAGTTAATTTGCATGTTAGCCTTTTATTATATAGGATGCCTCTTTTAGTGTCTCTTACCCATTGGTGTATTAGTCCCAAGTACAAATGCACATCGTATCCTTGTTTAACATCTAGGAGTTTCAGAAATCCCTTGGAGCCAAGCATTCTGTGTACGACACCACCAATAGAACTGGGCGTTCTCTGAAGGAGAAAACCTCCCTGGCTGATGACAACCTGAAACTGGATGACATGCTGAGTGAGCTCCGAGACAAGTGGGACACTATCTGTGGAAAGTCTGTGGAAAGGTGAGATGTTCTTTATTGAACCAAACGTTTGGCTACTTTGTAGACCTCTTTTAGATACACAAGAGCTATACTTTGCAGGGACATTTTAGGAACCTGAAATATGTCCTTTGCCTGGGACACTTCTCTGATCCTTAGCCCGCCTCATCCCTCCCCCCTCCCCTCGCAGTGTCTGCACTGAGAAGACTTTGCTAATCATCACAATTGTTTTTAACTAGCCAATTCACTCAAAAGTTATAACTTTCCCCAAACTTCTGTCATCTAACACTTGACTGGTCTTCCAGGTCTTCTTTTGTTCTCCTTAGTCCAATTTCTACAAAACTACTAGGTAGTCTTTTTAAAAGTAAATGGAAGCTGACCATCCTCTGCTTCATGCCCTTAAGGGACTCAATATTGGTGTGAACTAAAATATAGACTCTTATTGGGCAGAATCTACTGATCTGATCCACCTGTTCCCCTCCAACTGCCATCCATCCCTTTCTAATCTTCCCCTTTCTCATTACACTTTCAACTATGAAGGCCCTCCAAATTTTTAAAAATATATTTTTATTGACTTCAGAGAGAGGAAGGGGATAATGACAACCTACTAGGGGTTGAACCCGAGGTACCTGGGCATGTACCCTGACTGGGAATTGAACCTTGACCTCCTGATTCATAAATTCATAGATTCATAAGTCCACGGCGCTCAACCACTGAGCCATGCCAGCTGGGCAAAGGCACAAAATTTTTAAGAAAGAACAATAGTCCTGAAAGAGTTCAAAAATATTAGAAATGTTTTCAAAGTTTTCATTGATCTTAGTCAAATTGCTTTTGTCAGGATCAAGATTAAATAGAGTATTATATTCCACTCTAGGGAACTTCACAGTAATATTTTTGTGTTTTTCTAAAAAAAAATTAAAAATTTTCTCCATTCTCAAAAGGTCATGCTTTATACAATATCATACATCAGATAAATGATTTATTTTTTATGACATTCTTGAGAATACAGAAGATCAGTGATGGCAGACAGATCTGTCAGTGCCAGGGTTAGAGATGGGGGTAGGCTGAGACCATACAGAGGCAGCACAGGGAGATTTTGGGGTGATGGAACTGTTCTGTAACTTGGTTATGATGATAATTATTACATGAATCTATCTCTACAGGTGTTGAAATTCACAAACCGTATATCCAAAACTCTCCATTTTACTGTATGATAATTTAGAACATAAACTTAAAAAATTTTTTTTGTTTTGTTTTGTTAAAAAGCTATACTTTTGCCCTAGCCAGTTTGGCTCGGTGGAGAGAGCATTGACCTGTGGACTGAAGGTCCCCAAGTTCAATTCCAGTTAAGGGCACATGCTCAATTCCCAGTTGGGGGAGGGAGGGCATGCAGGAGGCAGCCATTCAATGATTCTCTCTCATCATTGATGTTTCTATCTCTCTTTCCCTCTTCCTTCCTCTCTGAAGCCAATTAAATATATATATATATATATAATTTTTTTTTTAAAGCCATACTTTCATGAAAAAATGGAAGTGTCTTTGGCTTCCAGAGGTGATGAAGAAATTTTCCTGGGACAGTGCTATGCATTTAAGGAATAAAAGAGAAGGATTAAGAAAAGTTTGTTTTTGTGTTTGTTTTTGTTTTTTAAGGGAAGCAAAGAAATAGCAGAGAATATCAATACACTGTTTTTTTCCTCTGAGTTTGGCTCAAACTTCTTCTTCTAAATTTTAGCTGTTAGGATATACAGGCTGTTTTTTATTTTTGTTGCTTGGATTGATTCTTCTCCCGCCCACCCCCCAGACAAAACAAATTGGAGGAAGCGCTATTATTTTCCGGACAATTCACAGATGCCCTGCAGGCCCTCATTGACTGGTTATATAGAGTGGAGCCCCAACTGGCAGAAGACCAGCCTGTCCATGGAGACATTGATTTAGTGATGAATCTGATCGATAATCACAAGGTATTGTTATCTGGGTCATTTTATTCATTTCATTTTGATTATTCTAGGTATAGAAGAAACTACATAATAGTCTTTAATATTGAGGTGTATTTGCAGTTGAGCAGAATCAGGAAGCCAACTTTAAAGATGGTGTAAGAAAATTATTTTAGTGTCAATGAAAATGAAATACTTTTGTTTTTAATTTCCAGATCCAAGACCTTTTAGAGCTTGGAAAGTTAATTTCATTCTCTGGTGCTTTAATACGTGTTTCAAGAATGTTTTACTATCTTTTTTTATTAATTTAAATAATTATGTAATGTAATTTAAGAACATTCATTGAGTGACCTGGAACTTGATCATTGCATAAGTGGATAGATAATGTGACATGATCTATGGGGGTCATGGTCAGCTGCTTTTCTTTTTTTAAAAAGCGTTTTAACCTTGCTCTTGAACTACAGCAACTTATGAGATAACCGTATATGCTGAGGGATTTGATTATTATTTCAAGAGCATGGGTTTCCTTGAAATCATCTGATATGTATGATAAACTGTATATCAGAGGTCATATTTGAGACCTCCAGCTGATATTGAGTGTAAGGTTCTAAATTATGACCAAATGCTATTACAACTTAAAGAGCTTAAAAACAACATGAGGTACCATACTAATGTAGAAGGATTGTGTCTGAGTTTAATTTACATAAAGATATTTTACAGCACTGTTTGAATTCATGTTGTATTTCCCCTCATCCTTTTTGAGTTCAGAAAAATCTATTTCATTTAAAAATGCTCTCTTTATACTTCCCTGGTTATGCTATTTTGATCTTACCTATTTTTTTTTAAAACAATTGGTCCTTTTGCATATTTAGTTTCCCTTTTCTGGCTTTATTATCTCATTATATCAATAAAGGAGAGTTTGTTATTTTGAATATTAGAAAATAAAAGAATGAAGAACATTGATCAGGCCCACACAAATAAAAAATTTAAAGAATTACGTTGCCTTGCCTATATTAAAACAAACGTTTTGAGCATGATTAATATAAACCTTTCCATTTCCTGGCAGCCATTCAATGAGTAATGAATAGTGTAATGTTACTTTTTACATAAATACCATTTTTGTAAGCTCACTGTCTAAACATTTACTCCCCTAGGCACTTGCCAGGTTTTTTATATATTAAAGGTCATCAAGAACGAATTAATCATTCAGCATTAGTAATACAATTGGAAGGCTCAAGAAATTTAAGTATACAGAGTACATTGGAAAGTCTACTCAGATCTATTGGACTAGTCCTATCACAAGAATGCTGAGACACTGTCCCATCTGTGTGTGTGTGTGTGTGTGTGTGTATGTGTGTGTGTGTGTGTGTGTGTGTGTGTGCGCGCACATGTGCACCCATGCATGTGTGAGTGCATATCTATGCAGGTACATCTTGTTTAACACTATTCGAAAGAAATCAGCAAAGAATTCATCACTGGTTTTAATGGGCTCTCTTTTATGAATGATCCCAGTACCAAAATAGAAAGCCATGGATACAGCAACAGTGATAAAAATGTACTTGGCAATATTCATTTGTGATCATTTTTTAAAAAGAAAGATAAGATAATATCGTTCTCTACATAAAGTTGGCTCTTTGAAAGATCTAGTCTCATATACAGACTCTTGTATCAGAATTAAAGAACCCTGGGCTCATTTCTTGATTAAGACTGTGGCCAAAAGAAGCCAATTTAACTCCTGGCACATCAGAGTTCACCTGAATTAGATGGAAGCAAAAACCAAAAAGCTTTTACTCCAAAGTGACAAGGGTTTAAGCTAATGAAATTTGACATTATGGGTTAGTAGTATTCAGGGTGCTGTAAAAGATGAAGGCATGTTGCAGAGAAAAGGGACTGCACGCCAACTATCCATGAGATTTCCTGCCATTGTCATGAAGGATCCCATGATGTACCCCAGGATTTCTTCGTTATTTGTTAGTCTCTTGCGTTTGTTTACACTAAGTAGTAAGAGCAGTGTGGTAGCCAACACACACTTGGTCCTCAGTAGTGATTTGAGAGGAATTGAGACACCATTTTAAGGAATCATAGAAAAGATGAAACTTGATGCAATGCTTCGTGGAATTGAAATAAAAGGTGGCCACCATTATTTACATCCCACGTGTCTTTTAAAAAATAGGGTTGTTCACTCAGATTGAACCAATTTATACAAGACTTCTATTTTTAAAAGAACCTGACATGTTATTTTTCAGTTACAGTTTTCATTCAGCATCATTTTATATTAGTTTGAGGTATGCAGCTTGGTGGCTAGACAGTCATATACTTTACAATGTGCCCCCCCCAGTATTTCCAGTGTCCACCTGGTCCATACGTAGTTACTACAGTGTTACTGACTGTAGTCCCCGTGCTATAATCCCTGTGGCTGTTTTGTAGCTGCCAGTTTGTACCGGGTAATCCCTTCACCTTTCTCCCAACCACCTCCCTGGCCGGCCTCCCTGCTGGCAGCCAGCGACCCACTGTCTGTGTCTCAGATACAAGACTGGCCGTGACGGTGCTCCGACGGATTCTGCGAACAGTCTGGGTCCTTCCACTCCCAAGTCTCAGGGATCTCTCCATGATGTGATCATTTGCCCACATACATGTGAAACTAGGTTTTACTGTTTGGGTTTTGCAATTAAGCATGAACGCCCATACGAATATGGTTTTCTCTAGGCCTTCCAAAAGGAGCTGGGGAAGAGAACCAGCAGCGTGCAGGCCCTGAAGCGCTCGGCCCGGGAGCTCATTGAAGGCAGCCGGGACGACTCCTCCTGGGTCCGGGTCCAGATGCAGGAGTTGAGCACGCGCTGGGAGACCGTGTGCGCACTGTCTGTGTCGAAGCAAACACGGTTAGAAGCAGCTCTGCGCCAGGTAAACAGTATGTACTTATAGCAGGTGTAGGGAGAAGGTATTGGGGCCTCCATGAGAGTTGCCCATTTCTTAACCAAGACGATCATGGGGAAGGATATTCTTAGAGCATCAGTGCCTGGGTCTGCCCCCCACTCCATCCCTCCTCCCCCCCCCCTTTCCCAGTGCCTTTCCCCCAAGAACTTAAATTACTTCCAAGGGAGATTTTATAATCTTCCCATAAATGTGCTGCTTGAGTAATTTTTCGGCCTGAGTGTAAGATGGGCTGCCATTCATTCATCTAAAACCAGACTGTTAGAATATTCTTTTTTATTTTATTTTTAAAATTTTTTTCTTTTTTTAAAAATATATTGTATTGATTTTTTTTTTTTTTTTTTTTTTTTTTTTTTTTTTTTTTTTTTTTTTTTACAGAGAGGAAGAGAGAGAGGGATAGAGAGTTAGAAACATTGATGAGAGAGAATCATCTATCAACTGCCTCTTGCACACCCCCTACTGGGGATGTGCCTGCAACCAATGTACATGCCCTTGATGGGAATCAAACCTGGGACCTTTCAGTCTGCAGGCTGACGCTCTATCCACTGAGCCAAACCGGTTTCGGCTAAAAAAATTTTTTTATTGATTTCAGAGAGGAAGGGAGATGGAGAGAGAGATAGAAACATCAATGATGATAGAGAATCATTGACTGGCTGCCTCCTGCACATCCCCTACTGGGGATCGAGCCTGCAACCTGGGCATTTACCCTTGACTGGAATCGAACCCAGTACCCTTCAGTCTGCAGGCCGACACCCTCTCCACTGAGCCAAATCAGCTAGGGCTGTAAGCCTTTTTTATATATTAGATGCTCCCTTATATTTGTAAAATTCAGCACCATCTAGCTTTATCTTTTTATTGGGGATAGTGCGTATGATTAATCAATTTAAATAGAAAACTTTTTTTTTTCATTGAGAGGAAGAATAAACTGTACTAAGCATATTTGGAACTCTTGTCCGTGTGAACCTGTAGGCAGAGGAATTCCACTCGGTGGTACACGCCCTGCTGGAGTGGCTGGCCGAGGCGGAGCAAACCCTTCGTTTCCATGGCGTTCTCCCTGAGGACGAGGATGCTCTTCGGACTCTCATTGACCAGCATAAAGTGAGTTACGTAAATGCTAAGTCAAACTAAATGAGGAAATCAAACAGAGTAAAGAAAATTGACTCGTGATTGCAAATGTCAATTGCATGAATATTTTCCCTCCCGAGAACTAATTAAAGATCTGGTACATTTGAGAATTCGCCTGTGTCCTCCATACTTGCACAGGTGTGTCCTACGCACCTATCCACAGGCATGTGTAGCTATTTATGTTTCCTTTATAAGGAAGGTGGTTATTCTAAAATTAGTCACTCGATTTTTTATCTTTAGGAAGCTTATTGATTTTTTCTAGGGGGTTATTTGGCATCTGACCAGAACTGGTCAATTTTGTTGCATTTCTATGTGCATTGCAAAGATGAAGTCTCCTTAATGAGCAGTTTGGCATAAGTATACCATTAGAATTGTACATTAATAATTTTCACTTTCAAGACAAATAATTGGTCTTCAAACTTCATTTTTAAGCCTCTGCCAATTCTGTTTTTAATCAAGGGCCACCTTACATTCTTTTTTAAGTAACTCTAGGATAAATTATAAGTTGGTAAAGGAATTATGTAAGTAGACATATTATTAACTAATTAAGTAAGAATCTGGCCATTGAGGTTCAGTCAAGATCTTCCTGTGATAATGCGTAGAACTAGCAAGACCCTTAAGAGAGTGGTTCAGGTAGCTGTTAGCAGATGTTTGGGCTTCTTTAATATTTGACTCTAACTAACTACCAGGAATTTGTAATGCTAGCTCTCAGTGTTATATTGATGTCAGGGTTCCTGATATCTTTAAAAGATCTGTTTCACCACTGGGTAACCCCGTCTTTCAGGGTCAAATTAGAAATACGTCATTAATTCCAGTGTAGCATGGGTTACATCATCTATGGAGACTTCTTATTTTAATGACTATGCTCTCTCAGTGATGCATGGTGTAACCTTTAGTCATGAAATACTGCCTTGTCATTAATGAAAGTGATAGGGGTTTGTATGACATTATCTGGAGGATTGAAATGCTACCCACACCATTTAAAGTTGAAGCCAGAATGTAAGAAATTAGCTAAGAGTAGGAAAAGTATAATTTACTGTGACTACTTTATTCAGTTCAGTATTTCAAAAATGTAGTCTGTGTTTCCATAGGCTGCCCATCAGCCAGCACTGAGTTACTCTAACATTCTTAGGCTTGGGAGGGTCTCACCACCCTCCCAGCAGGACCAGGCACCCCCGGGAGCACCAGGAGCCAGGGATCCAGAGCAGCGGAAGTGATGGTTTTTTACAAAAATTGTAGGCCCTCCAGTAACATTTCCTTATAATATTGAAGAGAGGCGATAGGACTTTAACTCCTGTTTATATCAATTCGCCTGTGATAAAATTGGTTTTGTTGTGTCATGTTGCTTAAAGTGTCAGAACCTGTTAAGTGAGAACTCATTGTAATTATCTTTAAATATTTTTAAATAGCGTATGCTATTTAAATAACATGCAGTTCTTAGTAACGAACATTATCTAATTGCAGGGACATTATCCATTCTTTTTCATTCCCTCTGCTTCCCTTCACACATCCGCTGATAAAAGAGAAACAGAATATTCCATTTCTCAGCCCCAGCACTAGAGACATGTTAGTATAAATCAATTCCTAACAAGGACGAGTATTCCCACAGGAGCACACACTACTCAAGTGGCCCTCGGGCGAGATGGGAAGAACACAGAATACAGCAGGGAGATGGCGGCCCAGGCCCAGCATGTGGGCAGGGCCAGGCTCTTGTAGGTGTAGGAGGGACTAAAAGTACCGCTGGTGCTAACCTCTGCATTTCTCTTCCTGGTCAAGTCTTTCTTCCTTTCATTTAAGAGGATATATATTGGGGGAAATTAGAATAGAATTTAGAGGTAGATCATGATACTTAAAAAAGTAGGTCACGTTACTGGAGTATATTGTTAACTGAACCTTGAATCCACAGAAGTAAAAACGTGTAAATAAAAGGTTAGAAAGCACTTATTCCATCACAGAAACACAACATTGAATCTTTGATCTTGTGGACCTTAACATCTAGCAGATGTGGATAGAAACAAATTATATCAGCACAGCAAAATGCTCAAGCAGGAGGCATATGAGAGAGCTGCTTCCCAGAGTTTCAAAATGAAAGGCCACCGGACTTTATAGTAAACACTCTATAGTAAAATGCCACCCTTCCCCTCTCTCCCCCCACCCATCACATGGCAGGGGTATCCGCTATGTCTGCAGCCTCTGGCACTTCTGGACAGTGTGATCAAGGAATCCTTCTTAGCATGGGGGTCCAGATAGATTGGAACCTCTGTGGATGCTTCCGATTCAGGGTGTGGTTTTGGAAGCTTGTCACCTGTTTTAGGGCAGAGGTCCCCATTTTTTTAAGCACACTTGCAGAGCTCTCTGATTGGTGTAGCTATGGACAGAGTTCTGATGACAGAAAGTAGTTATGTGTGTGAGGCATTTGTAAAATAGCTGATGGGAAACCCTTTCCTGGGACTTTTGCGGCTCATCTGTGCTGCTGGGCAGAGTGGTTCTTATCAGCATGGAAAGAAGAGGCAGCTTGTACCCTGGGGGCCGCTGTCTGGCCCTCTCGCTCCCGCTCACCCCTTCCTGACTGGGTGTTTGTGTCATCTCTCCCACACCCTCAACTCTCCTAGCTCCTTGCCCTGCCTTCTCGCTTCCTTGGCACCTTTTTGGGTACATGTTCCTATCTTTTCTGACGTAGTTAATGCCATTTAAAACACTATCTTCCTTGTCTTATTTGTTAGGTTTTTGTTGTGTGTTTTTTTCCTCCAATGAGTATTATTTCTATTTCTGGTATTACTGTCTCTCCCAAACCTACGTTCCATTAATACTATAATTACAATATCTCCCAAATCAGAAAAGAGTATATCATGTGTAATGTATTAAAAATGTATAATGTCAATCATGAGATAGTATCATATAACTGTACTTTAAAATATGTAGCAGAAAGTACTTCGTTTCCTATGTTTGTGCCTTCTTCTCCCTTAATGCCCCAATTAGTCGGTCATATACCACTGTGAAGACACCAGTTGAAGTTCTTGTATACTTGTTGAACTCTGCCAGTCACATAACTATCACCAGAGTTTTGTTTTCAGTTATGCCAACAGCTGATGGGAGCCTTTGCTTCTGCTGCAGGAATTCATGAAGAAACTGGAGGAAAAACGAGCTGCCCTCCATAAAGCGACCAGTATGGGGGACGCCGTCCTGGCCCTCTGCCACCCCGACTCCATCACCACCATCAAGCACTGGATAACCATCATCCGGGCCAGGTTTGAGGAGGTCAGTGTGGCTCCAGCCATCTTCAGAGCAGTGGGAGCACTGGCAGCGAGGCAGGGGGCATGGACACGCCAGCTTTTAAGATGCACTCGTGGCCATGGAGCATGAGGCCTCTGCAGAGAGAAATGTCTGCAACATGCATTTCCTTGAGCATCACCCGTCCCTACAATCCACAGTGAAAAGCATTTGGCAACCATATCCCTGAAACACAAAAAGGCAGATACTTGCTTCGCTGTGTAACTTACTTCCTGTCTCGTTTCCACACTGTGTCTGTTGAATAACCCAGGGGTTGGATAGTATTTCATGGCAGTATATGCGCAAGGAATGAATTGCATACATGAAGCGTATTAATTCTGTATCTAAGATCTTAGCTATTTTTATTTCTACATGGAGTAGGCATGCATGGTCCTTCAGAGAATGCATATTTGAATGTGAGTCAGAAAGCAAAGAGAAATCTGGGCGATTGACATACATCTCTAAACTTCTGAAGGTGACAAACATCCCCGAGCTGGGTCTTGGTACCACAGATGGAATCTAGAAAGACTTCCAGCCCAGGATGATCCTAGTTCACATTGAAATTATCATGATATGGAAGAAATTCAGAGACGTTTTTATTTTTCCGCCAGGTGCTGGCCTGGGCAAAGCAGCATCAGCAGAGACTAGCAAGTGCCCTGGCTGGGCTCATTGCCAAACAGGAGTTGCTGGAAGCTTTGCTGACTTGGCTGCAGTGGGCTGAAACCACGCTGAGTGACAAGGACAAAGAGCCCATCCCCCAGGAAATTGAAGAGGTGAAGGCCCTCATTGCAGAACACCAGGTAAAGCAATGCCAGCTTGCCCCCGTCTTCTCGGGTGTTTTCTTTCTTTCACGGCTGCAGTGCTCAAAAGATCGCTTTGTACCTTCACTTCCATTCCTCAGACACACTCTTCAACTCTTTCCAACGGGGTTTCTAATTCTACCACTGCCTCAACACTCCTCACAGATACTGAACTTCGATGATCTCTCCTCTTTATCTGTTATCTCCCCAAAACTCTTTCCTTTTTGGCCTCTGTGAAGTTACACTCATGGGCACTGTCTCAGATTGGCTCCACCCCTGCCCCCCTGACTCTGGCATTCTAAGTGGTAGCTCTGTATTCTCTCTCTCTCTCTCCCTCCCTCTTTCTCTCTCTCTCTCCCTCCCTCTCTCCCTTCCTCCCTCCCTCTCCCTTTTTCTCCCTCTCTCTTCCTCTTCCTCTCCCTCTCTCTCTGACCTCAACTTCAAATGCTCACTTGTTGGTTTCATTGCTCCATGTTTGCATTTTCTACTCTCTGCTGCTGAACATCCCCTGAGATATCCACCATCAGAACTCTAAATATGCAGCTATATCGTTTTACTAAAAAAAAAAAAAAATCATTTCTTGTCCTAGCTGGTTTTGCTCAGTGGATAGAGTGTCAGCCTGTGGACTGAAGGTCCCAGGTTGGATTCTGGTCAAGGGCACATGCTTGGGTTGTGGGCTCAATCCCCAGTAGGGGGCGTGCAGGAGACAGCCAACCAGTCAATCAATGATTCCGTGTCGTTGTTGATGTTTCTGTCTCTCCCTTCCTATCTAAAATCAATTAAAAAATATATTTTAAAAATTTATTTTTCTCGTATATCATGCCTGTTTTAAACTCTGAAATGATGGGCAAAACACTAACCTTGATCCGTTTGCTTGTTAGTGTAATTTACATTTGCAAAGATGAACGTTGTGTCGGCGTAGGTGGTTAGGCAGTGAACATCGCCATTATAGTTTAATAGGAAGATACGGTGTTGGTGTCTGTTGTGGCCGCGCACTGTCTCAGGCCATGTGTTCTGTGATCAGAGTTCTCTGGTGTGACAGATATCCCAGAAATATGTCGCTTTTCACGGCCATCCGCCTCCTCCTTCCCCCATCATTTTTCACTGCAGCCTCCGCCTTTTGCTACATACTCCAGATAGAGGAATGCATATAATAATAATAATTATGTATATAACATTGACAGTATAGTCAATAATAATGAGCCTAAGGAGACAAGATAAGAAATGGCATGGTAGTCAATCCTCTTAAATATAAACCTTAACCTGAATAATGTTTACCCTCCTTAGCAAACCATACTCATTGACAGAAATGTTTAAATATATCCCCATTGAATGTGGATGCTTTTTGTCACTGTATATCACAGCCATTTTAAATGTGTAGGTGACCTGTGCCACGGAAAAGTCTCAGGGGCCACCCCAATGAGCTAGCCCCTTTGCAGACAAATGCTCACTGTGAGACCCAGTGAAGAGCGTGGACACTTGCTTCTGGCTGGTACACACACAGGGTACGCTATTCACACAGCCGCTCCCATGTGTGGTTTTCAAATAACAACCAACTGCTTTTGTAATACTGGAATTACGTAGCAGCTATAACGTTTTATAGTCTTCAGAAATGAGAAAATGCTATGTCATGATGGTTTAGTTCCCCTCCCCCCCCCAAAAAAAAAGATAAAACATGATATGATCTATTTGTTTTTTCAGAAATAATAATGTGGTCCTTTTACCCTGTTGTTTTTAGTTGGTTTCTAAAGGTGGCTTTCTCTGTGTTTAGTTGATATAAATGCTTGCATTTCAGACCTTCATGGAGGAAATGACCAGGAAACAGCCTGATGTGGATAAAGTCACCAAGACCTACAAGAGGAGAGCGGCTGATCCTTCCTCGTTGCAGTCCCACATCCCCGTCTTGGATAAGGGACGAGCAGGAAGTAAGCCGCGGCCAAGTTCTTTAAAATGAAGATGGTTAAGCAAGGAAGTTGGTTGTCTTTCATTTTGGTTTATTGTTTGACGTTTTGGAGCAATTGGTGATTCTACGTGAGCTTTCTGTTGTACAAGGTTTTCTTGAACAAGTGCATGGGCTCAAGTTTCATAGCCACCTGTGTAAAAATAAAGAAAAAGGCGCATCCAGGTCACAGTATACAAGTTCATTGGCTTGAAGTCTGTCTTTTCAGTTAGCTAGAAGACACTGAAAAGGTTGCAGGAAGAACTGAAATCATCAGCCCCTTTGAATCTTCTTGTTTTGCTTCTGTTATAGAAATAACCTTAGAGTTGAATGGAACAGAAATGGCCGTGACCTGGATAAAGTTCTTGACCTAACTGTTCAGTAGTGCCCAGCAGTCTGATAGATTTTTGCCCATGTTTGTATAACTGTAGGCTACCTTGACCAAATGAAGTGACATTTTTTTAAAAAATAGCTAGCTTGGAGAAGATTTTTAAAAAGCACTATTTATATCATTTCTGTGTATATTTCTGAATGGTGCTATGATGAAAACAACAACAACAACAAAAAACATGGCTTCAGATGTATTGTAGTTACTGTATTGCACACGGAGGCAAAGCAACAAAGTGGTTAAGAACTCTGGAGACAGACTCCTTAGCAGTCCTCATCACTCACCGCCGGGGAAAAGTAACCTTCAACAAGTTACTGAGTTCTCTCTCTCTCAGCCTCAGTGCTCTCATCTGTAAAGGGGGATAATTATAACCTGATTGGACTGTGGTGAGGATCAAGTGAGCTAATGTTTCTGAAGTGCTTAGCATACTTTCTGTTTATATAGTTAAACGCTCCATAAATATTAGCCACTGATATTCTGAAACGTGTAAAGCCCTACGGGAGTTAGGAATTCTGGGCAAATCCCAGATGGACAGCAGCTTCCTATATGACCTTAAGCCGCAGTAATTTTTCTAAGCCACAGTTAACTATTTGGTTAGTGAGGAAAATGCGTTGAGACAGTTGTTCTGTGAAGCTGTAGACATTTGTGAAAAATAGCCGGAAAGGGAGCCAGCTTCAGCGAGGCAGCCAGCGGTGTGTGAGGCTGTGCCTGGGAGCCGCAGTGTCGGTGGGAAACGGACTTGGGTGGAAGCTGGTGTCCTACTTCCACATTGGCCTGGAATTGTCCAGTGTCTCCTTCTGACTCTAATGGGTGCCCAGTATCTCTCGCCCTCGTTTGCCCTCCCCTGTCCTGCTTTCAGCCTTATTCTCTGCAAAGGGCAACCCGGTTTGTGTAACTGATTCTGACTACTCTCTCTACCCTGGGAGATTCCTGTTATCGTGCCTTCACAAAGAGATGCCTTCACAAAGGGAAGGGTCACAACCTATTCCATTGTCATTGAAATGGCACGGGTTTGAAGCTCAAAAATGTCTTACGCACACATTCATGGAGAGAGCTTTCCAGTACTTAAATGCACCTGCCATTTACATTAGGCATCATCTAAACAGGGTATTTCTAGCTGTGCTACCCAATAATGAGGTTGCTTCGGCCTTAGCTAGGAACAAACAAAGGCCAAACCCTATCATGTTTCAGAAGCCTGGGAACTGCCGCCCTCACTCAAGTTTTATGTTGACAGGAAAACGCTTCCCAGCCTCCAACTTGTACCCCTCTGGGTCCCAGACACAGATTGAAACCAAGAATCCCAGGGTCAACTTACTGGTGAGCAAATGGCAGCAAGTGTGGCTCCTGGCGTTGGAAAGGAGGCGGAAGCTCAACGACGCCTTGGACCGGCTCGAGGAGGTTAGAACACCCGCATGTACACTCCACACTGTCTTGTCATTTCCTCTGTTTGTTACCGGGACACATTGCCGACGTCTTGATTTTTCAACTTTCCTGATAGTACTTCGGCAAACTCTTGCTATTTAAGTGTGTATTTTACTCTTAAAATTAATACCCACAAGTATGTACCTTTTTGTTGGGGGCGGGGGAATGTGGTATGTGGAACTGGGGTTTAGGGAAGCAATAAAGGGGAAAACTAACATGTCTTAACATAATCAGAAACTGACCCAAGAAAAGATCTCGCCCCGGCTGGGTGGCTCCGTTGGTTGGGGCATCGCCCCCTGAGCCAAAAGGTCGCAGGTTCGATGGCTGCGGGAGGCAACTCATCCGTGGTGAGGATTGTTAAAAACCCACACAAGATCTAGCTTGACATATGTTTGCTTGGTGCTATTAACTAGCAAATATAACCACTTATAATTCATTCTTTGATCTGAGAGGTAGAGTTTCAGATTGTGAAACGGGGGCATTGTTAGCAGTCGAGGTGAGTGCCAACTGCAGAGAGTGAGTTGTGCTGCTGAGCTGGGCCTGCTGCCCAGTGGCACTATCGGGACTTTTCAGTGTGACTTTTTTGGGAGTTTTATTTTCCCCTGTATTTGTAAAGAATGACCACAGTGACAAGTAATGAAATAAACTTTATAGGAAAAGTTTATTTTTCCTGTGTCTCCTTATAAGGTCATACCTTTCTTTGAAGTGGGAAAGATACCTGTATATCTAGAGGCTCATTAAAAATAACCTTCTTCATAGAAGCTATAGCTTGAGCACAGCATTAACTCCCCCCAAACATCTTCTGCCCTTTTCAGCTGAGGGAGTTTGCTAACTTTGATTTCGATATCTGGCGCAAAAAATACATGCGATGGATGAACCACAAGAAATCTCGGGTGATGGACTTCTTCAGGAGAATTGATAAAGACCAGGATGGGAAAATAACCCGACAAGAATTTATTGATGGCATTCTTTCCTCAAGTAAGTCCCAAGAGAAGTGACCGAAATGGGCATAACTTTTAAAGAAAACAAACACAGTTTAAAATCTTGGGGCCAGTAAACTCGTGTTACCCATAAAGCTTTGCCTTTAAACTTGGCTATGAAGTCACCACTCTAAAAAAAAAAAAAGTTTCTTTGTAAAATTTATGACTTGGGGGTCAGATACTCTTAACTAATTGTGTTTCCTCGCACCGCTGAAGCTGTGTCCTCATTAGTATAATAATGTTAATAAAATTTGATTCTTAGATTGTGTTGCCTGGCATAATGGAAACCAGCAAGCCAGTCTCTCTTCCTCTCCTTTCTGATTGACATTCTGATCTAACATGATCACTGGGAGGAAATTAGAACGCTTTCATATAAACTTGAGAAGGCACACTTCGTCCCCTTGTTTGATGGTTCGGTCATGTGTGTGTGATAGCTCCGGCACATATTCCTGGAAGTCATTCTTAAAGTAAATTTCATGCAAATTACTCCTTAAGGAAAGTGGTAGTTGAAACATTTGAAATTTGCTAATAGTAAACAGTTATCAACCTAGAAAAATAGCGACTTCAAATGATTCACCCTAGTAGAAATTAAAGATAAATTTAGATTTTATATATATATATATATATATATATATATATAGTGATTTCATTTATTATATACATCAATTTTTAAAAGGATTTTAATATATTTTATGACCCTGATAATTTAATCAGCCACCTTAAAATTAAAATGTACAACTGAGAATATCTTAAGGCAGAATTAAGTTATACTACCTACTTTTTTTTTTTAAAGACAAGTCTTTTTATAAGGCGTTATAGTAAGTAGCAGGACTTACAAAGTTTAATTGGGACTTTTCTCAGTATAATCGTGCAGCTTATACCGAGAGTATCTTAACTGTCACTTGTATGTGGAATCTACATGAGGAGTCAGACCCATAGAAACAGAGAAGAGTGGTTGCCAGGTTCTGGGGGAATGGGAAGAGGTTGGTAAAAGGCTGCACACTTTCAGCTCTACGATGAATAAGGCCTGAGGACCTCACGTGTGATGTGGTGACTATATTTACTAATCCTGTGTTGTATAATTGAGAGTGGTCCTTAAATGTTCTCTCTCTCTCTCACACACACACACACAAGATAAATACATACGTGAGGTGATAGGTATGTTAATTAACCAGACAGAGGAATTCTTCCCCTGATGTATACAGATATCAAGTGGTTACAATGTGCATTGTAAATACCTCACAACCTTGTCCAGCAATTAACACCACTTGCGGTTGTTTTGGAAATATGTAGAGTTCCCCACCAGCCGCCTGGAGATGAGCGCCGTTGCAGACATCTTCGACCGGGACGGCGACGGCTACATCGACTACTATGAATTTGTAGCCGCCCTTCACCCCAATAAGGATGCATACAAGCCTGTCACCGATGCTGACAAAATCGAAGATGAGGTACTCACTGTCTTTCCGTCGCTTGCAGCAACATGCCTGCACAGTGTGTCCTGCCAGATCTCGGGCGCAATTCACGCAGCCCTTTTACTTATGTCCATGGTTAGCAGCTGGTCGGGGTTTTAAGCATTCGTTATGTAATGTTAACATTAAAGTGGGCATCTCATCATTGTTTTTGGCAGGTGACGAGGCAGGTAGCTAAGTGTAAATGTGCAAAACGATTTCAAGTTGAACAGATTGGAGACAACAAATACAGGGTAAGTTTTCAAAGTCACTTTGTAGTTCCTTTAAAGGATAAAACTCACAATTTGTTTGTAATTTGATCTGCACTGTTTTCCAGGAACGCTAATTATTTATTTTTACCTCATGTAAAAATTGAATGGTGTATGACTAGCTTTCATCGTTTTAAATTACATAAAAATAGCCTACATTTTTATATAGAAGGACATATCTTTAACCTGTATAACATGTACATTCCCTTTGAGGAGAAAAAATATTTGCAGAAAAACACATTACTTATATTTATGTGGCTTCATATGACTTTACCAAAGGCCCGGTGCATGGATTCTTGCACCGGTGCGGTCCCTCCGTGTGTCCTGCTGGTACTGGGCAGAAACCGGCAGTCCAGCATCCCCTGAGGGATGTAGTAGTGTGCGAAGCGGCAGGTGGCCGGGGAGGAGCCCGAGCCTGGGTCTGGCGTCACAGTGCTCCAGTAGGCTCGCTGCTGTTCCCCTGTGGTGCACCCTTCCTAAGGCAGTGCTGGTGCACCCATGACCCAGAAGCAGCTGTGGGCTCATGATCTGCATGGGGGAGGGGTGCAAAGGGGGAGTATCCTTGGGAGAGGTGCACAGGGCTACAGCTGCGTTCGCCAGCCATGAGCCTGGTGTCTGGCGCCCATTGGTCTGCTGGACAGTGCTCCTGCTGTGAGAGCGCACTGACCACAAGGGGGCAGCTCTTGCATTGAACGTCTGCCCTCTGGTGGTCAGTGCGCATCGTAGAATGGTCACTTAGGCTTTTATATATGTAGATAACCTATTTTATATGATTAAAGGTAAGTTTTCATCTTTTCAATAACAAAGCCAAGCCAGAACCACAAAATTAAAAAAAGTTGTCTAACTTTATAAAATGAAAAAGAGGCAATGTTTTCCACTTGTAAGGTAATATCCCCTTTTATTCGGTATCTCGATAACTTGGTTCATCCTCCTCAAAACAATTACTTGAAGACCAATGTGACATCATCACTCTCTCTCATTTTTGGAACATCTCTGATACTCTGATACATAGTAGCTAGAAAGAAAATGTGCCAGGTATCCCTAATACAATATGTTACTTACAAATGAAACATTAGTCATGTTTATGTGTATATTTGTATTTCCACACTGAAAAATATTCATGTAAGTATTGGAATTTTTAGTTTAAATTTTAAACCCAGAGATTTTCAGAAAATTCACTTAGGGAATTTTCTGATTATTGGGGTTGAAGTTGGATACCTGCACATCTCTAACCTCGATACTATGTCTGGAAGCCCTGAGTGTGAGTGCGTGTGTGTATTCTAGAGCCATATAGAAAGTTTCCTGTTGAACTAATTATATCTTTCTTCCATTTTTCATTTTTTTTTTATCAGTTCTTCCTGGGAAATCAGGTATAATTCAGTGGAATGTATTCGCAAGTTCCCAATGATTATTTTTTAAACTTTAATTCATAGTCATTAAAGCTTGCCATGGCCAATCTTTCCCATGCTGCCCCCATAGCTACTACACTGGTGGTTGGCGTGGTGGTTCTGTAAATGCTATAAGGGTCCTTGATCCAGGATCCCTTTTTTGCGTTGTGTCTCAGATGAGGAGATTACTTTTAAGCAAACCAGATAATGAACTGTGGCTTGGCTGGTTACAGTGTTACACGTGCCATTTCCAGCTCCCGTTGCTGATAATACTGTTCGCACAGGGTTTATGCCAGTGCTCACTGGAACACACATCCCTACATCGCTTCGTGGGTGTTTACCACTGAGGATATGTGGTAAACAGTAGCTAGAGAAGGATCAGCATCAGGCAGAGACACAAAGACAGGGCATAGAGAGGGTCCCAGTGGCACTCAGCCACAAATAATGCGTCCTCTCCAAAACAAATATTGTCCATTTGTCCTAAGTCAATGTAGAACTGTGCATCCTGTGAGTAGAAATTTTAACCCTGGGGGTTTTGAGTGTTGTACTTCCTCTTGAGGAAAATGTATCTCTTGTCACTTACAAAATCTTAGTCACATTTTATGCCATTTTGACCTCACATTTAAGTCAGTATATAAACTGTGTAGTGGCACTGCACAGGAGAATTTTAGAACTAAAGACAAGAGCAATCATGTTTTGATTTAAACAAGGAGAATTTTTTATTTTTACTATGTGCTTTTGGAAAGAGCAGTGCTTTTTATAGTACCTGACCATATCATATTAGTTATTACTGTGCCTCACAGTTTTAAGCCCATATTACATCTTAAGCTTCAAATTATCCATGATCCCCACTTACTCAATCACATAATTGTTTCAAGTAGAAAGGTGTAGTTAATTTGAATAGAGGTTTTTAAAACTGTTATAATACACAAAAATTTACTCTTGTTGTTATTTGGAGTAGCAATTAGCATAGCCTCATTTATTTGCAGAAAGGATGAAATACCTCCAAAGGTTTTCTTTTCATTGAAAGCACAAAGAACAGCATTGGTCTATTTTTTTCTTGTCTCACAATTTGGCTCTTGGGAAAATTAGGGAAATTCTGAAGACAGTGTTAGATAATGTCTTCTCAAATTAAAATTTAAAATCGTTTGCTTATTAAAATTGAAATTTCATCTGTGTAAACTACTGCAGTTAGTTCCTAAAAACTCTTGTTTTGAATGTAATTCTGAACCAAAAATGCCTGGCCTAATTATCTGGTTACTTAAGGGTAATTTTCTTTCAATCCCCTCCTTTCCCTTTGCTTAGCAGCAGCACCAAATTTTTTTCTAACAAAATAAATATTTTATTTTTATTTTTTTTACACTTCAACTACATTATAGAAATAGGTTCAATTATAGAAAAGTTAAACCTCAAGTCCATCTAGAAATGGACTTAGACATTGCAATATAAAAAGGGTTGATGTAAAGCGCATGAGTTCCTGCCGGTGCATTTTACACGCCTCTGAGGTCCTTCTGAGTTTCAGGGTCTTGAATGGTTGGCTTTGTTTTAGGGTTCGCTTCCTGAAACTCAGGGGTTGAGCGTATTGAAGAGTAGCGGATTGTTTCTGCTTAAAATGTTCTGTTTATCCATCATGAGCCTAGGCAAATAGTCAAAGTCACAATTGTATTTTACCTGCCTTAAAAAAAAAAAAAAAAAGAAGAAGCTATTTATGTTTAATTGACTGTTCATTTTGCTATGGTATCTGCGGGGTTGGCAGCCGTGAAATTTAATATGGTGCTTTTTACAAGTTGGACATGAGCCTATTAGAAATGATTTAAAAGTATAAAATTATTTCTCATGGGCTTTCAAAACAAATAAACCTTGTGATCAGAAACTACGTGCAGTCTAGACATTGATTCAGGACTCGCAGAATTTATATCCTACCCGCGTGATTGGAGATCCATGGAAAGGGCAAGACAAAGATGACTGCTATTCCACTCGGCAGTTACGGTACAAGCAGTTTGAAGAGAAAGCCTTTTAGATTGGAAAGCTGTGTCATTTATGTGCCAGTGGCTGTTCTAATGTTACAGTAATATAAAATGGCACATTCATCCACTCTTTAACAAATGGGTCTACCAGATTATTAGCGATGCAGGCATTTTATTTGGCTGTGAAATATTTATTGGTCATGTTCATTTACTACTTCATTGCCTGATGAGTTTATGAAGATTTCTCCCACAGATTTCAGTGGCAAAGTTTCAGTGTAAGAGGAGGTTTTAATGGAGAAGAACCAGAGTTTGCTACATCTTTAGAATCATCTTGCTTTGTATAAACCCTGGGCAAGCGGGCCCGTGCTTACTTTCATGGCTTGATTTCTAGAAACATTTTTCAATCACCTCGTTACTGATGTCTCTGTCATCAGAAAGAAAATAAAATCATTTTTAGAAGAAATCTTCCATATTCTACTTGATAAACCTTTGTTATCTTTTTTCAAACTGTTTCCTTCGGGCTAAATCAGCATGCAGCAGCCTAACGCAGATCATTACACACCCCTTTTTCTGAGATTTTACTAATCGCTGCGAACTAAGCAAAAAAAAAAAGTTGGTTGCTTACGCTACTGCAGATCACACACCACCCGTTAGTGTAGCATGAGTAGTGACAATCAGAGGGTCTTCTTTCTTCATCTTCACAGTTTGGAGACTCCCAGCAACTGCGACTGGTCCGCATCCTGCGAAGTACCGTGATGGTCCGCGTCGGAGGGGGATGGATGGCACTTGATGAGTTCTTAGTGAAAAACGACCCTTGCAGGGGTAAGGAGATGCCCATGGTGGGATAATAGCACCATAAAAGGATGTATTCGGTCTTGTATTCATTTCCAGCCACAAAAACGTGCCCGGGTATAACTTTGGTCATTTATTTACAAGAGTGTTTCACATTGCTCTGGCGGCCTGAAGTTTCCAGAGAACTCGTGGCAGTCATTAAACCATGTCCTCCTCGTTGCTTTTTAATTCTCTGGATAAACATTGGGTGGAGGCAAGAAATACCAGATTTTTTCTTTCTGAGACAATCCCATCTGCAATTTTCAAAATGAGCAATTGTACCAACCAGGGGAGGATTTCATCTCTCATTAAATAGCAAAGTAGGAGGGAAAGAAATTGAGGTGATGAATAGTGAAGGTACTGGATAGGAAAAGTTTAAAATTGAAATTTTTTATACAGGTAGGAGGAGGTGAGGAAAGCAATACTCAAATATTTAAAAATAAACAAACAAAAAAAAAAAAAAAACAAGAACTGATAACCCAACTCTGACTTTGAAGTGGCAGAACATTAAAAATATAGACATAAACTACAGCTCTCACCATGTCTACCAGCCTAAGAGCCCTTGATCAGCTTTTAGTTCCCTTTTAATTCCCCTTGTTTTTCAAATCCTGTTGTCAGTTTTTGAATCCTTAATTGATTCCCCTTCCAGGCGGTCATTTGATTGCAGTTTCTAGTTAGCTCCCATGGACTCAACAATAGGCCCATTTTTTCTTTGAAAAAAAGACAGAGATTTTTGTGCTTTTCTTGAACCCGTTTTAATCCCTTCGAACGAACAAGAGCCAGTGTTGGTGCCAGCACTCTCAGGCTGCCCAGTAGGAGGTCGTGGTTCCCCCAGGGGGCTCTTGGCTCCTGACCTGCCACGGAAGACAGGTGTGGTGGGCGAGTTGCTATGCGGTCAGCAGGCCTCTGCTGAGGCCACCGTAGGACGATCACACAGCCACCGCTAGGAGCTCTGCTGTCTGCACGTCAGTGTAAAATAACACAATGTACCTTTCTGTTTCATAGTTTGAAAATAATGCAGCCTAACGTAATGCAATTCCTTCTATGAAACAAAGAGATTAGAACATGCAGTGTTCCAATGGGCTGCTTAGGAAAGTTAGCGTGACGGTGGCAGAGTCTTCTGAATCCATCTTTCTTACTGAGGCAAACCTTTGAGTGCTTTACCTGATGCAACTTTTCTCCTAAATTTGTGCTGAAGGCCGGACCTGAGCCTCCCTCTGCATATTCAGCTACTGACTGTACTCTGTTTCTTTTCCTGCTAACAGTGTTCTTTAATGTGATTGATCTCCTGTGTCATTTTTTTCTAGTTCATCATCACGGGAGTAAAATGTTACGTTCGGAATCAAACTCTTCAATTACTACTACTCAGCCTACTATAGGTTGGCAACCCCTCTCTTTGCCTCTCCCCTCTTTCCTCTTCTCTCCCCTACTTTTACATTCCTGCTTTAATTATTTGCTTTAAAAGTAACACGCTTCATCCATTGCGTATGGCTTACGTCATATCCAACTGAGCTGGTGCTTCCAGACGTAAAGTCTGACCATTTCACACACTCGCGGTGTGTTGCAAGCGTAGGTGTGATGTAAGTGACCAAACACGTGCTAACACGCTGCATCGGGTCCTCGTGGAGTGTTCTCCGTGCGCACATGTGTTCGTGTGAGTGTGGCATCACTGATGACCTCCTGGGTCCCTGGGTCTGGAGTTCTGTTATCGCATGTTGGTAAAAGAGAGCTGCTCAAGGCTTAAATTAAAATGGCTAGCTGCCTCATCCCAGTGAAAAACCTGAAATTTCAATGTTGTCCTCATGATTAACAAGCCATCTGTCATTCTGTGTGACTCCGTTGTTTGGTGAATCCCGAAGTGAAAATACTGGCCTTCTCCTTACCTCAGCAGTGCGTGCAAAAGGCACAGTCCCTGCTTGACTGGCTTGTCTTCTCAGTGTGCGGGGAAGGGTCATGAACCCATGTGGGCATCAGGAGCTGGTGGATTAACAACAATTTAGCATGAGCTTTCCATTTTCACGCTGACTCTTTCTTTGATAGTGGTTATTCTGGCTGGTGTCTAGTGTTAGAATAAACACACTCTTCCTTTTTCTTTCCCCCCCCAAACTGACTTGTATCCAAAAGGAATGCATTGCAACAGAATGCATTCGCCTTTTTTGTTATGCTGAGTTGGAGTTGGCATGGGAAACGATGTCCTCAGATCCTCCTCGTAATCTGTGGTGGCCAGGTGCTTGTTCTTCCCCAAAAAACGACTGAGCGCCTCTTGTTTCCCCTCCTCTGTTTCTGTTTTGTGTGCCTCCTTGCGTGTGATGCGATCCAGCCAAAGGAAGGACGAACATGGAGCTTCGGGAGAAGTTCATTTTAGCAGATGGTGCCAGTCAGGGTATGGCTGCTTTCCGACCCCGCGGCCGAAGATCTCGGCCTTCGTCTCGTGGAGCTTCACCCAACCGATCGATGTCCGTGTCCAGCCCGGCCGGCCAGGCGGCCTCGCCGCAGGTCCATGCCACCAGCACCCCCAAGGTAGGACGCGGGTGGGAAATGCTTTCCTCCTCCCCTGCAATCCGTGCCTTGATTATTCTTCTAAACGTTTTAGGACCCTAAAACCTGTGAGCTTTCTCCATTGTGTTCCTTCTCACAGTACGGCAGATGAAGGATGATTTTTTTTAAGGATGATTATTATTTTTTTTAAATTCATGCTTTTGCCCTATGGCCCATTTTCAACATATCTTTATTAGACTTCAATAGCTATTATCATTAAGCAAGCTCTAGCTTTTCCAATATGGCTGCTTTCATTACCTTTCAGATTGGTTTTTCTTTGTGTGAAGCTTCATTCTTTTTTTTTTTTTTTTTTTTGGTGTTTATGATTTGCCATCAGATCTTTCCACGTATTTTTAATTATTATTGTTCCTACTGTGAAATGTGAGTCTTTGCTATGAGTATCTCTTTCTGTGGCTTTGTGTTTTACCTGCTATCCTTTATGTTTGATTTGCCATTGTTCCATACAGATCCTCCATCCTTTAACTCGCAATTATGGTAAACCATGGTTGACAAACAGCAAAATGTCAACTCCTTGTAAGCCAGCAGAGTGCTCAGACTTTTCCGTGCCATCCGCAGAGGTATCGTAAGGCCCCAGATTCCAGTCTAACAGCCTTTCATTGAAACTATCACCCACTAACATTGCTTTACCTCTCCCTGAATATATGTAATTTTGATACTGCAATGTCTTTTTAAATATATATTTTTATTGATTTCAGAGAGGAAGGGAGAAGGAGAGAGAGATAAAAACATCAATGATGAGAGAGTATCATTGATCGGCTGCCTCCTGCATACCCCCTACTGGGGATCCAGCCTGCAACCCAAGCATGTGCCCTTGACTGGAATTGATTGAACCCGGGATCTTCCAGTCCCCAGTCCAATGCTCTGTCCACTGAGCCAAACCAGCTAGGGCACTGCTATGTCTTTTTAATAGACTTGAATAAGATAAATAACAACCCACCAGTTCTTTGAAGACATGAGAGTTAAGAGATAACAGAAAAGACAGATTTTAGATTTTGCTCCTTGCATAATGTCAGTTTGACATAGCCATACCTGCAGGCTCTGTACCTTATACTTAATTTTACTTTTCTCTCTTGCGAGAGTGAAATACAAGAGATTATATCCAGACTTAAGTAAAGTCTCTTTTAAAGTTGATAGTATGCTTTTGCTTCTAGACATAAGAAATACAACCAAACCCCTTTAGGTGAGAGAGAGGTGTTGTCATTCGCAAGAGAAATCGCTTAACTAAAATAATCTTCATTGAGGGCTCACTATAGGCAAGGTATTTCTGAATGTCTGTTACACTTATTTCTGCCCCAAAACACTGGGCGGGTTAGACATCAGAGCAGGGTTAGTCATGCAAACAATTATGTGTCATTTTCAACATATCTTTATTAGACTTCAGTGGCTATTATCATTAAGTAAGCTCTAGCTTTTTCAATATGGCATGATATATGGGGATATGATATTTAGGTGATATAAAATTTGTCAAGATTAACACACAGGTCCTTTACATTCAAGTGAAAGTCAACCACATCTTTTAAAGAACTTCTCTGTAAAATGACAAACATAGGCACCAAATAAGCACATGTTTGATTAGAGGGAAAATAACCCCACAATCATTAGGGGGAGAAAATTCCTAAATAACGGCTTTTGAGTTGAAGGAGGTATTTCAGGTTAAAGGCCAGAATCCAAGTCTGAAAGTGATATGCTACCTTTAGAAAGACCTTTGTGCTTTTCATAACACTTTCTGATCTATTATTTAATCCTCACATCAGTAATAAAACATAGACAGGGGAACTTTGGCTTCCCTCATGCCTCAGATGGAAATGATGGAAATAACATTAATGACAGGGGTAGAAATGGGGCAGAAACAACTCATTCTTCAACTCCTCCTCATCCCCCAGCCCCTCCTTTGCACCCCTTCCCCTAAGTGAGAAGCAGTAGTATTGTAACATCTAGAGGTGTCTGTCACTCATGATGGATCTATTGTAGCAAAAACTGAGTCCAGTTCAAGGAACCTCAAGCAACATGTTTGCTTTAACTATTTCGAGCTGCTATGTTAGTTCAAAATTTTAAAAAGTAGGGAGTCCCCAAATTAGAATGCTTAGTCCCCAAGTCTAAGCATGCTAATTTTGACTAAAAGAGACCTATGTTTTATTTTAAGTAGGCTCATCAGACAAAAACAAAAACAAAATAAACAGAAAGACAAAACAACAGTGTACCTTTATAGAAGGGCTTTAAAGGTAGGGTTTAGAACAATCAATTCAAAACCACCAAGACATTCTGAGAATAATGCTTTGTGTCTCCCGTGGTAATAGATTCTGCCACCTTGAGTGATACGTTTTTTTAATTGTGGGTCCTTACTCTCTTATGGATAATTGAGATATTCTTAGTTAGGAATTTAACTAGATCAGAGATGTCAGCTCTTGGGCAAATCACTTCCCTCCTCAGGCCCTCATTTTTCACATTTGCAAAAAAGTTGTGATTAGATGAGTGGGAAGATAAATTGTGGCTATTATGTCTGAAAACTTAAGTATTATATGTATAGAAGTCATATATAAGTTCTATAGTTATATATGCATAGAATACATATGTAAAGTATATGTATGGATACATATGTAAGTGAATTATAAATATTATGTGAATATCACAGATTTATAACCCTGATGTAACTAAAGATGTCTTACATATCCTTTATTAAACATTTAAAACTATTTAATAAAGGAACAGTTCATTTTTTTAAATGCACACGTAATTTGGATTTTTTTTTTCCAAATAGCTCCCTTTGAGTTCAAGAAATAGGACAATCCCTACACTTCTCAGGAAATTGGCTTATTTATTTTTTTAACTTTCAGAGAATTTTCAAAATGTTGTAGTGATCTATAAAAAGTGCAGTTGTTTTAGGCTTATGATAAAATTTCATTGTTATCATTGCTTTAGACAATCTCTGTGAACTCCTTTGAGAATTTTAAAAGAATTATCCCAAACGTTGCCAGGCATTTTGCATGTAAGGACCACAGGAGGTCATGGAGCCAGAAAAGGAAGAGGCATTTTACCAAGTTCTAAAACGTCACTTTTTTTTTTTTTTTTTGCCATAAATTTGTTTAAATGAAGGCCATCTCGGCTTTACTTGTTTACTTATTGTTCTGTTTCTGTTGGTTCGGTTCTGCCTCGTTTCCCAAAAGCATTGGCTGTAGCGAGTTTCCAAGCGCAGTTTTTCAGAGCCCCGTCTCCTCTCTGTACCAGGCAGTCAGCATCGTTTCATCGGTATTCCTTAATTCCTCACGATTTACCAACAGACTGGACGATACTAACGCACTCACAGTTTCATCTGTCTTTTTTCCCCTTGCCATCCTTTGGGGATCTCCATTTTTTGTGTTTCTCCTTCAACATGAACTCCTTGTCTTTGGAAGGTTCTCTTTGAATTCAGGGTAGAATGAGGAATTAATGGAGACAAGCAAGTGAGAACCCCATTGCCTTGCCGAAGAGGTCTAGTGGAGGGTTTGCAGCCATCTTTAAAGTGTTGTCGGTGATGAACTGGAGCAATATTTTGAAACGTGCTTTCACTGATTGAATACAGGGAACACCAATCCAAGGAAGCAAGCTCCGACTCCCAGGATATTTATCAGGGAAAGGCTTCCACTCCGGGGACGACAGTGGCTTGATCACAACTGCAGCCGCCAGAGTCCGAACACAGTTTGCTGGTGAGTGTGGTACATGCCTTTTTTTTTTTTTTTAATCCTCACCTAAGGATATTTTTCCATTGATTTTTTTTTTTTTAAGAGACAGTGGAAGGGAGGAAGGGAGGATAAAGAGAAAGAAGGAGACAGAGAAAGAAAGAGACAGAGATGAGTGAGAGAGACACATGGTTTGGTTGCCTCCCACACATGCCCTGACCGGGGCCTGGGATCGAACCTGCAACTGAGGTATGTGCCCTTGACCTGCAATTGAACCGGAGACACTTCGGGGCACAGGCTGACGTACTAACAACTCAGCCCCACCGGCTGGGGCTCATGTCTTGCTTTAATGGCTTTTGAAGTATATACTCTGAAGATGGAAGTCTCCTGTCCTCAGTGGGAAGAAATTGTGAATTGATGATGCTGTGTTCTTTTGAAATGACATGTAGTCCCAGTCCTCCAACCAAAGTAGGGGATAAATGAGCCATGGAGTAGGTGAATAGAAGACCCCTTTTGGGAAGTACCAAAGAGAGAGGAAAACAGAAGAAAACTACTATAGTATCCTGCCCCTCTTAGGTGGAAGGTCTTGTCCTTCTGTCTGTGTGGAAAAGGTACTGGGCTATATTTCAAGTGGTTGGAGAAACCCACCCATATTGGGACTGACACCAGTGCCTCTCATCTTCCTCACAGAAGAGGGAGCCTAACCCCTGGGGTGGGCAAACTTTTTGACTCGAGGGCCACAATGGGTTCTTAAAATGGACCGGAGGGCCGGAACAAAAGCAACCTGACCATGCTGGCACTCTCATCTTGGGCTGCTGGTGAAGGAGCGGAGGGGAGAGCAAGAGAACCCTCCGCTCTTTCGGCTCCGCGGGCCGGATAGAACAGTCGAACGGTCCGGATTCGGCCCGTGGGCTATAGTTTGCCCACCCCTGGCCTGACCCCTGGGGTTCTGTGCTCAGCAAGCCTGAAGTGTCTTTAAAGTTTCAAGTCCTTTCAGTTCCCAGGTGCTTTGAATTACTTGTCCTCAGGCCAAACCTGCACCTAAGCGTTCGCTCCGTGTGTGCACTGCACGCATCTGGGTATACACTTGGGAACGCACCACCTTACATTACAGCTGTGTTCTTTGTATCTGCTTGTGGCGAATGGAATCCTCTTGTGAGTCCAAACCTAAATTGTGTTAGTAAATCTAGCTTTGTGTGTATTGCATCTGCTTCGTGGGAGGCTGCCTACCCTTGTGGGATGGAGAGAACCATGAGCCCACAGTATTTTCTGGGTGCCCACTAGGTGTTGAGAGCAATCGCTGAGATTCAGGGTGGCTTGAGGTTTCAGGAGTCTCCTGCAGACGGACCCGGTAATAAGGGTGACCCACCTCTGCCCTCCCTCCCCAGATCCCAAGAAGACTCCCAGCCGACCAGGGAGCCGAGCGGGAAGCAAGGCCGGCAGCAGGGCCAGCAGCCGCCGGGGCAGTGACGCGTCAGACTTTGACATTTCCGACATCCAGTCCGTGTGCTCAGACGTGGAGGCTGCCCCCCCAACGTACAGACCTTCGCCCCGAGCAAGCTCTCGGCCATCCACAGCCAAGCCTTCCAAAATCCCCACCCCCCAGAGGAAGTCACCGGCCGGCAAACTGGACAAGTCCTCAAAGAGATAGTGCCATTGGTCCCTCCACGGCCCGCCCTTGAGCATTTATTATTTAAGTTTGAAAGATGTAAAATATGATGTAGAAATTATTGTGAAATATTGCCAGAGGTGAGTTTAAAATTCTGCAGATGGCCTTATTTGTGTATTTGTCTTTTTATTTTATCTGTATAATTTTTTGTGTGTGTCAGAGACCCCTGGGGTTAAAGTCACATTCTATGTGAGGGGAAGGTAGAGTTTAACACGCACTAACATTTCTGCACCGTCACGTCGGGAGCACACACTAAAACCAATTCCCGTACCTGCAGGTAAGTCCACACCCTCCAAAGCCACAGCCCTACGTGGGTAGCTGACGCTAAGGATACCTCATGACTTTTTCTTGCTTTTGTGGAAACTCCGAAATGGGGAAACACACACACACACAAGGGATCTGTTTCAAGACGATGTAAACTAAAAGCTGGAGGGCAGAAAGACAGACACATCCTCACCCAGCGCTGTGAGTTCGTGTCTGACAGAGAACTCCCAGGAAGTTACTCTGAAGCCCCTGCGAGAGCTATGATGGTCAGGAACCTTGCACCATGTTTGTGCCATTTCTTCACATGAGGCCAGAGGTGTCCCGGACAGCAGACCTATTATACTGTAAGAATATCGTTATAAAGTGCATCCATATAACTGTGAGGTTTTCTTTTTGCTTGAGTGGACAGTAGCACTTGTATCATTGAACTCATTTTGTATTAAAGCAATTTTTGCTTGCAGAAAGCTATGAAATAAAACATGTCCCTTAACCACATCGCTATGGAATTAATTTCTTTTTCCCTAGGGAAAAAAAAAAAATCCGTGTATTTTTTTATGAGCAATATCAATTTGGAGTGACCAAAAGATACTTAAAAATGGGTTTATTTTGATTTCTCATCTGAAATAATCATGTTCTGGTATTATATCTATATTTAATAAATATATACATTTTAACTTATTATGTATACTCACTATAGAAAGCTATTAGTATGCATTTAATAAAACATATTCACTTGAACATATGGAATACCTGATTATTTAAAGTGAATTTTTTTCTGTTCTTTTTTGTTGTTGTTGTTGTGAAAAATAAAGGTTATATGTATGATGTATTTTACTGATAGTGTTAACAGGCTTAGCTTGGGGCTGTCAGCAATATGATATTATAATAACTATATAATAAAATTACATGAACTGCTCATTCTATAAGTATATTGGATAAGTGCCAACCATCTGATAGCCAGGCAGTGGCCCTGAATTTACAGGGTTCCTACCCTCTTCTATTCAAGAGGGAAAGCAGTTAATAAAGAAATAAATCACCAGAACACGTAAGCTGAATATGGGAGATGTGACAGGGTGACTGATCTAATTACAGTAATATAGTAATAGTCTTCTGGCCTGTGTACCTTTAAAAAGCAAATGACAGACTTTTCCTAACTATCACAACGGTGTCAAATATCATGAGAAGGATGGCAGATTATTGCTTTGGGTATGACAGGTCACGACTTGCCTCATAACTCTGTAAGTCTATTTCAGCAAATGGCCGTGGTGGGGTTCAAGTTCAAGGGGGTAATAGGTGTTCCCTGCATGGCCTTTTTCAAGGAGGCAAAGCGGAAGAGTCTGGAATTTCCATAAACAGAAATTAGGTGCCATTTTTAAATGATAGTAATTCCTTCTTTCTTGAAAGCATAGGTCTCAAGTGGGAGCCTTGATGGAAAGGGTAATTCTAACCCAAGAGATCACATGTTGTAATTCCTTCATTTGATTATAAGCATGTCACCCAAGATGGCAGTTGAAATTGTTGTTTTTCCTTTGGTGCTTTGCATAGGATCCCATTTCCATTTCAAAGGCAAATGTAAGGGAATGATTTTATCTTGGCCTGTTTGAATGCCACCCCTGTTAAAGAGCTAGGCGTTTTGGTTTTTTTTTTTTTTTTAAGTAAAATAATCTTTTGGAGAAAAATAAGAGCTTTAAGAAATATTTCAGAGATGTCTTCGGGACTGCTCCTAGTTAGCAACGGCCCTCAGGGGAACGTTTCAAATATAGATGTCTGATACTTGTTTCCTCTTGAACTTATCCTAATGCCTCAAGTTTCAGTGAAGGCAACAGACAGTCCTCTTCTTATACACATACCTCCTCTTTCCTTTTTTTTTCTTTTGCTTTATTTTCTTCCTGCCTGCCTGCTTTAAAACACACACACACATACACATACACACACACACACACACACACACACACACACACACACAATACAGGACATTGGAATGAATCTCAGCTCTAAATATCTTAATGTAAAGGCTGGTTCTGTTAAGAGATAAACAGGCATACAGAACTTTTTAATAGAGTTTGAGAAAAAATTGATTGGAATCAGTAGTACCAAACTAGATGTGCTTAGGAGCACTCCAACTGGAGCTCAGAGACTTTTGTAAAGAGCTCAGAGATCTCCTGGTTTGGCTCAGTGGATAGAGCGTCAGCCTGTGGACTGAAGGGTCCCGGGTTCAATTCTAGTCAAGAGCACATGCCTGGGTTGTGGGCTTTATCCTCAGTCTGGGACATGCAGGAGGCAGCTGATTAATGATTTTCTCTCATCATTGATGTTTCTATCTCTCCCTATCCCTTCCTCTCTGAAATCAATAAAAATATAAAATAACAATTTTTAAAAAAGAAAAGACAGAAGGCCAGGCCAGTGTGGCTCAGTGATTGAGCATTGACCTATGAACCAGAAGGTCACGGTTCAATTCCCAGGTCAGGTCACATATTCCTGGGTTGTGGGCTGGATCCCCAATGCCCGGCATGCAGGAAGCAGCCAATTAATGATTCTCTCATCATTGATGTTTCTATCTCACCCTCTCCCTTCCTCTCTGAAATCAATACAAAATATATTAAAAATAAAGACAAGGCAGAGAAGCAAAGCAAGGAAATATGGGTGGGCTACCACTTAAAGCCTGGCTGGCTGGCTGTGCTTGCTTATCCTTAGTGTTTTGATTTTGTAACCTTGAGGCATTCACAGGCTTGGGTTTGGGTTTGCTTACGTAGGCTGTACAGTCCACCTCTGTCTAGTAGAACTCCTTGTTTAATGAACAGTTCCAGGCTTCAAGTTCTCCACTATGGCCACGATAACTTAAGATTGTCTTTGGTAAGGTGAACCTACCTGTCCAGCTTTAAAACAACGCTCTTCACCGGAAGCCTTGCACTGACCTCAGTCCGGTTTCCAAGTCGGCCCCTGTCCACTCCCGGACCCCGTCCGACTCTGGCTGGTTTCCGGACCCAAACCGGAAACAGAAATGCCCAGTTAAGCCTGCAACGTGGAACCTAAGGCTGCGGAGCCAGGAGCCCACGCTGACTCGCCGCCGCCACCTTCAGAGGCAGCGCCGGGGGCCCAGCGCCCGCAGGTACCCGTGCCTGGTTGGCCTTGACCCCGGGGCAGCCAGCAGCCTCCTTCGCTCCCCTCTTCTGACACCACAACTGTCAAGAGACAAACCGAGGCCTATTAAACATTTTATTTTTTTCACTCAACATTTTTATGTTGGGGGATCCACTCAGGTTGATATAGTTAGTACTATTTCTTTTTGATTCACTTTTTTTTAAATTACTTTATTGATTAAGGTATCACATATTTGTCATCATCCCCCCATTCCCATACCAAACCCCTCCCCACGCATGCCCCCGCCCCCTGTTGTCCGGGACCACTGGTTGGGCTCATATGTATAAACATTTTAAGAGCTTATTTGAGGCCGCGTTCCCCTGACCTGACTGGCGCTGGAAAGAGGCTTTGATTGGAGGCAGAAGCAAAGGAAGGGAATGATTGGCCACAGTTGGAAGCCCTGGTTGGCTGCTTATGATTGGTTCTCCTTACAGCTTTGATTTCATAGGCTTGGGGCATTTATAGGCTTAGATTTCTGCTACCTCTGCCTCCCTGCCCCCCTCACGCCCTGTCTAAAGGCCTTCTTGTTTAATTAATAGTTCTTAATCCTTAGGGAGGCGAGTTGGATCACAAAGTAGACTTTTTTTTTTTTTTGTCTTAAAAAGCAAAACTAACTCTTAGGTATTGCTACCTCCTTTTGAAATAATAGAACTTCTCTCTTCGATATTAGTGCAGAAGTAGATGGACTTGGCCAACTCTCAGGTCTGGTTCCTTTTCGGCAAATCTGGGTGGAAGGGCCCTGGTTGGCCTGGGGAGATTGACCTGTGAATGTGAAAAGGAAAGTTTAGGAAAGAATTTGTTTCCTTTTTTGTGTGTGTGTGTGTGTAATTTTAATACTTGCCATAAATACTTGTAACAAGGGAATTTATAATGAGTCACAGTTTTACTCCTTTTTGACAAGGTGCTTTGAAATGCACGTGCTTTGTTGTGAAATGTGTGATCTGATACCATCCAACAGGACATTTGCTAGTGCACAAGCTATTGTGTGTCTGATGACACTGCCTTAGACTCTACCTTCTATGCCAGCGCTCTACAGACTCCTTGATGGCATATTTCCCAATAAAAGTTTTTTGAGCAAACACTTCCAATGAATGTATATTAATTTCTTCTAAGTTAGTATTTGCACATGTTTTATCGTGAGTTAATTTTTTAAGGCTCGGTATAGTCCTGGGTGAGATTGGTGATGGTGTACAGATATATTTCAAATAGTTTTTGATGCGTTTTTGGCCAAGTTTGTATCACATCTGATGAGATCCACCCTAGTTTAACTCATGATGTGGCTGATGAGTTAAACTAGGGTGGATCTCTAAATAAGGGCTTGTCTTAGAACTGTTAATTCTGGCATTTTCTTCTTGCAGTAAGATCTTAAATCCATATTGGTTTTTTGTTTTGTTTTTTTCTAAATTTTGCTGGGATTCTTATAAGCCATATATTGTAAAGATTATTTCATTAAAAGAGATAAAAATATTTCATTTCGCCCAGCTTGATATAGATAAACTGCAGCTTACATATTGAAAGCAAACAGGGAGCTGTTGGGATGCCCACTCTCCTCAGGTCACCTCAGATGCTGACCATGAGAGGATGCTGTGGAGATCACCAAAGGATAGGCACCAGCGTCAGTCTGTAGTAAATGTTTGTGAAGGTTAATTTCCTCCTCCTCCTTTTAGATGAAATATAAATAGACATCTTATTTCCTTAACTGTTAAATCACTGTTCTACACTATTCTACCTTTTCTCAGCCGTCTTTTTCCACAGGATAGAAGTATGCAATAAAGATTCTTTCTCCTCTGCTCCTAGTTATTCCAACTGTGCTAGTTTATATAATCACAGGGTTTATATAATCGCAGGCATGCCTCATTTTATTGTGCTTCATGCCTCATGGGTGTTGCATTTTCTTCCAAACTGAAGGCAAGACCCTCCACCACCAATAAGATCCCCAACTCGTTTTATTGTGAGACCCGCTTTACTACAGTGATCTGGAACTGAACTTGCAGTATCTCTGAGGTGTGCCTGTGTAGTCCCGGTTAGCTATGCTCCAAAAATTCGGGTGGAGGGGGACACACGCCAATATTCCCAAAGCCACAGTTTTCTGGCTCTTGTTACCTCTCGCTTGTGCTTCTCTAATGACCACCTGCTTATCTCCTCAATTCCATAGTCTACTCCAGACATCGATATGGAGGAATTGAACTCAAAGGGAGAGGCAGGCCTTTGACATGAAAGGCTGGAACAAAGGGTGATTAAGGTGGGACAAGGGAATTTGAGGAAATTACCCAGCAGTGACTTATTCTGTCAGCAAAGTAGATGCGTCCTGCTTGGAGTTAAGGAGAATGTTATAGGCTAAGGTATTTGAGTTGAATAGGGAAGGTTTGAAAGAGCTGAGACCTTGGGTCTATAGTTACCCTGGTCTATAGGGTGCAGCCTGGTGTAGAGAGGGCAGGAAGTTCATTAATCTAGAGCTTGGGTTTTTCTAGCTAGGCTTAAAAGGAAGCAAAAGATATGAGTAATGGAAAGAAGCAGAGAGCGAATGATGGGTTGTTACCTCAGTCAGGGGTTAGGTACTAAAGGGTTTGGGAGGAGAGCACACTGTGGGAGGGAGTTTGGATCAGGGTGGTGGTAGGCTGAAGCAGCCTGGACAAGCAGGCAGGAGCAGATGTGTTACCAAGAGTGGCATATTTAGGACATTGTCTAAGGATTACAAGAATGTGAATTTTTACGGCCTCATCAGTTTGTTAAAAATTAGTCTCAGCTGTTCCAAGTCTTCATTGATTTGTATGGTGCTTATAGCATGGAATCTGCATGGAAGAGCAATAGTCATCTCCTAGAGCTGGGGAGAAGGTGGAGGATCCTGCCTTTCAGCTGGGATTAGTTATGCTTCAAAGCCCCAAGTAGGCTGATGCGTGTGTGTGTGTGTGTGTGTGTGTGTGTGTGTGTGTGCGCGCGCGCGCGCATATGTAAGAAGGTGGGAGTCTCAGGCTTCCAGAGTATGGAATGTTGATATATAGTTAGATCTACTAGTTGTTGGCATGAGTTAAAAAATAGATTACCACAAAAACTACATTTTTGAAAGGAGGACCAACCAGGTAGAAAAACGGACATGGTTAGGTTTTTAATTACTAGTGTAGAACAGTTTGTTTAAAAAATAACCAGTTAGTGAACATATATTCTGGTCAACAGTTTAGTCACATTATACCTGCTTGAGAATTGACCGGAGAATTCAGGGAAACAGCAGGTTTGAAGCAATGCCTCAGATGTAAACCATATACTTTATAATGCCTGTCCAACCATGGATTACTTTGGGGTTGGCTGTTTCTCCCAAGGAACCTTTTGCTTCTTTAGGTACTTGATTATGCCCATACTGATTTTTATCTCAGTTTGGGTTTATAAAGCTCTTAACATAAATATAGGGTATTCCAAAATTGTTTACACACTTTGAATAATTATTAATTCCAATAGGTTAAATTTGAAAAGAAACATCAGTTGAGCTATTAAAAATGTATGTGTATACCTTTTGGTGACAACCTGTTATTTATATACTAGAGTCCTGGTGCACGAATTTGTGCACAGGCAGGGTCCTTCAGCCTAGCTAGCAATTAAGACCTATTGGGGTGGGGAGCAGCTGGCTGTGGGGAGGGGCTATGGGAGATTGGCTGTGGGAACGCACTGAACACCAGGGAGCAGCTCCTATATTGAGCATCTGCCCCTTGGTGGTCAGTGTATATCATAGCAACTAGTCGACAGGTTATTGGGTCATAATGGTCACTTAGGCATATATATATATATATATATATATATATATATATATTCCCAACCAGTCATTGAAATAGTATATAAGGCCCACTGGTGTGTGGCTCAGTGGCTGAGCATTGACCTATGAACCAGAAGGTCACGATTTAATTCCAGTCAAGGCATATGCCTGGGTTGAGGGCTAGACCCCTAGTAGTGGGCATGCAGGAGGCAGCCTATCTATTATCTATTATCTATTATCATTGATGTTTCTATCTCTCTCTCCCTCTCCCTTCTTTTCTGAAGTCTATCTCTCTCTCTCTCTCTATATATATATATATATATATGAAATATTAAATAAGAATGTTTCTATCTCTCCCTCGCCCTTCTTTTCTTAAGTCTCTCTCTATCCATATATATATATGAAATATTAGATAAGAATTATTTTAAATTTAAAAATAACTTAAATGAAGCTATAGAGATTATTAGTCCAGACTCATACAGCCAAAAAAATTGAGTAGATAAATCTTTTCACACTGGGGCCGATAATCATTCTACTACACCTCATCCTTTTACCAGGGTCTGTGTACATTCTTCTCTAAAGATGGTAACTTCATAAAGAGGACATGATCATGACCTCTCTCAGGAAACCACGTCACATCTGGATTTTTCAGAGCAGCAAACTTTATCTTAAAATAATTTTAGTTTCTTCAGAGTTGGAAATGTCCATGTTCCATAACTACCATATTTGCCGGCGTATAAGACGATTTTTTGGCCCTGAAAAATATGTGTTTGCCGGCGTATAAGACGACTGGGCGTATAAGACGACCCACTAAAATTTCCACTAAAAATACAGAGTTTGTTATATACTCGCCGTATAAGACTACCCCCGACTTGGAGGCATATTTTTCAGGGCCAAAAAGTTGTCTTATACGCCGGCAAATACGGTAGATTAATTCTCATTGTTTCACGTCTCATTGAATTATCTGATTTCAAAAAATAGTGACCTTTTAAAATTGGTTTGCTGATGGTGATGGTCTGATTGGAGGCAGCTAATATTTAACACCCCCTTTCCCTCCAATCATTACAAGATCCACAATGAGTTCCTCTGTAAAGTTGCTTCATCACTCAACTGTTGGAGTTCTTATTTCTCCTGCTGCCAAATTGGTATCCTTAATGACTTGCCTTAACTAGACTTTTGAATATTCTGCCTTTTGCTTAAGTTCATTGACAGCATATGTGGATAAATATTGGAACTCTTCACTGACTGTATCATGGTGTAGTATTTTCAAATCATGTGGTTTTCAAAAAATTATTTCAGATGTAGGGACATATGTATATATGATCTAACCAAAACATCTAATAAATATAATAAGGAATGATGTAAATTCCTATTTTCCTGTTTTCATCTTGGTCAGTTTGTCTATAGTGCTTTATAAAGTGGTCCTAGGCATTTATCTTGATTCTGTCACTTACATTAGATAAACTACAAAAGACCAAAGTTACTTATTACAAAGTAATTTATCTGTAGTGATTTTAGTCTTTAAAACTTAAAATGCGATGATACTTGTATTGCTTTTCATTGCTATACTATAATTTCCCTAAACCTGGTGATTTCAAACAACTTATCTCACAGTTTCTGTGATCTGGAATCCAGGCAAGCCTTGTTGGGTCCTTTGTTTTAGGGTCTCTTATGAGGCTGCATTCAAGGTGCCAGCTGGAGCTGCACTTAATCTGTGCCACAGTTCACTTGGGTCAGAATTCAGTTTTAATTCACTCATTGGTTAGTTGGTCATCAAGGTTCTGCTTCTCATGGGTGGTAGGACCAAGGGCCTCACTCAGTTCCTTGCTAGAGGCCACCCTCAGGTTCTTGGCACATGGCCCCTCCAACATGGCAGCTTGCTTCCTCAAACTGTCCAAGGCAAGAAGACAATAGAGTCCAACAAGAGTACAAGTCACGGTCTTTATAACCTCAGCCCAGAAATGACATCCTATCATCTTTGCCTTATTGTTTTAGAAGCAAATCACTAGATCCAGTCCACACTAAGGGCAGAGGATGATACAGGGGCATAACTACCAGAAGGCAGCGATCATGAGGGCCATCTTTGAAAGCTGCCTAATACAATATTCAATCAGAAAAACTTTATTATGATCCTTTAACTTATTTATATAATGGAGAGACTGGTTCAGAAATTTCAGTATTTTTCATCACACATGACAAATATGACACATCAAATTTCTGTTACTGGGTCAGCACAATGTAGAATAGAAGAGGACTATTTATTCAAAACTTTGCTAAAAAGTTACTTATAATATTGGAAAATGAGCAACACAACCATTCAAGTAGACATTGTCTATCCCAAGCCATAGGATGAGTGGTATCTGACATTTGAAACAAGAAACAAAAACAGATTAGAGTACAAAGGGGCATCAATGACTCCTTGATAGGGTGATGCAAAGGCATAAGTGAGAGGATTGATGGGGCAAAGACTCTAGGTTGGGAACTCACTGGAACCCAACTCACCCCAACTGGTTAAATGTTGTCTTGCTTCATTCGCCTTCTCTGCATTCCCTTCCCTTGTAATCCTGGAGACTTTAAACTGCTGTTATATGAAGGCATTAGATTCTCTCTACCCGGGAACACCTATAATTCTCTTGGCTGGGAATATGTGCTTGCTGTCATCAGCGCCTATGTGTTCCTTTGCTGCCTAGGAGCCCCCAGGAATTAGCTAGTTGTTCGGGGTTAATATCTTTTTAAAATTTTCTTCCATGGGATCCCACATTTGCAGCGCCTGCATTTGAAAAAACCCGCACCCTTTTGTGAAGCAGGAGAAAGGAGTTTGGCAGCAGATAAAACATGCTCGTATGGGCCTCCCCTCTTTGTTTGTGTGCCCCACTGTGGTTTTATATTTGGTGTGTGCCCAATGAGATCACTTTCATATTCAGAGGAACCGATGCATTGTGTTCTCTAGAAAGCTGAAGTACTCAAAAAACGTCATGAGCAGGCTCTGTTTTGTGGACTTTGAACTAAAGTTTATCCAAGAGATTTTATATATAATGAAGCAACACTAACTACTTAGAGATTCTGTAGCAGCCAGGAGCCAGCTTGCCTGTGAATTATTGTTAAACAATCCTTACACAATTGAGATATCACTTTTTATTACCATACGCATATATCAACTATCAGGGAACAAAGCTGTTTTCCAATTTTTATGACTTCTAGAGAAAAGCCAAAAGAACACCAGAGCCATTTTAGAGGGTTTGGCATTCCCCACCCCACACATCACAGTGGACAGATGGTGGGGGGAAAAATGAATTTGGTTTCTTGCAGGTCACTGTGCTAAGAACTTTTGTTTTGTTTTTCATTTTCATCCAACCCTCTGAGATAACAGTTATCCCCAACTATGAAGAAATCGAGGCTCTAAGAATTACATGCCCAAGGTTACCCAGTTAATAAACAAGAATTCATATTTACTAGCCGAGTTCTGTCAGAACCTAAAACCCTTGCTCTTTCTACTGCACCCTGCTACTTGTGTGAGCATGTTATTATTTTATGTCTGTGTCCTCACCTAGGTCTTATTTATCAGTTTCTTGCTTTATTTGTTCCTAACCTGAGTGCTTCAGTAACTTACAAAACCTAAAAATAGATTTTTCCTCATCCTGTTCCTCTCACCACCACCACCAACAACAAAAAAGCTTTAAAAAGCACATATTTAAAAAAATTTGCCTAGTTTATGCAAACATTACTCACCTGAGAGCTAAATGTGGGGAGGGATTAAGAAGGGAAAGTCAGAAGGATTTAAAATGTCAATTGGGAAGCAACAAGAAATGTGGGTCTTTGATGACATGATGTATATTTGAAAAACAGAATTGATTTGTGCTCCGCTCTGGAGGGAAATCCTTGAGTTTAGAGGATAATATGTAAACACTGTTTAGGATTAGGCTGAATTATGGCTCCAAATGGGTAGAGAGTCCATCTTCTCTGCCAAGAATCAGTAATCTTGGCTTGTGGTTGCTCCTTATCTCTTTGATATGTGGTGCTTTGGTCTCTTAAGATCAGGGATGGCCTTTGGAGTGAAGCACGTTTTTCTTCCTCACTGCCAGGTAGAAAGTTGTTCCAAACCTACATATAGGACTAAAAATGTCAGAAATATAATATCATGTGTTATGCACCTACTGATATGTTTGCAGGAAAATATTAGGAAAGAACAATACCCGATTCTAACACACATTCTAAAACACATTTGAAAATGCAAAATAAAGTTTATCAGGGTTTTTGTTGTTGTTTGTTTGTTTGTTTTTTCTGCTGAGCTCAGAATACTGAAAATATCTGCTATCATCTTTGTCAATTACTTTCCTTTCATGGTAAAAAAAAAAATCTACCCTCACTCTGATGACACAGAGGGGGTTTCTTTTAGTTTATAAACCTAAGATTCCTCAGCTCCTTTTCCTCAAGGGTTGATTTTCTAAATCAAGAAGTATTTTAAGAAAAAATGATAGCAGGCCTGGCCAGTGTGGCTCAGTTGATTGGGTGTTGTCCCATGTATAGAGAGGTTGCTGGTTTGATTTCAGGTCAGGGCACTTGCCCAGGTTGTGGGCTTGATCCCTAGTAGGGGCATGTAGGAGGCAGCCGATCGATGTTGCTCTCACATTGATCTTTCTCTCTTCTCCTCTCACTTTAAAACTTCAATAAGACTATTATTAAAAATAATAACGAGCTGGAGAGTATTATGCTAAGTGAAATAAGTCAGTCAGAGAAAGATAAATATCACATGTTCTCACTCACTTGTGGGATATAATGAACAGCATAACCCAATGAACAAAAACAGATCTAGAGACATAGAAGCATCGATCAGATGCTCAAACCTCAGAGGGAAAGTAGGGGAGGGTGGGGATAACTGGGAGAGATCAACCAAAGGACTTGTATACATACATATAAGCATAAGTGATGGGTGAAGACATCAGGGAGTGAGGGTGAGGTCAAGACTGGGAAGATGAGGGGACAATTGGGGGATAAGGACACATTTGTAATACCTTAATTAACAAAAATACATTAAAATATAAATAAATAAAATGTAAGTGAAGTAAAAATAATTTTCATGAATACTGGCTTGATTGATGGATAATACTTTTGTTAACTATGGCAAAGTAGGGCTACAGAGTTATCTTTATAAGACTGCATCATTTGGTTGTCTGCTGAGAATCTATCTTGTGCTCAGCAAGACATTGGACTCTAAAAATGATACACAGGAGTGGAAGCCATTGTCCCTTCCTTCAAGAGGCACATAGTCTAGTTGTAAGAACACAGTGATGTATAATGCATATATTATTTATGTCACTTATTATAAGGTATATTTAAATAGTTATTAAAAATTAATAAGTAATGAACAAAATAACAAATAAATGGCAGATGAAAATTTAAAAGAGTACAAAAACAATGTGGACATGCTAGATTGGCAACCTACAAATAAAAGCTAAATTTAACAAGTTTTAATAATTTGAGAATGAAGAAAGCAAATGTGGGATATAAAGGGAAAAAGTGATTATAGTTGACAGATCAGTGGGTATGCATTAAATGGTCTTAAGCTGCATTAATACATATACATGGTGGGGGAAAGGTAGGTTTACAGTTGTTCCTATGGAAAATAATCTCTCTTTATATAAAAGCCTACTTGACCAGCAGACCAGCGGACCAGCCGGCCGACCAGTACCTATGACGTGCAATGACCATCAGGGGGCAGGTGCTCAATGCATAGGCATGGAAACATGGAACAGACTGATGAATCTCAGAGGAAAGGGAGGAGGGGGGGAGAGCAGGAGGAGATTAATCAAAATTTTTATGTGTATACTAGAGAGGCCCAGTGCACGGATTCATGCACTGGTGGGTTCCCTTGGCCTGCAGGGATAGGGCTGAAACCAGCTCTCTGACTTTCCCCAAAGGGTCCTGGATTGCAAGAAGGTGAAGGCCAGGCCAAGGAACCCCACCAGTGCATGAATCCTTGCACTGGGCCTCTAGTACAATAATAAATAATGTAAGAATAAACTTTGTGTTTTGCCTACTCACAATTGCAAACCATATTTTGCCCCACCCATCCAATGCCCAGAACAGGGGAATTGGGGGAAGTTCTGCTCCATTGTGGCATCTCATTATAAGATATAGGCAACTGGCCAGCTTCTATCGGTGAGGGACTAGGATGTGGCTCAGAGCTCTATTGGAAATGGACATCAAAATTTGGAAGAATAAAGTCTTACATTATTGGTTACTATAAATTCCTGCATGCTAATTATTCTAAAGCTACTTTTCCAAGAGAATCTGCACAGTTTATATACTATAGTATTTAATTATAACAGATCAGTGAAATTATGGTTAGAAGATTATTTGTTACAACTTCAATTTAAAAAATCCTCTAATTCTAGTCATTGGATTTTTTTTTTGTTATAAGGGCCTTCCTGCCCACCATATCTATTGGGTCTTCACAGCAGCTGAGACAGGAAAGGCTCAGAGACTCTGAGTTACTTACCCACAGCTACCAGCCTGCACAGGACAGAGATTCAAATGCCAAAGAAAAGCCTCCACACCCAATCCTGACTACCCAGAAGGAGCTAGAAGGTGATTTACAAGGAGAAGCTGAGAAGAGGGAAGGGGAGGAGAAAGGCACTTGGGGTCCAATGGGATACTCTGCCATCTGGGGAGGAGTGGACCCAGTCATATTCAAGTCATTAGGAATGGAGCATGTGGCTGCCCAGAACTCCAAATATTGCCTAATGGTAGTTCCAAATTCAAAGTTACCCACAGAAAGTACTGGTCCATGCCAGCACAGCCAAGGGTTTGGCGAGCCTGAGGGAGGGCAGTGAAGGATGGAGAATAAAGAAAGACAGATAGTTACCTAGTTGAAGAAGCCACATTGTCCTACTTTGATATGTTACAGTCTTAAGAAGGAAAGGAAGAAAGAAAATCCACTTCAACTTTTATGTGAACTAATAGAAGTTTCCCAACAACTGACATTTATTCTCTATAACAAATAAGCATAGCTTCAAGGTTATCGTTACTGTAGTTGAGAAGTATCTATTAAAAACTTATTATTATTACAGGAAAAAATTATATATATATAGTACTTTTGAAACAGGATCCTTCATGATGACCACATACAGAATACATGTAGCATAATCAGTAGGTAAACATTCTGTAACCATTTCTCTGCTCAACCCCCACGAAAGAGGTAACAGCAATCTTAGTATCTGACACTTATAAAAACAGTCTTGTCTAGATTTCCAGGATTACTCAGAATTGTGGCAGATTAGAACTATCACTTTAACTAGGCTTAATGGCATTACTTGGGGCTTGTAAGAATAATAATAATATATAATATATATTTTTGATAAATAATAATAATGATTTCCCTGTAAGGCAGGTAAAAATACCTCATTTTAGAGATAATAAAACGAAGAGGTTAAATAAACTGCCCAAAGCACAAAGTAACAGAACTATAACTGAGTTTTTCCGACTTTAATGCTTCCATAGCTTTCTTTAAAAATATGAAGGACCACCAATGGATAGAAGACAGATTTTTATTTCTTCAAGGGAAAGTTTTTATTCATTATAGCTGCTCTGAGATAGTTGCCTTGGAAATAGAGTTATGAGATAAAATATAGGGCACCAGCTAAATTTGAATTTCAGATAATGGTGAAAAGTATTTTTTAATAAAAATAAGTTCAAAAGCATTCTGTGGGACATTCTTATATTAACCTAGAGGCCCAATGCATGAAATTCTTGCAAGAATAGGCCTTTCTTCCCCAGCTGCTGGCACTGGCTTCCCTCTGGCACCTGGGACCCAGGCTTCCCTCCCAGCCTGGTTTGGTCCAGAAGGATGAAAGGACATCTGGTCTAATTAGCACATTATGCTTTATTATTATAGATATTATTTATTGTTTATCTGAAATTACCCTTTATTCTCTTTAAAAACATATTTTTACTAGAGGCCCAGTGCCCAAATTTATGCATGGGTGGGATCCAGCTGGCCCACCCTGATTGGGTCATTTGGGCTAGGCTGGGCTGGCTGGGGGAGGGGTCACAAACAGTTAGCTGGCTGGCCCCACCTTCTGGTTGAACTCCCAGTTGAGGGGACAATTTGCATGTTAGCCTTTTATTAGAAAGGATTGATTCCAGAAAGAAAGGGAGAGGGAGAGAGATAGAAACATCAAGGATGAGAGAGAATCATTGATTGGCTGCCTCCTGCACACCCCACACTGAGGATTGAACCCGAAACCTGGACATGTACCCTGGCCAGGAATCAAACCTGGGACCCTTCATTCCTCAGGCTGGTGCTCTATCCATTGAGCCAAACCATCCAGGGCTTACCCTGTAGTCTTACTTGCTTAATATAGTGACCCCATTTGGGAAAGATTTGTTTCCTGGTGCTGGCGATTAAAACCACAATGATCATATGGAGGTGGTGCATTGTTGGTCTGATAGTCAGAAGGCATAGAGGTGGGTGGAGAGTTGGGGTCATGATTTCTTCATCTTCATGGGTGTCTCCATGGAGTCCAGAAGTAGGCCAGGTATCAGAGGGGCGCCGAGTGACTCCACAGGCCGTGGCTTTGAGGAGGGAGCAGTGGCTTTTTATGGTCTGTCCATTTCAGTGTTTCTTATTCCTATGGCAGGATCATCTCACTGCTCTCCAGCCCCTGGTAGGAGGGGACAGTGGAGAGTAGAAAAGAAAACATTTTGCTCCTTATTAATATTTTTAAAACTAGGTTGGTGGTGGAGGATTGTGTTTCTATCCGGAATTCTGGAATTTTCACCACTGAGATGCAGCATTTCCCATATATTTTCTGTTTTGTTCCCCCCAAAGAATAAGGCATTGGAAATAATCTTCCTAGAGATTGGGATCAGCATAAATTATTTCTGGCAGACCCTCCAAATCACACAAGAAGATAAAAGTTGGCTCTATTTTGAAGTTGATGAAACCATATATTTGGAAACATTTCTTAATGTTTCAGAATAACGCACTTTAGAAGAATTCTTCTGTAATGGATGTCGTGTAGCCCATAGTATTAATGACCTGTCACATGAAATTCTTAAGTAAGTTCATGCTGATAATTGACAAATAATGAAAGTTCAAGCGAGGCCCCTTTCAAATGTGGTCCTCCCATGCAGTGTGGTCTGTTTACTGGAGACTGTTGTTAAGACTGTGAAAACAATCCTTGTCTGTCTGCCAGAACAGCACGCAGGCTGCCCAGGGCATGAAAAGGCAGTTGTGCGTGTGCTCTGTGGTTTCTATAGATATATTTTTAGGTTCAATTATGAGAAGTACTTGAAAATGGCCTTAGAGAGTCAGGGACCAGAGCCATATCCATTATATAAGAGAAGTACCCAGTCTTATGAAATGTTTGTATTTTAACTGGTGCACACCTGCCTTCCATCAAAATGGGATTCTGTTAATGTACCCAAACCAGACTGAAACTCAAAAAGCTTGACAATATGAGAATTCCTCAAAAATATAATTTTAGAGTGCTTTTCTAAGCAAGACCCAAAATACAGGAGTCATGAAGTCCGAAGACAAACTGGGGAGATGTTATAGTGGAAAAGAACACAATTTTATTAATGAGCATGAAAATGCAAATCGTGTTAGTGGATGAATGGCTAACCCTACTCAAATTTGAGAGTTATGAGATCCCACTCTCCCCTAGTAGTTTGTAAATGTAGAAAAGTCTGTGTGCAGTGTTGGCAAAAGTGGTGCAAATGCCCTCATGAAGTGGACTCTATAGGAGATGATTTGACAACATCTGTCAGAGCTTTAAGTGTACATCCATTAAATCTAGTTCTGGAAATGTATCTAATAAGAATGTGTGCTAGACTGGAACAATTTTACCGGAAAAATAATATTTTCCCCACCAGACCCATATTGCTTGCCAAATACCCAGGTAGTGAATTAGCATTGCCTGGGGGAAGAAGAGAGAGAGAGAGAGAGAGAGAGAGAGAGAGAGAGAGAGAGAGAAGAGAGAACACACTTATCTTTGGTTTCTAGCTTCCTAGGGTGTTGGTTGAGCTGAGCTAGAGTCCAGAGCAAGTGTGTAGTTTGTAAACGGAAAGTCCATAGAGAGAGCTGTATATCAAAGTGTTAGTTGGTGATACTATATTTCATAGGGAAGAGAGAACCCCTATGTACCCTCTTGAAAAGAGTGGCATTGGAGACATTCCAGGATTCTTCCTCTTTGAATCTACCCAATAGTTAAAGCTATTGTTTCCTCTTTCCCCTTTGAGGCCTATGCTCCGTGTGTGTGTGTGTGTGTGTGTGTGTGTGTGTGTGTGTCCCGTGTGACTGGCCTTCTCTCCCTCCCGGGACCTCAGTCCCCTTCATATGAAGCATGCAGTTCTCCAAGCACGTTTCCAGCCACCCTGTCCTCTGTATTTCTCCCTCCTCAGCAAATGCTGGATGGAGTCCTGTGCCTGGGGCACGCCACTGTCTCCTGCACTAGAATTCTCAGGCCTCTGAAGCCTGTCTCCTAGGAGCTTTTTCCTTTAATCTCACACTTGACGAAGACAAATGGACATGGCAGACACTTGGAATAAAGCCACTATTGATGTGTCCATTTTATCCGAGGACCTGGGAGGATCAACCCTTGCTCCACTGCCTCTTCTCTGGCCTCAGCTTTTCCTATCCTTAGTTTACTTATTTATTCTTATGGTAACATCTTAATTTTGTTTTTAATAGGCAATACATTTACATGATTCAAAAGTCAAAACTATAAAATAGGTGTACACGGAAGTCACAATCCCACTCCCCTTCATCCCATTTCAGTTGTTTCCTGTTTATTTTCCCAGTGGCTCTTGGCACAAATGAATGTGTGTCTATGTGTGTGTACATGTAAATACATCTATATTTCATATCTCTCTAGCCTATCAAGAACAGAGTAGAAGAAAATATATTTTTTACCCCATCTTGAAACTCCATCTACAGGCAAGAATACACATTAGCAAATATTAGGTTCAAGATGTGTTAGAAAACCTTGGGAGCCTGATTTCTGTGGTTCTAGGACTTTACTACAAGTTACCTATTTCTAAATATTTCCAGCTGGTATCTGCTAAGTTAAAGACACATGCGGTTGGAAAGGTGAGAAACTTCTGACTCTAGCACAAAAATGGATAGAAATAATACAGGAGGAAGATTGGTAAGCTAAATGCTTTGAAACTACGTCAATCTATCTCTCTTTGAAAACTTCAGAATTTTTTTGCTCTTAGATCAATTCACGTGATTGTTCTCAGGTGTATCAGCTCTAGATTCCTTTCTATCAATTCTCTTTAAGCACCACCTTTCTCAGCTTACAGTCTATTTCAGAGACCACTAGTTGTTCTCCAATTCCCTTTTTTTTTCTTTTAACAGCAGATCCCTCATATTTAGCTAAACACATAGTCTACCCGCTAAAGATGATGTAGTCTGGACTCTCTTGCAGCTAGTTGTGACCAAGTTCTAGTTTGATATGAAAGTATTGTATGCAAATTTGTGATTACTTGTGGCTTTCTCCATCCTCCTGTCTAGGACATGAATATGGTAGGGAGCTATTCTGGACCATGTAATCCTAAGGATGGCTAAGCCACAGATAAAAGGAGCTGGACTACTTCTGTTGAGATTATTACCTGGGAGAGGAAATATCTGTGATCTGGAGAGAAAAACAAGATCTTCTGTCTTGTTTAAGCCATTTTATTTTTGTCTTTATTACAAGTGGTTGAATTTGTATTACCTAATAGTTGAATCACTTGCTGTCATTTGCGTGTGCAACTTTGGCTGCCCTGGGCCCCAACTAAATATTACCTATAAGTTCAGGCATTGAACACAGATTCAAACTTTTGGTTTCCATTTCCAAGTTTCAGTGAGAAGAAATCTAATTGGCTAATCTTGGGTCAGTTATCTAGTTTGGTCCAATAATCTGTGGAAGAGGAGGAGGGTCATGTGATGCAGAGAGTTGTCCTATCCAAAGGATATAAATGTTACAGGTTCATTAATACTAGAATATGGATGTTAAGATAATTATTGACATACCAGAAACCCTGTGTTGTAATGCATATTTCCAGAAAATAAACTTTTAGTGATTTTAAAAAAATAAAAGCTAAGTTATGTCGGAGATCAGCAAAGATTCAATCTAACCCCCCAGAATGCTCTACTTCTGTAGGAGAGTATAATAATCACTGAAATAAATCACCCTGCATAAATAAAGAGCTCAAATCATCAAAGCATTTTTCATTTATGTTTATCTATTGACTTGACAAAGCCTAGAAAGTACACCTATAGATATTATAAATACTTTTAGGCTAAATTAACCTGAGTTAATTTTAGCTTAAATTAACAACAACAATAAAAATAAAAAAACTAATATATTCAGGTACTTTATACCCTAGGAAATGTAGGTTACTCAAAATTTTGAAGTATTTTAGCTGTGACATTTTCCAAAATGGTTTTTATGTGATTATACTGGGTGCAATAGGTACATTTAGCTTCCACAATTTTACACTTAATTGTAATCACACTTAGCCTATATCCAATGACAATATGAGATACTAGAGATAAATTTTCCGAGATTCTCTTTTTCTTTATCAGTGAAGCCATTTTATTTCCACACAGCCTATACAGTAGCATTTCCAAACATGTTCTTCTGACCATTCGGGCCCATAAATACTCTGGGATAAGAGGAGTTGTGAAATACATTAGGAAAATATGCAACAAGTTATAGTTCCCACTTGGCGACTCATCATGTTGTGCAAAGCTAAGACTTTGACACCGCCTGCTGAAGTGAAATGTATGAACATTGTTCAGTCCTGTGTTTCTCCAGAATTTCACACCATAGACAAGGCTGAATATGTGTATGTGCTGGCATTGGGAGGGTCAGAGGCAATGATGAGGCCATGGATAGAACTGTAAGAAAGAGAGGTGAAAGCGTAATCAGAGGTAACGTTGCTCAAGGAAGACATTTTCATGCTTTTACTTTACTCTGTGAAGGGCTATGGACATGTTAACGTACAAATATACTTTGTTTCATTGACCGCATTTTATTGTGCACTTTTTACAAATTGAAGGTAAGATGCTCCACCAGCAAAAATATTGCAACTTGCTGAAGGTTCAGATGATGCTTGGCATTTTTTCAGCAATGAAGTATTTTTTTTTAATTAGGATGCACATTGTTGTTGTTTTTAAGACATAATGTTGGGGCACACTTAATAGATTACAGTGTAGTTAGTGTAAATATAACTTTTATCTGCACTGCAAAACTAAAGAATTTGTGTGACTTGCTTCATTGTGATATTCACTTTATTGCAGTGGTCTGGAACCAAACACACAGTACCTTGTAGGCGTGCCTGTAGAACAAAAATTATGGAGGGACAGGTACATTCATCTTTACCACCAGAATTATGCCCGTGCCTAGAAACATAGCCAGTTGTAAGCTTTATCACTTACAAGGCAATTGTTCATACATAAACTTTTACTACATCCTTATGTTAACCTCATGACGCAAAGTGTTATCCTGTTTTGAAAATGAGTGGATAGTGACTGGGCCTGAAACATGAAGGCACATTGCAAGAAAAATTTGGAGGTGAGATACCCTGCAAAAACAAACAAACAAATAATTTTAAAAGGCCAGCTTTCAATAAGTCTCAAGAGGCACAATACACAATAGACCATTGAACATTCTAAATATTAGCAGAGAAACTCACTACCTTAGATTTCACCTGGCACTTGCCAAACTGATTTGCCTGCCTGCAAGACCTTTTTTTTTTTAAAGTTAATTTTCCACATTAATTACCTATCAGCTTTCTGTGGCATATACTTTGAGAATGGCTGCTTGTTCTCAGGAGCATTGGTTTCTTACTGGCCCAAAACAAGAGCCATCATGTCCACAGCCCTCACATAAATCATGGCCTGTTAGTCAGGCTGCATTACAAAGAAATAGACGAGAGTTCCTGGAACTGGATTAAAGTATACCTACGTGGTTTACATAAAGCATACCCTTGCTAAGTAATTAGTATCAAGCAGATCTCCTTCCCCACTGCAATTTGCCCAAATTATTCGGGTGTGACTTAGCCCAGAGACATTTTTCTGTTGTAAGTCCTTTCCAAGGATTGAGCCAGTTTGATGTCCTCCCCGAGTTGCTTAAAGTATTTGGAATCTTATATACCTTCTGAAAAATAAGTGGGAAGCATGGGCCAAACTTTAAAGATAAATATTCCAGATGAAAACAAATCGATAACCATACCCAGATGTTAATTCAATGCATGCATCTCATGTAATGCCATTGGAATGGCAAATGCCAAGTTTTGGGCGACTAAAGCTGGGGAATTTTTAAAGTTTTCCTGACTCCAGTTAAAAGCCACATGTCCTTTGTTGGTGAGGTCCTGCTTCTTTCAGTTGCCATATTTAAATAGACAAGTCTCCAAGCAGTCTACGGAAAGTCATTATAAACCCATTGCAGAATAATTCTAGGAAAGGTACCTCATGGCATAGTATGAAAATGCAAAGACAAAAAGGCGTGCAAGCCAAAACTTCACCCTGAAAGCAATTTGGGCAGGGATGGCGGGTTGGGAGAGCAGGGAGTTAATGCCATTTAATTTTTTCTTGGTTTGTTTAAAAGAAATAAATATCCCTTTAATTCATATTCACTCTAAATGACTAGCTAAACATAAGAACAGTAATTTCAAAGGAATGTTTACACATCTAATTTTAATTTTTTTTAGCTTTATTGAGATATAGCTATTATAACATTGTGTAAGTTAAGGTATACAATGTGAAGATTTGATACACATATATAGTGAAATCTTTTCCACAATAAGTTAGCTAATTAAGTACCCATCACTTCACATAATTACCATTTTGTTGTCATGATGAGAAAATTCATGTTCTATAATCATAGCAACTTTCCAGTTTACAATCAAGTATTGTTAACTGTAGTCACCATTCTGTGCCATAAGATCCCCAGAACTTGTCTATCTTATAAGTTGAGAATTTATGTCCTTCAACATTTCTACATTTCCACAATCTCTCCATCCCAGCGATCACCATTTTACTCTTTGTTTCTACAAGTTCAATGTTTTTAGATTCCTCATGTAAATGACATTATACAGTAGTTCTCTTTCTTCATATGACTCATTTTACTTAGCATAATGCCCCCAGGATTCATCTATATTATCACAGATGGCAAGATTTCCTCCTTTCTTGTGGCTGATATATATATGCAATATATATACCCATATACACACATATACATCTGTTGATAGATATCCATTGTGAATAATGCTGAAATAAACAGTGCAGATTTCTCTTCAAAATAGTGATTTCATTTCCTTTGCATATACAGTAGTCCCCCCAGCCACTGGGGATATGTAGGGATGCGTACAATGATGCTGGCCTGGGATAGGATGATGCAGTAAATAGAAGCTGTCCTTTATTCTTCTTTCCTTTCATGTGCTGTTATTCTTGGTTTGTTTGTTTTGTTCCACTGTGTTGCTGAAGTTTCTTAAGTGGATTCCTGAGCTCTCCCAGAGTTATTTTTGTTGGAGGATTACTGTCTAATTCTTGATGTTTAGGAGGGTGGGATGGGGAATGGAGGCTGAGGGTTCTTGCTTCATCATCTTGATGACATCACCACCTAAATGTTTTAAAATTAAAGTCCATAGAGTTATCATTTCTTCTAATGTTTTGTTTGTTTGTTTGTTTTGTAGGTTTTTTTTTAACTTTTGTTTCCTATTCATAGTTGACAAGGATAGGAAGGCGCTTCAAGGTCTCTCAACTTCTGTGAGGCTCAGTTTTCTCATACCAAAATGAAATGATTGGGCCATAGATGTTTAAGATCTCTTCATTCTGTGATTTCAGTGCAATTTTTCGCCCATGGTGGTGAGAACTGGATAAATAATTTATTGAATAATTCTCAATATTTGGTCACCTATTCTGACCTCTACCAAGCACAGTAGCTCTGTCATCTAGCAGACCCAGTTAATATCATGGCTCTACAATTGATTTGTTCTGCAAACTTGAGCAAATTACCCTCTCCAAGTCCTCTGTCCATCCTATATAATAAAAGGCTAATATGCAAATTGACCAAATGCAGAACAACTGGTCACTATGATGTGCACTGACCAAGAGGGGGCAGACACTCAATGCAGGAGCTGCCCCCTGGTGGTCAGTGCACTCCCATAGGGGGAGCACCACTCAGTCAGAAGCCAGGCACTGGTGAGTGCAGCGGCAGTGACGGGAGCCTCTCCTGCTTCTTCAGCAGCACTAAGGATGTCCAACTAATGGCTTAGGACCGCTCCCCCGGGGGGGAGTGGGTCTAAGCCATGAGTGGGACATCTCCTAAGGGCTTCTGGACTGCGAGAGGGCACAGGCCAGGCTGAAGAACCCCTCCCCTCCCCCTACGCTCCCCCAAGTACACATATACACTAATTACTAAAATTCTGTGGTATACCAAAAATATATGTTTTTCTGATTTGACAAAAAAAAATAGCTATAATTTTTATTTATTCACCCCAGACAGCTATTGTTGTGTTGGCTGCTATCATGTTTTTATTTTATAATATAGGAGAAAAGAGGTCTGTTGCCTCTGACTAAATAGTCCCGTATCTCATGTTTTAAAAATATTTGCGGCACAGCAGTTGAAAATCACTGCAGTATGGAAATAATATTGAATACTCATTTCAACAAATAGTAATGAAGTAACTGGCTATCTGTGTATACTTGTACGTACAAATATACATTTGTATGTGAAATGAACCACAGAGTTAAGTGTGAAAAGTAAAACAATTAAGCTCCCGGGGGAAAAGTAAAAGGGAAAGTACCTTTATTTTTATGAAGTTCAAGAACTCATAAAACTAACGATAGTGATAGAAGTTAGAGAGTGGTTTAGGAAGGAGTGGGGGTGCTAGAATTATTTGTTCCAGATCCTGACCTGGTGGTTATAAACATTTATGCAAACATATAACTCATTTTGCTGTATACTTACTAGTACATGAGGGTGGTTTACTCCATAAAAAAAAGTAGAAATAGAGAGATGCAAATCAAAACAACAATGTGGTACCATCTCACACCTGTCAGAATGGCTAACACCAACAAATCAACACACGACAAGTGTTGGTGAGGTTGCGGAGAAAAAGGAACCCTTGTGCACTGCTGGTGACAATGCAGACAGGTGCAACCACTGTGGAGAACAGTATGGAGTTTCCTCAAAAAACTGAAAATGGAACTCCCATTTGACCCAGTAATCCCACTCCTAGGAATATATCCTAAGAAACCAGAAACATCCATCAGAAAGGAAATATGCACCCCTATGTTCATAGCAGCACAATTTATAATAGCTAGGATTTGGAAACAGCTTAGGTGCCTGTCAGCAGATGATTAGATAAAAAAAACTATGGTACATCTACACAATGGAATGCTATGCTGCCATAAAAAAATAAGGAATTCTTTTTAAAAAAATATATATTTTATTGATTTTTTCACAGAGAGGAAGAGAGAGGGATAGAGAGTTAGAAACCTCGATGAGAGAGAATCATCGATCAGCTGCCTCTTGCACACCTCCTACTGGGGATGTGCCCGCAACCAATGTACATGTCCCTCCTCTGCGCGCAATGTGCGCCACTCAGGGGCTCTGCCTTTCGCAGCTTGGCTGAGCTTCCGCCTTACAGCCCAGTTTCCCTCTGTATGAGCCTGGGACCCTAGGGTCTCGCCCAGAACTGGGGTTCAATGCAGTCGGAGTTGGGGTTCAGCACTGTCTGGAGCTTTTATCTCCTTCCCGCTGGGGAACGCCAGCCAGGCACTCAGCCGCCCCTCCTCTCCGGCTCCGTCCTCTCCCCGCTCGCGCACCGTGCCTCCGTACCTTAGGCTTTTACAGCTCCTCTGGTTTTCCTTCTGGTTTTCTCTTTCAATCTAGTTGTAGAATTTCCAGTCAGTCAACTTTCCTGTAGTTCTGGATAGTGTCCACTTTATATTTTAGTTGTATTTTTTGAAATTGTTGAGTGCGGCTGCAGTTAGGCGTTTACCTCTGCCGCCATCTTGTTGTGAGTCCCGCACTCTAATCTTAATATATAAAAAGCCAGGGGAAGTCACAACCTAAATGACCAGATGGATGATGGAACAGCAGGCTTCATGGGGCAACCAGGTCGGCAGGGGGGCTTTTGGGGGCGACCAGGCCAATGAGAGTCAGTTGGGGGCAACCAGGCTGGCAGGGGGCAGTTGGGGGTGACTAGGCTGGCAGAGGGGAAGTTGGCGGCGACCAGGCTGGCTGGGGGGAGGTCAGTTGGAGGCAACCAGGCTGGCAGAGGGGGCTCTTGTGCAGCCTCGAAAGGGGTTGCCATCTAACCCCTTCCCTGGAAACCTGGTCTGCAGAAGGTGGTCACTGGGTCTCTACTGAACCTCTACAATAGAATGGTCTTCCTGAGCCAGGCATCCTGTCCATCTCAGGTTTAGAAGTCATATTTCATCCAGATGAAGCAGTTTCCCATTCTAGAACCTCAGCCCTGTAGCATGCAGGGTAGCTAACGAAGAGATTTTCCCCAGGGAATTTCTGGGGGAGGCTGGAAATTGAATTTTCCTTCCTCCAGCACACCAGCACCCTGGCAGCATTTGCAAAATTCCCAGTAATTAGGTTAATTTGCCAATATTGCAGATTCAGGGAGCGTTTCAAACTTGATTTTGTTTTGCTATGTATGCGTTATTTCCTCAGCAGTGCTGTAGTTGAATTTATTTTTCTCAATTTTACACAGGGCTCTTCTCTGGGCAGTCAGAGAGGAACTCCCTAAATGAGAGCTTTTTTGTTCATCTTTGATTTTAAAAAGTGAGTTATATTTGACATGCAACATTGTGTAAATTTAAGATGACAACATATTGATTCAGTACATTTATATGCAGTATGAGTGCCATTGTAGTATTACCTAACACCACTGTTACATCACATAATTATCATTTCTACTAGTGTTGGGAACAATTAAAATCTAGTCTCTTAGCCCTAACTGGTTTGGCTCAGTGGATAGAGCGTCGGCCTGCAAACTGAAGAGTCCCAGGTTTGATTCCAGTCAAGGGCATGTAACTGGGTTTCGGGCACATCCCCAGTAGGTAGTGTGCAGGAGGCTGCTGATCAATGTTTCTCTCTCATCCATGCTTCTAACTCTATCCCTCTCACTTCCTCTCTATAAAAAATCAATAAAAATATATTTTTAAAAATTTAGTCTCTTAGCAAATGTAATGTTTATATTATAGTTTTATTGCCTATATTCACTGCATTAGATTTTTAGGACTTAATATCTACTAGTTACATCTTTGATTTTTGTTCTTTATATTCTCAGGCGAGGCACTATTGACAATTAGTAACTCTTTGTCCTGGGGCTGTACTGCCTGCCCTGTGCATGTTTAGCAGCTCCACTGGATTCAAACCTCCTAATGCCAGCACCATCCATACCCCCAGTTGTGGCACCAAAAAAATGTCTCCAGACAGTGCCAAACGGGGAGGGGAGAATCACCCTCGATTGCACCACAGCTTAGTTCATGGATCAGAACAGGAAGAAAGCCAAGTAGAGTTAGTTATAAAATCCCAGCTGGGACATTTCTACCACAACCAGCCCCAACGCAGACTGGGGTCACCTATCCCCTCACAGGATCGTGCTGAACTAGCTCGCAAGGGCACAAACTCATGTAGCTTCTAGCCCTGGGTCTGACACATACCCTGCAGAATAGTTTTGTGGTGTGAATGGAACGAGTGAACGATGCATACATAAAAATTCTTTCTAATTCTTCCATTACTTACCTGTTATGTCCTAGACATATCGTAAAGCCTCTTAAAGCCTCAGATTTTGAAAGTTAAAATGGGAAGAATAACACCTATACCTTACAGAATTGCTGTGAGAATTAGTATAAATAATGGATACAAAGGTGTAGTATACTGCCTGTACAAGCATCAATTAGTATTCTAAAGAGGGTCTGAGTTTTGGAAGAAAAGAGAGAAGTAGCAGAAGCGTTTAGGATACAGTGCTGGTTGACTTATAGGTGTTTCCTTACAATTTGTTGGTCACAGAGCTGGTGGATGATGGCCAGCTCAAGAGGCCTGCTGATCTATGATAAGACAAACTGCTGAGTGACTGTGCTGTACAGATGGGAGCAGGAGGTAAAAGAAGTAGGTCCAGCCCCTGCCCTCACGGAGTCTGCGTTCCAGGGGGAGTAGACCTGGTGGTTAAGCAGTGGCAGCAGCAGCAGTATGATGCTCTGGGCTGTCCTTCCTCTCCCCCTCCGAGTGCCACGGTGGGTGCAAGCACAAGAAGGCTGGGGTGGGGCGAAACTAGGTATCCTTGAACCAGCTTGTAAATGCCACTTGCATGATGTTCAGCTGTAATACAGAACTGTTATGGGGCGTGGTAGGGGGGCATTAAAAATAAAAGAGAGAGAAGCAACAATAATAAATAATTTTAAAAATTGATATCCTTCCTACCATTTCTCCCAAAGACCAAGTTGCTTTAGATTTTGTTTTAAGAGGGGGGATTAATGGCATGTGGTACTTTCATAAAGCACAGGAAAAGTTCTTTTTCCTCCTCTTATTGACATCTAAGTTTTTTACTGCGGCAGCTCTTCCCTGGCTCTGAACTCATCTCCAAAACTGGCGCCTCTAAGTCTCATTGGTGGAGGTTTCCTCTTCCCTCCCGCACCTACCCCAGCTCAGATCTTCACACTTTAGGATGATTGTGCCTTCAACGAGTCTTTCCATTGGTGCTGCCTCCCACTCCCTGGGTTTTATACAATCGGGCCTGAAACTCAGTAAGGTGGTCAGCACTTTTCCTACTAGGGAGCGTGGGACCGGGAGAGAGGAAGAAGCGCCTAGAATTCTCCTTAGAGGTAAAGAGAGGAAAAAAGGCTACAAACATGCATCAGCTACTGATTGTTTTTGTCCTGTTTTAGAGAATGATCAGGAGTGAATCTTAAAAGAAATTTGACTGACTTTCCCACACTGTATATTTTTTATATGTATGTACATGGCACAAAGGGCTGCCTGCCTCAGTTTGAACTGTATGATTGTTCTAGCACTTTAGTCTGTTATTACATTGACAATTCGTCCCCCCCCCCATTCCCCCCTCCCCTTTTCACCCTACCTCCGGTCAGAGACCCTCAGGAATCCACCTGTTGTGGAAGAATGTTTGGGTTTATCCACTTTTTTCCACTGAGGGCGACTCACTCCATAGGGAATTTTGGGGTGTCTCAGCAATGAGGTGTAATAAAGGACTTACTACAGAATTGGGGCTTGTGTTAGGTAACTTGGGTGCTGGTTCAAGGAAGCAGGGTTTTATTGCAGATTAGATGTTATCAAGAAGCAGAGGTAACTCTATCACTGGCTGTAATTCCTCTCTGGAGGCTCAGAAGTATAACCTCACATGCTTCAGTCACATACCCAGCTGGCCCCTGCCACACAGGCCCATAGTCTGAAAACATCATGGAAAAGTCTCTTTACTCACTTATTTTTGGAGGTCCTTTTAGATAACCCCAATTTCAACTCTTGTCCTGTAAATAGAAAGATAAATGCTGCTATTTTCTTAGTCCAATGAGACTACTCGCGCAATGAAGTATCTAGCTTTTTATGTAGTGTCTTTCCTATTTTTAAATTTTGAAAGCCGTTCCAGAAAGTGATAAATTGTCATTGCAGGCCTGACCACAGTTTGCCTCCAGAAGCAATTTCATGGCTTACTGGGCAAGTTTGTGGTCGGCTGGAAAGTAAATGAATTGCTCGAGCTGGGGCTCGTTTTTCAGGGCTTGTCCATCTCAGAAAGCTGGGTGACTTCTCGGTCACCTTGAGCACATTGGCCCAACTAAATGCTGCGTACAGTTCATCTCCATCTGTCACCTCGGCATATCTCCCTTTGAGTTGAATATTTGTTTGTGAAATTTTCCTTTTGCACTTACTTTGTTTATGATGCCGATCCTTTAAACACCAGACTGCCAACTTAATTCTCCTCAGCACAGGGTCACCTTTTCGCAAAAATACACATTATGCTTTCTGCAAATAGATTGTAATTGGGTGGTGTGCACCGCACAGCTCTTGACCTCCTCTTGAACTCAACGATCAGAGTAACTTTGCCAAGGTTGCCTGGCCCAGCTCTGTTATCCCGAGACTTCTGGTTCTTAGGAGGTGTCATTGCATCTGTCACCTTCTATCCTCAGGGGATTGTTAGCCAGAGGCAGTCCCCTCAACAACTTCCCTGGGCTCATCTGTGGACGTAGAGGCATAAGGCAGCAGCATCTCTTGTATGTGCTCTCACGGTTTGAAGGATGCTAACTACTCTGGCATTTTTTAAATAACAGACTAAGAAGATTTCGTAATTCTCTTATCGTGAACTCTTTTACCAATAAATCTATCCTGTGTGACACCAGATGATTCTTTCTGGCTTCTCAGTGAGATTCCTTTCTAAAACTGTAAGGATTGCAGTTACGACCAGGTCCTGATGAAAATTGCAGGTCAGAGCTGCTTGGCACACACACTTGGCTTTCTCCGATCCTCCGGGCTTTGTAACTAAAGCCAGAGCTCATCTAGCATCCAGCTTTGGGGAGAAACGGGAAAGAGCCCACAGGCATGAGAAGTAGGAGAGGTCCTGAGCCGTCCGTGCTCTGAGGGGTCGACAGCATCTTCAGTGTCAAGATGAGAGACACGTTATACAAATGGACCACGGTCAGCCCACATACAAGATAGAACTTGGACCCACAACGGTTGTGACCATTCTAGAAAGCCAGCCCTTAACAATGGCTCTTAACAGTTCTTAACAGTCCGACAGCCCCCAAAGAGGCAGGAGGACTCTGCTGTGTTTCTCATTTCCACCTGTCACCCCCAGAGACAGCGATGGGTAAGAAAGAGCGTTCTCCTAACAGGCCTTCTGGATAGGATGCTTGTAGCACAGAGGGCATCGGCAAATGTGCACATGCTCTGCTCTTGGAGCATCTGGAAAACCTACTGCTGGGCCTCCAGAGCGTCACCTTTACATTAAAAAGCATCCCCCATAGCTCCCTCTGTCACCTGGCAGGGTCAGTTGAAGGAAGAAGCAGTGCTAACCACCTGCGGCTCTATTATATTGGGTTTAGGAATTAAAGCGCACCTGGGAGCATGGAACTTGTACAGGATCAGCCATTTTGACAACGTTTTGCAGTGTGGAGGCAAATGAAGGATCAGAAGAGTGCCTAAATAAATAAATAAATAGATTATTAATTTGAATTGACTTTGACAAGGGCAGGTTAGTTTTCCTGAAGAGAGGACTCTCATTTCTCTTCCTCCCTCCTCTTTGCCTCAACTTTGCTCCAATACCATTGACCCTTTCCCACACATATCTCAAGTACCTGTGTATAAAGAGAGAATGAAATCATCAGGAGTTATGTAGCTGCAAGGTTTTCTTTACCATGAAATATGTCTGGTAAATTTTTAAAAAGTGAAAAATCCCAGAAAAATTACAAAGTAGGTGTGTTTGTGTTTGGTGTTTCCCAGAGCCTGGTGGCCTTAACCTTGCCCTGGCTGCACAGGAGGAAAACTTCACCCCACTCTGCCGTCTGTCACTTTGACCATGATGCTTCCCCCACACAAGGAGCGTCTTATTTTCAATATTTCCAGAACCCCATATTCCCATTCCTAAGTGACTAGTGGCCAGGCGTATTCCATGGTGTGCAGGATGGACTGGACATGGCAAAGCCCGAGAGCCAAGGGATCAGGGCTAGGTCCCTTTTCAGTCACTGAGGAGGGAGGTGATCATCCGCCAGCTGTGCACAGTTACCTCTCTGAGCCTCAGTTTTCACATCTTTAAATTTAATGTGATAACAGCGATACGTAACATTTATTGAATGCTTTCTCTTTGCAAGGCATTGCTTTAAGCATGTCAAATCTCTTCACTTACTAAACCTCACAACAAATTTAACTTTAGGCTCCTTGCTTCATTCTCTAAAATGTGTGTGTGTGTGTGTGTGTGTGTGTGTGTGTGTGTGTGTGTAAGAGAGAGAGAGAGAGAGAGAGAAAGAGAGTGAGAGAGATTTAATCTGGAAAATTTAAATATTTCAATTGATATCTAAGAGCTCATGTAAGTATTCAAGTGTAAAAAAATATTGTATGCCCTGTTAATGATGAGTCTGTGTGTCTGTGTGTGATAGACAGGTATAAAAAGAACCACAATGCTCATTGTTCTTCACTGGGTTTATGGTAAATGGAAAAGCCACCCTCTTATTTGAGAAACACTTCAATGGAAAACTTATTTTGTTTTCCTTCAAGAAGAAGAAACTTTCTCCATACGATTAATCAGTAAGCTATCTCAATTTATCAGATTAAGGGTCTTGCCCCTTCAGATACTTATTTAAACCATCTTCCACACTAATTCAGCACAGAAAAACTAAGCTATTTGCTAGTGATGGGCCCATAACTAAATGGAAATGTGTAGAACAGTGATATTGTGTTTATGAGGATGTAAGTACCACGAGGACAGGATTTTGTCCATATCTTTTTCACATAGCTGTGTTCACAGAGGTTAGGAAGTCTGGCACATAGCAGGCAATGACTTTTTATTGAATCAGTCAGTGAATGAACAGGACTGCAGACCCAAGGCACACTCTTTTCTTTGTAGCATTGCTCTAAGCAGAGCTGTAAGGAGCTTGCTTGCTTTTTTTTAATTTTTATTAAATTCATGCAAGTGAGTGAATGAATGTTCTTTACTAAATTAATACCCATTAAAGAGTCTTGAAAACTGTAAAGCACTACAGAAATAGAGGGTGTAACTTTTATTTCCTTCTGGGTGTGTGTATGAGAGTTTCTGTTCCACACAGTATTAGGCTTTCTAAGTTTGTTCTGAGTCTATTTAAAGAAAATGCATGTAAGCAATAACTAGAGCACTGTGCTCTATTTGAAAATTGAAAAGGATCCATGAAGTAAAACGTGAGGAAAATCTGACTTCTCTGATAGTTTGCTGAGTGTGTGGCAGATGTGTTTGTAATTCAGGGTAATTGTTTTTCCACCAAAAGCCAAAACTAATCCTTTAACAGCTTCTTAGCACATTAGACTCAGTCTTTCACTTTCTATCAGTTCCATCTGAAGAGCCAGCTTGTCAGTTTAAGAGAAAGCAGAATGACATTCGCCCAGATGTTCCGGGGAAGTGCAGGGAGCTAGTTGGATCACTGTCCTCTATTCTTAGCTTGATGTGCTGAGAGAGTTATCCTAGCAACTAGTTAGGGCCTACAACAGCTTCAAATACCCCTGTTGGGCCCCTTTTCCATATTTTGTCCAATTAAAAAACCTTGTTATCAGTAATTGAGGAGCTGTAGCTCTTTACAATCTAGCTCTCCATCCCACAATGCTCAGTAACCCACTCAGAGAAGTATGAATTGCAGATTTTAAAGCTGATGACGTACAACTGATGATGTACAACTAAGTTGTTTATTCTGCTTATGCATTGGTGATTTTTAAATGATTTATTTAGAACTGAAATTTCTCACAAACTACATTGAATTTTCTTCGTTGCAAGAACAATCTTTTTGAGGTTGTTTTCTTCTTCTAATTTATACCTCCCTACTTTTTCTTTATTTCTATGACTTCTGGACAGTTCTTTTGTTGTTGTTTACTTGTTTTCAGAATGAAACTTTTCTCTTTAAACCCTCAGATAAATGATAGAAGGTAATTGCCTATAAGCTCACTCTGTGGAGTGTTACACTGTATCATTAATAAATATTACAACTTAGTTTTCAAGCTTTTTCCAAAGACATAGCTTGAGATTTTTCAGGATATCTGCCCTATTTCAGAGGATGTGAAGGGAAATTTTATGAGTATTCTGGCCTAGTGGTGTTTTCCCTTTGGTTTATTTAACTGCTACTTATTACGCTCTGGGGTGGGAGTTGTGAGAATGCTAGCAAAGAACAGAGCAGAGACCCAAGAGGAATATCCTCTGAACAAAGGTCTTCCGGATTTCCCCTCTGAAGATGTTAGGCTGCTGTCTGGTGAGAGGATCAGAAAACCTGGACCCAACTGGCTGCCACAATAAGGGTTTCATTCATTTTACATTACAAGACATCCTGAGTGAAGGCAGGTTCCAGGAACAACAATTTAGGCTCTGTCTTTGCTTTACTGTGACCTCTTTGGGGCCTACCATCCACTGAGGGTTGGCTTTATTCTTCAGCTGGTTAATGAGAGGCTATAACAATCCTAGGTAGCACCTCCTATTTAAAAAAATTATTTTTATTGATTTTTGAGAGGAAGGGAGAGGGAAAGATATAAAAACATCAATGAGAGAGAATCATTGATCGGCTGCCTCCTGCACACCTCCTACTGGGATTGAGCACACAACCCAGCATGTGCTCTTAACTGGAATTGAATTCAGGACCTTTCAGTCCACAGGTCTACACTCTATCCACTGATCCATACTGCCTAGGGCTACTCAATGTCTTTTATCATATCTCTATGATTCATTGTATGTGATTTATAGATACTATTTTTATATTTATAAATTATATATATATATATATATATATATATATATATATATATAGCCAAGCGATCTGAAGGACCGGTATGACCAGTCACTATGATGCACACTGCAGCCAGCCAACTGACTGGATGGCAGTGGGGCTGGCCAGCCAACCTCCTGTATTCCCTCCCACTGGCTAACCTGCTCCAAGTGCCCCTATTGGGGTGGGCTAGCCAGACCCCACCTGTGCAATGGCCTCTCGTTTTATTTATTTTGAGAACTTATTTCTCATCCCAGGTTGATAAGTACATAGTTTAATAATTAATCATAAATCCCATGAAACATGATAAATTGGAGTTTGTTTTTTAATTATCTGATAATTAATATCATTATATGTAATACATGATTTTTGGACTGTTACCCGGATCTTTGTCTGTTGGAGTCAAAGAATGAATCCACAGACTGAAGATGGTATAGCAAAGGTGGAGATTTATTGGAGAACAAGTACAGACTCCCACGTGGGGAAGGGGAAGGAATCTCACAACAGACTCCCAATGGGGAGGAGGAAGAGTTCCACCAACTTCCTGTTTCCACTGTTTATAAATGCTCTAAGTCCCTGTGTCCTGATTGGTCAATATTACCTTTTGAATTGGTTACTATGGTAACTCCTGAGGCCTCCTCCCTCACTGTGCTTATATTCCTTCTTTATTTGGTAAATAAATACTTTAGCTACCTCCAGTTCTCTTTTCTTATGTAAATATAACTGTTTCTACTCCTTGTGTTATGGAAATGTACCTTGTCTCAGCTCTCTTGTCTTATGCAAATGTACTTCTCCCAGTCTATAGCCCTGTGTTTTTTTCCATGAACTCCCAATTCTAAAAATTTCCTAAACCTGCCTATATCCCCCTCATTGTTACAACTAATGCAATTTAAAATTTTTAAAATTGCTAGAATTTAGAAAAATAGGATGATAAAGTATTTTAATAGCATTGGCTAGAATAAAAAATGAAGGAAATTTGCCTTCTTATTTCCCTTTTTCAATATGAAGGAAATATATTGAAAAAGGGAAATAAGAAGGCGAATTAATAAGGCCTTCAAATCCATCAACCAGTAGAATCTACATGTGTGCTAATTGAGCTAATAATTATTCCCTACTTATTTTATTATTATTTTTTTTTAATTTGAGAAGGGAGCATTGAAAAGACTTGAATTATATTATTTCTTACTGACAATGTAAGAAACATTCAAACCTGTAGAGAAATTCTGTGAGTTTATTTGAGCCAAACTGACAACAATTGCCAAGAAAAAAAATCTCAAGGGATTGAGAAAAATGTTCCCGAAAATGGAATTTCTGCACCCTGCTTTATACATTACAATTAAATGAGGAGACTTAAATGGATTACATGAAATCCACTAGTGATAGATTAAGAAGTTTGGAGCAAAAGGGGGAAAACCTCTGGGATTGGATAAAAAGTAAAATAAGAGATACATAACAGAGGTGGGTACAGGATAGTTAACAATCAGAAATTAACATGATAACAATAAAAATGAGGGGATTTGTGGTCTCCTCTCTGGTAAGGTGCCTATTCTTTATGGGGCCAGAAAAAGGGAAATTAAATTGTTTTTGCAAAGAGATGTTTATCAGGTATATTACCTTAGATGCAAAAAGACAATAGACAGGCTTAGTTAAGGTAAAGATTGACCTTTGTTAGGGGAAAAATATGCCTTAGGACATGATTACCTGCCAGGAACAGTAGTTTTTAAGTTTATCTTTATTGTTGAAAGTGTTATAGATGTCTTTTTCTCCCACCCTCACTCCCCATTGATCCCTTCTAGCCTGAACCTTCTTCTCTCCTATCCCAGGCCTCACCACACTATTGTCTGTATCCATGGATGTACATATATATATGCATATAAATTCTTTGGTTAATCTCTTCCCACCCACCCAATCCACCTTCCCTTTGCTATTTCACAGTCTGTTCCAGGCTTCTATGTCTCTGGATCTATTTTGTTCAACTCTTTATTTTGTTTTTTAGATTTCACATATGAGTGAGATCATGTGACGCTTGCCTTTCTCTGACTGTCTTATTTCGCTTAGCATAATACTCTTCTGATCCCTCTCAAAGGGTAAGATATACTTATTTTTTTCACTGCTGCATAGCATTTCATGATGTAAATGTACCACAACTTTTTTATCCACTCATCTACTGATGGACACTTGGGCTGCTTCCAGATCTTAGCTATTGTAAATAGCACTGCTATGAACATAGGGGTGCATCTATTTTTTCTGATTGGTGTTTCAGTTTTCTTAGGATATATTCCTAGAAGTGTGATCACTGGGTCAGATGCCAGTTCCATATTTAATTTTTTGAGGAAACGTGGTACTGTTTTCCATAGTGGCCTCACCAGTCTGCATTCCTACCATCAGTGTACCAGGGATTCCCTTTTCTTCACATCTTCCCCAGCACTTGTCATTTGTTGATTTGTTGATGGTAGCCATTCTGACAGATGTGAGAGGATGCCTCATTGTCATTTTTATTTGCACCTCTCTGATGATGCAAATAAAGACGACAATGAGGCATCCTCTTTATATGTCTCTTGGCCTTCTGTATGTCCACTTTGGAGAGGTGTCTATTCCTTTGCCTATTTTTTAATTGGATTGTTTGTCTTCCTTGTGTTAAGTTGTATGAGTTTCTTACATATTTTGGATATTAACCCCTCATCAGATATATCATTGGCAAATATGTTCTCCCATATGTGGGCTCCATTTTTGTTTTGTTGATGGTTTCTTTTGCTGTGCAGAAGCTTTTTATACTTTTCAAATTGTATACTTAATTCTTATTTTTTAATTCCTTTGGAATTATTTTCTTTTTTCTTTTTCCCCCCCTTTTTTACTTATTCTGTGGAAAAAACATGTAAGGAAAGTATTATTATTTTTTTACTCTGGGATTGGATAAAAAGTAAAATAATAGATACATAACCTGCGTCACACGGCTCACCCACGCCTCCATATTTTAACTAATAGTGAAAAATAATTTCTTTATATATTCCTGTTCATGAGAGCCTTTTTTGGAAAGAGGAAATAAATTGAGAGGGCTTTGGTGAAATTCAATTGAATACAGGCCCAAATATGGAAAATCAGTACTTTATGAGGTAGCTTTATATAATTTTTTAAAAAATACGAGGGGGTTGGAAGGATTGGTGGAAAAGAGGGCAGCTTTGCAACTGACCAGTTCTAAAAAGGCTAAAAAAGAAATGAAATTTTTTTTCTCTTCTGTGAGTTTCTGGCAAAAATCTTAATTTCTTTCTTTCAGGTAGGGAAGCCTGCCAGCCTGATAAAAAAGAGCAACTTACATTTCCCCCCTGCATGTTGTAACGAATGTAATTTGGCATCTTTTTAGTTTGGCAGCAGGCTCTATGTGAACTATAGATTAGTGAAGAGATGATTGGTGTCGAGTCTTACTCAACGATTGTCATTGTTCATCTGTGAAAACTCACTGGTTCGAAGCCACTCCAAACTAGTACTTTATCTAATGCTTCTTAATTTAGGTTTTATTTTTTTTTTCTGTATATGTCTTTTCTAATATGTCTTAAAACCCCTACAATGGACCTTTGCAAATGATTCAGAATCTGGAAAATATGCTTTTCTGGCCAATTCTGGTTCACCTCAGTAGGGTTCTGAAGACTTTTTGTGTTAAGTGCAAGCATGCATATAGCAAATTCCATGGGGCCTTCATCATTTTTAATGTGAAAAGAGTCTGGTTTTGGTTTCTTTAATCTTTTATGGTCAAATTGGGTCCAGAAGATGAAACCATGGACCTATAGTTTTTAACTAAACAAAGCATTGCTAATGGAGAGGAAATGTGTGGAGATCCTGTGTAATCAAATCTCCAAGATATGCTTTCTTATAACAAAGAGATCTATTTAATACATGAAATAATGCCCTCTCCTCTTAAAACCACGGAGAGCAGGAAATAATTTCAGAGGCTCAAAGCCTGGTTTAATTTGAGATGCACTTGTAACAGTAGACCTGTATAAAAAGATGTAATGGCTCACCTCTTAGTGTGTGATCACAGCCACTTTTATGAATGCTACTCAGGTGAGTCAAAAACCCTTTACATGTGGTCCATTCCAAGACTTTGACAATATATCTGCATATTTATTATTTTCTCCAAAATAAGTGTTCTTAAATTGCGACTTGTGGCTGCTCCCGGGACCTATGGATCAGTTCAGGAAATCTATGGAATTCTAGAATTCTGAATTCATTTTTCTTGATAGAGCTCCCCCCCCCTTTTTTTAAATCTTCACCCTAGGGTATATTTATTGATTTTTTTTAGAGAGAGGAAGAGATGGAGAGAGAAACATTAGTGTGAGAGAGAGAAAAATCAATTTGTTGCTCCCAAATATATCCTGACCAGATATCGAACCCGCAACATAAATATATGCCCTGACTGGGAATCAAACCCATAACCTTTGAGTGTATAGGATGATGTTCCAACCAACTGAGACACCCAGCCATGGCATGGTAGAGAGATCTTAATTTTCATCAGATTCTGGAAGGATTCACTGATGATCCTCAAAAGTTAATTATCACTTGTGAAAGACATTCAAGGCATTTTGAGCCTCTGTTTTAAGGTTTCTCTTTCTTTGTATAGAGTTAAATACTGAACAGTGGCTAGAATTGAATCTAATATTTAATTAGTTCAATATTAATCACATTATTACTCTCATGTAAATTTTATTTATAGCTGAACCACATAGCATACTATAATTATATTCTTATGTTGTAGATTTCTCTTTTATATATATATATATATATATATATATATATATATATATATATATATATGTGGCTGATGTGCTAAAGTGTCCATCTAGGTCAGTGTTTCCCAAACTTTTTTTAAAAAAATTTATTAAGGTATTATATGTGTACATAGCTTACCATTGTCTCCCCTCCCCCCACCTCACATTCATGCCCTCCCTCCCCAGAGTTCTGTGTTCATTGGTTGTACTTATATTCATGCATACCAGTCCTTTGGTTGTTCTCTTATCTCCCCCCAGGTCTCCTTCCTCTCCCTGCTGTCATTTGACAATCTGCTTGTTTTATGGTGACTATCTCAGGACCATATGAATAGAATACGCTCCTCCTCTGGTTCACACCGCCCCTCCCCCTGGGTCCCACTGCTTCACCGGGGCACACGGCTCTCCCGGGACACCCGGCCCCCCTGGGACACATGGCTCACCTGGGACACACAGCTCACCCAGGGCACACGGCCCCCTGGGACACACGGCTCACTGGGGCGGCCCCTTGGGGTACACGGTTCTCCCGGGACACCCGGCCCCCTGGGACACGTGGCTCACCTGCGTCACACGGCTCACCCGGGGCACACATTTTCTGCAAAATAACTTTTCCTTTCCCATTTCTCCACTATATTTAAATACTAATATTTAGTTAGTTAAATATTCATCATTTATATTATTCTCATGTAAATTTTATTTATAACTAGGCAATATAGTATAATATGATTTTATTTTATTTTTTAATGTTATATAACTTTTGCTCCTCTTGGAGCTGGTAATTTTTTTAATGTTCTAGAAAAACGCCTCCAAAATAATTTTTTTTTTTTGCATTAAAAAAAATATGCCCAAACTTTCTTCTAGAAATGTAGATTTTTCTCTTAAAATATCCTTTCCTATTAGGCTGTGTATCACTACTATTATTTAGAGAATATCTCCTGGAGTCTTGTGTTCTTGTGGTTGATCTCTGGATCATCATCACCTTGGACTCCTTTCATCTCTCTTCTGATTACATCATAATCTTGATGGATTTATGGTTTCCTCTACCTTGTTTTGCTTCCTTGTTTTATTAGAACAAGTATTTTAATAACTTCCCTAGAAAAGTCGCACAGATAATACATTTCTTTGAGAGTTTGGCTTGTTAAAGAATTTTAGGTTGAAAACCATTTTCTCCTAGAATATTTGAAAGTATCAGCACCATAGTGTTTTATTGATAAAAAGTTAGTTTGGTGCTTTTAATATTATTGTATAAAACAATGTTTCCAAAATATATTTTTATAGGTAGAGATTAGTAATCTCTTGGTAAAAGCACATATACAATATCATTAGTATTTTTATGAATCTAGGCAGCAAAACCAAAAGTAATATAAAAAATATAGGTTCTCCCACTCCCATAAATATCATCAACTATTAACTTCCACTGAGTAATAATTTTGCTCAAACATCTAAGGATAAAAACAAAATTAAATTACATCAAAATTATTAAAATGATGAGCATTCTTTCAACCATTTCATGAAAACCATAACTGGATTCATTCCTGCTCTAGCATGTTCTATTATACAGGTACTCATGGACTTGGCTGTCGCCATTTTGCCCCACCTTTGCATTTGCATCTATGCTTGCATTCCTATATACATTTCTTACAACAAGGTCTGGTCTTTATCCATGTCCTCACTTTTCACTTTTTTGTTATTTCTCTTAAAGACTGCCAGAGTGAAAGTTTTTGGAGTGGAAGTCCTAGATTACCCCCTGAAGATCTGCAGGTGAGCAATGAGTGCCAGCCTTAGTAGTTCTGGAATCTCTAGCCCCATTAAGCTCCATATAGAGAAATGACTTCTACTCTCTTGCCACTCACTTCCTTCAGGGCCAGTCTCATCTTTAAACTCTTCATCTTCAATAGATTCTTCTTCAGGTAAGTGAAAACTTTGATGGTATATATTGGTATTTCAATGTCATCAAGAATCCATTTCCTCAACCACTGTCATTTCCTTCAAGTGAGGGTGCCAGTTTTTGTAATTACTTTAATATATATTATTTTCATAAACTTAGCTTCTAAGGATTTAAGTTTATACTCAAAAAGGAGAAATAGAATAAAACAACAATACACTGTGTTCTCTGTGATATGGCCACCTGTTCAAACCACTTTTATCATGCAGATATTCAAACAACTCATCAATGTAAGAGAAATTTTTTAAAATTCTGCTACTGATTGACCACCAGGGGGGAAGCTCCAGCATTGAGTGTCTGCCCTCTGGTGGTCAGTGCGCATCAAATAGCAACCAGTCAACTGGTCATTTGGTCCTGTAGGCTTTTAGACTTTTATATATATATATATATGTATATATGTATATATATATATATATATATATATATATATACATATATATATATATATATATATATATATATATATATATATAGCCATCCTAATGGATGTGAAGTAAAGTGGTATCTGAATGTTATTTTGACATCTATCCTTTAATGACCAATATTGTTGGGTTTCTTTTCATGTGCATAATGGCAATTTGTGTATCTTTGAAGAAATGACTATTCAAATTCTTTGTTGATATTTTTATTTGGTCATTTGTCTCTTTATATTTGAATTGCAAAAATTATTTACCCATTTCGGATACAAGTCACTTAGTAGTTATATGATATTTTCCAATAAGATAACTTTCAAATATTTTCTCCTATTTGTGGGAGTATTTCCTTAGAATTTTTAAGAAACTTTTTTATTGTCTTCTGGGATCAAGTTTGCTATCAAGGAGTTCAGTGCCATTGTAATTCCTATTATTATGGTAATTTCCAAATATATGCAAAAGTAAAGAATAATATAGTGAACATCTATATATTGTCACCTACAATAAATAATAATATTTTGCCAGCTTTGTAACATTTATCCATTTCTTTTAATATTTTTCCCCTGGAATATTATAAAGGAATACAAGCATCTATTATTTTACTTTTAAGTCCTTCAACAGCCATCTCTAAGAAATGAGTTTTCTCTTAACATATTTATAATGTAATTATTACCTTTTTAAAAATAAATAATAGTGCCTTAATGTTATCTAATTTTTCATTTAAAGTCAAATTTCTTTTAATGCTTAAAAATTTTATTTTCAACTGGATAACAAAGTTTATTTAGTCATTCTCCTATTCACAGACATCTGGATTGTTTTCAGTCTCTTATTGTTACAAATAACTCTATAATAAATATCCTTGTGCATATGTCATTTGGCATATATGCAAATATTTCTTTTGGATAAAATCCTAGAGTATGATTGCTTGGTCTAATGGTAAATGCATGTATATTTTGTTAGATATAGCCCAAAATCCTTACAAGGGTATTCTTACAAGAATAATTTTGTATTCTTTTACAAAATGTAATGTGATTACATTAACATGGAAACACATACACTTCAATTCTCTCTCCACTTTTAAATCACTTTTTGGAATTCCAAGTATTTAGGCATTTTCCCTTCTATCCCAATCCTTTTAATTTTGTCACACTCCCTTTCCCTATTTTTTGTTTTGATGGCTTTCTTTTCTTTCTTTTTTTTTTTCTTTCATTTTCTGGGAGAATTTTCTCCACTTTGTCTTCAAATCTGTCTACTAGATTTTATTTTATTTTTTTATTTTAAAAAAAATATATTTTATTGATATTTTACAGAGAGAAAGGGAGAGAGATAGAGAGCTAGAAATGTCGATGAGAGAAACATCGACCAGCTGCCTCCTGCACACCCCCTACTGGGGATGTGCCCGCAACCAATGTACATGCCCCTGACCTGAATCGAACCTGGGACCTTCCAGTCCACAGGCGGACGCTCTACCACTGAGCCAAACCGGTTTCGGCTGTCTACTAGATTTTAATTGCAGCTGTCATATTTTAAATTTCAAGAGCATTTGGTTTTGTTTTCTAAATACTCTATTTATAGCCTCCTATTCTTTTTTGGGAGATTTAACTTGATTTTAATCAATAATTCATTCAACATAAATATCAATAATGAAATGGCAATAACTACATACTTATAGTAATTAGTTTAAATGTAAATAGATTAAGTACTCCAATCAAAGATGTGGGGTGGCTGAATGGATAAGAAAATAAGACCCATATATATGTTGTCTATAAGAGACCCACTTCAGATCAAAAGACACATACAAACTGAAAATAAAGGGATAGAAAAAAATATCTCATAGAAATGGAAATAAATAAAAAGCTGGGGTAGCAATCTTTATTTCAGATAAAATAGACTTTAAAACAAAGGCTATAACAGATAAAGAAAGACATTTCATAATGATAAAATGATCAGTCCAACAAGAAGATATAACTTTTGTAAACATTTATGCACCCAGCTTAGGAGCACATACATTAATAAAACAAATATTGATGGACATAAAGAGAGATTGACAGTAATATTATAATTGTAGGAAACTATAATATCCTATTGACATCAATAGATAGATAATTCAGATTACAAATCAACATGGAAATAACAGCCTTAAATGACACATTAGACCAGATGGATTTACTTGATATTTTAGAGCATTTTCCCCCAAAGCAGGAAAATACACATTCTTTTCAAGTGCATAGAACATTTCCCAGCTTAAACCACATGTTAGGACATAAAACAAGTCTCAATAAATTTAAGAATATTGAAATTATATCAAGCAACTTTTCCAACCACAAGGTATAAAACTAGAAATTAATTATGAGAAAAAAACTGAAAACACACAAACACCTGGAGTCTAAATAACATGCTACTAAACAGTGACTGGGTTAACAATGAAATTAAGGAAGAAATCAAAAGATATCTTGACACAAATGAAAATGAAACCACAACAACCCAAAATATATGTTATACAAGCAAAAGCAGTTCTAAGAGGGAAATTCATAGCAATAAGTCTAACACCCAGAAACAAGACAAATCTTAAACGATCTAACTTTATACATAAAGGAACTAGAAACAGAATAACAATAAGTCTAACACCCAGAAACAAGACAAATCTTAAACGATCTAACTTTATACATAAAGGAACTAGAAACAGAATAACAAAGCCCCCAAATTTAATAAATCTTTAATCAGATAATCAAGAAAAAAAAGAAATGACCCAAACAAATAAAAATTAGAAATGAAGGAGAGGTGACAACTGACACTACAGAAATCCAAATAATTATAAGAAAATATTATGAGCAATTATATGCTAATAAATTGGACAATCTAGAAGAAATGGATGAATTCCTAGAAACATACAATCTCCCAAAACTGACTTTAGAAGAAATAGAAAATCTGAACACACCAATAACAAATAATGAAATAGAATCAGTAATCAAAAATTCCCCAGTAAACAAAAGTCCTGGACTAGATAGCTTCACAGTTGAATTTTGCCAAGTATTTAAAGAAGAGTTAACACCTATACTTCTAATAAATATTTCAAAAAATTCAAGCTCAGTTTACAGAGCCAGCATTACCCTGATTCCAAAACTAGACAAAGACATTATAAAAAATAAAAATTATACTTAAGCCAATATCCTTGGTGTACATAGATACAAAAATTCTCAACAAAATATTAGTAAATCAAAGTCAGAAAAACATTAAAAAGATCATATGCCATGATCAAGTGGGATCTATTCCTGAGATGCAAAGAAGGTTCAATATATGCAAATCAATTAATGTGATACACCACATAAACAAAATAAAGAATAAAAATTATATGACTAGCTGAAACCAGTTTGGCTCAGTGGATAGAGCATTGGGCTGCAGACTGAGAGGTCCCAGGTTTAATTCCGGTCAAGGACATGTGCCTTGGTTGTGGGCACATCCCTAGTAGGGGGTGTACAGGAGGCAGCTGATGGATATTTCTCTCTCATTGATGTTTCTGGCTCTCTATCCCTCTCCCTTCTTCTCTGTAAAAAAAAATCAATAAAATATATATTTTTTTAAAAATCTAGCATACTTTTATAATAAAAACTCCCAGCAAAGTAGGAATAGAGGGAATATACTCATAGGCTAATAGAGTAAGAAGTGGCCAGACTTTGAATATATTTTTAAAGAAGAACTGATAAGATTTGCTCAGGAATTTGAGTGCTTCAAGGATAAATCCAAGGTTTTAAGAGGCAGCATAAGACAAGTTTTGTTACTACTTACTATAATAAGGAAGAACCATTTGGGGAGGAAAATTTCAGTTTTAATCCTGTTATGTTTGAAATATGTATTAGAGATCCAAGTTTCTTTACCAAGAAGGCAGTTGGATATGTGAGTGTGGAATTCAAAGGAAAGGTCTGGGCTAGAGATATAAATTAGGAGTGATCAATATCCCATGCCATTTAAAGGGAAGGAAAGAAAGCTGCAGGGACTAAGTTCTGGGACACTAGCATTCATAGATTGGGAAGATAAGGAGGAACCAGCAAGAGAGATTGATGTGGAGCAGTTGGCGAGGTAGGAGGAAAACTGAGAGAAACCAAGAGGAAAAAAAAGTGTTTCTGAAGAGGAGATGAACTGTGTCAAATGCTGCTATTAGATTTGATAAGATGAGGACTGAGAATTAGCCATTACATTGATAATAGAAAAATATGTTTTGATTGAGTGATAAGGGCCAAAGGTTTGACCACAGTGGATTTAAGAATGAATGAAAGAGAGGAATTGGATTCAGCCAATATACTGTAGGTGTTCTATTGTGGGTTTTGCTGAAAGTGTGACAGAACGATGCAGTAATAGCTAGAGGTGTATTAGTTCAAGCCTGTTATCTCCTCCTCCTTTTTTTTCCTCCCTCTTCCTCCTCCTCCTTCTTATGAGAATGCCAGAGGGAGTTATTGATTTAAGAGGGACAATTAATGATGCATTATAGGGAGTGGACTATTATAGCACATCTGTTTTTGGGTGAGTAGGTGTGGTAATGGAATCCAGTAAATATTGAAAGAGTTTGTCTCAGAGTGAAGCTAAGATCAATCACTCATCCATTTTTAATGGGAGTAAATGCAGAGTATAAGAGTATACAGATGCAGGTAGACTAGGAGATTTGGTGGTAGTAGCAAGTAGAACCTCTTTTCTGACTCTTTAAGAAGCAATAACATCAGCTGAGGTTAAGGATAGGGATGAAGATGTAGGTTTGAGGGAAAGGAGAAGGTTTGAAATATTAATCGAGAAAAATATGAATGAAACAGAAAGAAGGAAGTGTTTTGGTGCTTCATATAAGCTTTAAAGGCCCACATGGAGTAAGTAATCACAAATTTAAAATAAGTCCAGTCAGCATGATTTCCTGGGTTATTGTTTTTTCAAGCCATGTTCAACTGCATAGACACATGCATGGAGTAAGCAAAACTGGGGTTTGGCTAAGCAAATATGTCAACACAAGAGAGCTGAGCATGCATGTAGAATAATAATGAGGACTCCAGGGGCAGGTAGGTTGAGGAAAGTACCACTGGAAGAAGGCAGTTTGAGGAACTGAGCAGCCAGGTTATTGGATAGATCATCTAGTATGTATTGACACTGCCAAGTGTTATAACTGGAATAGTCTTGAAGAGAGTTACCCAGAGAAATAGAAAAGTCTAATTAAGATGGTGGATAATATCTTGGCTACCATGAATAATGTTGCAACCATTATGGAAAGTAGTCTTGGGAATCCTCAAAAAATTAAGAATAGAGCTACCATTCCACCCAGCAATCCTTTTCCCAGGTATATACACCCCAAAAACTTAAAAACATGTATTCCTAGTCAGGGAACATGCCTGAGTTGCAGGCTTGCTCCCCAATGTGGGTGTGCAAGATGCAGCCAATAAATGATTCTCTCTCGTCATTGGTGTTTCTATCTCTCCATCCTTCTCGCTTCCTCTCTAAAATCAATTTAAATAAATGAGAGCCCCATGCATGAATTTGTGCACCAGTGGAGTCCCTCGGCCTGGCCTGCAGGATCAGGCCAAAATTGGCTATTCAACATTCCCCCAGGGGTCCCGGATTGTGAGAAGGTTCAGGCCAGGCCGAAGGACTTCACCAGTACATGATCAGAGCCAGAGAGGGACATGGGAGATTGGCCAGCTGGGGAGGGACTGTGGGAAAGTTCCAGGATATGTCCAGCTCATCTCACTCAGTTCTGATTGGCTGAACCCTAGCCACAAAGTAACCAGTCACAGTGTCTGCTCCTGGTGGTCAGTGCATGTCACAGTGAGTGGTTGAGTGGTCTTAGCATATCATTAGCATATTGTGCTTTGATTGGTTGAATGGATGACTGCACTACCGGACACTTAACATATTAGGTTTTTTATTATATAGAATTTTTTAAAAAAAGAATCTACAGAGCCATTGGGCTGAGATTCTGGTGTTGTTGTTTTTTCAGTCACCAAGGGACATAGGTCAGGCCTTAAGCTAATAGAATTTTAGGGAGACAGTTTCTGCCAGGAGCACACATAGCTCTGTGGGATCTTTCTTTAGCCCGGAGCACAAGAAGGTCTGAGAAGCTGTTTACTCATGGTCATGGGAGAGGCAGAGACACTGGGAGAAGAGCGAGCTCGTGAGACTTCTTGGCACTACCTCCTCCTTCTCTATGAGAACATCATATATAGTGTGGCTTATTGTTTTGTTTGTTTGTTTTCTCTACTGTATGTTCCTCAAGCTTCCTTTTTCCTATGTGTTTGGAACTCTGTTTTCAAGACCTCAGGGAAGGGTATAAATGGAAGCCCACATACTACATCTCTATAAAAATTATAAATAAAGATAACAAATTATTAATGAAATGTGTCCTACTCTTCTACCTTGACATCTATATCTTTGTTTTATTTTTTTTAAATACTGTTTACTGTTTTAAAAAATATATATTTTATTGTTTTTTTTACAGAGAGGAAGGGAGAGGGATAGAGAGTTAGAAACATTGATGAGAGAATCATCGATCAGCTGCCTCTTGCACACCCCCTACTGGGGATGTGCTCGCAACCCAAGGTACATGCCCTTGACTGGAATCGAACCTGGCACCTTGCAGTCTATAGGCCGACGCTCTATCCACTGAGCCAAACCGGTTTCGGCGACATCTATATCTTTATAATAACTTGGAGATTCAGGCTCAAACTTATTATGATAATCATGTTATAATATATAGGGTGGAGCAAAAGTAGACTTATAGTTGTCCATATGAAAAATAATATAATAATTGATAAATAATAATGCAATAATAAACTGTTTTACATATTCACAACTGTAAACCTACTTTTGCTCCCACCCTGGAAAATGTATCAAATCAACAAGTTGTGCACCTAAGCTTACACAGTGTGACATGTCAGTTATATCTCAGTGGGGGGGGAAAAATCAAATTTAGGATTCTTTGAGGGAAGGGCTGAGAACTGACCTTTAAGTATAGACCTCCACTGAAGCCCACATGATTTCAGAACTGTATCTCCACACTCAGTCGTGCCTGGTGTCCCCACAGTTAGAGTCTCTCTAGAAACTACATCTCCAGTCTTCTACCGGAGTGCTTTAAGGCCAGTCTCTGGGCTATTGTGGTTTGGCTGGCAGGTCTGGACATCTGTCTACTTCTCTGCCTAACTTTTATCTGAATCTTCTGCTTTCACCTACACTTGAACTCTGCTCCATGCCCTTAAACTTCTCAGCAATTCAGCTTTTTTACTAGTACTTGCTTCTGGGTCCCACATCTCATTTTACCTTTCACAAGTCTTGTTCATCAGCTTTCCAGCTTTCAAAATCTTTTGTGCTGTCATTTCTTCTATAATTCTTTTTGAAATGTCAGATTTGTGCTTAAAATAAAACAAAACAAAACTGTCATTTTGGGAACTTTCCAGAACATTCCGTGAGAGGTGGAGAAGTGAGGAGTGGCGGCTACCTGAGCTGTGCACAGTAACGTGCTCTCTCCTGTTCTTCCACACCTGCCTCAGCTTGCTCACTGGCTGTCAAAAATGGTGAAAGAACCAAAGATGTTTTGGAAGTTAAACCCAATGCCACCCAGGAAGAATTGAAAAAGGCATATAGGAAACTGGCCTTAAAGTACCACCCTGATAAGAATCCAAATAAAGAAAAGTTTAAACATATTTATTAAGCTCATGAAGTGCTCGCTGATGCAACGAAAAGGGAATTATATGGCAAATGAGGAGAATAAGCAATTAAGGAAGGTGGAGCGTGTGGTGGTTTTGGTTCCCCCATGGGAATCTTTGATATGGTGTTTTTTTTTGGAGGAAGAGGAAGAATGCAGAGAGAAAGGAGAGGTAAAAAAACAACAACATTGTGCATCAGTTCTCTGTAACCTTCAAAAACTTATATAATGGTGCAACAAGAAAACTAGCTCTGCAAAAGAATGTGATTTTGTGACAAATGTGAAGGCCGAGGTGATAAGAAAGGAGCAGTTGAGTGCTATCCCAATTGCCAAAGTTCTGGAATGCAAAAAAGAATTCATTAGATAGGACCTGGAATGGCTCAGCAAATTCAATCTGTGTGCATGCAATTGCCAGGGTTATGGGGAATGGATGAGTCCTAAAGATAGATGTAAAAACTGCAACAGAAGGAAGATAGTTTGAGAGAAGAAGATTCTAGAAATTCATATTGATAAAGGCATGAAAGATGGCCAAAAAGATAACAATCCACGGTGAAGGAGACCAAGAACCAGGACTGGAGCCAGGAGATATTATCATTGTGTTAGATCAGAAGGACCATGCTGTTTTCACTCAACAAGGGGGAGACCTTTTCATGTGTATGGACATACAGCTGGTTGAAGCATTGTTGAGGCTTCCAAAAGCCAATAGCTACTCTTGACAACTGAACCATAGTCATCACTTCTCATCCAGGTCAGATTGTCAAGCACGGAGATATCAAGTGTGTATTAAAAGAAGGCATGCCAATTCATTATAGGCCATATGAAAAGGGTCGCCTAATCATCGTATTTAAGATAAACTTTCTTGAGAATGGCTTTCTTTCACCTGATTAACTCTTTGTTGGAAAACTCCTACCTGAATGGAAGGAAGTAGAAGAGACTGATGAAATGGACCAGGTGGAAACTGGTGGACTTTGATCCAAATCAAGAAAGATGGCGCCATCACAATGGAGAAGCATGTGAGGGATGAACATCATCCTAGGGGTCGTGTTCAGTGTCAGACCTCTTAAAGGGGCCAGTGAATAACACTCACTGCTGGCATTATATATACAGCAGTGAATGACTAAAGGACTATAATCATAATATGCTCACTACTTACTGTAGTTTTTGTATTAATATTCAAGTATAGTAGTGTTTTAAAAGTTAAAATAAAGAATAAACTCAAATTTTAAAAACAGTCATTTTAGTGGACTTTTGTAAGATAGATGAAATAAATATGTTTCTTAAACTTTGATTAGAATTATTAACCCTTCTTTTTCATTGGTGCCAACCTTCTTATCATTATGATGACTACAGCGGGCTACTGCATTGGGATATATGATGACAATATACTGTTTAAAATGAGAAATACTTGGAGTCTTTATATTTCAACACTGTACAAGTTTTTAAATGTTTTTCACTGACCTGATTCAATGCCTGAAACATTTGGTTTACTTAAGCACAGTAGTTAATAAGGCTGAGTCAAATGTGGTTTGATTTTTTAAACTTTCTAAAGGGTGTAGTAGATATTTATCTTTGTATCTGTCTGTAATATACCATCATATTCTGGTAATCAGTTTAATTCCCATTGGGAACTACCCCCTCCCACTCTCTGTTCAAGTGTTTGAATAGGCCTAGGTCTGGAAGATGCACATGATTCAGCTAGGTTAAAATACAGGATTCACCCTCTGGCTGCCGCAGTTGGTGCAGGGATGAGTACCTGATCCAAACCAGTTCAACACAACACCTAGAACTTTCATTGGAACTCTTCAGGAAGGTATAATCTTTCTTAATATAGTCACTAAGCTGGGAGGCTGTAAGGCCAAAGATGCTGGTGGCCATGCTGCCCCCATGTAGGCAAATACTTGTGAACGAATAAAGAAAAGGACTCAGAGAAATGGAGATAGAAATCTGATGATGTTGATTGTTGCTAGAGACCCTCGGTCCATCAATGCCTGAAAAAATCTGTCCTTGGACATTCACGCGTTCATGATAGAAAAAAAATATGAATTCCAAAGAATCATTGCTCTTACTTTCTTAAGTATAAATATAATACCATTGTAGAAATAAGTAAAGTTCGGTTGTTCATGTGAATATGGACTTTTTTTAAAAAAATATTTTATTGATTTTCCAAGAGAGGAAGAGAGAGGGATAAAGAGCCAGAAACGTCAATGAGAGAGAAACACTGACTAGCTGCCTCCTGCACACCCCCCACTGGGGATGTGCCCGCAACCAATGCACATGCCCTTGACTGGAATCGAACCTGGGACCCTTCAGTCCGCAGACTGACGCTCTATCCACTGAGCCAAACCAGTTTCGGCTGAATATGAATTTTTTATGTGTGAATAAAATAAGAAAGCATGATGCTAGAGGTATGACTCTTGATAGAGTTCTTTTCAAAGCCTTTGAGGATGATTTCATCTAACACTAACAGCTCACAGGGGAATTTCAGAGGGCAAAAAAAGTGAACATTACATGATTCTGCCAGATGTGGGATAAGGGAATAATTTTAGAATTTAAATAACTAAAGAGTGCCTCTGGTGTGCTTCTAATGTTTCAGTATATGCAAATTAGATTTTATATAGTGCATTGAATAATATGGCCAACAATGGAGTGAAATCTATCTTTAATTGAAAGCAGAAACAGAGGAAAGCTGGGATTGGGAAGCATAATTTCCAGTTCTAACAAAAGCTGTCTGCTTACACTGTGTATTAAAAATAGGCCATACTTTTTAAAAAATCATAGCGAGATCAGCAGAAAGGAATTCATTTCAAGGAATGAAAGCAGATTGAGAGACATAGAATAAAATTCTATATATTTGGCAATCATTCAAATGTAAGAGAATTTATTATGCACAATTTTAAAAATTGTCCATTACAAAGCAATTAATAGGGAAAGGAATGAAATATTATTAGATTGGGAAGCAGAATTGATAGAAATACTATCAGAACAGCATTTTGACATGAATTTGTGCTCCAAAATAATTTAAAATTACATTTTCTGCAGTTTTTGCATGATATATCAGATTGGACTTATAATCCAAGCAAATATAATACTGACACTTAATTCTCAGACTATGGAACACTTCTGCCTCTTCCACATCTCATCACTACATTACTAAAGGCCTGTTTACAACAGTTTCATTTACCCAGTACATTGTACTAAACTATAAAGAAAGAAATCTAAGATGTAGCAAAAGAAAGAAAACACAATTTGAAGATATAGACAAGAATTAGACTCAGATATGATAAGAGGTGCTGGAATAATCATATTGGGAATTTAAAACAATTGTGATTAATATACTAAGAGCTCTAATGGGTAGAGAGAAAGTAAGAACAAGAAGACAATGTAGGCTGAAAGATGGAAATTCTAAGAAAGAACCAAAATAAATCATAGAGATTAAGATGACAATAACACTATAACAAAAATGAAGAGTGACTTCAATGAGCTTTTTAGTAGACTGGACATAGCTGAGAATAGAATCTCAGAACAGGGTATATCAGTAAAATGTTCAAAAATAAAAGAGCTAAGAGAACAAACACTGAAATAAAACTAGAACAGAATATCCAAGAACTGTGAGAAAACTATCAAAGGTACAGTATATGCATAATAGGAATACCAGAAGAAGAGAGAAAGGAACAAATAAGGAATGAGAAGAAACATTTGAATCCAGAATGACTAAATATTTCCCCAAATTAATGTTAGGCACCAAACCACAGATCCAGAATGTGTCAGAGCACACTACTCAGGATAAATGAAGTAAACAAACAAAGAACAAAAACACACAGTTTCATTTTCAAACTACAGAAAATCAAAAAATAAGGAAAAATCCTGATGAAAGCCAGTGGAGAAAAAACACTTTACCTATATAGCAGCAAATATAAGAATTACATCTGATTTCTCTTCAGAAACCATGCAGTCAAGAAAAGACTGGAATAAAATATTTAAATAATTAAAAGAAACAAAACAAAACAAAACAAAAAACTCTACCCACCAAAATTCTGTACCCTGAAAATTATCTTTCAAAAGTGAGGGGATAATAAAGACTATTTCTCAGATAAAATTAAGGAGATTTATTGTCATTATATTTGCAAAAAAAATTGAAAAATCTTTAGGTCTACATAAAGTAGAATAGCTAAGAAGGAATAAGTGAAAGTAAACTAAGAACTTATTTTTTTTATTATTTAAGGATATAACATATAACAATATTTTCCAAATAATTATAACCAGGAAACCAAAAGCTGTGTCTTTGAAAATAAATCAACAAATTTGATAAAGCTAACTAAGAATATAAAGAGAAAACACAAATTACTAATATTAGAAATCAAAGAGGAGACATTACTACTACAAATACTATGAACATTAAAAGTATAATAAGGAATACTATGAATAAGTTTAGAATCACAGTTGGACCAATCTGCCAAAACTCACAAGAATAAACAGACCACCTGAATAGGCCTATATCTATTAAAGAAATTGAATCAATAATTAATAATCTTCCAAAACAGAAAGCATTAGTCTCATATGGATTAATGACGAATTTTACCAAACATTTAAGAAATAAATTATCCCAATTCTCTACAGTTCTTTTAGCAGATAGAAGCAGAAGGCACACTTATTAATTCAGTCTATGAGGCCAGCATTTTCCTAATATCAAAATCAGACAAAGGCATTATAATAAAAATACAGACCAAAATCTCTCATGAACATAGATACAAACTTTTTCAATAAAATACTAGTATTATCAAATCAAATCCAGAAATGTATATAAAGAATTATATACAAAAACCAGTGGGATGTATCCCAGTTATGCAAGATTGGTTCAACATTCAAAAATCAATTAATGTAATCAATCACATCAACAGGCTAAAGAAAAAAAATCCCATGATGGTATCAATAGATTTAGAAAAACCTTTTTAACAAAATCAATGATCAAAACTCTCAGTAAACTACGAATAAAGGGAACTTCCTTAACTTAATGAAGAACAGCTACAAAAAAAATCTATAGCTAATGCCATACTTAAAGGTAAAATAATATTTCTCACTCAAATTAGAAATAAGGCAATGTGCCGAAACCGGTTTGGCTCAGTGGTACAGCGTTGGTCTGCGGACTGAAAGGTCCCGGGTTCGATTCCGGTCAAGGGCATGTACCTTGGTTGCGGGCACATCCCCGGTAGGGGGTGTGCAAGAGGCAGCTGGTCGATGTTTCTCTCTCATCGATGTTTCTAGCTCTCTATCCCTCTCCCTTCCTCTCTGTAAAAAATCAATAAAATATATTTAAAAAAAAAGAAATAAGGCAATGTGACATTCCCTACTAGTACTTCATTTATTTATATTTTATATTTTTATTGATTTCTGAGAGGAAAAAGAGAGAGAGAGGAGAGAGAGAGAGAGAGAGAGAGAGAGAGAGAGAGAGAGAGAGAGAGAGAGACATCAATGATGAGAGAGAATCATTGGCCTGCTGCTTCCTGCACTTCACACTGGGGATGGAACCTGCAACCCATGCATGTGCCCTGTCCGGGAATCGAACCATGACCTCCTGGTTCATAGGTTGATGCTCAACCTATGAGCCATACTGGCCAGGCCTAGTACTGCTTTAGAATCATTACACTGAACATGCTAGCTAATGCAATATGACCAGGAAAGGAAATAAATAAAAGGATTAGGAAAAAAGAAATGAAACTCTTGTTTGTAGGTGACATGATTGCTCTTTCAGAGAAAATCTGAAACAATGACTCAACAATAAAAATTCCTAGTACTAAAAAGTGATTATGGCAAGTTTGTAGGATAAAAAGTTAATAAACAAAAGTCAATTATCTCTTATATACCTGCAATGAACAAATGGAATTTGAAATTAAAAACACAGTACAATTTACATTAGCATTCCCAAATCTTAAATACTTAGATATAAGAAAAATATATGTATAAGATTTATATGCAAAAACTATAAAACTCTGACGAAAATAATCAGAAGAAATAAATAAGTGGAGATATATTCCATGTTTATAGATAGGAAAATTCAATAATGTCAAGGTGTCAGCTTTTTCCAACTTCACCTACAGATTTAATGCAATTCCAATCAGAATCCTATGAAGTTATTATGTAGACATTGATAAACTGATTATAAAGCTTATACCAATAAGCAAAAGACTTAGTAATACCCAATACCATATGGAGAGAACAAAAACAAGCTGAAAGACTGACACTATCTGACTTCAAAACAATATAAAGCTACAATAATCAAGGTAGTATAGTATTGTTGTAATACCAGAGAGATTGATGAATGAAACAGAATAGAAAGCCCAGGAATAGACCCACATGTTTTTTGGCAAAGGAGCAAGGGTAATATGATGGAGAAAAAAATATCTTTTTCAGCAAATGGAACGTAACAACTGGACATCATGTGAATCTAGACAAAGATGACATAGCCTCCGCACAAAGCTAACTCAAAATGGGTCACAGATCTAAACATAAAATACAAAACTATAAAACTTGTAGAACATAGAAAATCTAAATGACTTGGCTTAATGGTTAATGACTTAATGATTTTAAGTTTTGGTGAAAACTTAAAATAGAATACAAAAGGTACAATCCATTAAAAAAAAAGTAATCAGTAACTGCCGAAACTGTTTTTGGCTCAGTGGTAGAGCATCGGTCTGTGGACTGAAAGATCCCAGGTTTGATTCCGGTCAAGGGCATGTACATTGGTTGTGGGCACATCCCCGGTAGTGTGTGTGCAAGATGCAGCTGGTCAATGTTTCTCTCTCATTGACGTTTCTAGCTCTCTATCTCTCTCCCTTTCTCTCTGTAAAATATCAATATAATATATATTTTTTTAAAGTAATCAGTAACTGAATTTCATTAAGAATAAAAACCTTGATCAAGAGAATGAAAAGACAAACCACAGACTAGGAGAAAATATTTGTAATAGACACATCAGATAAAGGGCTGGTATTTCAAATACACCAAGAACTCTTAAAACTGAACAATAAAAACAAACAACCTGATTTTAAAATGAGCCAAAAACCTCACTGAAGATGATAAACAGATGACAAATTAGGATATGACAAGATGGTCCACATCATATATCATCAGGGAACTTCAAGTTAAACCAAGGAGATACCACAGGCATCCATTAAAATGGCCAAAATCCAGAACACTGACAGCACCAAATGCTGGAATGGAACTTTTATTCATTGCTGGTGGAAATTCTAAATGATACAGCCCCTTTGGAAGACAATTTGGTGGTTTCTTACAAAATTAAACATAGTCTTAACTTATGATTCAGCAGTCATGTTCCTTGGTCTCTAGCCAAAGGAGTTGAGAATTTATGTTCACACACACAAAAGAGATGTTTATTGAAGCTTTATTCATAATTGCCAAAACTTGGACTCAACTAAGATTTCCTTAAGTAAGTGAACAGATAAATAAGCCTTGGTACATTAGATAAAGGAATATTATTCAGTGCTAAATAGAAATGAGCTATCATGACATGAAAAACATGGAGGAAACTTTAGTACATATTGCCAAATGAGAGAAGACCATTTAAAAAAGTTACGTACTGTTTGATTCCAACTTTATGACATTTTGGAAAAGGCAAACCTATGGAGACAGTAGAAATACCAGTGGTTGCCAAGACTTATGGGGAAGGGAAGGAGGATAGGTAGAATGTGGGATTTTTAGGACAGTGAAACTATTCTGTATGATACTATAAAGGTGGATACATGTCATACTTTGAAAATATTCTGTATGATATTATAATGATGGATTTAGATAATTATATATTTGTCCAAACTGATAGAATGTACCCCAAGAATGAACTCTAATGAAATGGAGTCTGAATGATAATGATATATCAATGTAGGAACATGTATCATTCTTGTGGGGAATGTTGATAAATGGGGGAGTAGGCATGTGTGAAGACAGCAGTATATGGAAAATCTCTGTATTTTCTGCTCAATTTTGTTGTGAACCTAAAATTCTTCTTAAAAGTGAGAGATATTAACAGATATTTAAAACATTAAAAAAGATATCCCTTTACCCTGAAAAACTATGTTCAGGAATTTATCGAAAGAAATAGAGACTTCTGTCCTGGTATGTTAACCATAGAGTTATCTTATATGATAAAGTAAGTAGTCTAAATATATAGCACTTAGTAACTGGAAACTGGTTAAATAAATTATGACATATCCACAATGCTCTTGTTAAAATTATGGTGTAAAAATATTCATTGATAGACTTGTCTGGGTGGCTCAGTTGGTTGGAAAATTGTACACCATATGGTCACAGGTTTGATTCCTGGACAGGACACATACCTAGGTTTCAGATTGATCCCCAGTTGAGGTGCATACGGGAGGCAACCTATCAATCATTCTCTCTCTCTCTCTCTCTCTCATTTCTATTTTCTCTCTCTTTCTAAATATCAATAAAAACATATCCTCAGAGGAGGATTTAAAAAAACTCATTGGTATAGGAAAATACCTGTGACTTACTAAATTCATTCAGTCAGCCAGGCTGGTGTGGCTCAGTGACTGAGCATCGATCCAGGAACCAAGAGGTTGCCAGTTCCGATTCTGAGTCAGAGCACATGCCAGGTTTGTGGGCTCAGCGCACTGTGGGCATGTGCAAGAAGCAGCCACTAGAGATGTTTTTCTCTCATCGATATATATCTCTCTCTCTATTCTTCTCCCTTCTTCTCTCTCTAAGAACCAGTTAAAACATATTAAAAAAATAAGTTCATTCATTCAACAAATATTTACTGACACAAAAAATATGTGTTTATTTAATAGGTATATTTCAAGAATGAAATTGACTATAATGTCACATGGTGGAGACAGATGACTAGTGTTAAAATTTTTTTCACAATCTTTCTTAAAAGTGATTCATCCTTCCTTATTTATTTAATGAACTATTCATTTAGTCCTTAAGTCCCTAGGGTTTTAAAACATATTAAGAAACTCTTTCAAAAATGGATTTCAATTGCAGTTTACATTTAATATTATTTTGTATCAATTTCATGTGGACAGCATAGTGGTTAGACAATCATATACTTTACAAATTGTTACCCTGATATTTCCAGTACCCACCTGGAATACAAAGTTATTACAATACTAGAGGCGTGGTGCACGAATGCATTGGTGGGGTCCCTCTGCCTGACCTGAGGGGATCAGGCTGAATCCAGCTCTCCGACATCCCCTGAGGAGTCCTGGAGTGTGAAAGGGCAGTTTTTGGATGATGCACCCCAGAATCGGGCTCCCTCCTTTCTGGTTCCAGGTGCTTCACCTGAGAACCACAGCTGCCAAATCACCGTAGCTTGGCAGCTCCTGCGTTAAGCATTTGCCCCCTGGTGGTCAGTACGTGTCAAAGCTACTGGTGGGAGTGTCTGCCTCCTGGTGGCATTGTGGATCATAGCTACCATTGGACTGTCAAACGGTCGGATGGTCAGTTAGGCTTTTACATATATAGATTATTGACCTATATTTCCTATGCTGTACTTTACATCCCTGTGACTATTTTGTAACTACCAATCTGTACTTCTCAACATCTTCACCTTTTTCATCTCATTCCCCAACCCTCTGGCAACCTCAGTCTGTTCTCTGTATCTATGAGTCTATTTCTGTTTTGTTCATTTGTTTATATTGTGAGAAACTCTTTGACACCCCTTCCAAGAAGGTGAATTCCTGTTTTCCTTTCCCATGAACATGGGCTGGTTCCAATGATTTTATTTCTAGTAAATAAAATGTGGTAGAAGTGATGATGTGTACTTCTAAGGTGTCATAGAAGGTGGTACAGTACAAAAGCCTTAGGAAACCTAAGTAGGTGTAAGAAATTCACCTCACCTGAAACTACCACGCTGGAGACACCATGAGGACAGAGCACATAGAAAACAAGAGATGCCAAGGACACCCTGTTGTCCAGCCCCAGCTCTTTGTCTTCCAGCCTAGGCACCAGGTAAGCAAGGAACTCTTCAGCCAATGCCTGACCCAGCCTTTGAGCCACCGGCCCTGGCTGACACTGAGTGGAGAAAGACAAACTGTTCCATCAAACCCTGATCACATAGCAGATTTGTGAACAAAATACATGTTGTTGTTTTAAAAGCCCCTAAGCTTGGAGGTGATTTGTTATTCAGACTTGGATAACTGGAACAAACGTTTACCTGTCAGGCATGTTACAATCTTATGCACAAATCTACAAAGGCATGATCTCTCTCTCTCTCTCTCTCTCTCCCTCACCCAAAAAAACAAAACATGTCGGTAACATTGTTTTTTGGGTGGTGGAATCTTTGGCAATTCCTTTGTGCTTGTCTGTGATATGAAGATTATCTGATATTGGTAACACATGTATTACCTCTATCATTAGAGACTAACTCAACAAATGAGTAGCTGAATAAATAAGTAGAAAAAGATGAATCACTTCTGGAAAGGCCTTGATAATCTTCTAACACTAATCACCTATTTACAGGGTGACACATTATAGGCCACTTTATCTTTGAAACATGCTCATGAAAGTGCACTTCTGTGGCAGTCGCAGTGTATACTGGGCTCCCTGGCTTCACAGACCCTGCATTCTCAACACAGGAAACACGACCTTGTGGGAGAGAGATGCAACTCCGGGTGGCTGTTTAGTAATTTGTACCCAGTGTAACTGCCATCAAATCTATTTTCATCAATATTCGGGTGTTTTGAGAAAGAAAAAAAAACCCTAAATGGGCCACCTCTGGGTTCTGGGTATTTATAATCATGTTCTTCATTTCTCATGTCATGACTCATGGAAAAGAGAAGTCCACAAAGCTCAGATGGATGCCTACAGTGCTTTCCCCAATGACCCATGCCAAGAGAAGAGTTCTGGGAAGATAATCATCTGTCTGCTTTATATGCATTTCAGATGCTCCTTGCATAGAGGGGAAAATATGAAAATTAGCTGTAGCTTCTTGACTGTTTGGGCAGTGATTGTGCAGAGTGTTTGGTTGGTGATGACATTTGCTTTCTATTTCCACATCAAATAAGGCAGTCAAACATGTTGAGGAAGCTGCTCTTAGTAAAGAATAATTAACATTTTTGTCCCCGGGGAAAGATGTCATGGACAAAAGAGGCCTGGATTTGGTCTAGAAACATCAGGCTATTCTTGTAGTAACCTGTGAAAGTCTGTTGCATCTTATTACTGTGTCAGGATGAGGGCCAAAAGTAGACAAACAAGAGTATAAAATTTATCTTTGCTTTCAGAACTCTGGAATATGTCCATTTTAATAATGTTTGAGGCAAGGGAAAGCTGGTTTCCCAGCCCAGTTATAAATAGCTTGATCTTTAGTCCAAGTTCAAGCTGCAAAAGGTCTTTGGGCATCCACTGACCAGCTGTGCCCAGCCTCTGCACCACAGCAGTGCCCCTCCGCGCCCCTCCCCCCCTTTAGTTACCTTATACTGTGAAAATGTTGGCTGTAGTGTGACATCAAATGCTCTGGAGGATGACAGCATTTGATTTCATGCATTTAGTGATTACTACGTGCCAGACACTGCTTTGTACATATTAAATCCTTACTTTACTTTCCCAATAGCCTTGTGAGGTAGGTTTTATGTCTAATGCACAGAGGTCATGCATCAGACATAAAACCCCATTTTACGGAAGAGAAAGCTAGAGCAACAAGAAAATATTGCCTAAGATCACCCAGCCAGTATGTGGCAGAGATAGGACTATAAAGATAGAAATAATAATTATGCTATCATATTGTCAGTGCTTACTTTGTAGCAGGCTCTTTGCTAGACACTTTATGTGTATTAACGAAAGTATCCAAACCTTGGAAATAAGGCAAAATGATGACTGCATGCCTTTTCATGCTGAGACGTTATCTAATAGGACACCCCACGCTCCCATCACCCCAAGGATTATCTATTTCTCTAGCAATGCATCTTTGTTTGACCTTCTGTTTACTATTAATTTCAGGCACAGATGGAATTAGATGCCAATATGTAGCACATTGATACATTACAAAAAATTTTTGGATGGTAGAGATGCAAATCATTTTTATAGAAAAGGTAATCCCAAGTATTAAGTTTTATTACCTGGTAGAATAGTAATCAGTTTTACAAATAATTTGGCAATCTTATTCCAGCACTTTTCATTTATAATGTAAATTAGGCTCCCATATTCCTTTATATTTAGCTCTGTCAATATAACCTGCTGGTTTCCTCCTTAGTAAGCTAAATAACTTTTTGTCTTATGTTTACTATAAGTTTCGAAGATGTGAGAATAAACAAGTCATCTTTTCTGTCAAAGGAGGGAGTTTAGGCAGCTGCTGTTTTCGCCCACGTGACTTGCAGCTCCCCTGAGGGCCACCATTTTGAAATGGCAAAGGTCAACCCCTCCCTTTTTCCTTTGAATTAGCCAATTGCATAAGACTGTGAGCCTAAGCCTGGGGTGGGCAAACTTTTTGACTCGAGGGCCACAATGGGTTCTTAAACTGGACCAGAGGGCCGGAACAAAAGCAACCTGACAATGCTGGCACTCTCATCTTGGGCTGCTGGTGTAGGAGCGGATGGGAGAACAAGAGAACCCTCTGTTCTTTCAGCTCTGTGGGTCGGATAGGACAGCTGAACGGGCTGGATCCGGCCAGAGGGCTGTAGTTTGCCCATGGCTGGGCCCTAAACTCTTCCAATCAAGAATGAGGGGCAGAGGTCATGCATCAGACATAAAACCCCAAGCAGACCGCCCTCTCAGTGTGTGTGCTGTTAGACCCTGAGTGTGCGCATCCTCCTGTAGGAGCAAAGACATGTCTTGCTATCTGGCTCCCAAGTATCCTTTGTGTTCTGCCAGGACCCCTGGATAGTCATGTCTTTAACATTTTCCAAATTGAACTATTTAACTCCCACAAAATCCAGGGAAGTAGACAATGTTGTTTTCTCTGTTTCACAAAGAATCCAAGGATTGAAGATGTCAAATAACTAGCCCAAGGTTTCACATTAATAAGGAAAGGAGCTAGACAGAGACTCAGGGCTGCCTTCCTCCACAGGCTGTGTTTCAGTCAATGTGCTCAACTCCCTGCGTGCTGAGTCACTGAGGGCTGGGCCTTATTCTGTCCATTTATATAAAAAGCCAAAATAAGTTTTCATACTAAAATAAATTTCACAAATAATCTTAAACCTTATTGGAATAAGATGGTATATAAAATTTTTAAAAATAATAAGGAAATTGTCCACCTCCAGATGTAATCTATAGATCTGGCTTTGAAGCTCTCATTTCTGTTAAAGGCTTCAAATGTTCTAAAGGCCAGACTTTTCTGTAAAATTAATTGGAATTGAGAAAAGTAGTCATGTTCAGGATAATGATCTAACCAAAATAATGTTCTTACTTGGTTGTTATTAAAGATAAGAACTCTGTGGTCAGTAGGCCCTAGTTTGGAGTCCTTACTCTTGATTCCAGATTAGTAACAATCTTTCTATTAGAAAATGAAAATGTTTCTCTTTTTATTTTCCATGTTTGGTTTTGTCTGGCCTGGCTGTTGTACTCTCTCAATTACTTTGGAATCCAAAGTAGTTGACTATTATATTAATGTTCTCAGATTCCGAATACTAGAATAATCTGAAGTGCTGTTAAAAATTCAAATTCTTGGGTTTTGCCTCAGATTATACCACTTAAACTTATTTTATGAATTAGTCTCATTTCTAAATTTTTAAAAGATTGTATAATGAACAACCTCTTGTTGATTCAGTTCTAAATATGAAGACAAACACACACACACACACACACACATATATATAAATATATAAATATATATATTTAAATATATATTTAAATATAAATATAAATATATATATATTTAAAATATATTTTATTGACTTCTTACAGAGAGGAAGAGAGAGGGATAGAGAGCTAGAAACATGGATGAGAGAGACAAATCAATCAGCTGCCTCCTGCACACCCCCCACTGGGAATATGCCTGCAACCAAGGTACATGCCCTTGACCGGAATCAAACCTGGGACCTTTCAGTCCACAGGCTGACACTCTGCCCACTGAACCAAACTGGTTTTGGCATGAAGATACATATTATTGAAACTTCTTTGACTCTAAGTCATGAGTAAGGTGAATCAGAATGACTGGAGCCAGGTATATGAACTTAAAAAAAAAACCCACAAAAAAAAAAACCCTAGGTGATTCTTATACACACTCATTAAGTGGTTTGGTTAACATTCTAGTCCTTTATTTATTGGAAAAATTATTTCTCAATTCTGGGCCCTAGATTTGTCATTTATTTAAACAGGAATGATAGCATTTGCCTTATGGGTAGTAAATGGTTTTTTGCTAGAGTTGGAAGATGGTGGCCAAACTTCTATGAAAGTTGGTAGGGACAAGGTCCTGAAGTCTCTCAGGAGAGAGCAATTAGGGTTTGGGCTTTGGGGACTCTGCAAAGCAGAATTGAACTGCTGAGTTTAGAAAAAATAATGAGCATGAAGAGATGTCAAGAACTATTCTTATAATAATCCACTAGAGGAATTCAAAGAGTATTTTTGCTAGTAGGAGGAAAAATTAGCAGACTTGAATATAGATCAGTAGAGATTATGCAATCTAAAAATACAGCTAGGTTAAAGAATGGTGTACATTGTTTACATCAAATATTCATCATTTTTTTCGACACCAATTCTCTAATTCTCTTAAGCCAACTAGATGGCCAACAATTCAATTCTATTCTGACCCCATGTAACTGGAGTTAGCATCAGATCCCACAAGTTAAAGGACTTAGTCCCACAAGACTTCTACTTCAAACACTAGCTGCAAGCATGGTTCCCAGGCAACCCACACTTAGGTCCAGCTAACAACAAATTCAGGGTTCCAACGAACACTTCACTGTCACCTCATGTTTGATACTTCTTGAGAACAACTTACAGAACTCAAGAAAGTGTTCTGCTTACTATCACAGTTTATTACATGGGGTACAAACAAACTCTCAGATGAAGAGATACATAGAGTTGGGTCTGGAAGGATCCCATGCACAGGAGTCTCTGTCCCCATACAATCTGTGTGTACCACTCTTCTGACACATGGGTATACTATTCACCAACTCAAAACACCATAATTTGGGGATTTTTATGGAGATTTCATTATGAAGGCACAATTGTTTAAATCATTGCTATATGTGATTAAACTCAACCTCCATCTCTTCTCCCCTCCCTGAAGATTGGAGATCAGAGATGAAGTTCCAACCTTCTAATTATGGAGGTGATTTTTCTTACAGTCAGCCTCCCTCTTGAAGCTATGCCCACCCTCCAGCAGAATCTCTCATTAGCATACGAAAGACATAATTTACAGAGGTTTTAGGAGCTCAGTGTCAGAGACCAGACACAAAGACCAAATATTTATTTTTTATTACATCATAGGTAGAAAAAGATAGTCCATGCAAACAGCATCCATAGAGTGCTGAAGTATCCATACTAAGATGAGACAACATAGACTTTAAGACAAAAAAAAAATATTGCTGCAGATAAGGAGGGGAATATTGTAATTCCCTAATATCCTGTAGAGAGGAACTGATGGATGAAAAGAGAGGGGTGATCAGAAGCTATGATCATTGCTCAGCCCTACAGAATTGGTTCAGGAACAGTGGCAGGTCCAAACATGAGCAGGGCCCATTAGGGTAAAGAAGTTCCAGGTATATGAGCTGGAGAAGACCAGCTCAGTGGAAGAAGACCTTCCCTTTAATTCCATTCTTCACAACCTCACACTTTACCCTTTCACTTTTATCATGGCCTCTCCATGAACCTTCAATGGAAACGATTTCTTGATCAGGTTGAGTCCTAGAAAAATGAGCATCTTATATCTTATTATGAATAATATTGAGAGAATATAAATTACTTGAGAGGGTGGTAATTCAATTTAATGGTTGAATGGAATGTGTGCCTTGAAGAGGACTAAGCTAAGAAATGATGAACAGTTGTAAAATAATGAACAGGAGAAAAGTACTTGAGAAAATGAAAAATGTTTAATATAGCTTACGAAGGGCAAAATCTTTTCATTCATTCACTATCTTAATGACCTAGTGATAATAAAACCAAAGGAATCATCAGTCTTCCAAAGAGTCAGTTTTATAGTGATTGGGTGGGTTTTTGTATATAATTTCATGTGTCCACTACCAAAATTATATTTATTTAGCATTAACACACATGATAAAATGATCCCTTTTAATATTTAAAAGTAGGCACAGTTCTTTTTTTGTTGAGATTATACCACTTAAACTTATTTTATAAATTAGTCTCATTTTTAAATTTTTAAAAAGATTCTATAATGAACAATCTTTTGTTGATTCAGTTCTAAATTTGAAGACACATTCTTATTGAAACTGTTTTAACTCTAATTAAGTCATGAGTAAGATGAATTTTGAAATATACCAATTTTGCATTTTTCTATAAGAATGAAGAAACCAGAACCCAAATCAGGGAAATTACAAGTTATAAAATTTATTCATCTTAATGTAACCTTTGTTCTTCTTATCAGGAAATTATGTTATTTTTGAAACACAACTTTAATGCCTTTTATTGTGAGTTAGCATTGACTTAATTTCCTTTGTACAGATTAAAAAATAATTCTCTTTATAATTCACATTTTCATTTTGATGGGCTTAATTAGGGTGACAAATCCCTGGCACTTGACTTGTGAAATGTTATGTAAAACACAATGACTTAGAGTCTATTTAATTAATTTAACACTTTATTATTTCCATTTAAATTTTGTTTTGTCTAAGTTGTCTCTGCAATGAAAAGGGCTTATCTTAGTAGCAGTTACTAGTAAAGTATGTATGCAACATCAATTTTAAGGAGGCATGAGTAAATTTCACTTATAAACCTTTTTGATATTTCTAAGGTAAAGTCACTCTGAGACAGAATGTTAATAACAGGTTATTTGGCCAACCCCTTTTACTTTATGGATGAAGATGAGGGTGCTTTGATTTCTCCCTTTAACCCCCACATTCAACTGGTCCTCAAATTGTGACAATTTTCTTTTCTAAATATTTTTTCCAATATGTTTTTCCCTCTCTTTCCCTACTTCCATTGTTTATTCATGGCTTCATAAGATTTTATCTAGAAAACTGGTTTTCCTATTTTCTTTTCATTCCATTTAAATCCATCTTTCATCAACCTCCAAATTCAGTTATTTAAAAAGCATATCTTAAAATGATACTACATATCATTAGTCCCTAAGGAAATGCAAATAAAAACCACAATAAGATAACACCTCACACTCACTGGGCTAGCTATAACACACACACACTCACACATACACCAACACCAATAGAAAAAGAAAAGTGTTGGCAAGGATATGGAAAGTTTGAAACCCTCATACACTGTTGGTGGGAATGTAAAATGGTAAAGCTGCTATGGAAAACAGGTTGGTGTTTTCTTAAAAAGTTTAACAAAGAGGTACCATGTGACCTGACAGTTAAGTATATATTCAGTAGAACTGAAAACAGGCACTCAAACAAACACTTGTTCACAGATGTTCACAGCAGCACAATTCACATTAGCTAAGAGCAGAAACAAGTTGTTCATCAAAGACTGAATAGATAGATAAAAATGTGGAATATTCAAACAATGGAACATTATTCAGCCCTAAAAAAAAGAATGAAGTACTAATAGATGCTATAACTTTGAAAACATTATGGTAAGTGTAACCAAACACAAAGGTCACATCTACACTAATAAAAGATAAAGATGCAAATTGACCATACCTTTGTGATGCCCTTCAGCCAATCAGGAGTGAGAATGCAAATTAACCTAACAAAGATGGTGGGTTAGTTTGCATACACAGGCGCTCAGTGGGCTGGGGTGGAATGCTTGTGTCATTGCCACGGTGACAACACAGGCATTCGCACCACCCCAGCTACTCAGAGCCTGGGAGCAGCATGGGAAGGTGGAAAGGCTGCTCTGTGTGGAACGAAGGCAGAAAGGCAGCTTTGGGCCTGAACAAAGGCTGTGCCAGCAGCCAGGGTAAGGAAGGCCCATTCTGCACAAATATTCATGCATCAGGTGTCTAGTATTATATAATTCTACTTGTATATAATATCTAGAATAGGTAAATATATAGAGATAGAAAGTAAATTAGTGATTGCCAGGAGCTGAGCAGTAACTGCTTAATGGATACAGGTGGGGAAGGCACATGCTTCTCCAAATTCCTGCAGAAAATTTACTGAACTCATAAATGGACAAAATTTAGTCCAGATTGGTGATATGACTTATAGGGAATTGTTAACAAAGCCTGGAGTCAACCTTCTTCCCAGGCTGGTGCTGCCAGGAACTGGCAGATAGTACTCAGCAAGGAGAGCTTACTTGCTTGTGATTGTATTGGCTGTTTCTCTTAAGTACTTGTGTTTGTGGGCCAGCATAATTGAGGAAAGTATCACTTTTCCTCTCTGTATTTTGCTTTCCCCATTTCCACAAGTGTAACCAAGCCCTTTGAAGCTCTTTGATTTTAGAGGAAGTTTTTGTTATTGGACCAGAAGCAGACATTTTCAGTAAGATATTTCTCTTCCTGGCTTTTGTTTTTCTGAAGCCTTAGCTTGGATAAATTCATGGGAAGCTCATTTAAGGACTATCAGAGAAGGAGAGGGTTTCCTTTCCTTAGATCAAATAGAAAGGTCAAAGAAGAGAAGTGGGGTGTGAGAGGTGGTTGGAAATTAGGCCGTGGACTCCAGTCATGTGAAGAAGCAAAGAGATGCCTGTTCAAGGGAGCTGTGTGGGCTCATCAGTGAGGACCTCAGGGACACCAGGAAGAAACCAAACATTGTGGGCCTTTCCCCCTGTTTTCATGCAATACCTCTCCTACTGATGAAATGAAACAAAAGTATCAAGCTGAAGGGAGGTGCTCTATAAGATCTGCTTGTCCTCCAGTAGCTCCTCTGGCCACCTTCTTCAGTGTCGGAAATGATCACATCTTAGCTTTTTGGAAATTTTTGTCATAAAGTCATTAAATGAGGTAGCTGTGTGCTAGAGGGACTGTTAAAGAGGAAGCCAAAGACCTAGGCTATTTCCCAAGAGCACGGGACAAGGCTATGAAAGGGGTGGTCTTCCTTGGCTATTAACTCTTAGAATAGTGCTTCTTAGGCTCCGTCCTCTGCCCAACTCCAGAATAAGCCTAGAGTTGTCAGGCTTGTTCTGCCCTTATCAAAATCAGGAGTCCTGCTTTGCCTTTAAGTACCTAGGTTAGGAGACAGGGGAGAAGTGAATGTGACCTCAAAGTGTTAGCAGACATTGACACTGTAGCATGGAGGAGTTTATCAGATCATCCAGTCACTTAAGGAAACAGGGATCCAGAGGAAGGGTAGTCAGAAGGGAGAGGTTTTGACTAAATTGGGAGAAGGAGGAAGGAAGTAGTTGGAAAGGTTAGGACGAGGCAGGGCTGGAGGATGGTGTGGGGAAATGTGAGGCTGCACACAGACTATTAGAACCAACATGGAAGCCCCAGCCCCTGGAGTCGAGGAGAGGCAGTGCCTTGGCTCAGGTTGCCATAACAAAATATCACAAAAAGGGTGTGTGGGGGTGATTAATAGCAGACATTTCTATTGTCCCAGTTCTGGAGGATGCAAGTACAAGATCTGTGCGCCAGTATGGTCAGGCTCTGGTGAGAGCTCTCCTCCCAGCTAGCAGATGGCCACCACGTGGATGTGTGATCACCTGGCCTTTGATTGGAGCATAAATGGGGAGAGAGAGGGAGTGTGTGTGTGGGAGGTGAGAGCAAGCCAGTCTACCCCTTCTTAGAAGGCCACCAGTCCCATTGGTTGAGGACACCATCTGTATGACCTCATGTAACCTTAATTACCTTCTAAAAGCCCTATCTCCTAGGGCTTCAATATTTACATTTGGGAGGGGGTACACAGTTTAGTCTATTGCAGGCTGATTGGTGGGGAGATCTTATCTGCTTCTTTACAAGGCTGTCTTCTTTAAGAACAATAGCAGCAAAGTCACTTGATTTGCCTATAGAATTATGGAAATATGGAGACAGTACTGTGCTTTTGTTTCACATAAAATACAAGTATTTTGGAATGACCCATGGTGAATCAGAAGGGGGAACTTGAGCATTTCACATACAGTTCTCAGGCAAAAATATGGGATTAGTCACCAACTTACTGGAAATTCAATGGTACTACTGTGCAAATTGTATATAATAAAACTCCCGAGCTCTGACAGGTGGGGTCTGCTTACTGCCCTAGTGGTGGTAAACTTGATTGCTTGTCTAACCAGATGTTTTTGTTACTCTCTCTTTTATAATTCTTTATCCATGTCATCAGGAATAATTTGCATGTAGGTCACAGATTCATATCTATTGCTGAAGTCAAATTACTGGCAAAGGGGATGAGGGCCAGGGAAAGCTTTTGCATGGTGCCATTGTAAGCGTGTCACTATCAGAGTCTGAACATCAGCCACCACCTGAGATTCGCCAAGCCGAGGTGCTGGAAATGTGAGTTCCAAATTGGAGTCAGTTTGTCACTTTCGGCTTCATTAAAATACAACCTGTGGACTTTTAGCTGACAATTGGAAAAATAGTCCTCACTTTGCTAGAAGGTAGCTCTTCATTCCTTTGGGGATGATCCCCGTAAAATTGATTAAAGAGAAAGTTTTATTAGGATTGCCTCCAGCAACTTTTGTAACTTGTATTGGATGAAGGTTAATGTGCCATCAAAAAGATTATAATATCCTTCTGCAAATCTTATAAAAACAGAAGTAAAAGTTCTCATGAATCTCTTTGTCACTGAGGCCATGGGCTCACACTCTCCCCAGATAAATATTTCAAGAATACAGTGAAATAGTACTCCTGGGAGTCTAATTGTTCCCCTTTGAAATAGCAGTCATATAATCTCTCTCTTCCTCTCCATCAGGTGGGCTTTAGTTAAGTGGATGGTGACAGAGAAGGTTTCTGCTTAGTCAGAGATCCACAGACCAGATGGCAGGTAATACCTGGATTCAGGTGTTGATCACATTCATTCATTTCCCCCCTTTCTAACAAAATCACAACAGCCAGAGGTATATGGTAAATACTTACTTCATAATATTTAAACTTGACCACATAAAAAATGAAAAACATATATCTTTGCCAAAAATATAATAAGTGAAATTAAAAGAAAAACGACAAGCTAGATACAGGAACTGCAACTTATATAACAAAGAGCTGTTTCCCAAGTGGTTGTCATTATTCACAGTAGTTCTGTTCTATAAAATCAATTTGAACACTGAATTAGCAAGTACGGAACCATTGCTCCTAGGGGAGACAGGGTAATTTCCTACAAGCCTTTGGTCACAACATTTTTGTCAACCAATCAATACACAACCTCATTTTATGTGTGCACCTGTTTCAAGACACCTTATTTACTATATATTATTCCTTCATTAACACTGAACTCACAGCTAAGAGTGCCATAGCTCATGTTTGAGCAAAGCTCACTCCACATATTTTCTCCATAAGGCACGCCACAGCCTTCTGGCTCTCAGGAACACTAAGAGCCCTGTGCTTGTGAAGTCATTTTAAATAGGCAATCACCAACAAAACACACAAGTTTGAGAAACATGCCACTAAGCAGACCATGAAAAGAACTCCTGTTTACAGTGTGAGAGCTGAGACAAGGAGGCAGATCATAGCCCTGTTAGATCTCAGCTGGGAACGTATGTGCGTGTTGAGTAACTCATGGTTTTCTCCTCGCTGTGCATATCTGTGAGTGGCCCTGAAAGCAGGATTTGAGGGTTACAGATAAGTTTCAGCAAGTGGGTGAATCCATAAACATGAAATCTGTAAATAATGAGGGTCTGTTGTCTATGTACAAATTTACAAAAAGTCGATAAGAAAATGACTAACTGCCCAGCAGGAAAATTGGCAAAGGCAGTGCAGGGACAGATGTTAGAATAGGAAACACAAGTGACTCCTAAATATATGAAAAGATGCTCAGTGTCTCTCATATTAAGAGAAATGCAAATTAAATTAAAATTACATTGGATGCCATTTTAGAACCTATCAGATTAGTAAAGAGAGACCATGTGTTAAAGCACCATGTTGGAGAGGTCATGTGGAAACAGGCACTGTTGTGTTTTGTCTGTGAGAATGCAAAGGTATAGGATATTAAATACCAAACCAAATGTTCTTTCACCTAGCAAGTTCATTTCCAGGAATTCATCCTATAGATATATTTGGGTCCACACAAAATGACACGTATAGAACATTATTCATTGCATCTGCAGCCTTGTTTATAAAGGCAAAAATCTTGACAACAATCTAAACGTCCATAACAACTTTTTGGTTAAGAAAATGATGATGCAGATACATCAAGACTATGAAATGGTATTCAAGTTTATAAAAGAACTAGGGGCCCAATGTATGAATTCATGCACCTTGAAAAGAACTGTGGGCTACGAGGCTATGGTGAGCATAGGGGTGGGTCTGAACCCATTTTTATACCCCTTCCTAGTCTCCTCTTTGCCGGCAACCCTGCTCCAGCTGCTGCCAGCTCTGTTCCCACCTGCAGCTGGCACCCAGAGCCAGTTTTGGTCCCTTGGTAACATCAGTGGGTGCAAGTGGCAGCTGCCAGCCCTGATTGCCCTTCAGGAGCAGGGGGAGGTGGGGCTGGCAGTCGCCACTTTCTCCTGCTGACAGCGCCGAGCTTGGGACTGGCTCTTGGTGCCAGCTGCAGGTGCGAGCAAAGCTGGTGCCAGCAGTGGGTGTGAGTGGGGCTGTCACCAGCAGCGGGTGCAAGCAGGGTTGGCTGTTGTTCCTGATTGCCCCTCAGGAGCAGGGGGAGGTGGAGAAGTTCTGAGGGGCAAATTGGGACTGGCAGCTGGTGCTTGCACCTGCTGACAGTGCTAGCAGCAGGTGTGAGCAGGGCCAGAGCCGGCAGCAGGTGCATGTGCCAGGTGGGATTGTGGCGAGCAGGAACAGAGAATTTTCAGTAACCACCAGAAGCTAGACCCAATGACAGTGACTACTGTCCCGCCTTGGTCTGGTGCCCCCACTCACTTCCACCATCCTGCTGCAGCCAACACCCTCCATGTTCCTCGATCTGCTGCCTGCTGCTAATGCCCACCATGTTACCTGCATGCCCCCTGGTGGTCAGCGCACGTCATAGTGACCGGTTGTTCAGCCATTTGGTCTATTTGCATATTTGCCTTTTATTATATAGGATACCTATTGTGATTATATCTGTGTATTTGTGGATACTGGATTACTCTTCTCCCCATCCCCTCCTCCTCTAGACTTAGAGTTTTAACAGTTATGAATATAAATTTTGGGACAGGAGAATAGGGTGAGGAGAAGGTGGGAAACTGATGGTACGGATTATCCTGCCTTAGCCTACTTATTTACTTACATATTATCTATGTTCATCTGTATCTTATCTATATTTAACTCTTTCTTTCTGCTAAAGACTCCTCCCCTGAGTTTTGAATTATAAAAATTTAGGTCATGCATCACCTTGTAGACCAGTCAGAGTATTTACAGATGCCTCTCCTTTTTTTTTTTTTTAATATAACTATTCAAAATCTCTAACACCCCTATCCTATTTTTCAACACCTCACATCAAATTTCCATGCCTCTTAATTTATTTAGATAATTGAAGCCATAAGGTATAAAATGTCTCTACTTGATGTCCCTCTCTGGAAGATTTGTCTACATCTTATCAGCACATCCTTACTTACCCCTGTGACACCCGAGGGATGAAGCCCTTCTAGTCAAGTTCACCTTTCTGGGGCCTGCCTCTCCTTACCCCCTTATAAAATGAAAGTTTCCCTCTCTACTGATTTAATCCCCTTTGCATATAAATATTGTCATGTTTCTCTCCTTAAAAGAAAATATTCTCTCCCCTTACCCCTGCCCTACCCCCTTTGGTTACTGTCAGATCTTATTCTGTCTTCTTTTCTCATCCAAGATGCCTCGAATTCAAGTTTCTACATCCTGCCTCCACCTTCTCCCTTTCTCTGAACGGTGGGATTCCAGCTGGTGTTCACAGTCCCACTCTTTGGAAACTGCTCTCACAAAGTTAGAAATGTGTCCTCAAATGTTGTAGCCAATGGATAAGTTCAATTAATACCCTAAGAGCTCTTTTTTAAAAAATATTTATTCACACTATTAACCAGTCAGTTATTTCCTCTTCAAACCCTGACTCCTGAGGCTTGGGTGACATCTCTCCATTGGTTTTATTTCTACATTTTGACTGGTCCTGGCAGTCTCCATTCTTCCTTTTACCGGAAAACACTCATGTTCTGGGGAACACGTCAGCTGCCCACAGCTCTTCCCACCCTGTTTTCATTTCCTTTTAAATATTATTGTTGAGGTATAAGTTTTACACAATAAGTAGTACCCTCTTAAAGTGTACAATTAAAAGAATATATTAACAAATATATACACTCATGAATCTAGGAAAATTCAGATGCAGAATAATTCCATCATACCCAAGGTTTCCATTTCTGTCTATTTCTCCACTGATCCCCGACTGCAGCAGCTAATGAAATATGCATTTTGTCACTGTAGATTAATTTGCAATTTCTGGGGTTTTATATACTAGTAAATAGAATAGTACACTGTGGATTCTTATCTCTGGCTACTTTTATTTATCATAATATTTTGGTTTATAATGTTTTTTATTGTATCAGTAATAAACTATTACTGATACTTAGATTGTATCAGTAGTAGATTGTATGAGTAGTTTTTCTGTGAAGAACTACTTTATTATATGGATTCTAGAGGCCTGGTGCATGAAATTCGTGCCCCCAAGTGGGGGCGGGGGGAGCAGGGTCGTCTCAGCCCAGCCTGCATCATCTCCAATCCAAGACCCCTTAGAGGATGTCAGACATCCTTCTCGTAATCTGGGACTGCTGGGTCTTAACTGCTCACCTGCCTGCCTGGCTGATCTCCCCAAACTTCCCCCCACCACTGCCCTGGTCACCTCCTTACTGCCCCCCCCCCCAAGTCTGGTCACCCCTCACTTCCCCCCCTGCTGGCTTGGTTGTCCCCAACTGCCCCCCTGCCAGTCTGGTCACCCCACATAGCCTGCTGTTTGGTCATCTCTCACTGCCCCTCTGCCAGCCTGGTTGCCCCAAACTGCACCCCCTCTGCCAGACTGGTCACCCCCAAATGCCTCCCCTGCTGGCCTGTTGCCCCCAACTACCCCTGCCTGCCGGCCTGGTCACCCCACACAGCCTGCTGTTCAGTCTTTTGGTCATCCCTCACTATCCCCCTTGCTGACCTGATTGCCCTCAACTGCTCCCCTACTGGCCTGGTCACCCCCAATTGCCCCCCTCACTGGCCTGGTCACCTCATGCAGCTTGCTGTTCAGTCATTTGATCAATCCTCACTATCCCCCCTGCTGGCCTGGTTGCCTCATGCAGCCTGCTGTTTGATTGGCCATCCAGTTGTTTTGGTCCTGACAGCCCCTGGCTTTTTATATATTAGGATATAATTTTGTTTATATACTCAGTTCTTGATAGACATTTATGTTCTCTAAACCCTGTTTTGGTGTTTTTTTCCTCACCAAAATCTTGTTCTTTGTGCCACCTGCTAATTGTTTTATTTTCTTAAACTTAAATTTCACTCATGTTTTCTCATTTACCACGCTACTTGAACATATAGCTTCTCTATACACTTTCAGATAAGAAAAATATGATTTAAAGTACCCTAAGTACATATATACTTGAGTGTAATTAGGAATTTTTAAAAATTTGAATTCTAAATGATTTTCTTTCTCAAAGGAAGTGGCTTCTAAGAAAGAATGGGTAATCTTTTCCTGCAGCGGACAGGTTTATCTCTGGGCCACTTTGTCACCTTGATGGCAGCAATGGTTAAGGTTTCTATAGAAAGGCATGTGGAAGTTTAAGTAGTCCAGAAGCCCTCTGACAAAGTACTTCTTTGATTTAAAAACAAACAACACAACAACAACCCCCCCCCCAAAAAAAAAACAAAAAACAAAAAACAACTATACAATATTTACAGGGATTTCAGTTATAAAAATTGATACATGAAATGTAGTGTTTTCTATCACACATTTGAAATTTAAGCTCTTTGAGACTTTGAAAGTGCCAGTTATTTCTTCTTTCCCTCCTGTTGTTTGCTGAACAACCACATCTCCTTTCCTAGTTTTATCAACTACCTACTTGTAGAAATTCCTAAACCTCTGTCTTCAAAAGTGACTCCCCAACCCCCATGTACCTGTTTGACATCTCCACTTGGATGCAGCATAGAATCATGTCTGAACTGAATGCAGCATATCTACTATCCCCATTCCCATTCCCATTCCCCCAGCTCTCTTCCTGCCGTCACATTTACCCATTGGCTCCCATACCCACCCACCCCAAGCCACACATGATCAATCATTAAGTGTTTGGATTTTGCATCAGTCATGGTTCCCAGCAGGAAACTGATGGCATGTTTAAATACTATGACTAAAGGATGTAAGAACCACTGTGTAAAGGTACTCTTTACAAAAAGTGGCCATGGTTTAAGGGAAGCCTACAAGGGATGGAGCAGTGCCCTGGGCTAGAGTAGCAGAGACTGCTATCCACTCTAAGTCCTGAGAGGGCACAGGGCTGGGTAGTGAGTACTGGGCAGAACCTCCCGAGAATGGCTGTATAGAGAAGACTGCCCAATGGGAGCTGTGATCTCGTGGACAGGCAAGTAGAGAAGCAATAGCTCAGACCTCACTTTCCTTCTACTCATCTATCTTCCTCTGGTGCCTCCTTCTGGCTGAACCCAGATGGAGGCAAGCTGACAGATAGATAGACAGTCAGACAGCTGATGGATGCACTCTCTACAGCTTGTCAGGGAGCAGAGTGGAGAAGCAAGGGGAGAGGATCTGGAGAGCCAAACGGAAAATATCCAGCACAGCTCCTGCTGCCGGGACTCAGCATACAGCTGTTACTATTTATATTGGTGTTTTGCTGACCTTGATGCAATCTGTACATGTCCCCTTTCTCATTCCCTAACATTCTTTCTATTCTAGTCCCTTTGGTTCTGGCTTCCCCCCATTTTTCTTCTAAGCTAGCTTTCTGCCTCCAGCTGAGCCCACACTTCCCAAGACTCTACTTGGCATGTGGTAGGGTTCCTGCTCTTTGGGGCACAGTGACACTATGTGATGCCTGAAGTTGTTTATTTCTCTCAGCAAAGATTAGATTCCTGGAAAATTTCTCCCAGAGGATTCAAATTTCCATGAGAGCCCAACTGATATGGCTTAGAGGTTGAGCATCGGGCCCAGGAACCAAGAGGTCACTGGTTCAATTCAGTCAGAGTACATGCCCAGGTTGCAGACTTGATCCCAAGTAAGGGGAGGGAGGTGGTGGGGGGCAGGCAGCAGAGCATGGTATAATAGGCAGCAATAGATGATGTTTCTATCTTTCTCCCTTCCTCTCCATCTAAAAATCAATAAAAAATATTTAAAGAAAACAAAAAGAAAAATTTCCACGAGACTGAAGAATCTTACTGTGCTCTAGATGACCAGAAAGGGTAGATGATTAAAGAGAGTGGGGTGAGGGCCTTGTTTAGAAGCAGTGGTTTCCTAATAATGTCTAACTGTTGCTGAAAATACTTTCTACAAATCTTATAAGGTTTGGAGACAAGAAAGCAATATATCTTACTTTGAGAAATTCCATGCACAAGATCCCTTCTATTCATCATATTTCTTGGTTTATTCACTTGAAGATATATTGTAGTTTGTTCTTCTGAGGAGGTGAAACTAGAAAACAAGGTTTGTTCGTTCACTTCTTTGCAGTTTGGTATTTGTACACTTTAAAGGTCTGGTGAATCATCAGGGGAAAATCTGTATAAAAGAAAAATGTTTATCATGGGCAGCTATTTCCATTGGAAATGTCACCTTCTCCATGCTATAAGGTCCTTGTGAGTTAGTCTTTGTGAGCTCCACAGTCCTTGGCCATAGAAATGGATGTTTCACAATGGTTGGGCCAATCATAAATTCCAATTCCTCCAAGGGTTACCCTTTGGTCCCCAAAAGAACAATAAATAATCTTGGCTGGGTTGACATGCACACCCATAGGAGAGAAGTGACTTCTCACCTGGGGTTGGGCTGTGAAGCTGGAACGGTGTGAGCCTGTGGCAGTCAGGTTCTTATCTGAAAGCAATAAAAATCCGCTTTGGATGGTTTAAGCAGACATTTATGAAAATGTTACTGGCTAGCAGAAGGAATCCCCAGGGTGGCCAGGGAATCAGGTACTCTATTAACCAAGAAGATGGCCCCAAATTATGCCCCAGGACAGGTCCAATGAGGACTCCTCCTCCTCCTCCTCCTCCTCCTCCTCCTCCTCCTCCTTCTTCTTCTTCTTCTTCTTCTTCTTCTTCACTTCTTTGCTTTATCGGGGTCTAGTTCCAAATTTAGGATGGCTGTGTTTTGTTGGTGTTGTCTTACATGCCTGAACCCCAGCTGCATAGGAGTTTGGGAAATCAAGCATCTGACATTTTTCCTCTTCTGCATTGGAAGGGCACGTGCCCCACCAAGACTTATGAGGTGGGAAATTCCCAAACAGAGAGAGGAGTTCCAGATGCTACAGAACAAAACAATGATCAGCACGATTACAACAGCTACTTTTCCTAGTCATGGGAGAACTGGTCTGCAGAATTCAGCCAAGGTGGAGAAGGAAAAGCCAAGAAATGAAGAGACAGACAAAACCCAGATGATATTATGGAAGCTTCTGAATTGAGATGTGCCTGAGACTTTTTAACAAAACAAAACTCTGACCTATTTGTTTAAGCTGATAAAATTCCCCCATTGGCGTAAGTTACCAACTTCCTACGAATTGAGCATCTGTCACTTGTAAATAAGAGATGCCTGCCTTATATGGTGCTGCTTTTATTATTAGTGTTGAAATCATATTCCTGCTCCTCGGTGGGGACATTTTCTACCGAGTCTCCTCTGCCAGGGCTTCCTGAACACTCTCGGCATGCTGGCACATGGACAAGCCTGCGTGAGGAGGAGAGAACCACCCTGTTGTCAGCCAGCCTTATCCCGTGTGCACGCTGCCTCAGACAGCACTCCCAGCTTTGCTCTAGCTTGGCTCCAATCTCTTATATTTTAAAGAATATTGTTCTCAGCTGGAGAGACTGTGAGAGCCGGCTGTGTGTCCGATGGCAGGGTAAAGATGTCCACTTTGTGTCTAAAATTTGTAGATTGGTAAGAACAGGATCAGGGTTGAATCCTTCCCCTTCAGGAATTGGCATACCCAGGTGCCATGGCATTAGTTTTCTGGTGTGGGATGCATCCCAAGATTTGTCCTCTGGAGAAATGAATACCTTGGAGTTGTCTCCTTGGTCCTAAGGCACAGGGCTTATTGTCTGGTCCCCTTCACCCTCTGGCCACCCTATGTCACGGGTCTACCCCGATCACAAGGAAACTGGCCCCAGTTCTGCCAAGCAGGTCCCTCGGGGTGGGTGCTGGACTCTTCTTCCTGCTTGTCTGCTGTCTTCCCTTCTCTGAAGGCCCAGGGGGCTGGGGCCTTTAGGGCTTTAGCCCGGGAAAAACAGGTGAGAGATCAAGAACTTAAAGAACTAAAGAAGGGGATCTCTAAGGTCTTGTTGGCATCAAAAAAGGTGCTCATTCCTCCTGAATGGCTGAGACCCTCCCACGGAGAGTGTGGTTCTCTCACCTGGTGTCGCTGGGAGGCTGGGCTGCAGATTCTGCATGTCTCTGACACTTTGGGGGTTTGTGAGAACTGGGCCCTCAACCCAAACTGTCATTTCTTAGGGGACTGTGATCAATTCCAGGCTGCCAAGAGCTGGTGAAATGCCAGAAGAAAGGATGATCAGGGAGTATGGGGTTAACCTGGGTTGGACTAGAGGTGGGTGAGGCCTGGGTTGGAGTGGAGGTGGGTGAGGCCGCTGGCCCCTGGCAAGGCCGTGAACTGCTGAGGCATTCACCACCATGAGGCAGCAGTGTGACCATGATGCTATCCTTTAACTGAGCTGATGCCAAGCAACCTTTAGGATGTCCTTCCTTGCACCCCATTTCTGGGTACACATTCAGACTCTCAATCCACATCTGCATTCGAATTTGCAGGGAAGCTACTGAGTAAATAGCAGGTGCTGAAGAACGAAGTGGCAATGATACATTTTTAACTTTTCAAACACGGATGGCATTTCACTTCTCTTGAAGCTTTCAGACTCTGGAACTTATCACACTTGTTGGCTAGATTTCCCTTGGGACCTGAAGGCTCCCAGCAAACAGGAGTGAGGGGCGAGCAGAGGTTGTGGTCGGCGTGCGGTGTGGATCCTAGAGGAAGTGAAAGCAGGTTTGCACAATGACCCTTCAATTCTTTAAGGCATTTCCTTTCCCCATAACAACATCATCTATTAATCCGATTAGGAGTATGTAAATAAGCGGCCTCCTTCCTCTTAGTTTCATCTGCTGCTCTGCAAAATCTGTTCTTTCTCAGGGAGGGGAAGGAACTGATGTAATTGTTCTGCGTGGAAGACAGCGAAGAGCCGCGGGATCCCGGCCAACGACATTTCCTGCCAGGGCCTGCTCCTTCCCGCAGTTTAATTATGAGCGATTGTTTGGGCTGCGATGTGAAGAAATATTAGAGAATGGAAAAGAAGAAGAACAGAGCTAGGAATATTCTGCTGCAACTGATTCATGGTTTGGCACGAGCTCTCCACTCGATTTTGTACTTGAGCCCTGCGACGGTATCGCAGGGAGCAACCTTGCCATATAAGCACATAAAGCCCAATTCCACGGGTTATTTTGAAAAGGTCCGAGTACAAGCATGTGAAAAATGCAGGCATAACATTAGCCATCGGGTAGAGTTCTGTGTTAATCGTGTGCAATGCCTTCATGGAGGGCCGGAGCTATTTTAAACTGGAGGCGAGCACCCCTATATTTAGCTGGTGTGTCAAATTTTACTGCGTAGTTTTCATATATTTGACAAATCTCACATTTTACAGAAGGGCTCTGATTAGTTCCCACTGTGTGTGCTCAGGGAGGAACGTAAAGCCAGGGGAAGCTGAACCCTGTGAGAAAGGCTGGGGACAGACTTTTTAAAATATTCAGGTCTGAATCAGGCAACCCCAGAGCAGAAGTATCCGCAGCTGGCTGCTATGCGAGAGTGAATGGAGGCGAGAAAGAGTCTGATGGCAGACTCTATGAGGGGCATTTTGTGTTTCTGGTTTTTGATCAGTAAAGTAAAAGACAAATACAGAAAAGTGTAAAAAATAATTTAAAATAACCTTGTATTCCCCCACTCCCCAACAAATCCTATAACCCTTCAAGTCTTTTCTCATGCATGAATTCACACACAAGCATATATTTTTGGATAATTAACAAACAGTCAACATTAAATGTTCTTTAGTAGATTTTTTTCCCATTGAAAAAACATTTCATGAGCATTTCCCTTGCTTTTAATTAGAAGGAAACAAGTTTGAGTGGCTATGATTACATTGTGGTTGTTTTAATTTGTATTTATTTGAGTATCATTGAGGTTGAACTTTATTTTTTCATGCTTATGGCCATTTATGGAATTCTTCTTCGGTGAATTGCCTGTTCATGTCCTTTGCCCATATTTCTGTTGGGGAGGGCATTGAATTCATCCAAATGGTTTTGAAAGATAGTTCTCTCTCTGGTTAAACCTATTGACTCCTTTTATCATGCATTGCAAATAGATTGCACATTTCTTTGCCTTCTATTTTGTTCAGGATTATTTTTTTTTAAGTTATTGCCTTTTTTTTTTTTTTTTTTTTACAAGAGAGAGAGAAAGAGAGAGTGAGAGAGAGAGGTTACTTTTTGTATGTATTCCTAATGAGTTTTGGAGTTGTCTCCTCAGTCCGCAGGGCACAGAGCTTATCGTCTTGTTCCCTTCACCCTCTGACCTCCCTGTGTCAAGGGTCCACCCAGATCACAAGAAAACTTTCCCCACCTCTGCTGAGCAGGGTCCCTGGCGTGGGTGCTGGGCACTCTTTCCTGTTATCTGATGTCTTCCCTTCTCTGAAGCCCAGGGGCTGGGGCCTTTAGGGCTTTGATCAGGAGAAATGAGTGAGAGATCAAGAACTTAAAAAACTAAAAAAGGGATTGAACATTGACCAGAGATTGAACCCGAAACATTGGGAGTATGCTCTAAAGAACTGAGCTACCTAGGCAGGGCCAGGGATTTTTTTAAATAGGAAGATTTACATACTTATGCAGTCACATATATCAGTTTTTTTCTTCATGTTTTCTTCTGCTGCTTTTATGCCCAGAAAAGCCTCTGGGTCCCAAGATTGGAAACTCTTCACCCAAGTTTTCTTCAGTTATTTCATAAATTCAATTTTATTATTTTACTTTTATTTTTTAGTATATTTTTATTGATTTCAGAGAGGAGGGGTGATATATATATATATATATATATATATATATATATATATAAACATCAATGATGAGTGAGAATCATTGATTGGCTGCCTCCTGCATGCCCCCTACTGGGGACCGAGCCCACAACCCGGGCATGTGTCCTTGACAGGAATTAAACCCAGGAACTTCAGTCCACAGGCTGACACTCTAGCCGCTGAGCCAAATTGGCTAGAGCTGTTTCATGGATTCAATTTTATATAAAATCCCTTTTTATATCAGGAATTCCTTTTGCTGTGTGATGTGCAGGGTGTTTTTTGATGTTGAGTATTATTTTCTGCTTTGAATTGAAGTCTGTCTATTCTTATACCATTACCACAGTGATTAAATTATTATCACTTTATAATATTCCTTCATATCTGAAGGTAAGACATCCCTCTATTGCTTCTGAATTTCCTTGGCTATTTGTGCCAGTTGATTTTTTCCATAAATTTTAGAATTTTATCAAATTGCCTTTGGGAAAATTTCCCCTATAGGAACATAATGCTTTTCTCCATTTATTTAAATAGTCTTGTATATTCTCTCTTGATATTTTTGCATTTTTTTTCCACATAATTCTCAACACAGATAGTCTGTGGGGGGGAAAAGAGAGCTTCACTTAGTATTTTTTTAAAACCCAGTTTGTATGCAAATAGAACAAAATAGTTGATAATTTCCTATTGTGCATGTCACCCATGTACTATGGAGATATTCTGAACATTCATAGAATAGATAAGAATTACTTCTAGTATCTGAATATATCAAATCAGATATTTTATAAAAATAAAAAGACCTTTCTTTTTATCAAATATGTCAAACATGATCAGGTATCTAAAGCTTTCTGTAATGTAATGTGTTTACTGAAGAATTTCAATAAATTTTCACCTTATGATCTTGCGTATTCAATCAGAAAGTGAAAGCTACCATAATATTAAGGAATTATTTCTTCTTTATAAAACTATCAGTGATTAAAATAATTTTTAACTGAATTGAATCAATGGGGTATATTACCTTTAGTAGACCAAAGACCAAAACAATCAGTTCTTGCTATTCAGCTAACAGTTGATATTTTGGATTTAAACCTGGTACTTACTTGGAATGACTTCTAAGTGATCTGCACTCAACCTAGTTAATTTCCAAAGATGGTAGAAAACACTGTGCTGCCTATTCTACAGATAGAGTCCAACACAGCAAGTAACAAACCATATTTATACTAGAGAAATTATGTTGACTTTTTTTTAAATCCAAATAGTCACAGTTAAATGAAATGAATGGTATAGTTCATATCTGAAGACTGTTGTGGACAACTAAAAATTAGAGAATTTGGAATTTCCCTTCCTCAGCATTACTGAGAATATGAACAGGAAATGCCCCAGTGACCCTCCCTGACAGGGGATTAATGGTAGGAAGTGACCTTGAAACTACTCTCCCAAGAAATATAAACACACTTTCCCTATCAGCCAAAGGCAGATAATTCTGAAACAAAGGAAAGTGTAAATGAATTTTAATGGGAGTGAAAAGAAGAGTGTGGAGTGAGGACCTGCTTCCAACTATGACCAACTGCAATATTAATCAAACTACAAAGTCATCCCTGCCCTGCATGCACACTTCTGCACTCTTAACCAAGACTTCCTTTCAGTTACAAAAAAGAAAGAAAGGAAGAAAATCAAACCATTAAGTATTAATTTTTCCACTGCCGTAAATGCAGTTGGATATTTCGTCATCCACCTAAAATTACTATGGGAAAAAAAAAGTCATTTTATCTCTTCTTGATTAATCCATATACCTAAATAACATCTTTTTAAAGGCTATAGATTCAGATATTTAAAATTTTATTTTTGTCTAGACCATAAGTCAGAAATTATAGAACAAAAAATGATGAAATAACATAAAAGGGTAAGGTTCTTCTAGAATAATTTATCTTAATTTTTAGAATCATTTATACAATATGAAAATACAAATACTCTGAAAATGCCAACCCCCACCCCCACCTACTGAGTCAAAGGAGAGATTGTTGAGCAATTCCTGATTAAAGTGTTGAGATTAGTACACATTAGAAATGTTTGATTTCATTGTGTTTTTTTTTTAAATAAAGCAGCTGTACTCAAATGCTTATGATTATTTATGATGTACCTTTAAGAATGATTTCATTTCCAAGTAACAGGAGACTCTGGATGAATGGACTTAAACAGTATGAGTATTGGTCAGCTTTATGAGATGTGCAGTGGTGTTTGCTCCAGTGCAAGGTTATTCATTGGCTTGACCATCTAGATTCTTTCTCTGCTCTGGCGTTCTCAGGGTATTTGTAAGGGATTGGTCATCTCCTCATTGTCTCAAAGCATTATTTCCAGACACAGAATTAGCGTGTTGAAGAATGTGACTGTTTTCTGTTTTTTGAGAGGGAGAAAACATTTTCCAAAGTCTTCTCCTCACATCTCATTGGCCAGATCTGGGCCATGTGCCCTCTCCTGATCAATCACTGGCAAGGAAAATAAGACAGCCATTGTGGGTTTAGACTAATCAGATTTTATACTCTGAGGCACACGGGGAAGTGATAAATAAGCAAACAAATCTGGGATTCTACTAGCAAGAAAGACAGAGAAGGCTGGTTAATGCACAACCAGCCTCAGAGAGTGATTTCCCATATATCATACATGCTGAGTAAGCAGGGAATAGTGGCATTTTAATCATTTTCAAATATTTTAATATTGATTTTAAGTAAAAAGGAAAAGCTACTTAGTTTACATATTTCTGATGTGCCATTAAGCTCTGAATTTATCTGTAAGATCACAGAGACCTTATGTAATTCTTGAAATTTTAAACTTCTTATCTAGATGTAACTTTGAGGAGATTTCATTTTTTTGTTAAGTAAATTAAGGTAGAGTATCTACAAGTGGATTTTTAAAAGATTTTTTTCATTGATTTTGAGAGAGAGAGGAGGGGAGAGAGAGCAATATTGATGTGAGAGCAAAACATCAATCGGCAGTCTCCTGCTTGCCCCCCATCAGGATCGAGCCGGCAACCCATGCATGCTTCCTGAATGGGAATCAGACCAGCAATACTCCAGTGCAGGGGATAAGACCGAACCAATTGAACCACACCAGCCAGAACTACAGGTGGGTTTTTAATAATACAAAGGACACCCCAAAACTTTAGAAGTGCCATTAGTCTTCCACGGTTGACCACGTCTCCCTCTAAACACAGATTAGCCCAGAGGGAATGAAACCTCTCACAAGCCATTGCTTCATCAGTTGCTGAAATCACTGTACTCTTTTTCTTGCCATGAAACAATTTTCCACTCGTGGTACCATGGAAACACTCATGTGAAGAAACCTGCATTTGTCCTTCTGAGAGGTGTTGGCCTAGAGTTCAAACCAAATACCATCAACCTAATTGCTCCTGCCACATGGTCTCAGGAGTGAAGAATTCTCCCTTTGTTTGCAACCTGACAGAGGGCAGAGCTCCTCAAGATATATTGTTTGCAAGGGAAGAGAGAAATACGGCTTTACATGACATCCTCCTCTTGGTTAGTTGCTTTTTTGGCACCGCTTGGTTATACATTTGGATGTTGCTACGTTTTTAAAAAACATAAGTCTTTTTTCAGAGGGAGCAGCCCATTCTCATTTCTGATACTCGGCCTCTGAGAATTGATCTCAGCCAGACGGTCGTCAGATTTTCCTGCTGTAAGACGTGACTGTCCAAGCTGAAAGCCTGCCCCGATACAGATCCAGTGGCCTACGATGTGCAGAGAGAGGTGTCATTGCAACATCGCATAGGCTCAGTTTGGCCAGGGCGTGCCCTAATCATGGTTTTATCTGATAAACCAGACCGTCTCATCTTTTAGTCCTTTTTGTACTTCCACCTTCCCTCCTGTTTCAGCTTTTGTCCCTGCATTTTGTTTTATGCCTTTCCTTCCTTCAAATATGATTTCAGAAAAGGAATCCAGTAACCTCGGTCACATACAGGGGTAAATGCTAGAAGGTTAGGGACACATTTGTGTTCATCCTTTCCTTGAGTTTTCAAGTGAGACAAATTTCTAATCATGACATTTAGTCTTCAGTTAAAGCCAGGAAAAAAAGATTTTATTCTTTTCTTGCTTTTTTTTTTAAGGGGACGGAAGTCTTCCTGGGAACCTCAGAATCCTGTCATATCCTAAAGTGCCTTCCTAGTATTAGAGAGGGGGCTGAGGGGAAATGAAAACAGACCTGGAAAGGAGGGAGTGTTACAGATGATGTAAAGGTTCAGAGTCAAATCCATCAGATCAGTGAAACTGCTCGATGGCAAACCAGCCCCCCAAATTCCCCCTCCGCAAGGCTCTGACAAATGAACTGAGAGAACATTTACCACCATATTGGAACTCATGGGTGGTCTTCTGGCCTTGGCGAACTAGATTGGGAATAAATCTGACTAAAGTAGTTACTTGAATAAACTAAACTATTAGGAATAACTTAGAAAATCCTAAACATCATATTTATATCCTACCTGCAGCCAAAGCAGAGGGGAGGCGTCTTACCTTTAAACATCCTAAGAAAACAATAGCAAAACCTTTATAACAAGAGGAGAAAAAATAATCAAGAACCAAGAAGTTAAAAGGTCAGAGTATATACTAGAAAGTGACTTTTATTAAACTGTTCTTTGAATGATAAACCTTAGCACTTTCCTTAGAATCAAGACACAGTTGAGGGTACACAGGTCTTATTATATTCATTGTCCATTCATTTGGAGAGGGGGGAAAAATCCTCACTCTCAATTCAGGAACCTCTCATGTAGACTTTTATATGGGAAACATCGAAGAACACAGAAGATGAAGTGATTTATTGCTGGTGAGTCATTTTGGGCAAACCAGGATAGCTGTTTAAGATCATTAGAGATCTGAGAAGGATGGGGAGAGGGTTTGTGGTGAGTTGTAATTGTTTTTTCCTGATAAACTTGACTGTTTAGAGATGAAGCAGTCTCAGATTTAATCCGGAGGTTAAAGGAGATGCCAGAATACATTTTAAGAACCTCAAAATATACGTTTTCTGGAATCATTACCTATAAAGCAAGATTCTAGAGAGATAACACAAGCCCCCCATATCCTCTCTTGGGGAAAGGGTTTTACACAACCCCACAGGGCTTTCAGAGTATTCACTCACCAGTGACTCAGAAACAAAATACTTTCTTGAAACTCCTATAGTCCCTCTTTAGAGCCTGAGAATGTGCCCGGTAATATCCATGAGAGATCAGACCGCTTCTGTTTCTGGGGGTCTTTAAAGGGAGAGATACCATCGAGCACATTGGGTAGAATAAGATCTGAGCTGCTTTTACCTTGTAATCTTTACTCAGGGGAAAGCAAATTGTAGCCCCAGAGCCGCCCAGGGGAGAATGAAAGGCACCGGGGCCAGCTGTCTGAGAACGGGAGGCTCTTGCTGCGAAAGGCAGCACCGCACAAAGCCCCTTTCACCAGCTGCTCCCGCGGGTCGGATGGTTTGCTGGGGATGGAGATAAGTTGGATGTATGGGAGGGGTCCCTCCAAAGGGTCTAGCACACAATCCCCGCTCCTGGTCAAACAGGAAAGCTCATTCATCTGTTAACAACATCCAGGAGAAAATGGCCCTTGAAGATGGTATCTGTGAGAAAGCATTGTGCACTCCTGAAAGAGACTGCCTGTTTCCATAGAGGCGGAGGAACCACCCCGGCTTCTCATTCTTGTCTGTCTGCCTCTTCTCTGAAAGGTCGCTGCCTAGATGTTCTCATTTAGAGCACCTGACTGTCTCTTCTGCCAGGACCCGTTAGTGCCCTCCCGATGACTCCCTCTGCCAATTAGAAATAATTTAACATTAAAGAGCTCGGCATCAACAACCCACTGAGAGAGACACGTAGTCCGTCAAAGATGTAGATATTTGTTTTGTTTTATTTTTTTCATTCTAATGAAATTACACAACACTCACTATGCTTGTAATGCATTTATCTTGGCAGCCAACCTATTGAATACTTTCTGATTACATCAACCATCAAATCTGATGTCCGGTGCAAACTATGAGCTAGTCCAGGTCAATCTGGTCCAAATTATCTGCTCTATTCAGTAATTATCTTTCTATTGATCTAATTACTGTTCTGAGTTGTCACCTATTAGCAATATAGACACTGCTTTTAAGTCAAAGGTTCTCAGATTCCTGCAGTAGCTTTCAACCTGGGAAGGCATAGTTGCCCCAGGAGTGTTCAAAAGTGTGTGTGTGCATGTGTGTGTGTGTGTGTGTGTGTGTGTGTGTGTGTGTGTTGGGGGGGGTGGGGGGGAAGGGAGCATTTTGGATTGTTCCAATCAGATTTTAGTAGACAGTGATCAAGGATGTTAAACACCCTAGCACAAGTAGGAGAGACCTTTCCAATGAAAGACTCCCCCACCCAAAATATCCAAGGTGAGTACAAATGGAGAAATATTGCTCCATATCTGCCTCTCAGACCCAGGCTGGCTCCTCCCTAGGCATCCCACTCATCTCCATCTGAAGCAAATTTGAAACACACAGCTAACAGGTAATGCCACAGGTGATCAGCCTCAAAACCACTCCCACTATGACCTGCTCCAAGTGTAAAGTCAAAAAGACTGTACTTAAGTCTCCTTTTAACACTTACAGTGTCTTAGCCCCTGAAAACCCTGGTTTCCATATCAGTAAAATGAAGGCATAAAAGGTACCTCACATGGTTTTAAGCCTAAAAAGAGATGAGTGTGTGGTCTCTTCGTAAATAAGAAAGATCTGTACACATGATACCTATTATGTTTATTTGGACGGCTGCTTCTGCTATCAGTGACACTTCTTTAGGACAAGGACACCTAAACCTGGTCCCCAGAAGTTCAAGAAAGTGAGTCCTTGGTCTTTCAAAACATGCCTTCATTTGTTAGTGTAGGGATGCCAGTTTGTTCTCCATTCAGGGCTATACAGGATAGGTGTCAGCCATTCCTATTTCATGAAAGGATGCCCCAGAGAAGTTATGGAGGTAGGACTAGTCTCTTCTGGCCTTTGGTGAAGACCAACCCTGTTAGAGATTCAGGGTAGAGAGTCAAATGCATTAGGGGAGAGGCAGGCTGTGGTAAGCCCTGGAGACTCTATCGAGGGGCAAGGTGGGGCAGGATGAGTTTGAGGGCTGTTCTGCCCTGTGAGAGAATCATAAAGCCTCTCAGTAGGCACTGATCTGGGATCCAAACATACAAACATGTAGGGACTTGCACAGTGATGAGGGAAGTCTGCTATGCATCCTATTTTTTATAATTTTTAAATGAACAAGATATTTTGTCAATTTAATCAAGCTGATTTAGAATGGGAGGCGCTGTGCCCAAAGGTAAAGTAGGAAAGTGTCTTGGAACGGTGGGGGGCTGGGGGCCTAGCAGGTGAGAGTGAAGAAGGTGGATCCATGCCAAGCAATCGTGTTTAAAGTTCAGAAGGTGGGTGCTCTGGGAGTGGGTGATGGAAGAAATGAGTGAGTAGGTGAGGGACCAAAAGACACAACATTCCAGTTATAAATAAGTCATGGGGATGTAATGTGCAGCATGGTGACTGTAGTTAATAATACTGTACCGTACCTTTGCAAGTTGCTAAGAGAGTAGATCTTAAAAGTTCTCATCACAAGAACAAATTTTATAACTATGCACAGGGATGATGTTAACTAGACTTAATGTGGTGATCATTTCACAATATCCATAAAAATAAAGGCATAGTATGCTAATTAGACCAACCTTCTGGACAAAGCTGGGCTGTGAGGGAAGCCCAGGTCCCAGGTGCTGGAGGGAAGCCGGTGCTGGCAGCCAGGGGAAGGAAGGTCTACTCTTGTACGAATTTTGTGCATCAGGCCTCTAGTATACAAATATTGAATCATTATGTTGTACACTTAAAAACTAATATTGCATGTCAATTATATCTCAATTTTAAAAAAATAGCAGGAATGGGAGGCGCTGTGCCCAAAGGTAAAGTAGGAAAGTGTCTTGGTGAGTGAATAGGAGAGAGACAGTTCTTCAAGGAGGCCCAGATGGAATGTCAGTCAGATAGGGTGAATGAAAGTCAAACCTGGATTTCTTTAAACTCAAAGTCACTGCTACTGTGAATTAGTAAACATCCCAATATTTTATTTTTTTAAGTAATTTTTTATTGATTTCAGAGTGGAAGGGAGAGAGATAAAAACATCAATAATGAGGGAGATGTTTTGCCCCCTACTGGGGATCAAGCCTACAACCTGGGTATGTGCCAGGAATTGAACTGTGACCTTCTGGTTCATAGGTTGATGCTCAACCACTGAGTCACCCTGGCAGGGTGAAAAAGTTCCAATATTTTAGACCATTAGATCCTTTAGAGATCTATAACCTATGTTGGTCTATATAAAAATATGGATCTTAAATTATCAGCTTGATTAAATTGACAAAATATCTTGTTCATTTAAAGATTATAAAAAATACACAATTGTAGAAAATTATAAAACAGAGATAAACAAAAATATGAAAATTCAAGGTACTCATAATCCCACCACATAGTGATAATCATGGTTAATATTGGTAAATTTCTTTCATGTGTTATCACTGTTACAAGTTTTTTTTTAATTAAAAAAAAAACTTGTAACATGTTGTATATACTCTTTTCTTTTTGACTTGCAAGGCTTTATCTTTCTAGTTTGTCCGAGTTTGCCACTCATCAGTGTTTCATCATCTGGTAAAATCTGAGGGGCCTCTGTGGAGTGTGAGGTCAGGCAAGGACTGCCAGGGGCCAGGGCTCATTGTGTTCTGTTAGCTGGAGGCCTGAGTCATATCCTCTCAGTGACCAGGAAGGTGGTGGTTCTTGATGGGAGGCCAAGCGGCCAGTGGGCCAAAGGAAAAGGTTACGTCTGCTGGCAAACAATGCTCAGTAACCTTGTGGGTGAACCATGGCCGCTCTGAGCCTTGTTTCCTTGTATGGGCTTAGGTAGAACTGGGATTTCTGGAGTCTTTGAAAAGGTATTGGTCATCTTTCTGTTGTTTGTGCTATACAAAAGCACATCTACACACAAAATATAAGTAAAATCACTCATCATCCCACAGATCAAAAACTGCTGTGAAATTCTTGATGTTTGGACCTTAGTCTTTTGTTCTTCATTTAAAATGATCCTGGGCAGCCATTATGAAAAGCAGTATGGAGTTTCTCAAAAAATTAAATGTGGAACTGCCATTTGACCCAGTGATTCCTCTTCTAGGAATATATCCTAAGAAACCTGAAATACCAATCAGAAATAGTATATGCACCCCTATGTTCATAGCAGCATAATTTACAATAGCTGAGATCTGGAAACAGCCTAAGTGTCCATTGGTAGATGAGTGGATAAAAAAGCTGTGATACATTTACACCACAGAATACTGTGCAGCAGTAAATAAGAAGAATCTCTTACCCTTTGAGACAACATAGAGAGACCTGGAGAGTATTGTGCTAAGTGAAATAAGCCAGTTAGAAAGAGACAAGTATCATCCCATGATCAAACTTATATGCAGAATCTAATGAACAAAATAAACTGATGAACAGAATAGATCCAAAGACAGAGAAACATGTAATGGACAGTGGAATTTGAATGGTGAGGGTGTGTAGGAAGAGATTAACCAAATAACTGTATGCATATATTATGAACACAGACAATAAGGTGTTGAAGGCTGGGGGAGGGGGCAGGAGCAGGTTAGAAGGGGTCAATGAGGAAAAAAGAGGACATATGTAGTACTTTCAACAATAATTTAAAATAAACAAGTAAATAACATGACCCCACCAACCAGAGATAAACATTGTAGACATTTAGATGCCATTATTCTTTGGAAAACAAAAGTGTGATCATTCTGCTTGCAGTTAGTTTTCCTCCTTGTAGGAAACTAGCATGAGCATTTCCCTCAGGCCATTGCATAGCCTTCTACATCATTTTGCATGAATACCTGGTACTTTATTGAATGTATTACAATAAAGGAAAATAATATCATTGACTATCTTCTTTTCTTTTCTTTTTAAAAAGAATTTTAAAAATATATATATTTTATTGATTTTTTACAGAGAGGAAGAGAGAGAAATAGAGAGTTAGAAACATCAATGAGAGAGAATCATCAATCAGCTGTCTCTTGAACACCCCCCACTGGGGATATGCCCGCAACCAAGGTACATGCCCTTGACCGGAATCGAACCTGGGACCTTCCAGTCCACAGGCCGACACTCTATCCACTGAGCCAAACCGGTCTCGGCTGACTATCTTATTTTCAATTGTAGACTTATTTTTAAATAATGTTTATTACATGAAAAATAAAGTTACACATTTGAGTTAGTGTATTCTGCATTTCTGGCTGGTCTTTTTCATGTCTTTGATGTTCTCACTAATTTCCTTAACATTCTCACTTGAGCATCCTGAAAACCATTGTTTTGAACTCTGTATCCAGTAGTTTGCTTGCTTCCATTTTATTTAGTTCTTTTTCTGGAGATTTCTTCTGTTCTTTCATTTTTTACATGTTTTTTGGTTTTTGTTTTGTTTTGTTCTTGTTTTGTCTCCGCATTTTGGTTGCTTCCCTGTGTTTGTTTCTATGTATTAGGTAAAGCTACTAATGAAGAAGAATTTGCAGGGAATCAATAGTAGAGTAGAGAACACTAAGAATCAAATCAGTGATTTGGAATATGAAGAAGCAAAAAACACCCAATCAGATGAGCAGAAAAGAAGAAAATAATAAAATAAAATAAAAACGAAGATAGTGTAAGGAGCCTCTGGGACAGCTTCAGGTGTACCAACATTTACATCATGAGGGTACCAGAAGGAGGAGTAGAGAGAGAAAGATATTGAAAATGTATTTGAAGAAATAATGACAGAAAACTCTCCCCACCTGGTGAAAGAAATAGGTATACAAGTACAGGAAGCACAGAAAGTCCCAAACAAGATGAACTCAAGGAGGTCAATACCAAAATACATCATAATTAAAATTCCAAGGGTTAAAGACAAAGAATCTTAAAAGTGTCAAGAGAAAAGCAGTTAGTTACCTACAGAGAGTGCCCATACAACTGTCAACTGATTTCTCAACAGAAACTTTGCAGGCCAGAAGAGAGTGGCAAGAAATATTCAAAGTGATGAAAAGCAAAGACCTACAAGATTACTCAGTGCCGAACTGGTTTGGCTCATTGGATAGAGTGTCGGCTTGTGGACTGAAAGATCTCAGGTTCAATTCTGGTCAAGGGCATGTACCTTGGTTGCGGGCACATCCCCAGTAGGGAGTATGCAAGAGGCAGTCGATCGATGATGCTCTTTCATTGATGTTTCTAACTCTCTATCCCTCTTTCTTCCTCTCTGTAAAAAAAATAAAAAAATATATATATATACATACACACACACACACACACACATATATATATATATATATATATGTATGTATGTATATATATATTTTAAAGTTTACCCAGCATAGCTCTCATTTAAAATTGAAGGTCAGATAAAGAGCTTCACAGGCAAGAAAAAGTGAAAGGAATTCATCATCACCAAACCAGCATTACATGAAATAAGAAAAAGAAAAAAAAAAGGGTAAAAAAACTGAACAATAAAATGGCAATAGATATATATCTATCAACAATTAAACCTAAACATAAAAATAAACAAGGAACCTAATGAATAAAATAAACTGATGAACAAAATGAAACCAGAGGCATGGAAACATAGAACCGACTGATGAATCTCAGAGGGAAATGGGGCAGGGGAGGCAGGAAGAGATTAACCAAAGAATTTATACACATATCTGCATTGCCCCTAAGCACAGACCATAGGGTGGTGAAGTCCTGGGTGGGGTGAGATCTGGGTGGAGGAGGACCGTGGAGGAGGGGGAAAAGGGATGCATCTGTAATGCTGTCAACAATAAAGATAAATAAATAAATAAATAAGTAGTAAGTTAGGCAAATAATTGTTTCACCTACAAACAAAGTCATCATTAAAAAGTGCCCTGGTGCTTGTGTATGAAATAGAGCCTGTGCTGGAAGAAATTGGGAGATGGACATTGGCTCTGCTGTTGAAGGACTTATTTAGGGTAACCTCTTAGTTTGCACTGCAGGAGCCTGAGTCTCAGCAAAGCTAACCTACCCGTCCCAGGGACATTGCAAGCAAATAATAGCAACTGCAGGTTTCCAACTTCCTGTCTTGTATCCTTTATCTGCTTAACACTTAAACTCAATAGTCTTAGATCTAAAAATGAAATAAAGGGAAGAGAAAGGTGGGTTGCTACTAATAATTCCAGCGTTCTAGCTACCTGAGGCTTAGAGAAATAAGTGTTTGTTATTCAGATGAATCTGCATTATTTCCGAGGGTTGGTGCCTGAAAAGCTACCATGGCTGTTTGCTTTCTTCACCCCACACCATTTTCATTTTAAACCTCCTCCATGCCTTTTAAATTCGTGCTGCCAGCTTTCTGCCAACACGTTTTTACCTGTTGCCATTGCTTTGTCCTAGGCCCGCTATTTTAGTTTCCATGTCTGCGAACTCTTACCGCCACATCACCTCTGTTAGTTCTCAGGTTCACAGCACTTACCATGCCAGGGGATTTTTTTGTTTTTGTTTTTGTATTTAATAAAAGAGCCTTTTCACACGTTTCATCAGGTTTGCAATATTCTCATGCACATTCTGAGTCTGCAGCATCGGGTCTCCCTGATGCTGCAATTCCACTATTGTAGCCTTCAGGGTGGTCCAGGCACCACAGGGGTGTGAAGCCAAAACAGAGGTCTGGCACAGCACACCAGCTGGATTCCCTCTTTGTGCAGGTAACGCACACCCTCCTATCCCTTCTTTGTCGCTTTTATTAGTCACCTGCCTTCTGCTTTCTTGCCACCATCTCTTCCAATCCCAGGAGAATGATTTAAAGTCCTATGAAAAAAGAGTCAGTGCTACAACATCACTGTTGTCATTCTTTTTGGGGGTAATCAATAAATCACATTCATTTATGTGATTATTTATTTACAGTGCAAATAACATTCTTCATTGGTGTTCTGAGCACATCCTGTCTTGTTAGTTTATGTTCCTCAGTTTGCAGTGACTTGATATTGAAAGAGGACCGCAGATTAGATTACAGAATATGTTTCATTTCCTTTGATGTGGGCCTCGGCCGGACTTCAGAGGCTGGCAGTCTCCTTTGTCTTGCTTTTCAGACTCAGATAAGAGAACATCAATCTTGCCAAAGATCCTTCTGCCAGAATCACCCGGTTTAATTTAATAAGCTACATGGTTGGGACTGGAAGTCTTTATCTTTTTCATCCTGTATTCATATGCCAATCCTAAGCACTATTGAAAAATGGGAACATAACTCATAAAGAGAAATTTGGGTGTGTGCTCTTTTAGAAAAATCAACGACTTATGTCCTAAAACCTAATATTTCCAGGTTTTAAAAATGTAACTTTATTTAGAAGGCATAAATAGAAAAGCAAGCACCTGAATTCCATGATCTGACTTGAACTAAAAAAAAAAAAAAAAAAAAGGGAAGAAAGGTATTCTGAGGTGCTTTGCCGCCCTCTGGCGGCCAATTATCTCAACAACATAAACAACACAGATGTTGCTTAGAGGCTCATTCTGAAGGGGCCTTGGAGATCTGTTCCAATCCCCAGGCTTTATAGGGAAGGAAACCAGGTCCTAGGGAACCGTGACTGATTCAGACTTCAGGGAACCATGATACTGCAGTGGGCTAACTTATTGGACATTTTTACATATGTTTACATATGTATAAATAAGATACACACATATGCATGTATATATGCATACACACACAGAGCAGATCCTCAAATAATGTTTAATTCACTTTAACTCTTGTTGATATCAATTGTCCTATGCTAAAGCTGGTTTTATGAAATGCTATTCTGCCTAAAGTCGCAGAACCAATTGATGACAAGTAAGAACTTACTCTTTTTTATCTTGCTTTTCAGACTCAGATAAGAGAACATCAGTCTTGCCAAAGATCCTTTTGTATATATTTTTTATATATATTTGAACTATATATATTTGAAATAGTTTTCAGAAAGTAACTATTATCAGGAAAATTTTTCTACAGCAATTTTGATGTGTAATGAGCTGAAATATTCTAATAACTTATTTTAGAATTGAATCAACAATCAATTAAAATTTGTATTCTACAAATAAAGTTTTAAAAGAATTATTCAGTATAAGTGGAAAACAATATTAAAAGAGTACAAAATGTGGCTTTGCTTTAGGTAAACATATTTTAAATGGAAGACATTTGTGATCCAGAAGGGACAATACTCCACACTTCCTGTTTATTTAAAACAAAGATTCCATACACATTCTTACACATTTGTTTATTCATTTGGCCATAACAGGTACATTTTTTTGCAATTTAAAATACTATTAATAAATGTGACTTCTTTTCCAGAATATTTTGAGATTTTAGATCTTTTCTTTCCTTCTTTAATTTACATTCTTTGAGTAGTTTTCCTGACTTGGAGCCATGTTTGGGGAAATTTCATATTCTAATGTTCTTCCTTTTATTTCTTTAAATTCCAGTGAGAGTTAATTAAAGTATTAGAAGCATAGTGGCATAATGAATTATGGGCATGTAAGGTGGTGGGATAGAGTCATTTTAAGTTCTAGTTCTGTTGCTCTGCCTGCCTCCTTACACTGTTGGAGTGGTCACCACATAGATAAGATAGCTGGCTAAAGAGGACAAGAGGGGATGTGGTTCAAATTACACTTCACAGTATTGACTTGAGGATTCAAATTCATTAACATTTAAGTTATACTGTAGCATCCTCTGGCTCACATTTGAATTGGGGGACATTTTTACTTAATAAATATGCAGCTTATCCTCAAATGTTGCCTCTTGATTAAAACAAGAGCTATAAAATTTAACAACATCTACAGTTTGTTAAGGACAGACTAGGTGTGAGCCACTGTATTGGCCTTCTCTGCATTGTAATTCCTCAAATATAGAACAAATGTCAGGTACACCATATTTTATCAATCACTAAGGAATTTAAAAATATGCTATTGAAGTATTATTAGATGCTTTCATGTCACACAGGATTTTCTGTTGTATACATACTAAAAAAGTTGTTTTGGACTTAGCTAAATGATGGTGTATTTAATCATATCACTCCTGTGCATACATGAGAAAAAATATATAAACAAATTCAGTTGGTTGAGGAATTCCTAAAAGTTTTTTTTTCTTACTTTCAGAGTTTATTTTTATTGAATCACTTTTTGACTCAGAGTTGCTGAGGTTCTTGTTTCTCTATTTAATATTGTCTTCTGTCCTTGAGAATGCAGATGACACAGCATTTCTTTTCTTTTCTTTTTAAAAAAATATTTTTTATTGATTTTTTTTTACAGAGAGGAAGGGCACAGAATCGAACCTGGGACCTTTCAGTCCACAGGCTAATGCTCTATCCACTGAGCCAAACCGGTTTCAGCTGTATCATTTCTTAAGGAGGCTCCCTTAGGACCTCTGGGATTTCTTTCCTTACTGCTGACACCTGTTCTGCAAGACTGGGGGTGGTGCCTTCTTGAGCAGAAGGTTTCAGACAACTACCAGGGCCCACACTCCTTCCTTAAATCATTCTGAAGTGGTCTAGACTGGAAGTGGAGGAGTTGCCAGGCATGCCCCAGGGTTAGTTCCTGCAGTGGGCTGGTGTGGACAGCTTGATTGTGACTGCTTCCTTGCGTATAGGGTTTTAAGATGCTGCAGGTTATAAGATACATTCTCATTCTGGAGATGCTCAGATGTGGAGAATCGTGCTTTTTCAGTTCAGTGAAGTATGGTGTGCTACCCTTTAATCTTTAGTGCAACTCCGTGAGGTAGGTATGATTCCCTCTGATTTACAGTTCACTCAGGAAAACTATTCAAGAATACAGAAAACAGACCTCATGAGAGGGATGGATGAGTTGGTCCTTCCATAAGTAACTAGAAGAATTGAAAAGAGGTTGTACCTGTTCACTTACCTGGCATCAGGTTTCCTATGTATAGAGAAACAAGTTTATTACATAGGGAATATTCAGAGGACCCAGAAAAAATTTCTCAGGTACTGCAGATTTTACAAAAGCACTGATAAAATGTAAGTGGCTTTTGGTTGTGATTTCTGAAAAACAGATAAAGAGGCATTCCATAATTTTTTACACATCATATCCTGAACCAAAATCATTAAAGTTGCCATGATTGATTCAGGATTAGGACCACCGGGGACTTGGTGTTATTTCTCTAAATGGGCAGTGGGGCTTCTCTACGGAGAACTTTTTTCTTCAGTGAAGACACAAAAACCTTGCCTGGCAGGTGTGGCTCGGTTGGTTGAAGCGTAGTCTGGGGCACCCAAAGGTCTGGAGTTTGATTTCCAGTCAGAGCACATGCCTAGGTTTCACATTGATGTTTCTCCTTCTTTCTTTTCCCCTTATACACACACACACACACACACACACACACACACACACACCACAACACAAAAGCCTTCAGAAGGAAGTGGTTCACAGCAGGACTTGGTGGCTAAGGGATTTATCCCGTTCAAACAAGAATGTGTCAACAAATTCCCCAGGCATGCGCCAAGGCAATGCTGGAGGAATGTAAGCTGCTAGCAGGCTGTCAACATCTGGCCACAGAAGAGACCTCTGATGAGGAAATCACGTTGTTGTTCCATAAGGCAGTCATCATTTTCCGTTGGCCACCTTTCAGGCAGCACCCCTCTGATGTTATTACAGAGACAAGGATAGAAGTGACACCCCCACCCTACACACACACACACACACACACACACACACACACACACACATATACACACACAGAGACACACACACACAGACACACATACACCCTGGGGAACATTTGGCTGAGTCTGTGGACGTTTTTGATTTGCAGACCTGGAGGTGGGTGGTAGTGGTACTACTGACATCTAGTGTGTAGAGGCCAGGGATGCTGCTACACATCCAAGTGTCGGGACAAAAAATTGTCAAGCCCCAAATGTCAATGGCGCTGAGGTTGAGATTCCTGGTCTAAGCCTTTCTGGGCTCCTCTTCCATTGGCTGCATAGTGGCCTGCGCTCATCACCTTCACAGAGCTTACCTCTCTGTTCTGAAACCAGCTGCTCTTACTGACCTGTCTTCGCAGTGTACTTGAAGCTCCTCGGAGATAGGGAGTTTGGTTTGGCCACTATTATGTCCTCAGACACACTGGCATTGTGCCTGAGTACTTTACATCGTTTCAAATGGGTGGCAAAAATCCAATTAGAGCTAGTTTAGGCAAAATAAAGAATCCTAGGAAATGTTGAAAACCTGGGTTTAGCAGGATCAGGGTTGTAGCTGGAGTCCAGGAACAATGAAAGTTGTCAAGTCTTTCTCCCTGTCTCCTGTCCCTACTTCTCTCTCTATGTGATTTGCGGTCCTCCTCATGACAGACATGACCACGGACAGTTCTTGAGTTCTCAGCCTCCTGGCTGCTTCCCCTGAAAGGGAATAGGCCCCTCTTTTGGGGTCCAGTTAAAAAATTCCGAGGAAATGCTGTTTCCCATGTTGGCCACCTTGGGTCAGTTGTCCATCCTAAACCATTCAATGGTGGACAAAGCTAAAGGCAAGAGCAGTTTCTAGAATAAGAGGCATATTGAGCAGGCAAAGCTTAGGTGTCCACTGTACGGTAAACCCTAAGGGATTATCTCTTCAGTGACTGCATATTGAAAAGCTCAGAGGAACATAACATGGGCCAAGCTACTTAGAAGAACCTCTCTCTACTGATTTGAAGAAGAAAAACTTAATAACTCTGAGGCCATTTTACCAAGTAAAGAAACAAAGGCTGCCTACTAAAGAATAATAATAATGAAAGTATAGCCTCTACTCTGCTTCCATTCTGAGAATTCAGATTTGATGCCATGGCCTTAGGAACTTCATCAGTGTTCTTACTTTAATAACTATAACACAGGAGATGAGAAAAGGCTTTTATGCTGTGATAGGAAATTACAAACAAGAATAGAGAGAGTAGTGTAATAACCCCTCCTCAGCAACTATCAACTCCATTCTTATCACATCTTCCATGTCTGTCTCCTAGTCACCTGGAAGCCAATTTCATCTGAACTTTCTGTGTATCTCTGAAAGATAAAGACGCTTTAAAAAAATCACAATGCTATTATCAAAACCTAAATATGAGCAATGATTCATTAATAACATCAAATAGCCAGAGAGGGTCTATATTTCCCTGATTGCCTCATTCACACACTCATTTTTATTATCTACTTAGTCATATTTTATATGTTCTTTGTAGTTAGGATTCAACTAAGATCCACACATTATAATTGGTTGATATGTCTCCCAAGATGATTTCAATCTATAGGCTCTTCCATCTTTGTCTCTTTTGTTTTCCTTGTAATTTTTTTAACTGAAAAGCCAGTGATTTGCCTTTTAGAATTTGCTACACTCTGGATTGTGCTGTTGGTTTCTCTGAGGTGTTAACCCATAAGTGGTGGTGAGTGCCTCCAATATGGGCATGGAATGATTACTAGTTTCTGTTTCTGTGGTCCTAGTAACCATCCATCCAGTAATTTTTTAGGGATTGCAAAATGATGATATTCTAATTATATCATCTATATTATAAAAAGCCAGTGGCTGGAACGCCAGAACGACCAAATGACCAGCCACCAGGAGGTGTATTGATGGGTCCCACAGCAGCGGTGGGCGGGACTCTGTCTCATGCAATTTCATGAGCAGGGCCTCTTGTATCTTCTTAATTGATTAGCTGGAGTGACACACAAAGAGAAATCTCCTTATCACTCTGAAGTCCCTCTGAGGTTTAATTGGTACAGGAACTGCAGAATAAAAGCCTGATTCTTCCCCTTATTAAATAATGAGTCGGTTTTCCCATCATTGTTCTGGTGACAAATGAAAACTGCTTTTTATTATCATGGACTGAAACATGTTGGGTGTATTTTATTTCATTGTATTTATTTTAATTCTAATTACTCTTAATGTTCAAGTTAAGTTGTCCCATCTGTGGCCAGTGGGAATCCATTCAAGTTAGTTCCTGTCTTTTATTTTATTTATTTATTTTATTTAGAGAGTTATTTCATTTCTAAAATGGACATTATTTCTATTGGCTTTACAATGCAATCTAAATGGATGGCTTTATTTTCTCCCTTAATTAAAACAATTTTAAAATACTCTTTTTATTGAAGTATAACATATAAATAGAAAAATGCACAATTAATGTATAGCTCAGATTTTCATGAGATGAACACACCTGTGTGCCTACAGCCCTATCAATAAAAAGGGAATTATCAGCGTGCCTTGGCCCTTTCTGGTCATTACCCCATTCAAAAATAACCACTACCTAATTCGTTGCCCCATAGATTCATTTTGCCTGGTTTTGACTTTATATAGACAAAGTCATATAGTATGTTCTCTTTTACATCTGGTTTGTTTTATTCAACCTTTTGTTTGTGAAATGCATCCATGTTCTTATGTGTAACAATAGTGTATTCATTCTCTATTACCAGATGTTAGACCTCTTGGATGAATTATCTAACTTTTCAATTCTCTTCTCTTGCTTGTTAAAAATTTTTTTTGTTCTATTTTGTGGTAGATTTTCTCAACTTTATGCTCAAGTTTTCTTCTGTTCACTGCATTGTCTCTGTGACCCAGGTCATTTTCCTTCTGATCGTTTTACTAGTCCTTGCCTTTTATTTACTAGCTTCCCTGTGACTCTGGTTATTTATATTTATAAAATGGTCATTTAGAAGCAACTGTTGGAAAATGATGAGAATACACATTTTTATTTCAGAGAACTAGAAATGTCAGAATTCTGATTACCTAGTTGTCTCATAATAAATCATTCTAAACTTAGTGCAAAAAATAGCAGCATATTTATTATTATCGTCTCTCATAATTCTGAGGCTTGAATAGACTCAAGTAGGTGGTTCTCATTCATAGTCTCTCACGCAATTGCTGTCAGAGTGAGTGGTTTTGGGTCAGAAGGAAGCTTTGGCACTCTCACATCTGGCTCCTGGGCTAGAAAGACACATGGGCTGGAAGTCCGGGCTCCTCCGGAGGCTTGCTGTCTCAATGTGTCTCTCCATCAGGGAAGCTTGCACAGTAGCTGGATCTTTAACATGGCAACTGAGGCATTATTTCACGATAGAGATGGAAACTCTAGGGATGGTCTCTTCTGACCTAGCCTGGGAAACCATGCCCTGTCACCTCTATAGCATTGCTGGCACTAGGAGTGAGCCACTAAGACCAGTCCGTATTCAAATAGAGGGACTTGGACTCCACTCCCTGATGGAAAGAATGCTGTCATTTGTAGACATGTTTTACAGCCAGTGCGGTTGATATGTGAAGGTCTTGTCTTTAAGACTCTTGAGTTCTTCCTAAGATGAATCCTCTAGTCTATCAGTCTATCAGGCAGTAGGTCAGTGTTGGAAAGGCTTATCTGTTGGTGTCCTTAGACCGGCTGCAGAAAGAAAGGAGATTGCAATTGGCTTGTGGGAGTATCCGTGGTTCAGAGAACAGGTTTTCTTTTAATCCTCCTTTCTTCAACTGCTTTTGTTTTTCCTGACCAACTTCTCTGAGTTCTAATTCTCCGAGGAGCTGGTAGTCTAATTGCTCCATGTAAACCCTTCCAACACATCTCTGTTTTCAGATAAACACTAAGATTTAGTGCCTGTGAGTCTTGGGTCTTTCTAAGGTGTTTGATGTGTCTTCTGTCACCTCTCTGGATTTACTTTCCATTTCTCTCTACCCTGTTGAGGCATAAGGATGCTGACCCAAGGGTTCCCGGGTTCTGCTTTCAACATCAGTAATGGTGCTGTGTGAGCCATAGCAGAGCCTGATACAAGGAAAAAAATTAGCAATCCTGATCCTGTCTTTATTTAGAATTTTGTTATTTTGTACACTGTGGGATTTTTTTTTTTCGCATCTGTTTTCACTTCTTAAGATATAGCATTAAAATGTCATTTATCTTGATTAGTGAGTGTTTGCTTCCTCATCTCATTTGAATTTTGCACCCAATGGGGCGTGTTTCACTGACTTCATCCTCATCCGAGCCCTGACATTTTAATTATTAAGCATACCCTTGACCTAGCTGGCCAGCTGAATTGGCTAGGTTTACCTGCTAATGTGGACTCAGATGGAAAAAACTGCCCCTTTGAGCAGAACTTTGGGGCCAGGTGACTCATTAGTAAGGAAAACGTATTGTTCTACACTGCCGAGAGAGGGAGAAGAGCCTGTAGAGAGGAGCTGAGTAAAGAGTCGGTGTCAGTCCCTGAGAGAGGTGGAGAGAAATGGAGAGAGAATTATTTCTGGTTTCTCCTGTGTCCCAGGTTCCCATGAGGTGGCTTTACTTTTGCCTTTGATTCCAGAAGCTACCCCGGTTCCCTTAGGGTAAGAGTCCTTTTAGTGCCAACTCCAGTGGATTTCTGTGTTCTTTGTTTTCTTTTAACAACAGAATTTTTCTTGATTAAAATGACAAAACAAAATTAATTACAAGCTACATAAAATTATTAGCAATAATGTAAAAGAAGACAGCAAATAATTCTGACTGGTTAATTAGAAAGATAGGCGAATTCATTTTGCATCTTTTCTAAATTATTACTTTGCTCCTCTTCCCTCATTACTAAAATAAAATTTTTAAATTCTGTGTTTTGGAATTTTAAATTATTTTTATTTCTGATTGATGATGTTTAAGCATTTAATCATATAGGGGTATCTATCACCACTTTGGTGATAGCCCTAGCCTTTCCAATTTCTTTGGTCAAAAACCACTTTTTTGGCAAGACTACAACTTGAGATAATTATGGCTTTTCAGGCTGAGTTTGTTTTCTAAACGTTATTTTGATTTATGATGACTCAACTCTTCAGTCTGTGTGGTTAACTTTTGTTTTTCTTTGTGAGGGTGTGATCTTCATGGATTACCAAGCTCTGTCTTTAAGAAACATGAAATTAAAGGAACTAAAGTTCCATTTCTTACCTCAATTCATTTTACTCTCTTTGAATGTTTAGTATCAAGGTGCCCAATAAGAAAGACAGTGCCTTCTCACTAAACTGATAATTCTCATGTAGTGAATTATTTTCAAGATTCATTTTCTTAGTGTCCTGCCCAAGGATTAGAAACACTTTCAAGTCCTCCTCCTCAGAATCTATTCTTTGTTATTTTCTCACTTAAGGGACATTTCCCACCTGGCAGGGACATTTGGTAAAGGAAAACTCTATTTCCCCTTCTTCTCTTAGTAATAGAGACATGTGTGGCATCTTCATGTTTTGATTTAATCAGGCTAACTTTTCCCATTAAATTTAAACCCTACCTTTCTCCATCTTCTTCAAATTAAATAAAAACACCGATTTCCTTTGCCTTTCTTAAATTCATGTATACATGATATGAGAAATATTATGGTAAATCCTGGATCAAACGAGAAAAGTCCACAAAGTGGAAATGATAGGATTGTAAAAGACCATCCCTTTGTCTTCCAAAGGAGGGAAATTTCCCTCTTATTGAATCCCAGTGTGTCCTGAGGGAGGCTGTAAAGGAGATTGCGTTTGTTTTCTTTGCTTTCCCTCACCTTTCTGATGGTAGTTCTTGGCTCTCTTCACTCCTTCAGGTCTCTCATAGAATCGTCCTTTCCCACTGGCTTCTGTTACCACCCTGGAGGTCCACTCAACTTGTCTTTGCTCCTTCTCATTCTTCCAGAAATCTTATGTTGGCTAGAAAATTTTCTGATGTATGAGGCAAGGACTCCCACACAGTAGTTATGTGGAAAATGCTCCTAGGTTTGGGGAAAATTAAATGGAAAGGAGGGAGAGGCAATGTGGAGTGTACCCGGAGTTGGTCTCTACATCTCATCTTAGAACTCTTGAGAATCCTTCTTCTACTCACCCAGCCACGGTTATGTCCTCCAGTCTCTAGTTCAATATGATTGCCTTTCACTCTGGACTTTAACATTCTTAAGGAGACAGAGCAGGTTTCTCCACTCTGCCCTTCCTATGTGTTCATGACCCCAAGTTAGCAAATGTTTGTTCAGCAAATGAATAAATGAAAAGGGCCTTCTTGTTGTTACACTTACTAGTATAATACGCAAGTGGTTATTTATCCCCCCTCTATTTAGTGTGGTTCCCAGCCATTCCTTTATAAAACGATGTGGGCCATAGTGAGTGAGTAAATTAATAATTTTAAAAAATGAATGGATCATGAGGATGGCATTTTGAAAATATTAAACTAAGTTTTTAAACTTCCTAAACCAATGATACTCCTCACTCCCCACACATGGAACCGATGTGTTTTGTTATTTCGGTGAAATAATAGGTACTCTTAAGAGAAGGGAAATTATCTTTTGATTTTCATTTTCAGAGCTGGCATTCTCGAGCTTTTAGCAATATAATGTCATCATTAGAAGAGATTTTATAAATCCCTGAAATTTCATTTTGCTCATTGAGCTAAGCCTGGCTGACTCAAAGCCAAGAGTGTTATTGTAACCTGTGGTCTCTGACCCTGTTTGCATATCATAATCACTTGGAGGGCCTTAAAAAATACTAATGCCCAGATCCATTCCTAGGGACTTTGATTCAATTATTTATTCTAAGATAAGAATAAAGTTCAGATACTACTGCTTTTTAAATGTTTCCCACATTATTCTAATGTGCAGCCCAAGTTGAAAACACTTTTTTGTAAACGTCTCTGTGGTGTTTCAAGGCCTGACAATCTCATTATGGCAAGACCCCACTCCACAGGAGAGGGAGAAACAGGAGAGCAGGGCAAACAGATCAGACAGGAATAATGTGACTTTCTCCCGAGGACTGAACCCTGGCGTCAGGGTCGGTAAGAGTCAGTAGAAATACCCTGAAACGCTGGGGGATGCCTGGGTGTCATAGCTTCTCAGATGTTTCAATGGACAATCCTAAGCCACACAGCCAGCTTTTGTATTCAACATGGTGCTGAGCATGGGGTTGCCCAGGTGATACTTCGGGAATATCTGAGGAGTGTGACTAAGTAGGTGGGCCAGAAGGAAGCCTGCAGAACCCAAGGCTGCTGAGAGTTCTGGGACTCAATGGGGATGAAGAAGTGGCAACAGAATAGGTTGACTGGATAAACCTACGTTGAGATGGGAGATTCCTGAGTGCAGAAACCTCCTGCAAGAGGCTCTGACAGAGAGCACTACAATAAGTGGCATCATAATACCCATGAGACCAGGAGGGACTAGACTCAGTAGGCAACAGAGCAGCAAAATCCTGGAGGGTAATTGTATACATAATTAAAATGTCTGCTTCCTGCTACCCTGTGGGCAGGAACACCTTCCCCCCTATACAATGATGACTCTGAGAATACTTAGCTCTCATAAGGACTGGAACTTTGAGTTGGATTAATATGCACTCCAAATCAATTTAGACCAATATACATTGGTTTAAGCCAGAATATATTACAATTGTCATATCTTCTGTTACCAACAATCTTAGGGACAAGAGGGCAAGATGAAAATAATTATAGTAAAGTTATTTTTCCTATAAGGGTGGGTTTTGGTGTGTGAATTTTTGAGATGACACACATAATATAAAGGATTAACTCAGAAGTAGGTCTAAATAATTTCTCAGTACTATCTTATATAATAAAAGGCTAATATGCAAATTGACGGAACAGCAGAATGACTGGTCACTATGAGGTGTACTGACCACCAGGGCAGGTGCTCAGTGCAGGAGCTGCCCCCGTGGTGGTCAGTGTGATCCTACAGGGGGAGCACCACTCAGCCAGAAGCTGGGTTCATGGCTGGTGAGCACAGTGGCGATGGTGGGAGCCTCTCCTGCCTCTGTGGCAGCACTAAGCTGTCAGTCAGACATCCCCTGAGGGCTCCCAGACTCCGGAGGGCACAGGCCAAGCTGAGGGACCCTGCCGAATACACAAATTTCATGTATTTCAGGCCTCTAGTTTAATATAAAGTACTTTTAGTACAGTGGAATGGTACCCAGTAATAAAAAAGAAACTACTGGCACATGGAACAATGTGAATGAAATGCAAAAACAATGATCAAAAGAAGCCAGACTCAAAAGAGTACATGCTCCATCAATCTATTAATATGAACTTGAGGAATAGTCAAAAATAATCTATGGTGATGGAAGTTAGAATAGAAGTAATCATTGAGGTGGGGGTGGTCTTATTAACTAGAAGGACATGAGGGAACTTTCTGGTTGATGGGTATGTTCTATATTTTGATCTAGGTGGCAGACATATAGATGTATACATAATTAAAATGTCATTGAGTTGTCCACTTAAAAGTTGTGTATTTTATTGTATATAAATCAAAATTTTGAAAGTACTAAAAATGTAGGGAGTAAAAGAAGAAAAAAGCTATATTCATTTTTCACCCAAACATTTGGGCTAAATTGTCAGAAAATAAAGCCAAGTGTTAAAAACTGAATGATGCCAGATAAAAATATATGTGATGCCTAAATGCACTAGTGGTTACTCAGCAAGCCCCCCTGGAACGGTGGAGAGAGAAGACGGAAGATTTAGACGTGAGCTATGAGGAAAATGTGTTTCCACCAAAAGTCCCTGGGTTTCCTCTGACAACTTCTTTTTATGTCTTGGAAATTTTTAGATGTCATTCTGTTACCACAGCATTTTTCCAAAACTCTCCTCCTGGAATTGATTTGTCTAAAGACATACTGGCTCCTTTAAAATAAAAGCTAAGCTGTCAACACGTCCTAATGGTATTTTGGGGAGGAAAGATTGGTGCCAGAAGTGGCCCTAGAAGACCCAGGGACCGTGCGTGGGTATGCTCTGAGACCTTGGGAAAGTTGCTTCTTTTCATTGCGGTGAAGTGGGAAAAATACTGGTTTTGACTTAAAAAGGACGTGAATTCAGCACCTGACTTTACCTTTCCTACCTGGGTGATATTGCAGAGGCTGCTTAGTCTTCCAGAACCTTTGTTTCTTCATCTGTAGAAGGAGAGAACTCCTTTAAAGCTTGTGCTGTGGAGATTAAATTAGATCACACATAGGAACTTGGCATATGGCCATCTTTCAACAAATGAGTCCTTATTATTTTGGGGTCTATAGGATTGTAAATGGCTACTTACCCAAATATTGCCATCAGTCCTGGGTCTTGGTTTACACAGGGGTATTCTTCTGGCATCCCCTTTCTTTTCCAGTTCCCAACTCAAATGCTTTCTGCTTCTAATTATATTCTGCCTTTTATCTCCCTTGTTACTTTATAAGGTGCTTAAAGGAAGAGTGTATTTTCTCTTCACCTGTGCAACCTATAGAGGGTCCTGCCCAGTGATTTATATAGGTAAATACCTATTGTTTGTTAACTTGAAGGATTCTTTAAAACTGCAATTGTGTTAGTAAGGAAAATATTTACTATTAATATATTTGCAATATTTTCTATCCCTATAAGTTTATCATATCACCTGCTTAATAACTACCAGGGAACATTTCTTGAGGTTAGGAAGAAGCTATTCCAACATATGGTTTATGGGAGAACAGGGTAGTGCCTGAGGATTGTCAAGATTTTGGCTGATACTAACCCTGTTTATTAGTTACCTATGGCTGTGTAAGGATCATCCCAAAACTCAGTGTCTTAGCAATGAATCTTTTATTATCTCTCACAGACAATGAGAGTCAAGAATTAGGAAGGTGGATTGGCTGTATGGTTCTGACTTGGGATTTCTCATTAAATTAGTTAGGTGTCAGATGGCTGCAGTTACCTGACAAGGTGCTCATGGATGTCAAGTTATTCCTGGCTGTTGATGGCAGACCTCAGTTCCCCTCCATGTAGGTCTTTCCACAGGGCTGCTCGAGTGTCCTCACAGCATGGAGACTGGCTTCCCAGAATGAGCAATCTAAGAAACCAGAACAATACTTTTGTGATCTAGCCTTGGAAGTTAATAACAGCACTTCTTCCTTATTCTATTGGTCAAACAAATAGCCTTGATTTAGTGTGAATGCAGACTACTCAAGGGCATGAATATCACAAGACAAGGATCACTAGTCATTTTGGAGATGGGCACCTTGTTCTGGCAGTAGGGATGAGGTAGACCTATTCCATGTGCTTCCTGCAGGGTAGTGGGTGCACTACATTTGAGTTCACTTGTAGGACTGCTAGGTTGTACAACTACAAGAGGTTTTGTTAGCATCTCAGTATGTGTACCCTCCTGAGTTGTGCAACAAAGTAGTCCATGGAAGGCCTTGAGATAACTGTTTTGGAGGGACTTCTAGACTGAAATAAGGGGAATAGAAATTACAAAAGTAAGCACAACATTAGAAAATACCTGCTTATGGAATATTCTGAGGGAGGATGTTTTTCTTATTTGTTCATAGCTCTATCTCCAGAGTTAGAATAGTGCCCAGCATGATACATGTTAAACAATTTATGTCGGATAAATTAATGAATAAGTTTGAAATCTGCTTATTATAAACAAATTATAGGAATATTATTATGTAAATATAATAATGTATATTATATATACATATAATAATACATTATTTATCATTAATGTTCAGAAATGGTTGTGTTAGGGTTAGATGAAATTTTTACTTAAATATCTAAAGATTTTAATTTTATAAATTTTTTTAACATGGTATTTTCTTGTGAAACATTTCTTTTTCTTTTTTTGTATAGCGGTGTCATGAAAGAAAATAGAAAAACTGTAATTGTATTGGAAACATTACTTCTGGAAATAGAGTCTTTTGGTATTTTCATCATATAGTACGTTTTTAAAATTGAATTTATTGGGGAGACATTGTTTAATAAAATTATACATGTTTCAAGTATACAACTCTATAAAACATCATCTGTATATTGTAGCCATGGGCAAACTATGGCCCGCGGGCCAGATCCAGCCTGTTCAGCTGTTCTATCCGGTCCGCGGAGCTCTCCCCTCTGCTCCTTCACCAGCAGCCCAAGATGAGAGTGCCAGCATGGTCAGGTTGCTTTTGTTCCGGCCTTCCGGTCCAGTTTAAGAACCCATTGTGGCCTCGAATCAAAAAGTTTGCCCACCCCTGGTATATTGTATTGTGTGTTTACCACCCTAAGTCAAGTCTCCTTCCATCCTCATTTATCCCCCTTTACCTTCTTCTACCCTGACCCCATAATATTACATTTTAAGAGATTATTACCATTAAATGATGGCAGGCACACAGTGGAAAAATGTCCTTGGTGAAATACACAAGAAAGATAATTAATTCCATGTCAATGACTATATGGAAAATAATTTTTCTTTGATCTCTATGACACTGAATAATGTATTTTATTTGAATAACCTTAGCTACAGAAATAGAATTCAGGAAAACTTGGAAGGCAGATTTGAACTCTGAAAGTGGAGCTGCTTCACAATGGAAGCTGCTGAAACCAGCAGTCAAGTACAATTGTCCACCACCTCTCAACCTCCCATCGTAGACAGTTATTATTGTGACTTTGCTTCTGAAGCCGAGGGAGGATCTGAGATAGGCTGAAGTAGTCTCCATCTCCACCCCACCAATCTGTAAAGAGGCAAGGACAAAATCAGTTAAGCAGGGCTCTGCCAACAAGAAAGAACATGAGGTCAACATAAAATTGTTTAGCATTTAAATTGGGATGGAAGTTGACACTTATTGCTTCCATATTCAAGAAAAATGCAAATTTTTAGAGCTTGGCATTAATTATTATTTGGGGTCCAAATTATTATTTGAAGGCTCTTACAATGACAGACTAGGAAGGTGAGGGTCAACTTCTCAGGCAATGGAACTAGGAGAGCAAGTCTTCACTTGCACTGGGCAACTGCTGCTCCTTGGGGCAGAAAGCAAAAATACCTTTCATAGAACTGTGGGTCTTTTCAAAGACCAGATACAGACATTGAGTTGCTTATTAATAGGCTTGCCTTGTTTCTCGGTTGACCCCAGGGGTGACTAATGTTAGAGTAAATCCTTCTCTCAACCCTGGGGTGTTTCAGAGGTGGGTCCACAGGAAAACAAACTTCATTTTCCTAGAGCCCCATTGAGAAACAATCCAGGGTCTGCCATTGTGTAGGCATGGAGTCCCTCCATTAGCAGTTCCCACCTTAAAATTTCACGTGAATGGATGGCTGTGGGCTGTCAGCGGTGTGCCCCATGGTACTGAGTTTTAAAGTCTCCTCCTGCTGAGGAACTGACTGAGGTGCCCAGGAAGTTCCAATTGGAAACGTCCTCCAGAATTCTGCCCCACAAGTGCTGAGAACTGAGGACAGCCAACCACACCAGCAGGGACCTTTCAGTGTGGTTTGTTGACAAAAAAATGCACGAGGAAGAAAGGAGTTTCAGATGGTGGTTCCGCTAGTCTCCTTACCCTGAAGGGTGGCTTGTGCTTTGCAAAGTTTGTGTATCTCCAGTTCTTTGTCCACTGAAAGGAGATATAGCAGCTAATTTAAAATGTTTGTTTCCCAGTCTGGTATTTACTAGCTAAGCCACTTTGGGCAGAACACATTGGAGTGGTTCCTCCCCCTCCACACACTTATTTACCCCCCTTTACCTACCTGCACCCAGCCTCCACCTCTCCCCAACCTACCTCTGGCCATCACCACACTGCTGTCTATGTCTATGGGTTATGCAGATATGCTCTTGGGCTGTTTTTTTTTTTTTACCTTCTTTCATCTAGTTCCCCCTATGTGCCTCCCCTCTGACCTCTGTGGAGTGTTTTCCCATCTGTAAAATGGAAGTAGATGACATATAAGCCAGGTGGTAAAATTCTAATATGTTTAAAAATATTCTATGAAGTGTAAAGTAAGATGCATACATTGATTGCATCTTGCCCGTGTAGCACTAGACGTTCAGTCACACAGACAGGTCAGCTGCCTGTTCTGTGGTGAATTCTTTGCTCGCTCCCATGGGGCAGTTAACTGCAGTGGGGACGACCAGGACAGTTTTGTCTTCAGGACACCGGGATTAATAATATGGACGTTAGAATGAATTGAAGTAAAATAACAAATGCTTAGGTGGTCTGGGTGGAACTCAGTCATCTATATAATAAAAGCCTAAGCCAGTGGTCGGCAAACTCATTAGTCAATAGAGACAAATATCAAAGGTACAATGATTGAAATTTCTTTTGAGAGCCAATTTTTTAAAACTTAAACTTCTAATGCCACTTCTTCAAAATAGACTCACCCAGGTTGTGGTATTTTGTGGAAGAGCCACACTCAAGGGGCCAAAGAGCAGCATGTAGCTTGCAAGCTGCAGTTTCCTGACCACTGGCCTAAGCGACCATTAGGGCAGAACAACCAGAACAACCCGTTACTGTGATGTGCACTGGCCACCAGGGGGCAGACGCTCAGTGCAGTAGCTGCCCCCATGCTCAGTGTGCTCTTACAGGGGGACTGCCCCTCAGCCAGAAGTTGGGCTCATGGCTGGTAAGCGTAATGGCAGTGGCAGGAGCCTCTCCTGCCTCTGAGGCAGTGCTAAGGAGCAGAGAGCCAAGTAGTAAGGAGTAGTGAGCAGGTGGGCGGTAAGGAGTGAGGGGTCCCAGACCGCAAGAGGGATGTCCAACTGCTGGCTTAGTCCAGGACCTTTTGGGGCTGCTTAAGACTGTTCTCCACGGGGAGAGCAGGTGGACGTCCTCTAAAGGGTCCTGGACTGCAAGAGGGTGCAAGCTGGACAGAGGGACCCTCCCCCAGCGTACAAATTTCATGCACCATGCCTCTGATGCAGTCACAATAATCCAGGATGTTTAGAGTAGTTTTTCTAATACAAGCCATGTGTATACATGTCTGGAATTAAACTTCTATTTTTTCCCAAATTTGCCTGCTTCTGAATTACATGCTCCTTCCCCAGGGTACAGCAGAAACCAAGTTTGTGTCTTTATTTTTGTTTTTTTAAAAAAGTTTTTATTTATAAAAACTAGAACCACAAATTAGAATGTAAATCCAAAACTTTTAAACCCAGTCCCACATAACTTTGTTTAGCATTAAATACAAAGGAACTTAGTCACATGCTATGCAGAACCAGGGAGAAAATTCTATTTAAAAAAGCCAGTTACTGTTAATGACACTTCAAGGGGAGAAATGAGCATTAAAGTGAATGTCAGGCTATAATTTTAAGTTGGTCTGGACTAGAGACTTTTAAATTTTAATATCTGCAGATGACCCCAAATCAATGGGATATTTCCAAATGAAGTTAAAGTTTGATGTAGCACACTGTGAAGGTGATGCATGGAGAACAAGAATTAAGAATCACAAAGGTAAAGTGTCTTAATATTCATAACTATTAGTGTGGTGTAGCATTTTCATATAATGTGAATGACAGTTTATAGGCAGGACAGCTTGAAGAAATCATTTATTTTCTAAGGAATATACCTTTTATTGGAAGTCTTATAGAGTAGGGATGAGCACTGGAAGATCTTGGAACATCTCAGGCCTTCAGTAAATAGTAATGGTTGTTCTTGCTACTATTATTTTTGTTATGTAGTGGAGCTCTTGAGAAATCCATTTAAATAGCAAAGAGGTTCATTGCCTAGGGGATTTTAAAAACTGGGGATGTCTGATATTTTTCTGTACACTCAGTGGTTGTTATATTGGTGGATCAAGAAACACATCCAAGAAAAGTGAAATTGTAGAACATGTTTGAAAGAGAAAAAGAGAGAGAAACCAAGATGGCGGCGTAGGTAAACAATTGGTCTGCCACCTCACACATCAATTTCAAAATTAAAACTAATATAAAGGGCATCTATCATTGAAAACCATGGGAAGGCTGGCTGAAAGAGAAAGGAGTGCAAGCGCTGAAAAGGAGCCAAGGTATGGAGGCATGCGAATAGCAAATCGGGCTGGTGACTGGCGACTGGGTGTGTGGCTTTTTCTTTCAACCGGAAGGGAAACAAACTCCTTATCACTTTGAAATCCAGTTTCTGGGGTCATGTGGGGGACCCAGACACCTAAGGGGAGAAGCTGGTCTGTCAGCCATCGGGTCCGAAAGTGAGGGTGACTCTTGCAGAGATGCACGCAGCAATCACTGTTTACTGCATTGGATCTCAGGGACCCGGGGACTTGGAAACAAGGAAAGGCAGAGAAGGCTGAAGGTAGCCATCACTGTTAGCCACGCCCCAGCCTAGTGATGTCCTGAGACTCCACCCCACCCTGAGGCCCCACCCTGAGGTCTCACCAGCACATTTTACAGACCCACCCAGGCACCACACAGCTGCTTTTGCATATAAATGGCCGGTATTGTGGCAGCTTAATGAAATAAATTGCTGCTCCAGCAACAAAGCCACCAAGTCCCAAGCAAATGAACTGTATCCCACTGGAGATCCAGAAGCCAGTGTTCCTAGTGGCCAGTTTCAACCCCTTACACCCATAAGAGACACATTCGAGAGACGGACTTAGTGAGCACCAAAGCCCCACTGAAACAAAGCATGTCTCCAGCGCAGCAGTTCTTCCTTTATAGACACAGTGCATCCTCACAGGCAATTGGCCTAGAGGTCAATTCCTCTCAGTGATACCAACAGCATTCAAGGCTTAATTACACTAATACTTTGCACTCAGCCCACAAAGGGATATACCAAAAGTGATTACTCAGGTGATTGGGAAAGCTGAGCTGCTGGCCCCTATAGCTCACCTACCACACAAAGCACTCCATCAACACAGGGAAGTAGCCATAATGAGGAAACACAGAAGCATGTTATGAATTGGAGAGACAGAGGAAAGTAAACTATGGGACGACACACAGTTCAGAGTCACATTTATAAGATTATTCAAGAATCTTCTAAAAACCTTTGAGAAACTTGATGAGACCTCCAAGAAGCTTGGTGAGACCTTCAAGGACCTTAATGAGAATACCAAAAAAATTGAAAAGGACCAGCCAGAAATTAAGCATACAATATCTGAAATAAAGAATATACAGAAACTCTACTATAGATCAACATACCCCAAGAATCAAACCAAAGATCTGGAATATAAGGAAGAAAAAATCACCCAGCCAGAGAGGCAGAAAGAAAGAAGAATCCAAAAGTGTGAGGATAGTGTAAGGAGCCTCCAGGACGGCTTAAGGCTTACCAACATCCGGATTTTTTGGGGTGCCAGAAGAGAGAGACCAGCATATTGAAGGACTACTGAAATAAATAATGAAAGAAAACTTTCCCTACCTGGTAAAAGAACTTGTAATAGACTTACAAGTTCAAGAAGCATACAGAACCCCAAACAAGAGGAATCCAAAGAGGAACACACCAAGACACATTATAATTAAAATGCCAAGGGCAAAAAAACAAAGAGAGAATCTTACAAGCAACAATAGAAAAACAGCTAGTTACCTACAAGGGAGTGCCCACATGACTGTCAGCTGATTTCTCAACAGAAACTATGCAGGCCAGAAGGGAGTGGCAAGAAATATTCAAAGTGATGAACAACAAGAACCTACAACTAAGATTACTCTACCCAGCAAAGCTATCATTCAGAATTGAAGGTCAGATAAAGAGCTTCACAGACAAGAAAAAGTTAAAGGAGTTCATCAACACCAAACCAGGATTACATGAAATGCTGAAGGGTATTCTTTAAGAAGAGGAAGAAGAGGAAAAAGGTAAAGATAAAAATTATGAACATAAAAAGACATCAAACACATACCTACCAACAAGTAAATCTAAAAATCAAGTGAACAAAAAATCTGAAGAACAAAATGGACTGGTAAATATAATAGAATTATTTTTTCTGAAACATAGAAAGGGATTGGACTAACAATTCTCAAGGGAAAGGGGTTTTGAGGGGTGCAGGAAGAGATTGGACAAAAATCTTACACCTATGGATAAAGACAGGGGTGGGGGTAAGGGCACAGGGTGGAGTTGGGAATCAGGTGGAGGGGAGCTATGAGGGAGGAGAGGGGAAAGGGGAAAACCTGTAATGATCTTAACAATAAAGATTTATTAAAAATAAAAAATAAAAAATAAGAAAGAGAAAAAGAAATGAGACAAACCTCTTGAAAGAGTAAGCTAAGATCTGAGGGAAGAACAGTTCCATGAAACAATTAAGGGTGGAGGATTCATGGAGATTTAAATGTGGAGAAAGACTTAGTATTTATTTAGTCAAAACAAAGGAGCTGAGGCCATATTGGTTTGGTCAAAATAACTAGATGAAAAACAATCCTCACATTGCTTTGGACTAGAGAGGACAAAATAACTGGTTCGACAGATTTCTTTCTCCTGGGGCATTGACCAAAATTTTGGCATTGTGTAGACACAACCCAAATCACAGGGCAGGGAGGAGGTACCAAGGAGGATCACTTTGCAGATACTTTAATAGGTTCTTAGCTAACAATAATGGCAGTCATTTGAATTTATATAATTCCTTAAAAAGTATTTTCATATAAGTGACCTCATTTGGTTGAGACTGGCCTTAATTTGTGTTCTTCAGCAATGCACTGTTACCTAGCCTTGATGAAAAAATGGGGAAAAATAATTGATCTTGAAAATTTATAGAATACCAATGGCTGGCCCTTCTTTAGGTTTTTAGGGGGGAAATCTTTAATACAATAATATTTTCTTTTCATCTGTTTTATTTTTTCTGAAACTTAATTACTTAAAATCTCACAACGTGAATATTATCTACATAGACTAATAGATAAAAAAGACTGGAAACTTTTCATATCTTTTTTTCATAACTAGAGAGACAGTATAGAGAATCAGACTGCCTGGGTTTGAAACCAGCTTTTATCCCTTTTTAGGTGTGTGAATTTAGGCAAGTTACTTAGCTGCCCTGTGCCTTAATATTCCCATTTTTTAATGATATGAATTAAAATGAATGCATGGGCTATTCCAGTGGTTCTCAAACGTTTTGCTGCCTCAGAACCCTCTGGAGGCTGAGTTAATATGTGGGGGAGGGACAGAGAATTTGCATTTCTAGCAAGTGCTCTGGCTGATGCACTTGGGAACTTGGGTGTATTTAGTGAATTAATTATGCAAATTAGTGCTATCAGAAGACAGAACACTCTGCAAGTTTTCAATAATGTTGGCTGTTTTTATTCCTGTTGTCTTCCTCTTCATTATTGTCATCATTAATTGTCACCTGGTAGATAATAATGTATGGAATCCATGGAAAAGCAGTCCCCCAAACTCCCATGGTTAAAATAATAAACTTAACACAAGATGGAGGCATTCTTCAGCATTCCTGAGCAATTACTATGGAACAAAGTAAAGTGGGTAACCATGGTGGCCTCCTTGTGGGTAGCCCAGCCTGGTTTACAACACACTGTGCAATAAACAAAGACCAACCAAATAGAAAAGTAAAGGTTATTTATTCTGACCTTCAAAGAGCAAGAGTCAGACGCCATCACTCATGTTTTGACAGAGAATCAAAGGCAAAGAGTGGGGAATAATTATGGTGGGAAAAAAGAAGGGCCTCCGTTTGAGGCCCTCAGCATAGAGAGGTCTGAGAAATTGGGTTTCTAAGTTCACAGGTGATGCTGATGCTAGTCTGAGGGGTACACTTTGTTCTAGGAGAGCAAATGGATAAGTATGTATACAATTCGAAATTGTGATAAATTCTGCAAAGGACAGAGGATCCTAATTTGATTGGGCAGTCAGGCAAATCCCTCTTCCTGTAGCCCTTTGAGATCTTATGACTTTTTACTGAAACTGGCCTCTCACAATATAGTGATGATGCTGACTCATGTTTAAAAACATTTATGAAAGGCTAACTAACATGGGAACCATGACACTGAAGAATTTAGAAATGAACTCTACATTGCAATGTTTTCAGAACCCATATACCAAATGTTGCCTTTACATCTACCCTCTTTATTTTATTTATTTTATTTTTATTTTATGTCTACCCTTTTTAATCTCTCTATAGTACTTGGCACTGTTGACTAACCAGCCGTCTTGAAGTTCTATCCTCAGATTCTATGAAGTTGCATTTACCTGGTTGTGTTTGAATTCTTTTATTTGTTTCCTGTTTTCTTATGTCCTATTATCTAATAGTGGGTATCTACTAAGATCTGCTCTAAGTTCTTGGTTCCAAGTTACATTAATTAAACTTCATTTTCCATTTGCATGATTCTAAATATTTAAAATTTATATTAAGGAATTATATGTTTTAAAATATGAATGATATATTTTGAGATAAATATATGCATATGTTCAAGGACAACTCCTTGTTCTTGACTTACTTTTCACAATACAGCAAATCAAAATATCCTTCTAGAATTCCTATGATTTTAAGATATAATAGAAGGCTATAGTGAATAGAAAACTTAAAAAAAAGCAGGTAGTAATTTTTAATGTTTGAAATTTTTATGGTTTGTGGTGTTTGATAATCAAACTATCTATAGAGAAGGTTCATTAGTAAGATTCGTGAAAGGTTCTGTCCTTGGAGAAAATTCAATTTGTGGTTAAAACTGCATTCTCTATGTGTCTATGCCATACCTTGTCCATATTGAAGTTACAGAGGTACTATAGACCATAAGAATCACAGGCCAATATGTGAAACTTTATAAAACTTAGTTCAAATATCTGGGACTACATGCCACACCCGTGATAGGACAGAAGCAGACTACCTGAGCTTCCTCTGAGAGCGTGGGCGTTTTGAGTTTATGACAGCATGACCTAAACCCGCAGCTTGAGTTTGTGAACTTAGATAGGCACATTGCTACATAAACAGCTGTCATCAGCTGCATGTTCTCAGCTGAATAAAGTGAACTTATTTCCTGACAAACAAGCCTTTTCATTTCCTCTCACCTCTGAATGAAACTGTTGTAAAGAAAAAAAGTTCAGGGGCCCTCTATTATTTAGGCAGTCATATAAAATCAAGATAGGAAATGGTACAATGTGGTTTTACAGATTTGGCTTTTGACTAGGTATTAATGTAAACTATATTTCCTGACTTCCTCCACCTCTGATTTCCTCCACTCCCCTTTAATCTCCCCAACAGCATAGCAACTGGGACAAGGCTCACAGAACCAGTGAGGGTGGTGCCATAATCACTGTGTGTGTGTGTGTGTGTGTGTGTGTGTGTGTGTGTGTGTGGAGAGGGGGAGAGAGAATGGTTATAGGCATACATAAAATACTTAATAAGGTAGTCCTTAAACTGAAAGATCCTTTAATCTTGAAATAACTGTAGGTGCATGTCATATAATAATGGTAGCAATAATGGCTATCATTTCTGAGCCTGTATGATGTGCCTCATCTGTTATAATTCGTAAATACATATTGCTTTTCTTATTTTAAAGATGTGAAGGCTGAAATTAGAGAGGTTACATCACATGTTCTAGGTCACACAGCTAGTAAGTGGCCATGGTGGGATTTGAACCAAGGTGTGTGCTGGCCGAAAACCTCAGCTCTGAATTACAATATATGACCCTTTGTTTTTAGAACTGTTTCCATGAAGCAGGAGTCTTGCTGCTCCTGGAGAATTTGGATTCAGCTGGTCAGGTGATCCTGGTGTTGTCGCTGAACTCCCACTGGGACAGACAGTGGGCTTAGTTAGCCATTTAACTGGTTAGTATTTTCTCCCTACCAATCACTTGATAGTATGTTCTTTAGTTATATATATTTTTATTTTTTAAATATATTTTATTGATTTTTTACAGAGAGGAAGAGAGAGGGATAGAGAGTTAGAAACATCTATGAGAGAGAAACATCCGTCAGCTGCCTCCTGCACACCCTCCACTGGGGATGTGCCCGCAACCAAGGTACATGCCCTTGACTGGAATCGAACCAGGGACCTTCCAGTCTGCAGGCCGACACTCTATCCACTGAGCCAAACCAGTTTCGGCAAGTTATATATTTTTTAAATAGTAGGTGAAAAAACATACTGTAATAGTAGAGATCAATATTTAGAGTAATTTCTTTCTCTCAAGAATTTGAAAATATTTTTTAACCAAGTAATTTTTTTTTTTTGTAATCAATTCTGCAAGATGTGTGTTAGGTAGGATATGTTGGAAAAGAGTTGAAAGACATTCAGTCATTCTGTGACTCATTAATGCTTCAGTATGACTTGTCATTCATTCAACTATATTTCCTGGGCTTTGCCAGTTTTGTGGAAAACATGACAAGCAGAATCTCTACTTGATTTTTTTTCAGTGCAAAAGACAGATAAATAATCACCAAATAGCTGACGAATTGCAATCCCTTTCAGTTGCTTGGTACAGGTGAAGTAATGTACCATCTGTGATTGGGGATCTGTCTTAAAACTAATGACAAATGAAAAGGCAATTAGGCACCGACTTTGGTAGTACAAAAGCTATTCTTATGTTGTACCTAGAGGTCATGTGCATATTGTCATATCAGATCTGAATTGGAATATATTTAAAAATAGTTAAGAGTTATTCATTGAAAAGAACCCGTATTTTTTTAAATTTGCCCTTAAAAGTATTTGCAGCTGCCACTGGAAGACAAGTTTATATATTTGGCTTATATAATGTTCAATTTACTTTAACTCATGTAATTAAAGATCTGAGAAATAATTCGATAATTTTGGGGACTAAATCATGAGCCCCTTAAAATACAAACATTTAAAATGTTTGAAACTAAAGGCAAAACATGACTACACTTTCAGAGGAATGTCAAGTGTCTGCAGCTATTTAATTACTCGTTTTATATTATATTTGATGTTGGAAGTTGGGGGATAAGAGAGAAAAGGGGAGTTTTTACATGTAGAAGATAAAGAGAAGTATTTTTCAAAGTTTTACACTGAGCTGAACCTAATCTATATGTTGAGAAAGGCATGTGACTATCTTTTTGGATGAGAAGTTATTAAATCTCTTAGCTCATGCTGGACAGTTTTCAGATAATTAAGAATCTAATGAGAAAATGTGGAGAACCTTGGTGGAGGAAGTAGTTGTGAGACAAGGAAAGCAATGAGCCTGCTTAATTTAGACAAAGCAGAATTTAAAGACATAACATAAAATGTTAGAAAAGATGATTCATACTAATGCTTCAGTCACTTTCTAGAAACCATGTGATTATCAGTCACAGAACACGGATTATTGGAGTAATGACGTATCATTAGAAAATGAGTTGGATACGTTTCTATGCCACTTTTGCTATCTCTTGACTATTTGGAATATGTGAATACTTTTTTTAAACATAGTTATCAAATTACCCAACTCTCAGGATGCACAGTGGGCATCCTGACCCCAGATTTATGGGTTTGTACTCTGCGTTATTTATATTCCATGAACTGGCAACTTTGAATCCTGTCTTACTTATCCTATATAATAAAAGAGTAATATATGCAAATTGATTCTAACAGCAGAACGACTGCTCCACCAGTCACTATGAGGCACACTGACCTTCCCCTGGCTGGCAGGCTCTGATCACTGGGTGCAAACAGGGAGATGGGAGGGGGGGGGGTGGATAGGGCTGGCTGCCGGCAGCTGGGAAAGATGGCCCTGATTGCAGGCCAGGCCTAGGTACTGTATCCATGTACAAATTTCTTGTGCTGGGCTTCTAGTATTCCATAAGATAGCAAGTTGGTTCCTCATTACCAACCCTCCTCTTCTCAACATGCATCTTCTGTACAGCTGCTGGGTTAGTCCCAGTTTGAGATGGCCGTACAGCCAGGCCTTATGGTCATGCATAATATGGATTACTATCCCACTATTTCTCACCATCATCCTAGGGGGCAAGCACTGTGGCTGTTTCTATTTACTCTAAAAAATGGAAGCTCTTAGGACAGTAACTTGCCTAAGAGTAGCTAGTTACTAACTGGGAGAGCCAGGATTTTATATCAGGCCTGTTTGATCTGTTGAGTTCACATTCTCAACCATTATTCCAAGATGGGTATAATTCTCTGAAGTTTTTAAGTGCCTCATTGACTTAAGATCACCCCTTTCCTGCCTTGGACTCTTCTACCTGAGGGCTTCTAGCTGCTGATCTGTTACCTGATATTTTTTTCATATGCTTCATTTTCCCCTTCACCATATGTGGGCTTCTGAAAAAAGCCCATTTTCTTATTTCTGAATCCATTGCTTTGGCCTCTTCCATTCTTAGGTGGGACAATTTTATTTTATTATCCAAATTTACTATAGACCATGTGTCATAAAGCTCACATTTTAATTTCCTTTTAAAATGTATTGAGATAATACTTGTTTATTTCTGCTCACTTGTAAGCATATGTTCTGAAATCTAGAGCTTATCTAAAACCAAGTTGTTGGATTAAAAAAATGTTTACAGAGTTTTGGGAAGTTTGAAGGCAATTCAGAATATTAAGAGAGGTTCACAAAAAAGGATTACATCAAAGTAATAAAGTTTTATGCCATCTGTTGCAAATTAGAAGGTTAACTTGATCATACTGGTTTATATGAAAAGGAAAAATAATCTATTTTAAAGATGCATGCATATCTATCAACCATTTCCTAAATATATTGTTGAAATGAAAAAATTTCCTCTTCACTGTTAAAATTTCCCTTTTATGGAGCCTAGGATTTCAGTGGAAGTAACTTTTGGGGACAGATGTAGGTATGCATGTCTAGTCTCAATTAAAACCAAGTCATTTCTGTGTTTCACACTATTGTGCCTGATCCAGTCAAGATAGAATTAAATATGTTTTTAGTTGGATGTATGAATTGAATTGATAGTTTGTTTGTTTTTTACAAAGGGGTTTTCAGAATTTCCTCTATGACTTAATCAAAGAGTTACATTGCTAGCAATACATCTTTTTTCTTAAATTCTAAGAATTGTATCAACTGATCACCATGTAATATTGATAACCAGAGAGGAAAAACAGGACTGTCATTTTGATTTGTGATGCTATTTTACATTATTGCATTGCAATATCACTTAATTATATTTCGATTAGTTTTTAGAATCTTTTCTCTGGCAAGATTTGAGAGCCTAATGAAATTAGGAAGAAGGGATTTTTAAGCTAACTAAAGAATCCAATTATTCAAAATTACTGCCATTGATTACTTTCAGAAGGATTAAAAGAGTTTCAAAATTTAATTATCTCTTCACTTTGTATATATGCACTTAGTTAAAATGTGTGAAGAACTTTGATAATAAAAGGCAACATATCTAATCAAATATATTAAAATAGAACCTGTGGGTTTTCCCAGACTGCTCTAGCTTTGCATTAACATTCTTAATCTTATCACAGTGAATATTTTTAAATGTCTGTTAGAAGAATAACACAGTTACATAGAGTATCTGATTTATTATATTAATGTGAAAGAAGTGGGTGGGATGCAGTTTCATGGCTGTCCAGATGTGGTGGGACATCTGTTTTCATCTCATTTTCCCCTGATAGGGCCAGGGTTGGGTCTTTCTTCCATGATACTGACACCTTCCTATCCAGGTGTCTAGGATGCTCTTCCACCTCATGTTCAGGGCCAGTGAAGGGAGAGACAGAGGGCTTTACAGCATGCTTGTATTATCTCCCGTGCTCATGGTTCCATGGGGACCGTGTGTTAAGTCCAGATTGGTACCTATACATGTGGTAGTTTTCATTACAGGAGAGAGATCCTGACCTCAGGGAATCCCAGTTTTTTATAATGGGTAGGAAGCAGGCCTTCCTTATGGTCTGCAGGGAGATAGCTCTAATTTCTAGGACTGATCAGAAGACAAATAGCCGTGAAAATGCAGTCTGGAACAAAGTGCAGTCAGTATTCCTGCTCATCAGTTGTGCAGAAACACGAGCAGCCCATGGAGAATTGGTTCCTCACTGTGGTGTGATGGATATGTGTGTTTAATTATGTTTTGCAGTTTCTATCAGTTCTCTACTCATGGTGGACGAACCTATAAAATTTGGTGTCCTCAGCTATAAAATTTAGTATTTTTTCAACTAATATACATTGAATGTTCCCTGTGTTCAGGCACTGGGCACTAAGAATTAAGTAGTAAATAAAGCAGCAAAGTCCCTGCTCTTACAGACTTACATCTCACTGGGTGTATATTGATAATTTTAAAAATTCAGTAGTTTATAGTGAGTCAAAGACGTTAATGCTCTAGAAAGAATAAGACGGAGAAGGAGGAAAAAGAGTACTGGGTGGCGTGTTGGGGGAGAATGCATTGCTAGAAAACGTTTGTTAGGCTTTTCTAATAAGGTGATGTTGGAAAGACTGAAAGAGGTGAAGGTATAAGCTCTGTGGATATTAAAGGAAAGAGATTTTTAGGCAAACAAAACAACAAATATGAAATCCTGAGGCAGGTCCTAATTGGTGAGTTTGAGAAACAGCAAGGGAGTCATGTGTCTGGTGTAGAGGGAGTGAGAGGGAGAGAAGTATAAAATAATGTGAGAAAGTGGTGTGTGTATGTGTGTGTGTGTGTGTGTGTGTGTGTGTGTGTGTGTGTCAAATGTTGCAGGTTACTGTAGGAACTTTGCTATTTACTCTGGATAAGATAGTAAGTCACTGAAGGGTTTTGAGCTAAGAAGTGCCAATCTCTTTTTTTAAAAATAAGATAATGGGTTGAAAATACCCTGAGAAAGTACAAGGGAAGAAGTAGGAAGACCATTTAGGGGGAAGAAAATAATCAAGACTGATTCTAGGGTTTTGGAGCATGAACCTGGAAGAATGGAGTAGCCTTTTATAGCAATGTGGAAGGCTTTGGAAGAAACAAGTTTAGGGGGAAGGTAAGGTATAAATTTTGGATATGTCTTACTTTGAGAGGCTTATTAAATATTCAAGTGGCTATGTCAAGTTAGACACAGGAACATGGAGTTGTAAATATCTAGTTGCTATTTAAAAAGCTGTGAGGCTAGACAAAACCACTAGTAACTAGATTAAAAAAAAGAGAGGATGAGGTCTAATGTTCCCTGAGATACTCTAAAACTTAGGGATGGGGATGAATTCAAGTGAGAGAAATAGTATATACCTGTTCTAATTAAGGAGGAGTTGCTAAGGATCCGGACAGATATTATGTGTGATAAGCTTGTCAGGTCTGCTCCATGGCATGGAAGCTTCTATGCAATTCCAGGCACATAGCAAAGTTCAAGAAATCATTTTTGAAGTTATTGTTTCAGTTCTGACCTGTAAAGAGTATAGAGGTCATCATTCCCATTCTTACAACAAGAAAAAGCTGAACAAACCAGAAATCAGTGACCTTCTTGACCGTCAGAGAACTGAGGCTGTGGGGCAGACTACCACTCTGAGAACTCTAGAGAGCTGAATCAAGACCTTCGCAAGTGAACTCAGAGATCTACTTAACTGGAGCAGAAGCCACTAGAGCCATGGCCTGGTGGAAACACTTAAATGATCGTGTCGATGACTTGTTGGAGGTTGAGTGTAGACTGGCATGAAAATGAGAGACTCCTGGAGGCTGCAGTCTTTAATCCTAAGTGACCGTCCTGGAGAAGTGATGTGCTTCAGCCTAGGCTTGAAATTGGACACCCTCTAACATAGTCTGCTACTCAGAATTTTTAATTTCAAATCCCTGAGTATTTTTTTTTATAAAACTATAATTGTTTTTAAATAACAGTAATCTGCTTGGAAATGTGTTTCAATTTGTTGTATAATTTATATACATTTATAATTTGACCCCTTTGCAATTCAAGTTCATGGAATTCCAATATAAAAACACATGTGCAAAAAGGAAATTGGTTAGCAGTGACATCACACTTCCTATGAATGTGACTTTAAGTTGTTTTTTTCAGGGGGAAGGAAAAGGGACTAAATTAAACTAACTCAGATAAAGATCCCTGTGTAAGAACAGAGTTGGGATGGGGGAGAGGGAGAGGAGGGAAGAAGGGAGGGAGGAAGAGAGAAATCTCAAAGGAAGCTAGGCACTGCCTCTAGAGAAGAATGGGGACTGTAGTTTGGAAATGAAAAAGATTCAGCTCAAAGATGAAGATAGACCTTTATCATGGCCCCTCAGAAGGAATCAGTGATCATTGCTCTTTACTTTCCTCTCATGTATACTTCTGAGATCAATAGACTGATTCTCTCCCTAGTAGTAAATTTAAATTTCAGAACCAGAGATTCTTATAATGCCACCAGTCATCACTGGCCAGCGTTAGGTAGAGCTTTTGTATCAAATTACCTCATGGCTGGTGGTCCAGTCTATGGGCTATCTGTTCTGATGGGATCCAATCAAGAGGCGGGGGACTGGGCCTGAGGAGAGGGGAGGGTTTTCGCAGGTGGAGGAGAGACACCCTACTCAGGCGCCCCTTCCTGAGTCATTACCCCTTCAAAAAGGACAGAATGTAGATGTCCCATGTTGTGTAATTAGATAAAAAGAAAGTCAGTTTGAGTTGATATCCATGAATTGCCTCATTTATAGGCACTCAAAATGTCTACATTAATGTTGGCATTAAATCCCGGTTGCATTTTATAAAGTGATTTAATTTGTGTGTGCTGTGACACCCCATAATACTGCCAGTGCTGAGAGAGTCTAGCAATTACATAATGTCTACAGCTGACCCACTCTAGGAGGAAATATCAAGGTACCAAAAATGTTACTGTACTGCCCTCTTGTGGTTTTCTATTGGATTTACAGTTACTGTACTGCCTGCTACATGTAGAAAGCAATATTTGCACTAATTCTAAGTTATAAGGGAAACTCTCTGCTTCTGTTCCATTTAGAAACTGCATTGAATAATATCATAATATTTTTTCTTACCATGGGAAAATCACAAATTAGGCCCGTCAAACTCTAATAGAAGGTCCTGAGTTGGAGACTACAGAGGATGAATGTTTGAACCTTAGAAGCTTTTCAGTGTTGTTAGAATTATATATAACATCAGGAATGGAATAAAGTTCAAGGCCTTTGAATCCAACCCAGACATTTTACAGTTGATAAAGAAAGATCCAAGATTTAAATATTTTGGGCAAAGTGCTGTAGATAATTTCCAGTAGAACTGAGCCTAGAATCCAAGTTCCCTATATCCTGGGCAGAGAGTCTTTCTTGCACTCAACCAAATATTACAATCATGCGTATTCACTTGGGAAAGGGCTCAAGGTTTAAGCTGCTATATAAAAAATAAGATGTGATATCTTAAAAAAGAAAATTAATCTAGCAGTTGTCTGAAGGAAGGGAAAAGTATATATTTTCTCTCTCTCAGGGAAAAATATATAGTAAGCACAACTTGTACCTGCAGAAAAGTTAATACTCGGGGGTTGATCCTTTTGATAGTGTCAGTTATTTTTTTAAAATGGCACATAGAATCATACAGATTAAATTCTACTTAAAAAAACACACAAAACATCAAAAATGAATCTCTTATTTAAATTGATGACTTCTCCCATATGTTCAAAATGGAACAGAAAAGCCAAAACCCACCATTTTTATTAACATTTTTTTAAAAATCAGGTTTTCCAAATATTGGAAACAGGGGAATGAAGTGCCCTAATCTGCCTTCCTAAGGTAGAACATTTTAAAGTCATTGTTATATGGGAAATGATTATGTTTCAATTTCGCAGTAGTTTAAAAGTTCTAAATAGTACTTGAGATTATTGTTTCCATTTTAGTGGCAAGGGCTGGGGATGGGATCTGGTTAGACTCGAACTTTCAGATGCTCTCAAAACTTAACACTTCCAATCTCAAGTCCAGACAAAAGCTGTTTTGCTAACAAGTCAATCTGTATTTTTGTATATGATTTCTGTTTTTATAGACTTGTTTAAAAATAAAGCATATTTCTGTAAAAATGAGAAAATACAATCTTCTTTATTGATTCTGGGCATTATTTCTGGGCAAAGCAGGAGAGATGAGAAAATATGCTGAGCAAGGCAGAGGCAAGTAGGGAAGGGTCTAAAGGAATGTCTCTATCCCTGTTTCTGACCTCAGGTACTGTTTCTTACTCAAAGAATAGATTATATGGGAAGAGGGTGATTTGGCAAAGGCATCTCTTCTTCTTCTATCAAGGATACAAATGGTAATGCTATGGATGAATTATGTAACGCCCCAGCCCCCATTCATATGTTGAAGCTCTAACTCCTAATGTGACTGTGTTTGGGGATACAGTATATAAGGAGGTAATTAAAATTTTGTGAGGTCATAAAATAAGGGTGGGGCCCTCATTAGATAGAACTGTCACCTTATAATAAGAGGAATATATATATCCATCTCTCTACCATGTTAGGACACAGTAAGAAGGTGCCATCTTCAATCCCAGAAGAATTCTCAACCTGACCATTTTGGCAGCCTGATCTTAGACTTCTAGAACTATGAGAACATAAGTTTCTGTTCTTTAGGCCACCCAGTCTATTGTATTGCAGCTCAAGCTGACTAAGCAGGACACATAGAGGTTCTCTTCTTTACTCCATCCTTATCCTTTTCAGGATATCACTCTGAGAAACAAGGGAGAATTGTACGGAGCATTGGAGAAACTGAGCCTCCCTACTACTGTCTCCAGGTAAGTGGTTGCTTTTGTTTTGCCTTGTATTTCTCACATTCTGGAAGCTATAGAGAGGGTTCACAAGAAATGGATTTGTCGATGCCACTTTTAGCAGGTATTCAGTACATGGCCCATTCCCAGGTAAAATACCTACTTTATGCTAGTCACTGTGCTACACACTTGCTATCATTATTTAATTTTAACTTTGCAAATTTTGGAAACTCAGACTCAAAGGATAACTTAGCATCCTTGTAAGTGGGGGAACAACAAATCAAACCAAAGTTTGCATGATTATGAAGCCCTAGATCATTCATTCCATGGCATTGTACTTTGGCCATGTTAGTTCACTTACTAGCTGCCTGTTAGCTGGACCATCTTGCCCCATATCACCTTTAATGATCCAAAGAAATCAATGGAGATTTATTAAGCATGGTTTAGTAGTCACAATAAGAAAAGACATGCACCCTGTGGCTGGTCTTCCTAGTATGAGAGTCTGCTGAGTCTACCTTCTTACTGACTTCTCTGATGGTTTTGCCACTGTGGACCATCCCCTCTTTTGTAAAGCTCTTTCCTTAGTTTCTGTGATACCAATTTCTATTGGCTGTCTTTCTGTCTAACTCTTCCTTCCTTGTCTCCTCAAGGGAACTCTTTCCTCCATAAGTACTGTCATGGCATTGATATTTCCCAAATATGCCTGTCCATTGTTCTCACTCTAAATCACTTTTTTCTTTGGGCATCTAATGTCCTATGTATTATTATTATTATTATTATTATTTTACTACCATTCATATTCTTAGGTCTTCTAAGTACCATCTCTTTCTTTCCTTTCTGTCCTCAAGTCTCTCCTGAGCTTCAGATCCTTGTATCAGGTACATGCTCGATATTTGCCTTTGAATCTCTGAGAGCTATTTCAAACAAATTGTACATCAGAACTAGAAGTTTCCATTCATTGAATGTTTTTTCTCAAACTGATTATTTCCAAACCCAGAAATATCAACAACTTCCCAGTCACCCAAGCAAGAAAGATTGGAGTCAGTCTCATTTTTTCTTCTTCTACCTCTTCTCCCTTATCCAGTCAATCATCAATTTCTATCACAGACTTTATTCTTTCTCTCCTTCCCTGTTGCCATTACTCTGGCTCACAATCTCTTCATTGCTTGCCTGCTTTGCCCTTCCAACTCTTTCTGCTTCCATTATTGATCCACTTAAATCTTTCATGCTGCAGCGAGACTAAACTAAAATACTAATATAATCCATTGCAAAGGAGAAAGTTCAATCTCTAACACAAGGTGAATACAGACTTCTTTCTAGCCTCATCTGTAGTCACTTTTATCATATACATATATCGATTCCAGGTTTGCTAAATTTTTATAGTTCCCTGTTCACATAATCCTGTTGTCAGCTCACTAAGCACTTTCCTCTGTTCATTAGTCACTGCTTCTCCAAACCCTCACTCAGCAAGAATAATGCCTATAACTTCTCATTTATTTTCAAGTCACGTTTTAGGTGTCATCCCCTCCAAGAAGCCTTAGGCTAGGTGATGTTGCATTAGGCTAGGTGTCCTTTCTTTGTGCTAATATAGAATCCTTTGCCATTGGACCCACCATTTTGTAATTAATGTGTGTCTTTCTTTTCTCTTCAGAGTCAGTGGGCTGAGCCCAATGCTTACTGGGTCCTAACAAATGGTTATTAAACTGAGGTTATTTAAGGGCAGGTTGTTTATGTCAGAACCTCCCATTTTAATACCTTGTGAGCTACCATTAAATTTTTAGATGTATATTAATTATATTTATTAATTATACTATATAATTAGATATCTATGTATATAAAAGCCTAATATGCAAATTGTCTCTCAAGTTTGTGAGACCGGGAGTTCGATCACTCACTATGACATGCCCTGACTATCAGGGGGTGGCACAGAATGAAGGAAGACCCCAGCTGGCAGCCAGGAGCTGGGAAAGGGAAGCCTCAGCAATCAGCTGGAAGGTCCCAATCGGCCCTGATCTCTGACCAGGCCTAGGGACCTTATCCATGCACAAATTTCATGCATTGGGCCTCTAATATTAATATATGTTCATATAGTAATGTAATATAAGCTGTAAGCACATTTAGTAACTGCTGTCTTCAAAAGAACAGGAAAACTCTATTATACATATCTAGAGCCTATACTGCAGATCATTAGAAGGAAAATTATGTACTTTGTCAAGGTCTAACCTCTCATGCATATACAGAGTGTAATCTTTCTCTACTTACCATAGTAAAAGCTTCCACAGCATTATTCTCAATGTTTTTTTTCTCCTTCCCATTGTTTATCTGATAAGGAACAAGAGAAGGCATTAAAATAAGTAGGGTAGCACTGCAGGGGCCCAAGTGACTCCCTGCCAAGGGGCTCTGTCCTGAACCAGTCCCATCATTATGTCTGCAACACATGTTTTCAAACAAATGTCCCGATGTAACAACTCATGTCCTGGAACTAGTTTCTACTCACTAGTCCAAGATCTGTATTCTTTGGCTTAATCTTTTACTCACAGTCTTTGTGTGTTCATCTTGCCAGGAAAAGAGTCATTGTGTTCTGTAGAACTAGTGTTTGAGAGGCTACCATTAGGAGTTTTGGAAGTTTTCTCCTTATAGAAAAATGCTTTTAAATACATTGGCATTTCCTTGCTAAATCCATGTCATATATATTTTTCAAACTACAACTGTTTATTAGTCCTGGCTTTGTGAGTTAAGTCTCTGTTAATTTGCTACATTTGTGCCAGGGATTAAGTGAATGTTTTAAATATCTACTCCTCAAATGTACTCATGGGCCAAACAGGTTTTTGCTGAAAGGAAAAATATATTAATGTATATACTAATACCAATATGCTTATATAGTATATTTAAAATATTCCATAACAATATTTAAATAGTAAACACATTACTATATTAATAATGCACATATATTCTTTTGTTCTGGACATACCCCTTGCCATTGGACAGTAAAGTTTTTGCCATAAGTTATACTTAATTGCCAGACAATTTATTATGGCTACTTATGTATTTGGAAATGGTCTCCAAGTAACTTTTCATAAGCTTCATAAGCATGAAAAGAAAGATGATCCCAATACTAGAACATGTACTTTTACATACAATTAGTAGTAAATATGGGGCACAGTTTTAGCAGTGGGGAATTTATTTCAATTCTGTGGTACTCCCTACTTGTCAGGCATTAGTGTGCCTTTCAGACAGTAGTTCCCAGTGTTGGCTTGTGGCTGTCTCCTCTATATTAAAAGCCAGTAGCATAGCATGACATCTCTTCCTCCTTCTTTCCCTCCTTCACTTATCATGACCCTTTTGACCTCATTGGGTCCAGCTGAATGATCCAGATAATCTCTTCATCTCAAATACCTTAATTTAATTATATCTTCTGAGTGCTTTTTTACTGTGTAATATAACATATTCACAGGTTTGGGGATTAGGATGTGGGCACCTCTAGAGGGCCTTTATTCAGCCTATCCCACTGTTGTAGTGATTCTGCCTTGCCTTATAGATTTTCTATCTAACTCCCTGAGTGTAAGTGGGTCTTACTGATTTTAATTCCTAGGATAAAGCTGTGTCTTTCACACCATATGTGCTCAAAATACATTTGGTGGAATGAGTTGATTAAAGTAAATTAAAGAAGAGAGAGTATTTGATAGATGCTGCCTGAATGAATGAAGCAACAAGGTGGGTCCTAAATCAGTAAATTAATTTTGAGCAACTTCATGGATTGAAATATTCAGTAATCACTTGATCAGGCAACCCATTAAACAGATTTGGGGGCAGATTCACAACTCAAATATAGATTGAATAATTGGGCCCAAGTTTGTTTATTTTAGATAAATATGTACTTTGGGCTAATGGGCCATGGCAGCATGATTCTCTAGGAATTAAGTAAAGAACTTATACATTATTTGATGAAGGAAGCTAATTTATGAAAATTTATATGATTATTTTTATTAAGCATTTATGTCTAATGAGTAATTTATTAATTTATAAATTAAGAATTTAATAACAATGTATTTAACAAAATTTAAACATACATTATAAGTAGAAAGAATTATATAACAGACCCTATGTACCTATGTCCCAGCTTAATCAACTATCATCCTAAGGCCAGTCTGTTCACTTTCCACTACACCCTAGCCCCATCTCCACCCCAACCCTGATTATTTTCAAGCAAATTACAGAATTACATAATTTTATCTAGAAAATTAATCATTTATAAACACATTTGGGCAGATTTGTTAATGAATTTCCTCATATTCATGTGGACTTCCTGCACATTTTGCCGGCTTCATAATCTTTCTGACATTTACTGTCTTTTCTTTGCCTTATGTGGAATTTTGTCCTGAAGGACAAACAGAACTAAATATAGAAAATGCTAAACAGGCCAGCCTTGTTTAATTTTCCTATTACTTGAATTCATATTTTAGAAAGTAGCTTACAAAGTGGAAATTTATGAGAATACAAGTAGAGTTAAAACAATATTTGCATTTTTACTTAAGGGGATAAAGAGGAGCTCTTAACCACAGGGGAAATATGAGTAAAAAATCCAAGCTCTATTTCTTCTTATTTTAGGCACATAATAAATAATCTTAAGGTACAACATATATAATTCAGTTTAAGAAGGAACATAGGGGACTTTAAGGATTGGGAATATTCTCAAGGAAAATTTCTTATAGAAATAGGTGAATTCCAACCTAGAACTGAGAAAGAAAATATTGATGAAAGTGAAAGTCTGATAACAAAATATGAAGCCATACAAAATACAGTTTTATAAAATATGAAAATATGACCCTGGCTGGTATGGCTCAATTGTTTGACTATTGTTCTGTGCACCAAAGGTCATGAGTTTAATTTTCCATCAGAGCATATACCCAGGTTGCAAGCTTGATTGCTGATTGGGGTGCTTACAGGAGATATCCAATTGATATTTCTCACATCAATGTTTTTTTCTCTCTCTCTGTCTCTCTCTGTCTCTCTCTCTCTCCCTACTTCCCCTCCCCATTCCTCTCTCTCTAAAATCAATTAAAAAATTAAAAATATATGAAATGTTTCTTTTGGGCACTAAAATACTATCTTTTCATATACATCTATACACAGTTTTTATAAATGACCTTTTTCAATATATTAAATATAATAACAAAAGGATACATTATCAGGGTTGGCTGGGCTGAAGGATGATTTTATTATTTTAAAATCATACATCATTTATAGTTGTCTCTGTCTTTCTACCTTTTATTTATGTTGTGTCATCTTAAACTATCAAGAACAAAAGCAAATTTATTAATTCAGTGCTTTATTAAAAATACAAATTAAATATTTGGAGAAACAAATAAAATCAGTTTATAATTTTTCATATCCAAATTTGCCATTCTAAAATTGATCAAGCTGAAATTCCCTGTTATGCCACTGTTTGAAAGCAGAAAGGCTTTTAAATCTCTTTTATTCAGACTCATAAATATCTTTAGAAATAAAGGAAATATAAAATGATCTAACTGAACTCCATATTTGGGCTCTGAGGTCTCTGGATTAAATGAATTTCTGAAGGGTCCCCTAGCAAAAAGTGCCAGTTCAGAAACAAGAAACCAACTTTCTTACCTTCAAGGTTGGTGCCCCCATCCCATTTATGAGGATGAGGTTTTATCTCAAGTGGCAAATGAACAAAACTATTTGATTCTGTTAACTATGATGGTATAGAAATAGATAATTAAGTAATATGACTTTGAATAAGAGTTGTTACAAGCAGTTATAGGGTTCTCCCACTATCCAAAAGTAAAGCATTCCTATTAAACATTTCATGAACAGAAATGGTGTAAAGTGAAGAAGCCTTTATTTATATGAAAAAAAATTGAGTATTTTTAGATCCCTAAAATAACTTACCAAATCATACCAAATAACACACACAACCTAAAATAACACTAATATATAGTAAAAACAGGAATAATCTGATAAATACACAGGCCATATGAAGTAGAAATGATGGATGCACAGTATAGTTTTACTTACCAGAACTGGGAAGACAGTAAGCATGGTGGAGGGCTGAGAGGCAGTGATGATGCTGTGTTAGTCTAAGGTTGGGAGGTTGGAGTGGTGGCAGGTACAGGACACTGGGGTGGAGGAGAGAGAGGAAGAGGATTATCTATGAATTTATCATCACCAGAATCCACAATCTGAATTTGACATCTTATATGTCTGCCTTGTATGACTTCTTGTATGTATGTCTGCCTTGATGTTGAAGGTCAAATTTTGTCATCTGCTGTGGCTGGTGTAGCTCATGTAGAAGTCTTGAAAAATGACAGTATGCTTGACTTTTTAGCCTCACACATTTTTCTATTATACATTTTTGTAGGCATTCAAAACATCCTGCAAGCCTGCCCTATACCTAGATGCCCTCTCAAAAATAGAAAAAAAATTTTTTTTGGGGGGGGAAAAATAAAAATCTTTTTCCCCCCTGCAATCATTGTAGCACTGTTAGTCATAGCAAAAACTCATGTAAGTGCTTCACATTCAGTTCCTGGATGAATTCCCTTTGGGCTGTTTGCTATGGTATTTGGTTTCCATTTGTATCTTTGGCTCTTGCAATTACATCAGCTCTTTGGTCAGATCTTGGTCACAGGATGCCAAAACCTCCTCAACATCATTTTCATCAATTTCCACAAACCCAGCTTCCTTAGTCACTTGCTTCATAGAAACCACCTTCAATGATTACTTTCTCCAGGTCTTCTGGGAACATTTCAGTAGCTTCAGCATCAGCAGAAGCACTCTCTCCAGGAAACTTTAAGCCATGAAGCTGCCCTCACCTCAGTAACTGATCAAACCACCCATGGCTACCTTTAAATTCCATGTTTAAATTAAATTCTACCTTTAAATTGCAGAACTTCCATCAACTATTGTCAGTACTTTCCATTTCAGCTTATTAAAAAGATTGATTTCTCTTTAAGTATAAGATTGCTTAACAGAACATCAAGCTTTGTACACTCATCACTCCACTCAAGCGATAGACCTTCAATTTCATTCATTAGTAAATGTCAACTAAAAGAGAGCAGTTTGCTACCAGTAGAACCAATAGAAACTTCAGCCATTTTCAAGTTTCTTTTTTTCAATATGTAAACAGTAGGGAATGTGGGTGCAGGCAAGTTCAAGGCACAAACAATGTCTTTATTTCATTTACCCCGATAAACATGGCTTACTTGTGTCTAATTTTAAGCTAAGTGTAATACTTTCATGAACTCTCTTTGGCTTTTCTGATACCTTAGGATGACACATTTTTCTAATAGGTGTTCAAAATAAATTGGACAACGCACAGTTCAACTCTCTGGCAGCTTGATGCTGAGGTGCTGAATGTAGTTCCCAGGGAAGGAGCTTGGCCAACCTTCTGCTCAGAGTGTGTGCTGCTCTGTAATGAATGGGTCACTGCAAAACAAACCTGAGTGCTATTTTCACAACAGCGAAAATCTCCTCTGAGGATTTCTTTCTGTTGGCAAAAATAGGTATTAACGCAGGCCTTTTCTAAAAGTGAAATGGCAAAGTGAACTTTCAAAATTTCAGGGGATATTTGTATATGACTTTTAAGGTCCTTGTAAGCTTTATGGTGATGAATTTATAAGGTGAGTTCCTGGTTTGAATTTTTTAAAATTAAATACTAAGTTTTTACATATTAATGTAATAAAACTATGCCAAATATTTCCAAAAGATCACATACAAATAGAGGGAAGAAGAAAAGCTTAGGAGCTTGCCACTGGTTTCTGTCATGGTTGATATTGGTGAAGGTGATGGCGTGTTTATAGCGGTGCTGAGCAAAAGACTTCTAGTAACAGTCATCTCCTCCCACCCTCTACCATTTCTCTGAAGACTTCCTTCGCTTCCTTGCTTTCATTGGAACTTTGTTCTACTTTGTATATACTCCCTTTACCCTCTAGATGCAGGGTTGAGAGCAGGGTGGAGTCATTCTATTCCCCATTAGTATTTTCAGATCATTTCTCTTCCATCCTCAGACCACACATCCAGTTTCCAAATGCACATGTAGAATTTGGGGGGGGGGTAATTAATTCATTTTTAAATTGATTATATTGGGGTGACATTGGTAGGTTTTGTACAGGCTCAGCAAACTCAATTGCCCCTAACTCCCATCCCACTGTCTAATCTACTCCATGTCCTGTGCTCACTGTCTCACGGAAATATACCCTGAGTTTGCAACTGCTAAGAACAAAAACCTGGGAATAATACTTGGCCCCTCTCTACCTTACTTGATTTAGTCAAGTCAAATTTTGTTAATTCTACCATAAATATATCTGCAACCTGTTTGCTGCTCTCCAAACCTCTTGATATAATATTGATTCTAGTCAGCATCATCTTTTTCATCAACTGTGGCCACAGCCTCCCTCACCACTAGACTTGCTCCCAATTTATTTTTCTACACAGTGACAACCATGTGCAAGGTATTTTTTTCTTGTAACATCTATATTTCTTAACAGAAACTGAACCTTAGGAAAACAAAACAAAACAAAACAAAACAAAAATTCTCACATTAACACAACTCTTGCATGTTAGACCCAGATATTCTGACTCCTTACTAGGGTTCCACCCACATCCAGATGCCTTTTCTTCTGGTCTAAAAAAGAAGAAACAGTACAGCATTAAGACATAAACACCGGGTAAAATTATAGAAGGCGCTCAACTTTTAGACCCTAGCTGTAACAATGTTCAGCTGTTTGAGGAACAAATTCTGAGTCATAATAATGGCATTTAGATGCCATCAGTCCACAGTGCTGTGACCTTTGAGAACTATAACTTCATTGTGTATAAATTGTTTCTGCTTCCAACATCTCATTTTATTATCAGCATACACTCATTTTATTATCATTTTTAAAGTACATTAATTTTCAGATTGCCATAAAAAAAGAAACTAAGCTCAATTCTTTGGGTGGAGTTATAACAATTAGTTGCCCATGAAGCCAAATAAAAAAGAAATTGCAATCCATGAAAAAACATAATAAATATCTTAACTATTCTTCACTACATTTTCCCTACCTTGGAACTATTTCACAATACAACAAAACATTAAGCAAAATAAAAATATATATGTTGGCCCACCTACAGGGACCTGCCCACTTTTGTAAGAGCAGATGGCTACTGATCAAATTTTAAGGTCAGTGAAAAGTAACCTCAGGTTTCACTTGATTTAAGCCGAGGAGAATAAACAAAACAATGGAATAAGAAGGAAGTTCAGAGATATGCTGGTTTGGGGAAGGCTTTACTGAGATGAATTGGAAGGGCAGAGAATGACAGAAACTAGTTTTTACTTGTCCGAAGTTTTATTCATTCCGCATAACTCTAGTTCACTGTAACATGATCTGTATTCAGTCATTGTTCTATCAAAGTGTGTTGTCAGTTTAGCCTGTTTTTGTTTTCGTTGTTGTTGTTGTTATATTTGTATTGATTTCAGAGAGGAAGGGAAAGGGAGAGAGGGAGATAAACTTCATTGATGAGAGAGAAGCATTGATCTGCTGCCTCCTGCACACCCCACACTGAGGATCAAGCCTGAAACCAGGCATGCGCCCTGACTGGGAATTGAACTATACCCTCCCGGTTCATAGGTTGATACTCATCCACTGAGCCACACTGACCAGGCAGTTCAGACTATTTTTATGCTCCCCTTCCTTTAAAATTTAGAAAATATATGTGGTTCATGTTGGATATTTATTGGAGATGGACAATTTAATATGGCAGTGGGCTATATTCTAAGGCTATAGTAAGAGTTCTGATGACTGAACATTCAAGAAGTGGGTACAGGCACTTCAGATGTTTCATGGGTGGTAATGGTCCATGTTGAGCCTTTCTCATGTTGTTAGAACCATCAATAATCAAGAGCCTATGGATAGTAATTCATTTTGGAAAACCATCCTCATTTTGATAAAATGTGCCATATTTTCATTCCTATGTTCTGTTTCATATATTTCGTGCCTGAGGTAAAACATTTTTCAAGTGTACTGTGGACAGTTATGAATACTTAACTGAAGATGAAATGTAAAACTAGTTTTTGTTCTTGAGAAACTCTTCTTGGTAGATAATAATATGGGACTTTTGCATGAAGTTTTCCCATCTGGTCATCCATGTGTTGGTATATTCCTCCCCAAATGTTAGTTTACTATATTGGAGACACAATCTAAATACTGTTTGAGCTGAAACCGGTTTGGATCAGTGGTAGAGCCTCGGTCTGCAGACTGAAAGGTCCTGGGTTTGATTCCGGTCAAGGGCATGTACATTGGTTTCGGGCACATCCCTGGTAGGGGGTGTGCAAGAGGCGGCTGGTTGATGTCTCTCTTTCATCGACGTTTCTAGCTCTCTGTCTCTCTCCCTTCCTCTTTGTGAAATATCAATAAAATATATTTAACAAAATAAAATAAATACTGTTTGAGGTTGAAGCTTAGTATTATATACAATGTTATCTGCCAACAATTTAAAGCCAAGGAAACAAATTACAAAATTGCCTTTGTATGTTTATTATCCTGGTACCTATGTATGTTTCAAGAGAAAATTAGAGAAAACATAATAATAGTTTAAAAATATCTTTATATATGTACAAAAATTTAAAATAATTAGTATATTCAATAGCTTAAATAAGTAATTTTGACCAGGAGGTTGAAAGGTAATTTTGCTTAAATATTGTTTTCATCAAAGACTGAAAAGTGCTATTGACTTAACTATGCTCATTAAAAGTTATTTGGATTGATTAGTTATCTTCATTTCAAAATATAATATATGCTGGATATACTGTCCTTTAGAAGTTTTAGGTTAAACAAGAAAATATGACATATTACCTATTATGTTTTAAGACAGATTTTATTTATTTTAATGTTGAAATATACTAATATTCACATCAAAATAAATCAAGATCTCAGCAAAGTAGGAATGGAAGGAAACTTCCTCAGCCTGAAAAAGTACATCTACAAAAAAAATCTATACTAACATCACTCTTAATATGCTTTCCCACTATGATCACAAACAAGGTAATGATGTCTCTCTCACTGCTATTCAAAATCGTACTTTAAGTACATCATACTATAGATCTTGAAAAAGGAGCAAAGATAATTCAGTGAAGAAAGGATAGTATTTTCAACAAGTAGTGTTGGAACAACTGGACACACACAGAAGACAAGAAAACCAAAAGTATGCCAACTAGGAAGGAAGAAATAAAATTGTCTTTGTTCACATATGACATGACTGTCTATATAGAAAATTGACAAAATTATTTCTGGAACTAATAAGGAATTATAGCAAGATTGCAGCATACAAAGTTAATATACAAAAGGTAATTACATCTTTATGGACTAGCATCAATAATTGGACTTTGAAATTGAAAGCACAATGCCATTTATATTAGCACCAAAAAAGTAAAGAAAAATAGGAATAATATAACATAATATGCCTAAGATATATATTAGAAAACAACAAAACTGTGATGAACAAAATAAAAAATTTAAGTAAATGGGGAGATAATCCATGTACATGTACAGGAAGATTCAATATTATTAAGATGTTTGTTTTCCTACGGTTGATTTATAGATTCAGCACAACTGCAACAAAAATTCCAGCATGTTATTTTGTGGATATTGACAAACTGGCCATAATATTTAGTATATGAAAAGACCAAAGGCCAAGAATAGCCAACAGAATATTGAATGAGAAAAACAAAGTCAGAGGACTGAGAAAACTAAACTTTAAGACTTACTATAAAACTATAGTAATCAAGACAGTGGGGTATTGGTGAACAAATAGACAAATAGGTTAAGTGAAACAGAATAGGAAGCCCAAAAATGGCCCACACAAATATAGCAACTGATTTTGACAAAGGAGCAAAGATAATTCAATGAAGAAAGCATAGTCTTTTCAATAAGTGGTGACGGGACAACTGGACATCTACATACAGACTTCCACAAAAATTCATTCAAAATGGATCATAGATGCAAGCTATAAAACTCCCATAAGATAACATAGCAGAATATCTAGACAGCTCTGACTTTGGCAATGACTTTTTAGATCTAATTTCAAGGCAGGCTTCATGAATAAACAATTTGAGAAGTTGGACTTTATTAAAATGAAAAACTTCTGCTTTGTGAAGATTTTTCAAGAGAATGAAAAAAACAAGCCCCCAACTTAGAGAAAATTTTTGCAAAGCACATATGTGATAAAGGAATGCTATCCAAAATACAAAGACGTCTTGAAATTCAACAATGAGAAAATAAGCAATCTAATCAAAATTTGAGCAAAAGATCTGAACAGATCTTTTTTTGTTTGTTTGTTAGTTTTTCTCACCAAAGAAGTTAAGCAAATGAGATTCTCAACATCACTTGTCATTTAGTAAATTAAAACAGCAATGAGTTGCCACAATACACATATCAGAAGGACCAACATCTAAAACACTGATAACACCACATGTTGGTGAGAATGTGAAGCAATAAGAACTCATTCATTGGTGGTGGGAAAAATTTGTTTGTTTTTTGCAAAACTAAACATTCTCTTATCATATGATTCAGCAATTGTTCTCCTTAGTATTTATCCCAAAGAAATGAAAATTCATGACACAAAAAAATTCATGTACATAGATACCTATAGCTTTATTTATAATTTTTCAAAATTGGAAGCAACCAGGAAATTTTTCATTAAGTGAGTGAATAAATGAACTGCACATCCAGACATTAGAATATTATTCAGTGATTTTAAAAATGAGCTGTCAAGCCACAAAAAGACATGGAAGGACTTTAAATGCATATTACTAAGTAAGAGAAGTCAATCTAAAAAGACTACATACTGTGTGATCCCAACTATATGACATTCTAGAAAAGAAAAACCTATGTGACAGTAAAAGAAACAGTAATTTCTAAGGGCTCAAGAAAATGGAAGGAGGAATGAACAAGTGGAGTACAAAGGATTTTTAGGACAGTGAAACTCATCGGTATCATATGGTAATGTTGGTGGATACATGTCATTCATTATAAATTAGTGAAAACACATAGAATGTACAACCTGATGAACTCTAATGTAAATTATGGACTTTGGTTAGTAATGAGGTGTCCATAGTGCATCACTTCTAACAAATGCAACACATTAACATGAAATGTTAATAGAGGAAACTCTTGTTGTAGAGAGGGCAGAGAGTGGAATGGATGAGAAAATATGTACTTTTCTATAAACCTAAAAAGAAGAGTGTGAAATTAGTTTCCATTTGAAAACACATTATATATTTAGGTATTATACTAGAGGCCCAGTGCACAAATTTGTGCAACAGTGGAATCCCTTGGCCTGGCCTGCAGGATCAGGCTAAAACTGATTCTCTAACATCTCCCCAGGGGTCCAAGACTGGGAGAGGGTTCAGGTCAGGCTGAGGGATCCCACCGATGCATGATTGGAGCTGGGGAGTGATGCGGGGGATTGGCCAGCCAGGGAGGGATCACGACAGTGCTCCAGGGCATGTTTGACCTATCTCGCTCAGTCCAGATTAGCTGGACCCCAGCAGCAAGCTAACCTACCAGTTGGAGCATTTGCCCCCTGGTGGTCAGTGCACATCAGAGCAACTGGTTGAACTGTCAACTATCTGGCCCCTTGTGGTCAGTGCATGTCATAGCGAGCAGTTGAATGACCTTAGCATATAATTAGCATATTACACTTTGATTGGCTGAATGCATGATGGGCCGACCAGACACTTAACGTAGTAGGCTTTTATTATATAGAACAATATCATGTATTGTTTCTTTGAAAAATAACTTTATTGATATATAATTGATATACAAAGAACTGCACATATTAAATGTGTATAATTTGGTGAGTTTAGACCAGCAATTTTCAACTGGTGTGCTGTGGGAAACTGGTGTAATGCAAGAATTTTTAAAACATGCAGTACCTGAGTATTTATTTAGTCATGACACTCACCTGTTTTCCCTTAGTTTGTCAAATAAAAAAAGGTGACAGCAGCCAACACAACAATAGATGTCTGGTATGAATGAATCAAAATTATAATTATTTTTCCTCATATTGGCAATAAATATATTTTAGAGTGGGCTGCAGAATTAGAATAATTAGTTTATGTGTGCCATGAGATGAAAAAGGTTGAAAATCACTGGTGTAGACATATGCAAGCACCATGATATGATCACCACAATCTAGGTAATTGACATATTCAACACCTCCCAGAGTTTCCTTGTGTCCACCCCCCCAACTTTTTTTGTGGCTAGAAAATTTGGCATGAAATCTACCCTCTTAAGTTTTGAAGAGCACATATTGTGTTGTTAACTATTATAGGCACTATGTTGTACAGCACATCTTTAGCACTTACTCATATAATATAACTGAAACTTTATACCCATTGACCAACTCCACATTTATTATCCAAAATATGTAAGAAATTCCTACAACTCTATAGCAAAAACAAAAAAACAAAAACTGGTAACCTTGAAAGGCAACCTATGGAATGGAAAAAAAATATTTGCAAAAAATCTGATATACATTGTTTTTCAAACCTTTAAATGTTCTTGCTCTGTGGGATTTATTTATTTTTAGCTTTGACTTAAAAGGCAAAAAAGTTATGTCATCCCACATTGTAGTAAAGTCACAAAAGTACCAGAGAATTGCTACTTATTCAATCTTGCTTTCCTGTATGATTTAATATAAAAATATAATAGTAATGATATATTCAGTATTTAACAAAATGAAGATAGGAGTTTGAAGTGATTATGATTGGTAGAGTAATACAACAATTTGGGTCCAGTTCTGCTTCAACTGAATTGCCTTTTCAAATCAATTTTGTGGTTTTCTTTTAATTGAGTTTGACTCACCACATGCAGTTTTCACCGTATGTGCTTTGCGATGAACCAGAATAAATTCCAAAAGGAGCCAGCACATCTCAGTTGGTATAGTTCAAGTTCAGTTGAAATATAACACAATAGAAACTTTCCCCTTCTCCTTCATGAATGGGTTTTGTATGATTAGCCAACTGTTTTGAATTGTCATATACTTTTCCATTATTATGTGTCTGCCCTATGTTCTTGAATTCTTCTTAATCATTTTTAGATTTCTATGATAATTTTCTTTTTGAAATCAAGAATAGCATTTCTAGAATATGAGTCAGAGAATTTCAGAAGAGTTTTAATCTAAATTTTGTTTTATTTTATTGATTATAAAAATTAATAATAAATTTATAACATGCTTTAATACACATTTCCCCCTTTTAATATAGGACACCTGGTCTAGTCTCTTCATAGTAAATGTATGATTTTTATGTTATACATTTTTGGTTATTCTTTGAAGAATGTCCTGTAATATTTTATGAGCATATTTACTTATCAGTTTACTCACCCACTCTCAAATAAAAGAATTCTTAGATGTCATATATCATGGATAGATTTAAAGAAGGTATAAAATCTCAGAAATCATGGCTGATAAAATTTGTGAGGAAAATCACCTTATAGTCTTATAGAATCAACTTGTTTTGGCAAGCCTGCTACACAAATGTGAACCTTTGATTAAAAAATCATTAACACTTTTTATGTTACTTAATTTTCTTCATGTAAAAGTTGAAAGAGAATTTATGACATTTGAAACTAAAAACAGAACATGTTCATATGGATGGAACTGTGATCCTCTTAATGTATCTTTAGACTATGAAGAATCTCCCACATTGGAAAAGAGGCCACATTTAAAATTCACACTTTCATGTGAGTTGTGCTCTCATGATAAAAATTTCCATATTATAACATCGAATATGTATACATATATAGTTTATACTAACCCTCAGGAGTGAATATATTCTATTTTAAATAAATTTTAAATACATGTTGAAAGGATTGGCAATGTCCAGGAACAATTACTTTTAAGCTTTGAGTAAGTTCAAAATGCTAGACTTTATGACTCAAATCTAAGCTTAAGTGTTTGGGACATCCACTGGGTGGCAGAAGCGTATCAGAAATGTTCACAAGTAGACCCCCCCCCCCCCCCCTCAGTCCTGGGAAAGTGCTGGCTGTGCCAAGGCAATGCTACCAAGGAGGACATTTGCTAGCCAGCTCTTTTCCTCTGTGGTGCTGTGTGCAAGCCCCGGGCTGCCTTGCTTCCCACCTGGTATCCCTTGTGGCTAAAAAGTCACATTTGCAGATGCCTGGTGGAGTGAAACGCCCCGTCTGTCTGGTGAACAGGGTTTTCTCTCAGAGAAGCCCAGTTGCCTGTGTGGGAAAGAAATACTGAGTTCTCAGACATACTAGTCCTGCTGAGTTAAAGACCCAGAGCCAATGGGAAAGGGTGGGGGGGGGGGGAGCAGTTTTGTTGGTATTAACTGCACAATTTAGGTTATTGAATTTTTCTCTGCCATTTAAGGAAGGATTAAAAAACAAAAGGATGATGATTTGCTTGTAATACTTAAAATAGGAGGGGAAAACGAGACAAGGAAATATTTAGCTTTTATGAGAACACAGAGGCTGAATACCTTTCTTTCTCTTTTTGAAAATAATCTTTACAAGTGAGATGATAAACCACAATAGAGTAATGGTTTGTACCCTTGGTGTCAGAGAATGGTATGTGATTATTTTGAAATGGGTGGCTGCCAAGCTTTTGATTAACTTGAGGTAACTTATTTACAAGTCAGAGTAGATAAAAGAAGTGATAGCCTCTGAAGCAGGACTTCTCACACTCTGTCTGTGTGGGAATCCCTGAGGGTCTTGCTGAAATTCAGAGTCTGAATCAGAAGATACCCATCATTAAGGTATTGTCGTTCAACTCCAAACCTGCCCTTCCAAGCTTTGTGTTGCTGGGGCTGGACTCAGCAAACCACGTCTATGCTTTGCCAGCTGGCTATGTACTAGACTTTACCAGTAGGGGGTGGTAGAGGGAGACCGCAAAGCCCAAGGAGGGAGATGGCACCAGTCTGCTTGTTGCTTCTGTGGGCGTCACCCAGGCAATGTTTCTTCAATCCTATAGCAACAGTCCCTTTATGTTGCAGCAATTTCCAGTTTGTAGCTTTGAACACTCTTAGGGTGAACTTCATTATACCTGCAGGAGACCTCAGCACTGGAAATGCAACCTCTTTCCTTTATTCCTCTAACTCTACAAGTGGTAATTACTTTCTGCAGTTGCTATCTTCATAATATATTATAGTTTTTCTAGAAGCCCGATGCACAAAGATTTGTGCCAGAATGGGCCTTCCTTCCTCTGACTGCCGGCACTGCCTTCGCTTTGGCTGGAGTCACCTTTCTGCTTTCCCATGCTGCCCAGATCCCGTGGTGGCTGAGGTGGTGCAGAATGCCTGTGTTGTTATCATGGCGACGACACGAGTTCCATCTCACCCTCGGCTGCTCTGTGCCCGTGTATGCAAATTAACTCACTATCTTTGTTGGGATAATTTGCATAGTTCTGATTGGCTGGTGGGTGTCATGAAGGTATGGTCAATTAGCATGTTACTCTTTATTAGGTAGATTTTTACTATTTCAATTACCTAGGTAATAACTTTATACCTTGGTAACAATTCTTTATATGAAACTAGAGGCCTGGTGCATGAAATTTGCCATCAGGGCTGATTGGGGCCTTTCTTCCCCTGGCTGCTGGCTGCAGGCTGGGGCCTTCCATCATTCTGTGTTGCCACCTGGTGGTCAGTGCACGTGATAGTGAATGATCAAACTCCTGGTCAGTTGAACTCCTGAGGGGACAATTTGCATATTAGCCTTTTATTATATAGGATTTTCACTTTCTAGTAACTGGTATGGTTTTTGTCTCTTTTCTGGAATGATGCAATAGGTCTGGAATGGGGCCCAAGAGTCTGTGTTTCTGACATGCTTCCAGGTGATGCCAACTCCTGGTCCATGGACCACAGTTTCAGTAGCAAATAGCTAGAGAAGTGGATCTCAACATTTGTCAGCACAGTTGAATCACCTGGGAGTGATGAGATGCCACCCCAAGTGTTTCTGATTTAATTAGTTTGAGGTGTGGCCTACACAGTGGCTTTTTAAAAAATATTTTTAAAATATGTTTTTATTGATTTCAGAGAGAGAAGGGAGAGGGAGGGAGAGAAAGACATCAATGATGAGAATCATCTATCGGCTGACTCCTGCATGCCCCCTAGTGGGGATCAAGCCCACAACTTGGACATATGCCCTGACCAGGAATCAGACCATGATCTCCTGGTTCATGGGTCAATGTTCAACCACTGAGAACACTGTCTGGCAGCATTGGTTTTTTAAAGTTTTTCTTAAGTAATTGTTTTATGACTCTAGAATTGAGGATCTCTGTTTAAGACCACTGGTTCCCAACCAAGGGGAAATTTTGTCTCTCTCCTCCCCCCTCCCTGCCCTTGAGGAACACTTGGCAATATCTGGAGACATTTTTCATTGTCAAAACTTTAGGGGATGCTATTGGCATATAATGGGGAGAGGCCAGGTATGCTACAAAGTACCCAATAACTCACAGAAATTCCCCCACAACAAAAAATTATTTCACCCAAAATATCAATAGTATTGATGTTGAAAAAAACCTTATCTAGAAGATGGGGCAAAGTCAACCCAGTTCACCCTTTTGATGGCTTCCTAATTCATTTATTCATTCAGATGTTTTTGAGAGCTAAGGAAGAATTGTAAGGAAGGGACATAGTAAGATTTGTACTTCGGAATGGTCATTCCGGAATGAGTGGAGAGCCTGAGTGAGGAGGGAAAAACACTATTGACAGGAAGCTACTGCACTAGTCCAGGTGAATAAAGGCATTGGCTCTAGGATGGAGATGAAAAGTGATATTCTACAGACATTTCTGGAATAAACTCAGTCTGGTTAACCAATTGGCTGAGGCCAATAAGAGAAAAGGAGAATCCCAAGATAACACTAAAACTTCCAGATCATGCTTTCAGGTATAAAGACAACTTTTTAACATCAACTAAAAAACTGCAGACATTCATCTGCATCCTGGTAAGTACAGTTTTAATGTCTATTGATAGAAAAACAAATCAAAACAATTGGCAAGCTTGCCGCCTTTGTTCTTTACTACTGTTTGTTTCTCTCTCTCTCCAGTTGGAGAGGGGTGTGTGTGTGTGTGTGTGTGTGTGTGTGTGTGTGTGTCCCTGCCTTCCTGGATCTCTTTTTTATTGGAATTTTTGAGCTATGGTACACTCTCCAGTGAGGTTTATTTAAAATAGATTCTCCCCACAGATAGCTACTCAGATCTGTGTGTGATTTTCACTCATTTCTTTCTTGAGCAACATAATTTTTATTATTTGTGATCCTCTCATATATGGCCACCATCATGCCTCTTTAAAAAAAATCACTGGGCAACAATGACGGGAAGAATTTAAGAAAAAAATAGTATATGTTCATTGTAAATACTTATAACTTGTAGGAAAGTTGAAGAAGAAAATAAGACTTATTCATTATAGAGTTCTCTCACACTGTTAGAATCTTAGTATATTTCAAGTATGCCATTGGTTCATGCCTAGACTAATTCATAAAGTTAGGAGATGGCTTCTTACTAAATTATTATTCTCCTTATTTATTTTTTTCTCTTAACCTTGGATTATGATAATTTCTCCACATGATTAAACATTTGTTAAAAACTTACATTTAATGACAGTATATTATTCCAATAAATGGATTCATAATAATTTTTGACTATGCTCTCTTGATGGACCTTTTAACTTTACTTTCATAAATAATGCTACATTGAGAACCTTGCACTTAAATCTTTGTGCAAGTTCTGATTACCTAGGATAGATTCTCCAAATGAGACTTACTGGGTTAAAGTGTATTTATCTTTGAAAGTCATTCAGATTGTTAAATTACTTTTCAAAAATTTTGAGCATATTGACAGAATGTTAGAATGCATTGTGATGCTCTCGATGTTTCTTAATTATAATAGGAGTTTCTTCTAACCTACACTGAACATTTTTTTTAATAAGAAGGATTAATCCAAAAAAGTAAATCCATGCTGAGAAAGTCATGGGGGAAAAATAACACAAATAGATTAATATGTAGCCTGCTAAGTGGATGCAGCCTATTCTTATGTTTTTTCTAGTCATGAAGGAGAACATTGATACAAATAATTTTTATTCAATTTTAAAAGTATATATTTTTTACTGATTTCAAAGTGGAAAGGAGAAGGAGAGATATATAGAAACATCAGTGATGAGAGAGAATGCCTCCTACATGCCCCCACTGGGGATCAAACCTGCAACCTATGTGCCCTTGACTGAAATCAAAGCCAGGACCCTTCAGTCCACAGGTGGATGCTCTAACCACTGAGAAAAACCAGCTAGGGCTTGATACAAATTATATATATATATATAATATATATATATATATATATATATATAATTGATTTTCCACAGAGAGAAAGGGAGAGGGATAGAGAGCTAGAAACATCGATGAGAGAGAAACATCAACCAGCTGCCTCCTGCACACCCCCTACTGGGGATGTGCCCGCAACCAATGTACATGCCCTTGACCGGAATGGAATCTGGGACACTTCAGTCCGCAGACCAACGCTCTATCCACTGAGCTAAACCGGTTTCGGCAATATAAATATTTTTTAAGAGCCAGAGTTAGCTCAGTGGCCTACAATAGGTTTGCAACGTGGTTTTGCGTACCAAGGAATCTTACTCACTGAGTAAGGAATAATCAAATAATTAAAACCAACCTATACATTTCTTGGGAAGCCTTTCTATATCAAAAATTGAGTGAGGTTAACAAGGGTCTGGATCTAGTTTTCTTAATCCAACACAGAGCAATGCATCTGGAAGAAGGCTTCATGCTGTGCCATGTTCTGCATGCCCATCTGACCACAGAGGCGCTTTCCCATCATGAGCTTGTGCTGGACAAACTTTGAACCATTTATTCATGGATCTGGCATCCAGGGTTTTTGTCTCTGCACATGTTTTGTAATAATAGAACAATAGAAATATGGCACTGGTCTTTCTTTGTACCTTTGTTTGTAATTTACTTTTTCCCCCTGGGAACATTTGCTCCAAAATTATTTTTTCTTATTGTGGAAAAACCATGCATGTAAAAGATGAAATCTTATTTTTAAATGAAACTTACCACCAACCCTAACAGAAACAAGGATCTTGTTTACCTTTCCGACTTAATGTTATTTCTTTCTTCCTTTAGGATTCCATCAGAATTCTCATTGATTCCTATAGTTGTAGTCAAGTTTTGATGGTAACCAATACTAAGGTTTTCTGAGGTGTTTCTGGAATCTGGGAACACAGACTTTTTGTGTGTGACTCCAATCAACAGTTGCTTATTTGGCATGCCTAGAACTGTAATTTGAAGGCACCAGGGCTTTTAGAAATCCTCCCAAAATACTTACAATGGAAACTTACCACTTAGAAAACAGCAATCCTAAAAACCCACGCCTGACACATCATCTCCCTAAACAACAGCGAAGTTATGCAGCACTGAAGACATTTTTCTAGGAGGTTCTAGAAGTCAGTATTTCTACTTGTTAAACTCTCAGAATATTTTTTTTTTTACCATATCTTTCTTATGGCACCTAACCTTTACTTAGGGTATTGGATTTATTTAATTATAATTACAGGCTTTATCTGCCAATTCTAGGCACCATCTGATACATACCTGCACCCAGCCTCCCACATATTATGAACTCAATGAATACAATAATTGGGTAGTTAAATTGTTTCTTAAGTTTTCACTTTGAGGTCTAGAGGTAGTCACTCAGCTCACAGGCCCTGGAGTGGCCAATCTCGGTCAGCAGCATTAAGTTAATTGGCATAAAGAAGGAAATGATAAATTAATACAGCAATAGTAAAACACTTAGTCCATGATGAGGAAGAATATCAGCAGAATTGCAGATTTTATTTTTATAAAACTATGGAAGTATTCTTTTTTTTTATTTATTTTTTAGAGAGGAAGAGAGAGGGATAGAGAGTTAGAAACATTGATGAGAGAGAATCATTGTTCAGCTGCCTCTTGCATACCTCTTACTGGGGATGTGCCGCAATCAAGGTACATGCCCTTGACCGGAATTGAACCTGGGACCCTGTAGTCCACAGGCCGATGCTCTATCTGCTGAGCCAAACCAGTTTCGGCTATGGAAGTATTCTTGACGTCTAGATCTCACATACCATGAATGCTTGTTTTGGGTTGAGGATGATGTCATTGGTGGTGGCTGGGAGGGAAGTTTCTTCCTTGCTTTTTTTTATTACCACAGTATTTACAAAAACATAAAATCTTTCTCAGTACCCTCCCATGGTTTTTACCATGTGTGCATTACTGTGAGCCTTCTTTATAAACTGTAACTTTCTGTTATTTGATATTGCTATTGTTCGTGAAAACATAATTATCTTCCATGACATAAAATCTCCCATTTTCTTTTTCTTTTTTTTTGGTCAGGCCTATCATACCAGTCTGTGCTCCTGTTTCCAAGTCTTTTCACCTGGGAACCGCTGGATATGAGAGCTGCAGGAAATATGGAGGGGAGAGATGCTAACCCACGAGGGTCACGGGAGAGACAGTGTGGTGCCATGGAAGGAACACTTCCCTTATGGTCAGGGAGCCTTTGGTAAGTTATCACCTCCCCAGGCCTCAGTTTCCTCACCTATACAGCAGTGATAATAGAACATCTTTCATGTTTAAAACCTGAAAGTTCCTGACCTGGTCACAGAGTGTATGAGCCAGGGGTGTTTCCATCCTCCTGCCTTAAGAGCCAAAGCCTTTGAGCTTCTCTGGCGGTATTTCACTCAGCATGCTACCCTCACCTCCCAGACTGCTAAGTCCTTCCAGGCAGGAACTGCCTCTTCTTCACTTTTCATCTCTACTGACCAGCTCAGTTCTGGGCAGAGACTGGACTCTCTATGAGTGGCAGTTACACTGAGCTGCATTCAGTTGTGCAGAGGAATCTACAATAATGCCAGATGTTTAGAGAAGAGTTGAGAAATTTGGAAAGAAGCAGAACAGAGCAAGGAAAGCCTTGTCCTGTGCCACCTAGTCACTTACCTCTAGATAGTGCAGGGCTTGGTTAATACCCGTTGAATGGATGGTATGAATAAACGAGCTGCACGGGAAAGGCATGTGGAATTGGGATCAGGTCACCTAGCTGAGTCCTCAGCAGGTACTGGACATTGGATATATAGTTACTGAATCAATGAAAAAGTGATCAAACAGAAGACACAACAAAGTCACAGATGGCAGTTAAGTAAATTAGATTATATGCAAGGTGATGTATGTGATGGAAAGTGGTAACCGTTTGTATGTCGTGTGTGTGTGTGTGTGTGTGTGTGTGTGTGTGTGGGTGGGTGGGTGGGTGTGTGTGTGTGTGTGGGTGTAAAAAGAGAGAGAAGAAGGGGAGTTGAGGGCAGGCAAGGAGATGGAAAGGGTGTTCAGATGAACCATTGTGGAACTGAGTGGTTTATCAAGCTTAATGTCCTGTTGATATCATTGTAACTAGCTACCGTATTTGCCGGCGTATAAGACGATTTTTTGGCCCTGAAAAATATGCCTCCAAGTGGGGGGTAGTCTTATACGGCGAGTATATAACAAACTCTGTATTTTTAGTGGAAATGTTAGGGGGTCGTCTTATACGCCGGCAAATACATATTTTTCAGGGCCCAAAAATCGTCTTATATGCCGGCAAATACGGTAGTTGTCTATATAATAAAAACCCAAGTGACCATTAGAGCAAAACAACCAGAACGACCGGTCGCTATGATGTGCACTGACCACCAGGGGGAAGATGCTCAATGCAGGAGCTGCCCCTGGTGGTCAGTGCTCTCCCACAGGGGGAGCTCCGCTCAGCCAGAAGCTGGCAAGCACAGCAGTGGTAGTAGAGCCTCTCCTGCCTCCAGGGCAGCGCTAAGGAGCAGCATGCCAAGCGCTAAGGAGCAGCAAGCAGGCAGGCAGTAAGGAGTGAGGGGTCTCGGACTGTGAGAGAGGGCAGGCCGGGCTGAGGGACCCCTGCCCTCAGTGCATGAATTTCTTGCACTGAGCCTCTAGTTAGGAATAGAAAAGGGATAATGGGAAGGCCAGGCATAGACATGTCTTTTGGGCACTTTCACCAGGAAGCTGTAGTTTTACACTCCCCAGGACACCACTGGCCCGTTCCCTGAAAAACACTGGGGTTAGGGGTCCAACAAAAGGGAGACAGACACATGTGCAGTAAAGTTGGGGTGACCTAGAGAAGGTGCTCATCAATCAAACCTGAGAACAGAGATCAGTGGCCAGAGTGGGTGTGGCCACGGCAAGCCTGCAAAAATGTGGGAATATATAATGCCCTAAACCAGTGGTTCTTAACCTTTCTAATGCCGCAACCCTTTAATACAGTTCCTCATGTTGTGGTGATCCACAGGTTGAGAACTGCTGCCTAAGCCTAAGACCATCGGAAAACACAGATATTTACATCACGATTCATAACGGTAGCAAAATTACAGTTATGAAGTAGCAACGAAAATAATTTTATAGTTGGGGTTTACCACAACATGAGGAACTATAGTAAAGGGTCGCGGCATTAGAAAGGTTGAGAACCACTGCGGCCTAAACAAAGGAGTTTGCTCTCTTGCATTTGCCAATATGGGGTTCCAGCAGAGGCCATGCAGACATCACATAATGGACTAATAGAAGGAGCAGGAAATATAAGCTAAGTGAGCTGATGGAGGACTGGGCTGTGCAGACATGGAAGGGACACTGGCTTGGACTGTAGCCCCCGTCAAGCCACACTACATGTCTTCCTTGCAGGACTGAGAGAAATGGGACTTTGGAAACTCGGAGACATAATTCCACACAAATAAACATCACTGGTTCTCCCATGCAAGTCTCAGAAAATTCTTTTTCTTGGGATCTCACAAGAATTCCACTCCCACGAGTAGCAGGTGGGGATGAGGACCTCTCCCACTGGTGACACTGTCATTGCTATTCAACATTCATTTACATTCCTGTGGGAGGCTGATGGTCTTGGAGACAAAGGGAAAACTCTCACCTGACTCACGTAGCTGAGATACAAAGCTGTGGGTGCTCAGAGGAAGAGATAGCACCTCATTCAGGCCAATGCATCTTCCTAGTTCCCCTGCTCGCGGACCGTATTTTTCATCAGCATAAACCAAGAAACCTCATTTGACATTTTAAGCAATTAAAGGAACACAGCTTTTATTTTGCAGCTGAGGTGGGTGAGTCACCCTTAGGCACTCCCGTTATTTCTCCTGCACAAGCCTGGAGTTATCAAATTTGGCAAACGGAGTTGAAGGATTCTCATGAGGACTACACCTCAAAGGAGCGGATGCTGCTTCCTCTCCAAGAGAAAGACATCCCTGACCCCTGCTGTAGCTGTCAGTGATCCTAGGAGCTGTGGGGGTCCAGGCAAGGGTGCCAGCCCCCAGCACCGCTACGGACAAGCCACTGAAACTTCACCAGCCTCATTCTATGGCCACTAACTCCTAGGTCAGTGCTAAGTGGCTTCATTCTCATGCACAGCACATTTATCAAAGGACTACGTGGTTAGAATATTTTATTACTATCTCAAGAGCACATGTGTTTAGGGAGGTTGCGGTGTGTGAGTGTGTAGGAGAGAGTTTAGGAAGGTCTGTGGAAGGTCTCGCAGTTCAGCCATTCACTAGTGATGTGGGGACTCACTGCCAGTCCCGAGTTTCGATTCTTCATTTGGATTGCGACCTTGCTCCTACTCAGCCACAGGGCTGTTCTTGAGATCAGTGAGAATGGAGGTGATTGGGCTGTGTGCATGCACAAAGGTGTATATTTTATATTGTGCATATCTGGAGGGAAGGGGAAAAGGGAACAGAGGAAAAGAAGCTTCTCTGGACATTATCAGGAGTTTGGCTCATTGTGGGAAATGGAGGGGGTGCCTTGTTTATAGGCTTCTCAACAGGCAACACGAAATGAGAGAGAAGACAAAGAATGGCTTATCAAAATGAGCTGCTTTTTCTCTCCCTCTCCAGCCCCCTGCTGTCAAACCTCCGGCTCCCTTTTGGCTTCGCACAGCAATGTCAGCTGGAATGCTTTCTGAAATCATGAAGTGTAGCCCCATGCAGTTGTTTCACAGTATTGTAAACACTGCGCCATTTCTGTTAGCCTAGCGGCAGCCACATACACTAAAGGAGGCAGACCTAATGCTCAAGGGAGAGGAGCATGGTAGGAAGAATTCTTATGAGGAAGGGAAGATGAAAGTGGCACAAACAATCCACAGTTGTATGTAAGTAAAGTCCAGTTATGAAGGGTTGCTGGAGAAAACAGTAGGTCCAGTTTCCCTGATGCTCATGGGAGTGGGGTTCCTACGATATCTTTAGAAAATAGATTTTCTAATACTCACACAGGAGAGTGAATGTTTTTTATTGGCTTGTTATTGTATTTCTTGGGTAAACTAGTCCTGGAAAATATGCAGCTGGGGTTCCAGAAGAGGCAAAAGTAGGGCAGTGTCCAGAGTTTTTCATCCGTGGTGGAGTGGGGTCCGGTGTAGCATCAGGCTTCTTTAATACTTGACCCATTATACATTTGAAGATTTGTTTGTTATCACAGTTACCATAACTCTAGCAGGCATTGTAATTTAATCAAGAGGTATTTTTATTATGGTTATTATGCATGTGTAATATCTACCATATGTACTAGTCATTTCTATTGAGATCAACAAGCACAATAATTTATAAAAACACATCACTTTTTTGCAACTGTGTAGAAGATTTTTAATTATCCTGAAACCGCTTCTCTTAGAAATCCACATTTTTTTAAATCACCTTTGGGTAAGTCATTTCAGATATTAAATATTCTTGTTAAAAAAGAATATTAGCCAAAACCGGTTTGGCTCAGTGGATAGAGCGTCGGTCTGCGGACTGAAGGGTCCCAGGTTCGATTCCGGTCAAGGGCATGTACATTGGTTGCGGGCACATCCCCGGTAGGGAGTGTGCAAGAGGCAGCTGGTCGATGTTTCTCTCTCATCAACGTTTCTGGCTCTCTCTCTCCCTTCCTCTCTGTAAAATATCAATAAAATATATATATATATATATTTAAAAAGAATACTAAAAAAGTTGCACATAATCATGTGAACAATAACAGTGTCAGTGATAGTTTATGAATTCAGATAAGACGTGAGGTTGGTTTTAAGACACAGATTGACAGTTATCTCATGACAAGAAAATGATGATATTTGTACCAATTATACAAAGGCAACTAATTATACAGAAGATCCTACTTAAATTATTATTTGTTAATTCTCACAAGTTTTTACATAATTCTCATCAATATTAACGGCCTATGGATTATCTTTTATTTGTTGGAGCATGAAATAATAATATTGTTCAAAGTGGCAAATTATGTCCATTTGATACCATTGTAATAAACGAGCTATTGTTAACAGAAAAGGTGTAAAGGGGAGACCAGATAATATATGCATGCCATTTATACAGCTTTGCCAAAAAGCTGCAGTTAACATTCTCTAAGTTTGTTCCCTGCAGATCTCTGAGGAAAGAGACTGGACAATGAACACATTCCCAGTAAGGCCTGGGTGGCATAGAAAGATGCTTTACCTGTCAGTCACAAATGGGAGCAAGTCAGTGGCCAGAATAGGCCTGCCCACTGCAAGAGTATGAAAAACCAGAGATACTTAACTTGTGAACAATGGAGGACGCTCTCTCTGCTGCTCATGCCTGACTCCTGTGGCATACACCTTTGTATTTTAGGTGATGTGCAGGATAAAACATTTTTTAGTAAATATGTGCCATATTGAGAACCAAGATTAATAATCTACACCCCTATTTGGGAGAGGTGTTGATGAGGATACTCTTAGTCTGTTCCTTGAAGTCAAGTGTATTTTTAAAAAATCCTCACGTGAAGCTATGTTTTATTGATTGCTGGAAGCCCAGTGCACACATTTGTGTATGAATTTGTGCACGGATGAGCCTAGCCAGCCAGCCCCAATCAGGGCCAATTGGACTGGGCTGGCTGGGGGAAGGGGTCGCAGGTGATTTGTTGGCCAACCCCACTCCCAATCAGGGACTGATCAGGGACAGAGCTGACAGGGGCGGGGGGGGGGGGGAGGCAGGGCACTTGATCAGCCAGCCTCACCCCCTGGTTGAACTCTGGGTCAAACTCCCAGTCAAGGGAACAATTTGCATGTTAGCCTTTTATTATATAGGATTAGAGAGAGTGGAAGAGGGAGGGAAGTGAGAGAGAGAGAGAAACATTAATGTGAGAGAGAAACCTTGATTGGTTACCTGTACACATATTCACCAGGGATCAAATCCACAACCTAAGTATGTGCCCTGACCAGGAATCAAACCTGCAACTTTTGATGTATGGGATGATGCTTCAACCAACTGAGCCACCCAGCCAGGGATTAACTGGATTTTTAAACTACCATATTTACATTCAGGTCTGAGCTACTATCATGTTTCCCCGAAAATAAGACATCCTCCAAAAATAAGACCTGCTTCATGGAAACATAATACATCCCCTGAAAATAAGACCTAGCGCATCTTTGGGAGCAAAAATTAATATAAGACACTGTCTTATTTTTGGGGAAACAGGGTAGTATATGCAGTGAAAAATGTGTAGAGATGACTAAGTCTATTAATAGCTAGTAACTGTGCAAAGGAAAAGAATGGTGAAATCATTTCCTTTTCCTGAACATAGTTGAGGTAGATAATCTTCATCAAATACATTCTTTAAAGAATAAAAATGACACTTAAAATGAGATTACTAAAGCACTTTTAATGTCCTTTTATCATTTCCTTTAGATCAAGCATGTCAAACTCACAGCTTGTGACCTACATGCGGCCCACAACGAATATTTTTGCGGCCCAGCCAACATAGCAGTATGTAAGAAAAGTTTTAATAAATATTTTGTAACTTAAATTTTACAATATCCTATTAAATATAATTATTAATAATGAACTACAACATTTGCTAATGACTGATTACTATAATTGTGTTGCATTCATTTTCCTGATGTGCAGGCATACCTTTTCTCTCCACTAATACTAGCAGTGAATATTCTAGCAGCCAATTGCTGAGTCATTAGTCTTGTACTGACTTGTTTGGTGTGCACAACAGGAAATAGTTCACTTTCAGAGAACAAGAAAAATAGGTTTATTTGCTTATGCTTATTAATTTGTGTAGTTATTCAGTGCCTGGTAAGTTAATGTTCAAGAAAAAATTAATTTTTATTAAAATGTTCTATTATTTTATGTTAATGATTACTCATTTATTTCAGCCTTTTGTGCTTAGCATGTCTCTATCAAAAGAAACCTATATTTCTTTTAAAAAAATATATTTTATTGATATTTTACAGAAAGGAAGGGAGAGAGAGAGCTAGAAACGTCGATGAGAGAGAAACATCGACCAGCTGCCTCTTGCACACCCCCCACCAGGGATGTGCCCGCAACCAATGTACATTCCCTTGAACAGAATCGAACCTGGGACCCTTCAGTCCGCAGACCGACGCTCTATCCACTGAGCCAAACCAGTTTTGGCGAAACCTATATTTCTATTAAAATTTAATCTTTTGGTTTTTTTTTTGTGGCCCACATAAACTTACACCTTATTTATTTGGCCATGTTAGCTTTTGAGTTTGACATGCTTGCTTTAGATGATATGAATGAAAATATTACATGTAGGTAGAATATCTATCTATTATCTATCTATCTATCTATCTATCCACCTATCATCATTTAAATGAATCATACCCAAAAAAATCCAAGTACTCTGGTACTTTTCTTTCAAAGGAGAGCAGTCATTCTAGCCTAACTAGAGAGATTGCATTTCAGGTAGGGCAGCAATTAGCAAATGTTTTCTGTAAAATGACAAGTAGTAAATATTTTAGGCTTTGCAAGCCACACGGTCTCTGTCACAGCTATTCTACTATTTATTTTATATCTAAAAGCACCTGTAGATAATATGTAAATGAATCACTAGGACAGTGTTGAATAAAGCTTTATTTACAAACACAAGCAGCAGCCCTGATTTGATCCATGGGCTATAGTTTACAGATTCCTGGTCAGAAATGTTCTATACTTTTTGAAAAGGTCACATTTTCTGATTTGATATTAGATGTTTCTGACATTTACGAAGCTGGTTTCTTCCTACAAAGTTTGAAGTTTTACTTTCCCCTTGAGTTTTGGTGGGAACAATGACCACAACCTCATATGACATTGACTGATTATGATTTTTTTTGTCATCAGTACTAATGAAGCTATAAATCTTAGTTGTGTTGGCACATTTAGGTAGATCTCAGGCCTGCGTTGGTCACCCAGAGAAAAGCTGCCTCATTAAAAGCACTGGTAGAAAGGCTGCAGAGATGGCTAATGAAGGATTTGTAAGCCTTTCTTACAAATCAGCCTTTGATGAAACTTTGGTTGTGTGTATTTGCTTAATTTTTCTTCTCAGAGGTAGATGGAATTTAATTTTCTTACTACAAAAGATTTGCACTGTATGTCTCCAGCTAGCATCAATCATTTTACTTAATGTTTTCAAACTACCTAGGAGGGATTGTTTTCTAAAATGCAAGTGGAGTGAAAAATAAGAAGCATCCCTGTGCACCTGGCAGAATCCCATAAGGAGGCAGAATTAAATGATGCAGGTAGAAGCAGGCATGCCCACATGTGAACCATGGGATATAGAGCCTTCTCTAAATAAAGGAATTATCTACAGCATTTGTTTATGTGACAAATGTGTTTGAACTAGACTTTAGAATCACTTATTTATGGGGGTGGGGAGTAACATATCTGCCCTTGAATCATGTCCTTCTGGTAGGTGGGGTGGGGAGGAAGGAGGGCATAGAGGGCAGTGTCTCTTCCTTGGTTGGTTCAATGTAATCCTTGAGCTGCTGGTCCCTGTGTTTTATTTGGACTAACATTGACTAACCTGTGGTGAATCCTGTGCGGAAAAAGCATCCAAATCCTAGTTCCCCGTGAACAACTTGCATATATTCTATTACATCTTCCAGCTCTCCATTTGGCTTCTGCCCTGAGCAATCCTCTCTGGAGTGTTTTGGGGACCCCATCAAGTGTTATAGGGCATCCACTTGACCCATGGCAGACTCACACATTCTTGATTTTTTTTCAAATAGTTTGTAGGCTGTTACACTGCTGGCCAATTTTAGCCCAGCTGTCTCACTCCAACTGTATTTTCCTCTCGTTCAAGTAAGCCCTGTGGGCAAAATCCATAAGACCTCTGTGTAAGCAGATATCCGCTATGGAATGAGACTTCAGTCTCCCTTCACATAGGCATCTCCGATTCTCTGAGTGCTTCTTTTACAGTCTCTCCCTCACTGTGTTGTGATAGGTACCGACCCATCCCTGTGGGGAAAGAAGGGAAAATACTTCACCAAGAACTAATGATAACTTCTGGGCAACAAAGAAGTCCCACTCAACATCCTGTTGTGATAGTGGTGGTAATAAAGCATAGAAATGGATAGATTAGAAATATTTAGGAGATCACTGTTATAGGATGTGGTGAATAGATTGTTAGATTAGGTACAGGGAGGGAGTAAAGGAGAAAGAGATAAGAGAGAATAGCAGAGTAGGAACAGGTTCAATCATGTACCACAGATTCAGTTTTTGATATGTGGAGTTCTAGATGGTGGTGCAGACATCCAGGCAGAAATGTCACATTGGCAATTAGTTACATGTACCCCAGGAGCCAGATCTTGAAATATGCAAATCTGTGAGTCACGTGAACATGATTTTCTAGGGATATGGCCTGGGATTGAAAGATGAGGGTGCCTAGGATTGATCTTTGAGGAATTCTAACAGTAAGGTGGATAGGAATAAGCACTCCAAGGGAGACTGAGAAGAAGCAGCCATAGAGGTAAAAGGAAAACCAGGAGATGGTTTCCAGGATGGACAAAATGCGTAGGACAGAAGTGGTAGGATAAAAACTAAGTGGCAGAAGGGTGGTTTGGGATTATTCTATTTATATTGCTCCTGTCTATAAT